>OZ024740.1:96888765-96918765 GCA_964016885.1 Eledone cirrhosa
CTTATATATGGTTTATATATATTTATAAATATGGAGGGTAGTACTAAGCACTAGCCAATTACCAGTAAGTGAAAAGGCTCAATGTAAAATTATCAAATGTATTACAGATCCGAGATACAAAATATAAAACAATCAAATCTCAATTTAATAGTTACAAAAATCACAGAATAAGGAGCAATGGTGACAAGTGAAATATTAAGCATATTATATATAATGATATTCTTTAAAGTAATACATGAGCAAAAGATACAAGCAAAAAAAGGTGGAGGAAAAGATAGATAAAAGATGTCATAGCATTTAAAAGCAGGTACTGTTAAGGGCATATAATGCAAAAGTTACTAAAGGCATTCATATGTATGTATATATATATTTGAAAAATAAATGATATATATATATATATATATTGGAAAAATAAACGATATAGTTTCGTTTACATGTATTAGATGTTTATTGTGTATCGACCTGTTACAAGCGTTTCGCCAGTGATTGGCTCCTGGTCACACTTAGGTGTAAGTGACCGAATTTATCAATCTCTTCTTCAGACCAGAGATGTTACAAAAATATATAGTGTTTGGTGTGATTTGTGAGATCCTATTTTTTATGTGTGGCCATATGTGGGTGTTGGAGAGCAATAGATAGTGTAGCTTTTTGCGTGTATATGCAGACGTATATTCATGCACCCCACATACACCCTAACACAAAGATAAGACTGCTGCATATATATATATATATATATATATATATATATATATATATATATACATCATATCAAATACTGGTATTTGGAGGCCATGGGTTTAGCATAGTGTGAATGGAGAATTTGGCCCTCTCGTCTATAGTGTTAATCCAGAGTTCTGTGTCTAATACAGGTAGTCTATTGTTAGGGTGTTTGGAAGGGTAGTCAACAGTTACAGTTATACTCTGGTGTATGGAGTTAGCCATCTGCTAAATTCTCCACTGACACTATGCTAATCCCATGGCCTCCAAATACCAGATACTCAAAACCTCAGAAATGTCGTGTCGTGCTAAGTTTAATATTCTGATCGCAGACTGTGTACGAGTGATGAAGAACGTGTTCCGCATGTGCGACCCAACTGAAATGGAAAGACACATCCAACACTTCATCAACCGCATGCGGTTCTCTTGCCACAACCAAAGAGACAGAATCAGAATAAACAAAGAAACCACGGAGAAGTATAAGACCCTCATATAAATGGACATGAAAGAAATGTACCCATTATACAGGAGCAAATCATGGAATAGCTTAGATAGGACTAAACATAAGATAGGGAAAGAGATTTCATTGTACGACAACCAGAGATACCAGAGTGTCATGTTCGTGGATGTTGCCCCTTGGGGGATATTAGCTAATCAATGTAGAAAGGCCCTAAGAAAGACACACTTAAAAGTTAAAGTGGTAGAAAAGCCGCGAACTTCCCTAAAATCGCTGAACAGCAAAACATGCCCCTTTAAGAAAACCGACCGTACTAGTAAGACATGTGTTATATGTAAAGTGAACCCCCAGATGAACTGTACAACTACAAATATAGTCTATAGCATAAGATCTACAGAGGGCTATTGCAGAAAGATGACAACGACATACATAGGTGAGACAGCTCAAAGCATAGGAGAAAGAATAGACCAACACAGAGGGGAATTAAAAGGACAAAAACCTGTTGAGTACTATACGAACACGCAAGACAAAGATATGACGGTAATATAGACAACATAGAAATTAATATATTACCTAAACATAGAAATGACCCAACAGGGAGGCAAATCAGAGAAGCAAGTGAAATAGAGCTTAGAAAACCAAAGTTAAACAGAAAAGAACGAGTGGAATAACAACAACCACCATACCCAAACAAACAATACTGACTGAAGGAAAATATAAATAAATAAATATATACACAAGTACAATAACAACAAACACATAAACACACACTATAAACAAAGATAGAAAACAAAAACTAAAAAACACATACACTCAAACGCGAACACACACACCAAATATTATACACACACGCAAACGCATGCGCAGAGACAGAGAGAAAAATAAATATATAAATAAAATAAAAATGGCCTAAACATTACAATACAATAGGAGGTAACATGATAATAGTACCACTGATGATGATGCAGATGTGCAACGAAACAACTTTCATAGACTATATATATATATTTATATCTGTATTTTTAACCGTCGGTCAGTCAATGATAAACATTGATTGCCAAATAAATTAACTATGGAGATATAAAAGATACAGAAGCAAAAGCAAACCAAACACTGAGTGTATTCTGTTATTAATTCTGGCAATATTATTACAACAATATGACCCTCCCCAAGTATGACTATATATTATATATGTATATGTATGTATATATATATATATATATATATATATATATATGTATATATATATATATATATATATATATAGAGAGAGAGAGAGAGAGAGAGGGGGACAGAGATACATACACATACATACACACACACACACATATATGTATATATATATGTTTATATTTATATATATGTGTAATATGAAACGTGTGCGTACCAACCAATGTATATACATACATATCTTTGTATATATATACAGTCGTTGTTTTATCGGCAAGTGATTAGCTATGATGCTTTAATTCGCTACGTCAAACAATATCAGAAACTTTGCCTTTCATCGTTACAGGGTCGATAACATAATGTATAGTAATGCAATGGGTTGGAGTTAATCGACTTTCCCTTTCCACCTAAAAGTGTTTGCCTTGTACCTAAATCAGAAACCATTATTACTGAAACCTTTCCAGTATCGGTAGAGCGTCGGACAACTTGTTTTGCGGCATGTAGCTACGACTCATTGTGTTCCGAATCCAAATCCTGTCGAGGTTAGTTTTGCCTTTCATCCTTACGTGGTCAATAACATTAAACACCAGTAATGCACTGAGGTCGATTTAATCGACTTACCGCTCCTCCCAATAGTGTTGGTTTTGTACCTAAATCTGAAACCATTTATATTGCAAGCAAGCACAATGCAGCTGCATGATGCAATTAAATGCCCACCAAGTCTCCTTTAAATCTTACCTTACACTCTTAAATGACACGTTAGAGAGTTTAATCATAGACATTCTATGTTTGTATAAATGCTAAGACGGTCAGGACAAATAATATGTAATATGAAATCTGGTGTATATGTTGTGGAAAATGTTGGTCACACAGATAAGGGGATGGTAGCAGTGTGTATGTATTCAAAATATAGTGACAGCAGTGGTGGTATCTTAATCCAGCTTTGCAACAGCCTTTATGAGATGTTGGTGGTAAGAATGTGTGTGAGACAAAAATCGGGAGAGTATGATGGTGGTTGTTTTCTAATTTCCACTATGTAACAAATATCTATTGGAAAACAATCATAAATGTGTCTGTGCGATTTTTTAAATGCCAGAATACAATATTAGTTCAGTCAATATTAATCAACATTGACATATGTTCCAAGGCAAATCACATACTTCTTCCAGTTTCGGCGTTACTTGGCTGAAAGTAGATATTGTATATTATGATTAAAGGTTATATGTTAATATATCAGTCGGTGTGTCACCTTATGCTATTAACACTTATTTAATCCAATTCTAAATGATATAATTTACTTTCAAACAATGTCACCTAAGTCGGTAGGAAAATCAGTTATATACTATACAACAATGACAATACGGTTTTAGAGTAGTGATGCTGGATTATTAGAATGGCTTGCGTGACATTTTCGCACCAAATAAATTGAATGCAGGTTTAGATATTAGTCTATTCCACTACATAATATACTATTATTTCTCACTTAGGTCGAATTATTATTATCAATATTTGTGCATGTTTCTAATTAACTACGGTCATCTTTCGCAATCGAGTATGCTTTGGTAGTATGTATCATGATTTCATTAAATTATTTCACTACCTAAATGAATATGATACGGCACAGAAAAGCCTGCAAGCATCCTTCTCTTGATGCGGGAACATTCAGGATATGGCAGCTGATTGGGGACTATACCAGCACCGGTTTGGAAGTTCCTTCATCGACCATGAAAGGCTGACATTCAAAATGTATCTCGGTGAGCTTTGAACGTCTGAGACCATATAATGTTGAATAAGAAGCTGTAATGCTAGATGATCCAGTATCTGATGTTCACGATTGATATAATATTCTATATAAAAGGATTTGTTGACACATGTATTAGTTATAAACAACTTCTCTTTAATTGATTCTACACTCTTTTTATAATACAATTTCTTTGTGAAATTTGTCATATACGCATTATTAGACAATCATGGTAACGGATGCAGGCATAGTTGTGTGGTCAAAAGAAGCACTTCACTTCACTGCTTGGCATCTTGAGTAAATGTTCTCATAACTTTGTGTAGGCTAAAGTCTTGTGATTGGAATTAGATGAAAGGAAATTGTATGAAGCCCGTCGCATGAAATGTACGTTGTGAGACATTGATTCAATTGTGGAACATTCATTAAGGGTTAATGTGTATGTGCAATATCCCACCACTTACACGTTCATTCTTGATTTAGACGACTAGTCTTTTGAGCAACTGAACGAGCATAATAAAAACCAATGATAGAACCACCATCAATAGATATATGGCCTCATGAAACATGTGTATACTTAGAAATGAATATGAAATTATCACAGTCAATCTTGTCCTTGAGTTTGATTTTATTAAATCTCTTCTCATTATCAACAAGTGTGGAATATTTACTGAGATATGACGTTGAGTTCAAACAGCCATTGGAAAGGTTTTATTACATCTGTAGTGAATGCAATCATAGCTACTTGTCTTAATCAACTAAAATGCCACTGTTGTTGTGTCTGTTTGTTCATTGTGGTGGTGATGATGTTTAGTAGCTTTCTCAGAAAAGGATGAGCGGCGCTCATAAACTTTTATAGCCTCTTCGATTGTTGGGAAGAAATCACAAACATACACACAACAGTCAGAAGTAGACTCCGGCAATGATATACCAGAGTCAGATGTGGTGTTCAACACATTGTTAGCTGAATTTATTTCCTACTGATCCAAACGCAGTGTCTTGTTGCTGCAATTATTTTTGCCATCGCTGTAGCTTTTCTTGTTGTTGTTGCTGCTGCTTTACCCCAGGTCAACTCTGATTCATCATGGCCATCCATATTTGCCCTTCCATTTTTTTATGGAAGAGTAGTGTCTGTTCTCTGAATGAGAACGATAGAATAGTCTACTGTTTCTCTCAGGCCAAGGGTCGTCATAAAATCACCCTGTATATTCAGGTTGATTCGCTGGTTTATTTTGTAAGGTATTCAGGTGTGAATGTTTTGTACTAACAATCCATAAAGGATATTTGTATTGTTGAATGCATACAATTATCTGTATTATAGAGGAATTTCTTGTAAAGATACAAAGGAAACGCAAATTACAAAATGAAAACATAAAGAAAAACGCTTAAGTAAAGAAAAACGATTTTCTTAGTCACTGACAAACAATTCATTGAATATTTCCCAGTTGGATGTCAGACCTTGCCTGTAATATGTGAGTAGATACTTTACTAGCTTTCATATATTTTATGTTTATTGTTTTTTATTTATATATTTATGTAATCTATTTCACATTTTTAAGCGATTTTGTTTCCTCAGCGGATCATCTGTCACATTTCAGCCAGCCTCCAAACATCTTGTTTCTTTTGTTTGTTCTTTGGGGGAGATGGTTAGTTATGTTTTCATTTTATTTTAACAACAATGTAATTTCCATTTTCAAAACAGATTTACATCCATGCAAATTGGTTTACAAAATATAAAAGCAACATGGTATATCAGAATTGTTCGCAATAATAGTCCCAGTGAGTTATGTGTGAAAGCACACACGCTGTCTTTCAGATCTGTGAGATGTATATATTGTTGTGATAAACTATCTCTATGGAATTCTGAGCAACAAAATGAAATAATCTTTGCTTCTTCACTAAATCTTTAACAGATAAAATGCAACAAAACAAGAATATTTGAGCCAACCAGGGAGTTTGTACACAGTTATTTGAACGGCTAGAAATAGAAACCAAATTTATATCATGCTGTTTTAAAAAGTATATTAGTCAGCGCATAATGAGGGCCTGAATGTACACTGCCTGTAATAAAAGACAATATGTTGATGGCCTGAATGCCTTTCGAAAATATTCTAATCAATCAGCAATGCTAACAACGACAACATCAGCCTGAGTTCTGTAATAGATAGCGTCATTTCAGATCTCCTATTTCGATAAGCCATCAGATGAAAAGAAAAGCAACGGAGGTATTTACAAAAAAAGTTCGAGCGTCTTACGAAATGCCTTGTGCTAATTATATCCAGTCAAGGTTAGATATCCACTTCATTCTTTCGGAGACGATAAGGTATCAGTCTAGAATGGAGGAGTCATTAGAGGATCGGACGAGATGCGTTATGGTATTTGTTCTGTCTAGTAAACTTAATAGGTCATTCCATATAACACCACCGCCTGCTGTGTGATACGTTTGAGGTAGTTCGAATCCGTCACTCGGTATACTATTCCTGTATGTCCCTTGGGAATATGTAACGGAGTTCACTCTCCAAGATTCGCATCTGTCAGGATACATTTCTCTCTCCTCCCATCCGACTCGGAGGACCTGAAATGTGTTATGGACACTGCCTTCTTCAAAGAAATATTCCAATTGACATATCAGTACACAATCAGATGAATTTCAAATAAACCTCAGTTTTGATGGACGCTGTTAAGATTAAGGTTAATATGACAGCTGAAATAATTTAGTATATTTAGTAACATATGTTTCCCTTTAAAAATGTTAAATATACTGGGACAAGTATTTGAGGTATATCATTCGGGAGCCAATAAATAAACAGCAGTCATATACTCTGGTTTACACGAAATTTCCTCTAATTAAAGATTCGTGATCTAATACCTAATTTAAAAATTATAAATCGTATTTAATATAGCTAAATTCTTCTTCTTTCTTAAATCAATATTTCAGCGTAAAACTAAATTTCATTTATAAATATTGTCTTTTTTTTTCTATTAAGGACAATGCAAAACTTTACAAAGTGGTGAAATATATTGAGTTACCTTCGTTTACTGAATGTTTTGTATGTTGGGTTTCATCTGGGAACCGTATAAAGTTCGTGGATATTATCTCTAAACGGGGGTGTCACACAATTTCCCTCTTAGACATTTCACAAACGTGACTTGGGCATTAACTGGAGTTAAAGTCGAAGTGGTATAGAACAAGATTCCACAAAGTTTCGAAGAGAATTTCTTAAACACACTCCCATGCCTGTAGTAAATTGTACCGAGGGTCTTTCAACATCTTATAATTCTCTCTATTCCATGTACATAACTTAATGACGAGTGCATATAATTATTAAAAGGTTACATGTGAACATATATACAAGCAATTTATGAATAATAAAGTCTCGTCGTTTGTTTCTTAAGGTACGAACATATCGCAACTACAACAACGTCAGTTTATACATGTATTTTATAGCCGTTGCTGATCGTCAGCTGACTTACGTTCACATAATGAGGTATGAATAATAGTAAAATGTTATAGATTTGCTAAACAAATTATTCATCCAGAAGAATAATACATATAAACCAAATATTTATTGTTTCATAAAACTAGAAGAATAAAACAGAGCAAATAGAGGCGTCCGAAGACAATTTGTTGCAATCATTATCACTCTATATTTCAGAACTTTATTCCATCATTTAAATTCCGGTTTATTTACAGTCAAACAACCGTATGTATTTCTGCCTACACAAATTATGATATATGGAAATACTAACACACACGGAACTCGACCTGCACAAAACATGTATGTAATACGGATACTTATCTATGCAAACACGCACACACACACACATCTCTCTCTCTCTCACTCTCCCTCTCGCTCACTCTCTCCCTCTCTCTCTCTCTTTCTCTATCAATATATATATATATATATATATATATATATATATATATATATATATATAAGAAGGTTGATCAATAATCTGCGACATTTCCTTAAACATGAGTGAAGCGCTCAACGGTTTCTGTTCCTTAGAATTTTCTCCGTAAGGTGTCGTCCGGAGGTTTAGTATAAGAAAGGCTGTTTTATTCGTACATCTTCATCTGTTTTATTCGTACATTCGTATCGGTTTACCAAACATTTTCTATAATGGTCGGTTTGTTTGTTTGTAAACAAACAAACAAACCAAATTATGCCGTACAGTGTTTAGGCAACCACGTCACCTTTTTGTTCAACACTGACACATGAACGATGTACTAGTTTCAAGCTGATTAGCTATCGTCAGCATCGTATACCTTCCTGCCAGATGGTTGAACGTCTGAAAGTATATACTTCCATATGCATATTAACGGCTGAGCAGCCTAATTTGCATATCGAGTGAGTTCAGTCGGCCGGGCACACCGAAAACGATAAATGGAATAGAATGAAACAAAATTTTCATTTCTCACTCTTAGTACGGCACTTACTTAAAGGTAAGTATGTGTGTATGTATACGTACATACATATATGTATAGAGACGTACAGTAGTATGTATATATATACATACATGCACACATATATATATATGCACGTATCGGTTTACCGAACATTTATTATAATGCTCGGTTTCTTTGTTTGTAAACAAACAAACAGCCCGAATTACGCCGTACAGTGTTTAGGCAACCACGTCACCATGTTGTTCAACACTGACACAGGAACGACGTACTAGTTTCAAGCTTATTAGCTACTGTACGTCTGTATACATATATGTGTGTACATATACATACTTATATTTAAGTAACAGCCGTACTAAGAGTTAGAAATGAAATTTCGTTTCATTTTTTCCGTTTATCGTTTTCGGTATCCCGGCCGATTAACTCACTCAATATGCAAATTGGGCTGCTCAGCCGTTAATATGCATAAGTAAAGTATATACTTTCAGATGTTCAACCATCTGGCAGGAAGGTATACGTTGCTGACGATAGTTAATAAGCTTGAAACTAGTACAGCGTTCTTTGTCGGTGTTGAACAAAAGGTTAACGATGGTTGCTAGACATTGTACGGCTTAATTCGGGATGTTTGTTTACAAACACACCGAGCATTATAATAAATGTTCAGTGAATCCATACGTACATATATGTATGTGTGCATGTATATATATATATATATATGTATATATTTATTAAAATAACAGATTAAACTTTAAGCAAATAATCGCTGCTTTCAACCTTAACGGGATCTTCTGAAACTAAAAAAGTCAATCTGTGAACGTAGAACGGAATATTTCAAAATACTTTGCAACCGAAGTAAGGCAGGAAGACGATACTTTCATTCGTGGAAACGTTCCCTGGCAAAGAACGGGAAAAAACGAAAATAATACATCATTATTATAACCTATGTTTATTGCTCTAGTCTTTATTTGGCCCATGGAGCGCCTGTCAGCATAACACGGATATATATTTATATATATATATATATATATATATATATATATATATATATATATATATATATATATATATATATATATATATTTATATAGCGGCGGCGGTGAATCAGTTTTGCGAGGTTTTTTATATGAAATCGTGTGTCGAAACAAATATTGTTATACTTGGGGAGGGTCATATTTGTGTAATATTGCCAGAATTAATAACAGAACACACTCACTGTTTGGTTGGTTTTCGCTTCTCGCTGTCTTTTATATCGGTAATCTAACTTACTCGGTCCTCAATGTTGCCATTGACTGACCGACGGTCAAAAATAATACAGATACAATATAGACACAAACACATATATATATAGTTTATCATAAATCTTTCGTTGCACATCTGCAACATCGTCAGTGATGTTATATTTTCCTCCTGTTGTGTTGCATGTCTACGCCATTTTTATTCAGTCTGTCTATATATATATTTATTTATTTGCTTGTTTGTTTATTTTATTTCGTCTTCTTTGCGCATGCGTTTGCGTGTGTGTATAGTGATATGTTTGCTTTGTGATGGGTGACTAGTGTGTGTTTATGTGCTTGTTGTTATTGTGCTTGTGTATGTATTTATTTATTTATTTATCTTATTTTATTTACTTATTTATACTTCTCTTAGGTCAGTGTTGTTTGTTTGGGTGTTGTTGTTATTCCATTCATTCTTTCTGTTTAGCTTTGGTCTTCTAATTTCTATTTATTAAACTGTAAAACTAGAAACGTAGTCTATAGCATAAGATGTACAGAGGGTACTTGCAGAAACATAACAACAACATACATAGGTGAGACAGCTCGTAGCATAGGTGAAAGGATAGACCAACACTGGGGGGAACGAAAAGGACGAAAAAACGGGTCAGTACTATACGAACATGCTAGACGACAACATGACGGTAACATAGACAACATAGAAATTAGAATAATATCTAAACATAGAAATGACCCAGCAGATAGGCAAATCAAAGAGGCCAGTGAAATAGAAATTAGAAGACCAAAGCTAAACAGAAAGAATGAATGGTATAACAACAACACCCAAACAAACAACACTGACCTAAGAGAAGTAAAAATAAGTAAATAAAATAAGATAAATAAATAAATAAATACATACACAAGCACAATAAAAACAAGCACATAAACACACACTAGTCACCCGTCACACAGCAAACATAACACTATACACACACGCAAACGCATGCGCAAAGAAGACGAAATAAAATAAACAAACAAGCAAATAAATAAATAAATATATAGACAGACTGAATAAAAATGGCGTAGACATACAACACAACAGGAGGAAAATATAACACCACTGACGATATTGCAGATGTGCAACGAAAGATTTATGATAAACTATATATATGTGTTTGTGTCTATATTGTATCTGTATTATTTTTTACCGTCGGTCAGTCAATGGCATCATTGAGGACCGAGTAAGTTAGATTACCGATATAAAAGACAGCGAGAAGCGAAAACCAACCAAACAGTGAGTGTGTTCTGTTATTAATTCTGGCAATATTACACAAATATGACCCTCCCCAAGTATAACAATATATATATATATATATATATATATATATATATACATATATACAAGCCTATAAACATATATGATGTATACACAATTTCGAGGAATGCCATCACATGCTGCTTAATCATGGGAATTCCCGGCGTGGCTTTTTACTGCTGCTATGGACTTGCTTGTGGCCAGCAATACCATGCATCGCAAACATGTCATATTTCAAGCAATGTCTGTGATTGAAGCTTTTCTAAGTAAGGAACAATTTTGCAAGTTGCTGATCCCACTCTCTGAACATCGAATGCATTTGCCCTAAATGGAGAACGGGTCGACATCATTGAAGGTAAATGATGTCGCAGGCTTCATATAAGATTGACCTTCTCCTAGAGAGTTATCTTCGTGAACACTAAGAAACTCCTGCTCCACAAAAGACAAAAATAACTTTATTTGATGAACGTTAACAAATTTGTTTTTCACCCTGCAGTGTGACCGACATCAAACTCCTTAATAATGAAGCTTGGAATGGTTGCCGGTTTATATACATATATATACATATACATACACACACACATTCACATACACACACACACATACACACCCACAAACATATATATATGTAAATATATATATGTATATATGTAAATATATATATATATATATATATATATATATATATATATATATATATATATATATATATATATATATATATATATATATATATATATATATAAATAAATAAATAAATATTTCTCTTAATAGTAATAAGGTAATAAGAAATTACTGACCTTCCTGTATATAGTTGTTTATACTATATACATAACTATAATTAGTCTTATTATATATATATATATATATATATATATATATATATATATATATATATATATATATATATACGAATGACGTAAAATAAGAAAATTATAAAAATTAAGTTAATTTTTATAATTTTCTTATATGACGTCATTCATATAATTGTTCTGCATTCCCTTGCATTGAACCACAAAGTTACTAAGACAGAACCTATATATTTGCTAGCATAGGTATGCATCTGTATATATATATGTTGGTAGATATACTAATTCTTTATAATTATCTCTAAATTATTTTGTTGAGCAAAAATTTGCCAAAACTGCTACTATAGTTCATAGTAATGGCTTGGCTACTGTCTTTTTAACACCCCACTCCTCAATGATTAACCTCGATGTCACGTGATTGATTCTTTTGAATTTGCCACCGACTAAGTAGGCAGTGATTCTTTCAATGTATTGGAATTTAGTCCACGCTTGCTTTTTTCCATCCACTGAATTATTTTTGTATTAGTTACCTGTGTCCACGCATCGCCAGGTATCTTAGCTGATAACATACTTCCTGATGACGAAACGTCTTCTCCATGCTTTCCATTTGGAAACCATGTTAATTCCCTTTCAGAAACTAATTAGTTTGAGTGAAATTTTAGTAAGTAAGTTAATTTTTATAATTTTCTTACTTTACGTCATTCATATAATTGTTCTGCATCCCCTTGCATTGAACCACAAAGTTACTAAGACAAAACCTATATATTTGCTAGCATAGGAATGCATCTGTATATATATTTTGGTAGATATACTAATTATTTATATATATATATATAATAAAATATAAATATTAATAAAATAGTTATTATTTTGATCAATTACATTTTATTATACATATTTATGATGTAAAACAGTTCGTCCTCATCAGACAATATATAATGATACATGACATACCCTGAGATGTTAAATGATTAAGATTTAATCAACGTAGTGATTAACCTAAGAGAAGATTTAACATATATACCTTAATTATGAGAAAATGCGAAAACGTAATAAATTCAATAGCGAATGTGTGAGTAAGAAAAACGTTGCTTAATGTAACAGTTATACAGATTTTAAAATGTATGATACTACAATTTATCTAGGAAAACATCTCATGAATCATAACAGCCAGTGATAGCCCCTGGAAAAGGATTTATAGAGATGGAAAGATAAAGGTTAATCACTACCTTATTAACTATTAAATCTTAACCATTTAACATCTCAGGGTATGTCATGTATCATTATATTTAGTCTGGTGAGGACGTACTGTTGTACATCCGAAATATGTATAATAAAATGTAATTGATCAAAAGAATATCTATTTTATTAATATTTATATATTAATATTAATAACTCCGGAAAATTATTAATTGTAGAGTGCTTCCAATCTACTGTAAAACTCACTCTTTGACATACTCATTGAATATTGTTTAACACTTTAATATATATATATATATATATATATATATATATATATATATATATATATATATATATATGTATATATATATATATACATATATATATATATATTAGAAAACGGAAGTAAGGCTCTATACAAAACAATGGATATAGAGAAAAGGTGAAGTTGGAAATAGCACGGAAAATATATTTAAGTATCTGTTTTTCTTTTTTTTCTTCTTTGCTTCATCAAAGTGACATTATTGAAAAAATGAGAGGAACAATTTTATATAATGTATATAAAATATATAAAAGATAACCTGTTTCGGTGTATCAGTGTCAGACATCTTAACAAATGTTGAATATTACAATTAAAATGAATGAACGATAATAAAAATTTAAAATTTAAAATTAAGTTTTGAAAAGGTATGTTGCGAATACTGGGTCTAAAATGGAACCTTATATATATAGAAAGAGAGGTAGTCATATTAGTAGTAGTAGAAGTAGTGTTGATAGTCGTGTATTTTCACAAAACAAAATTATCATTAGGAATATTCTCAATTCTGTTAAAGGACTGGTTAGTGGTTCAGATAGGGATGGTGAAGAGGGGAAATGTAAGCACTATAAATGCTCAGATTCTTCCCTACAACAACAAAGAATGAATAAAAAAAACTATATACTTACATATTAACACCAAAATTAAATATGTATTGATTATTCATAAGGACCTATTGACTAAGCACATACACATTCACACAAAATATTCTTTGTAGAATACAGATATCTTAATCAAAATGTTGTGGTGGGGGTTTTATTATACTGGTTACTCTTAAAGCGACAAGCTTAAGCGATGCGTTGATAGTTAAGGCTGGAATTATTTATTGCCACAGAGGGCAGGTTCATAGATGTGGAGAGGCGGGGGCGAAAGCGAGAAATAGAGAGCGGGATGGAGATAGATGAAGAGATAGTGATAGAGCGGGGACAGACGAAAGCTATGGGATGGGTGTACATTGAGTTCATAGTTGTAGGCTACAAATTGCACTTAGGTATCCATTTATAGAGATAAGCAGGGTATTGTCTTGTAGTGTGGGGGATATAGTTAAGACGTTGTTATTGAGAGAAAGTAGTTAGCGAGAAAGCAATGTTATAGTTACATGTTCGAATGTTAAGTTATTTTATAGTGAGAGAATTTAGCCTTCAGTTTGTGGCAGCAGTATAATGATCGTTCGATTCTATCATTTAGTAATTTATTTTTGGATTTTAAGATGTAAAAGAGTTCAAGGTTACATCACCTGCAGTACTTCAATCCATTCCGATATGCACTACCGCTGGAAAGTATATCCCATTTCAAGGTGAACTGTTGGTTGCGGTCACGGAGTTGCCAGGTCTTGTTGGCGAGCGTGGTCACAAAATGGTGATTAGGATGACGATACCAGCGAGATTTAAAGGAGGTAGTGGTAGACCCGATGTCATACCATTTCTGGTCGTTAGATTCAACTGTGCTTTGATAAACAATGTTGAACTTTAGGCATTTATTCTTCAATGGACATCTTTCAGGTAGGTGGCAGTTACAGTTTTTATTGAGGGTAGCAGGTATACCATTGATAGGTTGGGATAACAGTACAGGAGGGTTGTGTAATACCCGTCTCCCATTTAGTAGTTGGGAGGTGGATACTACGTTATGCTCATCTGTTATTAAAATATTTTGTTTTGTAGAGTTATTTAATTGCTTTAAGTTAAGTTTTTTATGTATGCTTCAAGGTTTGGTGCAGTGGAGTATGACAGTTTAATAGTCTTAGAGTTCAGAATTTTACTGTATGTATGGGAACTAGGGAAACCTTGTTGATTATCTAGGGTGTATAACCACCGTGGAAACATTTTTAAGCACACTGAATAAATTACCTTTTCATAATGACTACCTGTTATTATTCATTCTTTATATATATATATATATCAAAGGTATTATCAAAGGTGTATATTGAGTTAAAAACTCAAAATAGCCTCTTACAACAAAATAGCTCGAGAAAAGAGATTTGTCCGAGCCGTATTGAATATAAAAAACAAAACAAACACAGATATGTACATATATGTGATCAAATCGTCATATTCAAATATAATATACGGCTCGGAAAAATATTTTTCCGAGAGCTATTTTGTTGTAAGAGACTATTTTGAGTGTCTAACTCAATATATACATTTGATATATTCGGCTCCGTTAATTTGTTGAGCTAATTCAAATGTCGAGTAAACCTGGCTGCTATGTTTAGTAGTGTGAGTTTGTGAGACACGCTAAGTTCAGATACCATGTGCGTTATTATATATATACGCACACTATTCAGTTTTTTAATATAATTAGAAGTGCCCAGGATACTAATTTTCCCCCACTGATGAGCAAGAATCGGTATTCCTCTTGACAATTAATTTTACGAATCAACATAGCCAAAGCTCTATGGGCGATTGGTAGTTACCACAATTCCAGTTTGTATTTATTTTCTTGATTTATTCTTTCAGAAAATACATGAAATCTAAACAAAGCAATTAAGCAAAGCATTTATTCGACCAAGGTGGGGGAGAAATGATGTGGAACAGAAATATAACATGGATTGCATGTACAAATGTAGTCTAGATAGATGTGAAACAAAACGAGGATTTAGTTTATGGAACACCCAAGTGATTTAGAAGTCGACACCACATAATTTTGTTTTGAACATTTTGAAAGTAGGTTTATAAGGATGAAATTTTGTAAGATTTTCGTAGCTGTCTCAGTGGCCTAGAGCTAGGATTTAGAGACGGTGGAGATTCTGGTTTTTGATTCAATCATTGTGAAGAGGTACATGTAACCTTTTACAGTTGTTATTTACAACCAATAGAAATAAATGGAAACGCTTAACGGGAACCCTATTCCAGACTAGTATCGAACTTCAGACCAGGATCACCACCATCTATAATTCCTCGACCTAAACCACTGAGACAACTACAAAAGTATAAGGAACATTGATAATTATAAATCTACTTTGAAAATCAATGTTAAAAAGTTGTGGTGTAGTTCATGGCTTTCCTGGAGCTACTAGTAATATTTAGGGTTGAGTTGTCATTCTTCTGCCCCTTTGGTAACAACCTTATTATTACTACGTGTGTTTAACTGTTGAATCAATTTAATTTGATTAGTTAAGCAAACAAATAATATATATATATATATATATATATAATGTCAATCATTGTAAGTTTGAATCTGACATACAAAAACATATATATATATAAATAAAGTAACCCCAAATCATAGTAGATTCAAATAACACAGAGAGAAACAGAGAGAGAGAGGGGTAGAAATGAGGTGCAACAGAAATGAAACATGGAATACTGGATAAAATGTAGTTTAAATAGATGTGAAACAAAATGAGGATGTAGTTTATGGTCACCCAAATGACATAGAAGTCGACCTTAAGTAGGAGCAAAAATAACGTTAAGAAAGTTTTGAAATTGTTGAAAGTAGGTTTATAAGTATGCATTTTTATAAGATTTTCGCACTTGACTCTGTGGCCTAACGGTAGGTACTAGAGGCGGTGGCGATAATGTCTTTTGGTTCAATTCTGGTCAACATGTCACAATATATAATATTTTTTATTGGAGTGGGTAAGTTATTTTCCCACCAAAATGTGATTGCACTGTTTTGTTTCCACTTATGTATTTTTCGAAAATGTTATTTATTCATTATAAAAATAAAAATGATAGCCTTCTATATGTAGGTGGCAACAATATTTTTAGGGCCAGTACGCCACTGTGTATATATATGGTAACACTTAAACAAAATAGATACATATATAGACATGAAATATTTCAATGTAGTCGAAAGTCTTCCTTCAAACATAAATGCTGTAAAAAGAAAATCAGTCGTCATTCCAATAATGCTGATGAAAAGATGACAATTATAGTCCCGGGTGCTGACGATGATGATGATAACGATATCCATATTTTCAGTCGTCTCAACTATCATTCATATTCATCAGTATTATCGATATGTATAAGCAAAATGTATGAAAATGTAAGTAAAGCTGCATTTAATTATATATTATAAATATAATATTACGGAAGTAATGTTTCCTAAGTGAACCAACTGCTGAATGATTGATTACAGTGAGTGGGGGAATGCTACGCATGTAATTTGATGAAAGTTCATAAGCATATAAAAGCTGTTAAATAATGGAAAACTGATTTTTTTTTTTGTTTGCTTTAATTTTCTTTTTTATTTTGCATGTTGTTTTGGGTTTGTTTGTTTTTTTCCTTTTCGTATAATCCACTAACATGATCAGCCATTTCAAGATATTTAACGTTGGGGAAACAGAACCGAACAATGCCTTTCTATTTCTCAGTGAGATATAAACGAAATAGTCATGAAAGTATATTCCGATAAAAATATATCTTATACAATTATCATTGATATTTCACATAAAACTACATGAAACGTGAAGTATTGAGAAATTCGTAGAATCCAATTAACTTACATTTGAAGGCCATAATAGTTTTACTATTGCTCTTCATATTATCTAGGTGTATATATACTATATTAATTACCCTCTTGGCAGTATCGGTAGAGAGTCGGGCACCATGCTTTGAAGCATAGAGTTACGTCTCTTTATGATCTGAGTTCAAAACCCGCCGAGGTTAACTTTTCCTTTCATCCTTACGGGGTCGATAAAATAAAGTACCAGTCACGCACTGAGGTCGATTTAATCGACTTTCCCATCCCCCAAAATTGGTGGCCTTGTGCCTATATAAGAAACCACTATATTACTTACCCTCTTGGCAGTATCGGTAGAGAGTCGGGCACCATGCTTTGAAGCATAGAGTTACGTCTCTTCATGATCTGAGTTCAAATCCCGCCGAGGTTAACCTTGCCTGTCATCCTTACGGGGTCGATAAAATAAAGTACCAGTAATGTACTGCGTAATTGCTGGTTTTGTGCCAAAAATAGAAACAATTAATTACCCTCATTTTTATTAATATTTTGTAATTTTATCTGCTTAAATTTATGTATTTCATTTACGGGTATAAGCCTCAAAATATTACAACCGACGTAACTAAAACCCACAAATTCAAACAACAAGAGATCAATGACAGTGATTTATAAATCATGCATACAATATCTTGAAGTTGTTACTTCTATTATCTACAATATATCTGGACCGTACTGAGATCTCTACGTGATCGTCTGGAAAAGACCCTGTTATTTCACATCATTTCTGCTGCCCGATCTCTCAACTCCGAAACGTATATGAAAACATTTTTACTTCATGAAAATTCGCCCATTTTAGTCTCAATTCCCAATCCATTGCTATTGCGTGTTCTTTTAGTAAACTTCAAACCTGTAGGCTTGCATAGAATTAAAAACAAGAGCTTCACCTATAAACTTACAACTGGTCTTGAACTGAATGGATGTACATTGCTAACGTAGCACTGTTGGACTTCGTTTAACGCATTTATAAACTATGTAACGAAGCCAATATCTAATTTATTGAATACGTAGAGCAATGTAAGCTGGGTCACACTCTGGTAAAGTGTTCTACCTTAAATGTAGATCTTTCTGCTTCTTTATAACAGATCAGATTATTCCAGGACCAAATTGTTTTAAAATAACTAATTACTGTTAGAAATGATCACTTCTTTTCTTGTATCCTAGTGCACATAAAGCTGTTTCGCCATTGCTGTTTCACTGTTGTTTCCACTACAAAAGCCATTGAATTTGTCCATCCATATTTCTACATAATCATAATCAATGTTATGTAATTTGATTCAATGAAAAAGCCGACTTCATGTGATCAATCGACCTACGAGAAATAACAGCCAATACATCCACACATCCCACATGACTGTCTTAAATATGAGACGGTCACATTAGATAACATGATAATAAAAACCATATGCATAAAAGGATAGAATGGAACGGCAGAAAGGCTTTTGATTACATTTCCGTTAGATGAAAGCTGAGCCGGAGTTAACGAACACAAACAACAACTTCGTGAAGCATGGCGGAAATACAATTATTTATAACTTTCTCAGAAACAATGCGACAGTAGGTTATGCTATGCAATATGCGTTAAAGGGCAACTTGACCTTCCATTATGAAAGTAATTCACCGTATTGTTCAATATATAAATGGTTTATATAATGTACATACGCATATATAAAACCATACATGTATATAGCGTTAGGTACACACAAACACATACACGATTATATATATATATATATATGTGTGTGTTTCTGTGTGCTTGTGTGTGCATGAGTGTATATACATGTATATGGGAGGAGGTTACGTGTATGTATCCGTATAAAGAGAAAGAAAGAGATGGATATTTAGATGTATATTGATATAGATATAGATAAGTGAGAATACACTATCTTAAAAATTGTGTATATAGCATTGATATCATAGTATTATATATTCTTATAGCATATATGGATTTGGTAATAGCAATAGAAAATACTGTCAGTAATGTTTTCAGATTTGTGAAAGCAATTAAATATTGGGAAATCGATGGAAGACTCCACCATCTGTTTTATGTGTATGCACTTCGAGTGACATATGATAATTTATTTTAGTACCCGTTATGTCTGAGGAAGTGAAAGCTAAAGCATTTGAGATGTATGAAGCAGATATCGATATTTGACTCAGGAAATGAATGAAATCATATATATATATATACATATATATATATAAACATATATATATATATATATGTGTGTGTGTGAGTGAGTGAGTGTGTGAGTGAGTGTGTGCTTGTGTTTGTGAGTGAGTGTGTGCTTGTGTTTGTGTGTGTGCGTGCGTACGCATATTTATATATTTCTCTCTGCTGTTTCTAATGGATCGACGGATAACTTGAATGCGATAAATCTGGTACACATTCGCTTTAATATATTTCCATATGAAGGTGAAGTGTGTACATGGTCAAAGACGATGTTAGAGATAGCAGCCAAAATATATTTTATTGTCTTTAAAATATATCAAATAGCGTAATTCTGGATATTGACTTAAAGGTACATAGTAGTTGTAGTCGAAATATCTCTAACCAAAGACACTCCAGCCATGTAAGTTTGTATGTATATATGAATGTGTGGATGTATTATGAGTGAATTAATATCGTGCAGAGATGACGTAATAGTACTTGTTTCAAGACAAGATCCGAATTTTTTAATCGTTCCCCCACGCAGCGAAATACATGTTACGTAACTAAAAAGACCCAGCACAAATCTTACCCGGAATGAACTAACACGACCGTCAATGTTCTCCCTTTCACCAGTCTAACATGTTTTATCACCCCTGTCGAGATTCATGCGCAAAATCTTGTCAGGTTTTATTCAATTCCGTTCTCAGCAGAACATCATTCCATTCGAGTTGAAAATCCGTTGGGTGAAAGGTGCGTCCTCGTGTACGGTTTGCTAATTTGTTGTAAAACTAATTCTCTCTATCTCTCTCTCCCTCTCTCTCTCACACTCTCTTTATATGTAAAGGTACATACATACGTGCGTACACACACACACACACACACACATATATATATATATATATATATATATATATATATAACATTTATGTTAGGTTACTTACCAATGTGGTGGTTCGATGACTGTCAGCTTTCCATAAAACACCAAATTAACAGGCTGTCGCCGTAACGAATTCTCTATATCTATTTTATTTTGTTTTATCTCCTATCTTCTATTCTATGTTTACGTTCAGCGTAATCATGTTACATAATTCTTCAAATAACACCTGATGAAATCATCTAGTCTTGCAACATAATCGGAGGCTAGCCTTATACTTTTGTTTTGATATTTTAATATGTATGTACGTATATATATATATATATATATATATATATATATATATATATATATATATATATATGTGTGTGTCTGTGTGTGTATGTGTGTGTGTGCGTGTGTGTGTGTGTGTTCCGAAGAGATTGTTTTGGTAAAAACAGGAGCAAGCAGATGTAAGCTCTCAACATTCGTAGCTATTAGTTGCGACGGTGAGTTTATAAAAATAACAAAAATAAGGCTGGTAATACGTAAATCGTTTATTCATTATGATTATTCCCACGGTTCTCTATGCAATCAAGAAGTCCTTCACGCATTTGATGTTTGTTATGAGAACGGTATCCTAATATGAAAACCGATTTAGTGATATGCTGCCGGCAGGATAAAACACATCTCCTTCTGCTTGTGTCCCCAGCAGACATATTTCTGCTGGGCAGCATATCACTATATCGTTTTTCATATGTGGATACCGTTCTCATAACAAAAACAAATGCATGAAGGACATCTCGATTGCAAAGAGAACCGTGGAAATAATTATAATGATTAAACGATTTATGTAATATCAGCATTATTATTTTTGTTATTAAATGGCGTTGAATTGGAGGTATAAGGAGAAGGTAGGAACCCATACTTTGCAACATAGATCTTTACGATCTGATTTCAAATCCCGACGAGATTAACTTTACCTTTCATCCTTACGGTGTCGATAAAATAAAGTACTTGTAATGCACTGGGATAATTGGTGGCCTTGTGTCAAAAGTAGAAACAATTATTATTTTTTGTTATATATAGATTTTTGCGGTTAGCTTGCTAAGCGGGTAGAGGGATATTACTACTACCTCTCAATTCTAAGAACTTTCGGACAACAGGCTAGAAATGGGGAGGGGAGTAGGATATCGTGTTAAAGAGAATTGTTGCAGACTTTTATTGTTGTTTTAATATTTGTATATATATATATATATATATATATATATATATATATATATATATATATATATATATATATATATATATATATATATATATATATATATATATATATATATAAAATATATATATACACTTATATATTAAAATATTAAAACAACAATAGAAGGCTGCAACAATTCTCTGTAACACGATATCCTTCTCCCCTCCCCATTTCTAGCCAGTTGTCCGAAAGTTCTTAGAATTGAGAGGTAGAAGTAATATCCCTCTACCCGGTTAGCAAGCTAACAGGAAAAGTCTGATGAGGATAATAACTCTGGGACGACGAGGGATAATAACAAGTGACTGTTACGATCGTCTCTGTGTCAAAAACAAAATCACACTTTTTTCTATACTGATATTTCTGTTTTTTCCTTAAAGCCAACAATCCTTTGGTATACAACTATCATGCAATTTACACCTGAAGATGTCAGCGAGTTCTTAAGAATTTAAAGAGGAGTCGTGTGAACGGGAGCAAGGCACGACGGTCAGGCTGTTGTAGATGAAAGATGCGCTGTACGCATTCGCCAGCTCCGCTCGATCTTTCAGTGACAGCTTCCTCGCAGCCCATTTCTGGGTTAGACTTGCTACTCTGATCGTCACATCGTCCCAAATCATATCCATCTGGAGGTCTGGTCTGAACCAGACCGCGAGCAACTTTAGCGGTCCATCCATCCAGCGCCCAACGACACTGTTGGACGGCATGGGCTATCCTCTCCAGGTGCCGAGTTGCAAGCCCACCGAATTTTGCGGGTTAAGTCTCGCTCCCGTCAGCCTTTCATATGTTTCCAATAAGTTGCCGATCACCTCAATTTCCGAGGTGTCCGACGCCATCACGGTGATGTCGTCCGAAAAAGCCTACACAACCTTTAACGTCTGGTTCTAGTGGCATACACTGCAACAAGACTGGCTTCCGCAGTAAAGCCTCGCGAGTCAATACGTAGAGAACGGAGGAGAGAGGGCACCCTTGAACGACCAATCGCGAGATCTGAAACGGTTCCAGGAGGTGGTCATCAATTTTGATACTGAGCAGATGCCACTGAGTATTGCTGCGATCAAATTTTTGAAGACAGGGCCGAAGCCAGCTGCTTTAAGAACAGCCTCAGGTACCGATAGTCGACTCTGTCAAATGCTTTTGATTGATATAAATTGATCAGAGCCCCACTGAAGCCAGGTTTACACTCTATCCTCTCTATGATGTATCACATGAGGTGGAGGTTGTCGTGTATGGACCTGGTCGAGCTTCCGAAAGTTTGCGCTTCCCCAACCAAATCCTCGACAACAAGCGTAAACAACTTCGCTAACACCTTCGCCAAAATCTTAAACTCAGGTTTGAGCAGAGTTATGGGCCTGAAATTATCTAATGTGTCCTTCATGTTCTCGTATTTCCTTATCAGCGTCACTACGCCCCGGTTCACATAACTCTTACGCTGGCAGTTGCAGTAGAGCGATTCGAGTAGATCGGAGAACAAGTCTGGCATCTTTACGTAAAGTTCGTAGAGCAGACCACCCAAACCGGATGACTTGCAACTTGTGCAACCGTCAAGGTCATCCAGAATTTCGACTGAAGTTATCGGCCTTTCGCTTCGCACAGCGTCGGCCATCGAAGGGTATGACAAGCCGTCGAGGTAGGGACTGAAGTCCGCTACCTTCTCTAACCCAACATTTCCCCCGAACAACCGAGCAAATTGATAGCGAAAGGCCTCACACATCGGCCTGGAATCAGTAAGTTCGTTTCCGTCTCACTCCGTGAAGGACGGAATTGTGGCTTTATTAGCACGCTGCATCACTGCCACGCGGTCCTATTAAACGGCTTTGGTTACCTCTTTTCTCAAAGCATGCTCTCATTAAAGAAATGGTCTAATACCATTCCCGCCACGAGCACGTCAGCTGAATGTTACTACAAATAGTCTTTATAATAACAATGTTCCTACTTTTGGTACAAGCCAGCAATTACTCCAAAGCAATAGTGGTGCATTATTTTATCGACTCTGTATGGATGAAAGGCAAAGTTAACCTGTCGGGATTTGAACACAGAACGTAAACAGGCATAGCTCCTATGCTGCAAAGCATGGTCCTGACGCTCTACCGACACTGCCAATCACCCCCCCCCCCCCCCATTAATATTAATTTTTTTCTACTTTTGGCACAAGGCCAGCAATTATCCCATTGTATTATTGGTACTTTATTTTATCGACCCCGTAAGGACGAAAGGCAAAGTTAACCTCGGCGGGATTTGAACTCAGACCAGAAAGGGCCGTATCTCGTTGGTGCAAAGCATGGCGTACGACCCACTACCGATGCTAAAAATACATATATACATATATACATACTTATATATGAAAACAAAATAGAAAGGGAGAGTTCAGTATTGCTATATATATATATATATATATATATATATGTGTGTGTGTGTGTATGTGTGTGGGTGGGTGTGTGTATATGTATATATATATATATATATATATTTATATATATTTTTTAATATATGTTTGTTGTTTATCGACACCTCAGTATGCAGATTGGAGCACTCGACGAGGTACGCAGGTTGGTTTGGTTACTCCGAAGTAATGTAAAATAAAGTAATTAAGTCAAATATTTATGATTTGGCTTCGTTTATTGAAGAGGTACTGCTATATATATTTCGGTGAAAGCCTTCATTGACTGTGACCTCTTCAGGCAGTTTGAATTGGTGTGGTAGAGACAGGTACACATGTTGTTAAAGTGTTTTACTCTGTCAATACTCTGATATGTCCAGCTCCTGGTTGGGCTGTTATTTCTCTGAGGAACTGGAATCATATGAATTCGAACAAATGAATTCCGGCATCATAGAAAAATCTCTCATCCCATTGTTCAGTTGTGAGAACATTCCTTAGTCAAAATTTGCGTAGAACTTACCTCGCTCTCAAACCCTATAACGACCCGGGTGGGTAGACAAGAGCTGATACCCCCCCCCCCCCAACACACACACACTTGCCGAATAAGTTAGGGGAAACCCCAGCTTACATAGGTAAATGCATCTCTTTTCTTTTCCTCTTTGTCTCCTTCTTCCCCCTGTCTCATCCTATCACTTCCTTCCACCCCCTATTTTCTTCCTCGTCTGCTTTCCCTTTCGCCTATCCCGATGCAGCCCATTGGGCCTTGTAGAATCAGTTGCCCCACCCCTGTTATTTTAAGATTGAATTGGCCGAATACGTTTTACTAACTACTTATAGCAGATGTGTTAAAACCCCTTTAAGTTTGTATCTGTTTTGTAATTTCTATAAAGTTTTTCTATTCTCAACTTATTACCCTGTAATTGTAAGATAGCATTGTGATCTAATTATTCATTTCTCACTATATAATTTTATATTTATTTATTTATTATTTTTTTTTTCTTTCTAGTATTTTCTATAGTGTCCTAGTCTCTTTCGTTTTACCTATTCTATAACCACCCTCCCCCACTTCATACAGTATCCTTAGAATCTGATGTATACATATCACTTTCAACGCTTGACCGCCCCACTCACTCCCCTATTGTTCTACAGGCAAGTTCAGCCACACCAACCACCCACCAAATGCCATGATAGACTTATTTGTGTTTACAACAAATGTTAACCAATCCTCTTGACAACTACAATCTTCCCATATAAGGAAGTACCCACTTGAATAGTTCGGCTATTTATTCACCAGGCTAAACATTCTAATTTAGTCCAGAAATAGCCGTCGAAACGGCTTGAGCTCTGCCGTCGGTGTCATACTTTTTCCTATATATATATATATATATATATATATATATATATATATATGTGTGTGTGTGTGTGTATGTGTGTGTGTAAGTAGTATTTGAAAAAAAATGGCTAATTACACTAAATGTAATCTGAGTTTTTCGAATATTAATAATTGTTTCTACTTTTGGCACAAGGCCAGCTATTACACCATGGTATTATTGGTACCTTATTGTATCGACCCCGTTAGTTGAATGGCAAAGTCAACCTTGGTGGGATTTAGACTCAGAATGGCAAGAGCCGTAACTCAATGCGTCAGAGTATGGCGTCCGACACTCTACCGATACTGCCAATCCACATATTAATAATGACATTGGATTCGTTTACAAGTATGCAAACAAGCCTCATTTTTAAAGCCATGTCAGTTCGCCAGTCTGCTGATATGCAAATCTGGCTGCTCAGTGGATCTGCTAATGTCTGATCAGCCAGTCTGCGAATATACAAATCAGGCCGATCAGTCACTGTATATTTTAGAAAATAGAATATATTTTCACTAGCTCTGACAGTTGGCAGGTGAGCAGTGATCTGTACTTGCCAACACTAGAGCAAGAATGAAGGATTCATTCTATTGACATGGCTTTGAAAATGAGCTTGTTTGCATAATTTTAAACGAATCGAATATTACTAATAATATTCTGAAAACTCAGATTACATTTATTAATTATAAATATATATATATATATATATATATATATATATATATATATATATATATAGTAAAATATAGCAACGACGAGTGGTTACTGCCTCATTATGTTTATTGGTTGATGACGCGCGTTTCGCTCCTGATCAGCCCGACTCTGTAATCCACCGCTCGTCAGATCTCTTGTAATGGTAATGAAAAAATGATGCTCGACACATCGACACAGAAGTGAACCTAATCATCGAGTGTTCACGCGGATGAACCTACCGTAACACCAAGTTACGCTCCCTGGATATATATATATGATTCCAGTTCCTCAGTGAAATAACAACCCAACCGGGAACTGTGCAGATCAGAGTATTGACAAAGTTAAACACCTCAACAACATGTGTACTCGTCTCTACCACACTAATTCGGACTGCCTGAAGAGGTCACAGCCAAAGATGGCTGTCACCGAAATATATATAGCAGTAATAAACGAAGCCAAATTTTAGACATTTGACTTATTTATTTTATTTTACATTACTCCGGAGTAACCAAACCAACCTGCGCACTTCATCGAGTGCTCCAATCTGCATACTCATACTGAGGTGTTGGTATACAACCAACATATACTCAAAATATATATATATATATATATATATATATATATATATATATATATATATATATATATATATATATAATAGAATAATCGAGTATCGGAAAATCAGCTCACGAATTAACGATAAACAAATCCGATATGAGTGGCAGAGGGCTAAATAATTTGGATAAATCAGAGCTATAACTATCGTTAAATTACCAACACATAAAGATTAAGCCTAAAATCATCCGTGCAGCCGAAAAAGAACGACCAGGAAGATTCGGGTCACTCAAATAAAATATCAATAAATCAATAATTTAAATGAATGTAAAAAACTTACCCGGACCCGCTAGAAGGGTGTTAAATCTAGCTTCTTGGTTTTCTATATATATATATATATATATATAATAGATATATATATAATATAGATACATTATATATATACATACATATATATACATATATGTATATAAATATACATATATATATGTATATATATATGTATATGTAATATATATATATTATATATACATATATATATATATATATAAATATATATATATAAATATATATATATATATATATATATATATATATATATATATATATATATATATATATATATATATATATATATATATATATATATATATATATATATATATAGAGAGAGAGAGAGAGAGAGAGAGAGAGAGATATATAGGAGGTGTGTCAGAAAAGTTCCAGGACTCATGTCACAAAACATTTATTTCAAACAGAAACTTCACACTAAGAGTTTTCTCCTTCAAGGTACTCCCCCTGCAATATGTAACTGTAATCTTAGCTCTCTGCAGCGATCATACTTTTTTCTTCATAATTTTATATACCTGTCCTCTGTTTCATGTCGTTAAACAATGAGCACAGACCAACGAACAAACTTGAAAACTCCGTCAGAAGCATTGGGATTGCTGCAGCAAGTGTATGGAGATGAGACGATGTCATGCTCACATGTTTTGTGTGGTGCAAGAGGTTTGAAGAAGGACACGAGGACGTGGAAGATGACCCCAGGAGCGGAAGGCCCTCAACAACCAGGACTGGTGTCAACGTTGAGCGCGTCAGGCAAATGGTGCGTAGCGATTGTCGGCTGACTTTTCGACTGATGGCAAATAAAGCTATATTCGATGAAAACGCTGAATACTACAACGCGTTAAAAAGAGCAGGATATATGAATAATATAGAATATGAAGATAATAATAATCCAAGTATTAATCTTAATAAAAATAATAACATATATAAGATAAACTATAATAATTATAAGAGCTAGAACTAAATCACTTATATGGTTCGCCCCCACCTGCTTCGGTCGCAGATAAACTATAATAATTATAAGAGCTAGAACTAAATCACTTATATGGTTCGCCCCCACCTGCTTCGGTCGCAGTTAAAACACCAATTGCAAAATTATTCTTTAACGCTTTGGACACCTCTTTCCCTACTCAACATAAATACCATTCCATTTTTAATACACATGCCATTAAATTCTCGTATTCTACAACTATGAACATGGCCCAAAACATTGCCAAATTAAACACTAAAATCCTAAAACAAAACCAGCATCTTAATAATAGAGTTAACATACTTGATACTAAACCAAAATGTAATTGTAGAAATAAAACTGATTGCCCTTTGCAAAATAATTGTCTAGATAGTAATTTGCTTTATAAATGCACCGTAAAAACTGATCACAACACATACAACTACATAGGATCGACTTCTTCTACATTTAAAGCCAGATTTGCGAACTATAAATGCTCATTCTCGAACTCCAAGAGGAAATAATCCACGTCTTTATCACAGCTCATATGGTCATTAAAAGAGAGGAATTTAAAATACTCCATTCTTTGGACAACACTTCGGAACTGTGGAGTTTACCGCAATTCTAGTATATCAAATAACTGCGCGCTCTGTACAATGGAGACCCTCTTGATGAGACCCTAATTAACAAAAAAAGTGAATTATTCTCTAGTTGCCTCCATAAAGCTACGTCAAGATTCTTAGCCTCCCACAAAACGAGAAAAAAAGAGAGAGAAACACTAAACCATTAAAAACTTGGTTTTCAGACGTATATAATCAACAGGCAAAAACATTAATGGCCTTTAATCCTGCATTATCTTATAACTATCTCTAGAAGAAATAACGCTCGAATGAAAGACACTTGTTCAATAACATGCCGGAACATTGATATACATAACGTAATATTATTAACTCTGATCCAAACCATTATTTCTTTATTTCTCTATATTTATCTTCCTATCAAAGTTTTAAATTTTAGTTTAATATCCAACCTATACATTTTTACTGAACTTATTTCTAACTGTGAATCTTTCATGCGTTTTTGATCTCTTATTTATAATATGTATGTAATTATATTTTCTATGTTTTTAAATATACCTACTGCATTTTAATAACTATGATTCACATATAGAGCAAATATACAAACTATAAATTTGTATAGACCTTATTATGAACTCTGAATTATCCATGCATGTATTATTGTTTTTCTTATATATATATATATATATATATATATGTATTTAACTGTAACACGTCGAAATTTATTATATAACATTATAACCGTTATCATTTACCTAAAGTATACTGTATCACTAATACCTAATATATATCCATATATACTTCCCTGTATCTTTTTATACATCATTTTTAGTTAACTTCTAAATTTCTTGATTATTATTTAATTTTAACTATGAATAAATAATGTATTTACACCCTGTTATATATAGGTATATATTTAACTTTAGCATGCCTGAATCTATTATTTTATTTTTATTTTCGTTATCATTTATCAAAAATATACTGGCTCATTAATATATATCTATATACATAATCGTTATTTAAAGATTTCTAACAATAAGTACTTCATAAGCTTTACATACCGAATATGTTGACAATGATTATCTT
>OZ024740.1:96923765-96963765 GCA_964016885.1 Eledone cirrhosa
GGGTTATACCATATGTACTCTCTACGTCTGACTCTATTTGCTGGTTTGCACCTATTAGTATGCCTATTAATGTGTGTGTGTGGTGCAATACTAGTTCGACTTAGATGTGTTTTATTCATAGTACTTATGTGGTTATCGTCTAGATATTCTATTTTCTCGCAGTAACCAGCTTTTCTAAGTGCGTCATTATAATATTCAGCATGCTCGTTGAAGGTCTGCAAATTAGACGACAGTCGGGAGATCCTTATGGATATATTTTTAGGGATAGATTTAATAATGGAATGGGGATGGTTCGATTTTACATTAACGTACTTGAGATTTTCATTAAGTTTGTGAAATGGCTCTATATTACCGTTATTAAGGTTGAAGGTGACATCCAAGAAGTTGACCACCTTAAGATTGTGTTCGAAGGTAATATTAAGCCCTAGTTCTAAGAAAAGTTTCCTAATGTTTTTACGTCGCCTTTCTAGGTTTTGTTTGTTCATATTCTTGACTAATAGAAGTGTATCGTCGCGGTATATTCCGCCGTGGAGGTCCGTAAATTCGCTCTGGATTATGTGGGCTATATAGATCCCAACCAGATCCGTGACCTCCGCCGAATCATTAGAACCCATCGTAATGTCGAATTCCGAGGGTCTATCTCTGCGGACCCAATAACTATTTTCGAAGTGCACTTAGTGCGTCTAGCTTCAAGTATAATATTAATTTCCTCGTTTGTGAGGTCAGAGTTATTCTTAGCGAAAGAGAGGGCCTTATGCAGGGTTTCGGGTGAAATAGAGGAATAGTATTCATCTATATCGAATTGAATAAAAGAAGATTTGTTTTTGTCCCTAATGTTATTGAACCATCTTATTGCCTGATGAGTATTACCCCATAATTTAATATCTACCTTAGCCTTAACTTGGGGGATAATACGATCTAATATGTACTTACTGATTCTACCTATATCGGACTTTGAAGGACATATTAATCTAATTTTAGGGTTAGTATCGAAGTTATCCTTATGGTCCTTCAGATTAAAAGTCGGTGTAGCTGGAGATAGGGGTACCGTTCTGTAGTCAATTTTCAGTTTCTTAACAATATCACATGCTGTGTTATTAATGTTGGTTAGTGTAGTTGCGTTTGTTTTTTTGTACTTCCTATGTAATTCCTTACGTATAAAATTATTATATGTTTCTACATCCAGGGTGTATAGATTCGATGTTTTGTCTGCCTTTATGATAATTCCTTTGGTATTCCTTAGGTTGTCGAGTAGAGTTTTAATATCTCGTTGCAGTTCGTTTTTCGTTCCGTTTGTAAATTTGATTCCGGTTATCATTTTCATTAAGTCCTGTTCGAAAGAATCCAAAAGAGGGTTAGAAGGTGGGTTTTTGTAGGATTTGAAACCAAACTTATCGTTGTTGGTGTCGGAAGTTTGTGTAGTCCTTTTCCTATCGAAGTGGAAGGCCCTCCATCTAATCCGCCGAATAAATTTGTTGGTCCTTTGTATCATACCAAGAATTTATTCTTTATTACCCTGAATGGGTATGTTTTTTAAGGACATACCACAATGATGTTTTTCCATTTCAGAGACGTAGGTTGATAGGGTGCTCGACTGTAAAGGAGTGTGAAGAATTAGTAAATTTGTATTCCAATGTTACTAAGTAGTTGCATTGGATGGAGTCAACCGACGTCAGAGATTGCTCAACGTATAATAAAGTGTGTTTTAAAATCCGGAGAAAATATGGAGAACAAGTTTATGAAATGGAAATGCGGGTATAAATAATTTATTAGGTAACAATTGTTTCTCTAGTGTATGGCTTACCTATACCTCGCTATTTGAATAATATAAAAATATTATCATAAACCGAAGGTACACTGTAAGCAAACACACCATGTCGTCAGACCTTTGTATTGGAATGATATGAAAATATGTTATACACTAGATAAAGGAGAAAGAAGGAGGTAGGAAGAGAAGAGGAAGAGGGAAGTGAGTAAGGTGGAGAGAGTCCTAGGATTTAAGACTGTCAGACTAGTAGAGATTGTAAGGAGAGAATGCTTTGGCAGCAGTTAGCTTAATGAGGCGTCTTACGGTTGGCGGGGGAAGTAAATTCTTCTAGTGGGGTTGTTCGGACAAAATTTAGTTAAAGGGGTCAAAGTGGTACAGATTTACAGATAAGTTATTGGGGCTATTATAGTAGCAGGTTATTTCTAAAGGGGTCCAGAAAACAGTGTTTAGTACTATTATTATAGAAAGCCATATCTTGTGTATAAACATATAAAACAGAAATTTGCAAACGGTTGTGTAAAAATGTAACATTATATGCATTTAAAAAAAGAAAAAGTCGTTTTCAAACGATGGTTACAGTATAGTGAACGTTCAATTTTACGAGGAAATTAATATTATACTTGAAGCTATACGCACAGTAGTGCACTTTGAAAATAGTTATTGGGTCCGCAGAGATAGACCCTCGGAATTCGACATTACGATGGGTTCTAATGATTCGGCGGAGGTCACGGATCTGGTTGGGATCTATATAGCCCACAGACTCCAGAGCGAATTTACGGACCTCCACGGCGGAATATATCGCGACGATACACTTCTATTAGTCAAGAATATGAACAAATAAAACCTAGAAAGGCGACGTAAAAACATTAGGAAACTTTTCTTAGAACTAGGGCTTAATATTACCTTCGAACACAATCTTAAGGTGGTCAACTTCTTGGATGTCACTTTCAACCTTAATAACGGTAATATAGAGCCATTTCACAAACTTAATGAAAATCTCAAGTACGTTAATGTAAAATCGAACCATCCCCATTCCATTATTAAATCTATCCCTAAAAATAAATCCATAAGGATCTCCCGACTGTCGTCTAATTTGCAGACGTTCAACAAGCATGCTGAATATTATAATGACGCACTTAGAAAAGCTGGTTACTGCGAGAAAATAGAATATCTAGACGATAACCACATAAGTACTATGAATAAAACACATCTAAGTCGAACTAGTATTGCACCACACACACACATCAATAGGCATACTAATAGGTGCAAACCAGCAAATAGAGTCAGACGTAGAGAGTACATATGGTATAACCCCGTGTACAATACTTCTATTAGCACTAAGATTATCTCACAATTCTATACACTAATCAATAAACACTTTACAACTTCACATAAATACTATAAAATCTTTAACACGTGCACCATTAGACTCTCATACTCCACTGCACCTAACATAGAACAACTAATTAAAAAACTCAACTCAGCAATACTAAATAAGTACATCCCTAATGACTCAGCGCACCAGCATAGCAACACACAACGCACTAACACGCAACTACAACCCCACCAAACTATCCAGGATTCTACTGCAAAACATAAAAATAATTCTAACTGCACCAAACCAGGTACGTGCCCACTGAATAACCAGTGCCTAGCACGCAATATTGTCTACCGATGTACAATAAATCCCGGAACCAACAAATGGTATTACGTCGGATGTACCGCAACTTCTTTCAAAGCTCGCCTATACCAACATCGATCTTCGATCAGGCACGAGAAAATGCGCTCCGTAACAACCCTCGCCGATAAAGCCTGGCAGCTCCGGAGGAACAATCAAGCATTCTCCCTTGATTGGGCAATTATTGCACCTGCGCCTGCATATTAGCAAAATCATCAATTCTGCAATTTATGCAATTTGGAGATATACTGCATTTTAACGTCGGTAAACAAACTTTTGAACAGCAAAATTGAACGTTCACTATACTGTAACCATCGTTTGAAAACGACTTTTTCTTTTTTTAAATGCATATAATGATACCTTTTTACACCACCGTTTGCAAATTTCTGTTTTATATGTTTATACACAAGATATGGCTTTCTATAATAATAGTACTAAACACTGTTTTCTGGACACCTTTAGAAATAACCTGCTACTATAATAGCCCCAATAACTTATCTGTAACTCTGTACCACTTTGACCCCTTTAACTAAATTTTGTCTGAACAACACCACTAGAAGAATTTACTTCCCCCGCCAACCCTAACACGCCTCATTAAGCTAACTGCTGCCAAAACATTCTCTCCTTACAATCTCTACTAGTCTGACAGTCTTAAATCCTAGAACTTCCTCCACCTTACTCACTTCTCTCTTCCCATTCTCTTCCTACCTCCTTATTTCTCCTTTATCTAGTGTATAAAATATTTTCATATCATTCCAATACAAAGGTCTGACGACATGGTGTGTTTGCTTACAGTGTACCTTCGGTTTATGATAATATTTTTATATTATTCAAATAGGCCATACACTAGAGAAACAATTGTTACCTAATAAATTATTTATACCCGCATTTCCATTTCATAAACTTCTCTCTCTCTCTCTCTCTCTATATATATATATATATATATATATATATATATATACATATATATATATATATATATATATATATATATATATATATATATATATATATATATATATATATATATATATATGAATATATATATATATATATATTAATATATATATATATACATATATGAATATATATATATATATATATTAATATATATATATACATATATGAATATATATATATATATATATATATATATATATATATATATATATATATATATATATATATATATATATATATATATATATATATATATATACAAGTACATAGTGCCTGTTGAAGTATTCATCCACTTTTATATATATATATATATATATATATATATATATATATATATATAAGAAAAAGAAATTAAACGATGTTTAAAAGAGTTCCATGTATTTTATTATGCGCATTTCAGTGCCCATAATAAAATACATGGAACTTTTTTAGCCATTTTTTTATTTCCTCAAGTTGTTTTTTTTATATTTGAGTGAAGTTTGGTTGGTTGATGCAGTCACGTGAATAAGTACATTAGCTTTAGCGCCAGTTTGTGTTTGAATTTCTTTTTCCTTTAATAAAAGTGTCTCACGAACGCTTTTTTTCATAAATTGAAATTATGACTGTCACGAGAAAAGCACATTCAATTTCGCGCCCGAATTTCGGAATTATTTTATAGCCATTTAGAGAATTTTGTGCCAAACAAAAGATAATGGTAAAGAAGAAAGGGATGGAGAGTTGTTCTGTGTATGACTGATGTGCTGAAATGAAATTTCATTGGTTATAAATGAAATTATGACTCTCACGTGAACAAGTTCATTAAATTACGGGCCCTATTTGGGAATTTATTTTGTAGCCTTTTAGAGAATTTTGTGCCAAACAAAAGATAATGGTCAAGAGAAATGGGATGGGAGAATTCTTCTGGTTCAGTGAATATGGGTGGTGCGCTGGGGTGTCAGAATTCAGACTTTCTATTGAAATAAAGAAAGTAGAGATATGTATGTTTATTTGTGTGCTTGTGTGTGTGGGTGTGCTATCTATTGAGTACGTTATTTACTGTTGTTACCCCCGATTGAACCAGGAATACACACGCAAAGACAGACACACACACACACACAGACACACACACACACACACATATTTATATATTATGGAAAAGTAAATAACAACAACAATGTGTACAGTTACGAAAGGTGTTAGATATTACGATGACGCTTGAGAGTTGTGGGGGTGACGTTTCAGGCATAGGCCCTTCATCAGGAGAATGGTGGGAACAGAGTTCCGACAGGGTGAGAGGGGGAGTGGTGGAACACATTAGAATAACAGGAAAAAATAAAAATAAAAATCATACACGAGTAGGACAATAAGTTGAAAATAAATAGTGAAAAGTTGTCAGGCGTGTGGAGGTTGTGGAGGTGCATGGACGAGGATGGAGAGGGAAGAAGTAAATTGGGGTCCAAGTGGCGAGGGTGGAAGGGGGTGGATGGGGGGTTAGGTGTACGTGTGTGTGTGTAAGTGTGGATGTGAGTGTGAGAATTTGAGGGAGAACGAGGTTCTATGCTCGGGTGTTAGTAAAACCCAGTGTGTACATAGGGTGGGGTCTAAGTCTGTGTGTGTGCGTGTGGATGGAGAGGGGTCGGAAAGGATGGGGGAGAGAGGGCGTGCGGAGTCCGGAGACAGAGTGGTGTATGTGTGGATGCGCACGTGTCTGTGTGTGTTTTTGTGTAGTGTGGATAGGTGGGAATGTATGGTTGCGTGTGTGCAAAAATGGTGTAAGTGTTTGTGTGTATGTGTGTTCCTGAATTTTTTATCGGTGAGTGTCTGGACGGACGGACGGTGAAATTCCGGGTATTATCTCTTAGATATCCTGAGAGTGTGACCAACGGTGTAGGATCAGTGGAATTGGTGACGAGGAAGTAGAAACTATAGTTGTATGGTGATATGTATTGGAATTTCGTATTTCAGAAGAAATAAGGTTTGTTAAAGTAAACATTTAGGTATTGCGATGCCAAAACACAGGGTGTGTGGAAAGATATGCTATTGGACATTACTTCGAAATGTTGGCCTACTGTAATCAGTTAGAATGGAAAACGAAAAATCGGTGATACATCGGAACTCAATTTATTGTGTGTTATAATTGTTTCCCCGGCGAACGGCTCGAGGTGCGATCCGTGTGTGGATCTACCTGACTCTAGACTCGCAGGTTCCTCCGACACGTCTATTGATTTCGGATCATAGAGTGCTCAACTGGCATGCCACCTATGGAAGCATCTTAGCTACCATTAGACACACACACACACATATATATATATATATATATATATATATATATATATATATATATATATATATATATATATGTGTGTGTGTGTATATATAATACAAGTAAAGGGGATATGCTGTGTGGTTAGTAAAAACGAAGTGTTAGAAGGTGATCGGGCCGTAAACAAAGGAAGAAAGGATACCCTTCGTCAGTTGTTTACTACGGATCTTAGATGTTTCGGCGCTTAAAACAGAACATCAATGCATAGCGCCGATGGTCTTTAATCCATCAAAATGCCATAAGGCAAAGAAGTGATAGTGAAGAGAGAGGAGAGAGGAAGAAAAAAAAGGGAGGAAGAAGAAAAAGGAAAACAGGAAAAATTAAGTAAACATACCGATAGAAGGGGGAACACAGGGCAATGACACATGTATGTAAGTAACATGTATGTAAGTAACATAAAATAGATCAAGTTATACCAGGCCGATGGTTATAAGCCCGCTGGCTGTAATGACTAAGGAGCAAGGTGATTCCGTGGCATTCTCAGTAAAGTGAGTGTAGAGAGACGACGACGGAGAAACCGGAAGTGAGAGGGGGTTGAGGTCAGAAGGGGTGAGTAAGAAGGATAGAGAGAGAGGGAGGAGAAGGGATAGGGAGTTAATCCAAAAGGGGTTTACGACGCATGTGCGACCAGGCCGAAAACAAGCAAATTGATAGGAAGGAAGAGAGATAGAGAGAGAGAGTGTGTGAAAGAGAGAGGGAAAAGTAGGGAGTCAATCCGAGAGCGTGGAGAGACGTAAGTCCGGCCGTACAATAAGTCGAGCAAGAGAGGTAGAGGGAGGTCATAGCTGTAAATACAAAAATACAGGTAAAGAGTCTAGGCTGTGTGGTTACTAAAGACGTTATTTTTATCTAAAGTCATTTTTTCAAATTCCACTCCGCCCGTGCCTTTAATCTATCTTATTTCTCATTATTTCTACTGGTGAAAGACTAGCGGCAGAAACGTTAAGTAGCAATTCTTGTTATTTCAAGCATTAGCCTAATATATCCCTTCCATATACTCTACCGATTGTGTTGTTATTTATGTTTACCTTTTACACACATGCACACACACACACACACACATATATATATATCTATATATTTAAAGTTGTAGTTCCTGTCTGTTTGTTTTATTTGTTTGTTCACGAACACCTCCTATTGTTTCGGAGATAGGCCCCCATATTTCAGCAAATTTCAATAATCTTAAGACACCCTAATGGGGGTAAAGCCCCCTATATTGAAACATTTGGCCAATAAATATAACAAGATTTCACGAATTTCTCCTGTTATTCTGAAACTACATTGGCCAGGGTACTTCGATAAGTATATTTCATTTTAATCAAAGGGTTCCCCGAAAGCACAAATCCCCGCTGAAAATATTTTCCCTTCGATTTATATGAAATTTAAACCATAGGCAAATGACAAGATGTGATGCCTATTCACAAACGTTTTGAATTGATATTTTGAAAAAAAATATTTACTAGAAACAAAATAAGAATATGATTTAATAATGCAATGTTGATTTGATATATTACAAAAAATGATGTTTCACAATTTTTCATGCAATACATTTTACATTGAGTAATATTGAAATGCAAAGTTTTTCTCCATAAATGATATCACTGATTTAAAATCAATCATCATTTTCTTAGAAAAAAAAATGTGTGAAATTCCTGGCCGTGGGTAATTCGGCTAGTATATATATATATATATATATGTATATATATATATATAAAGAGAGAGAGAGAGAGAGAGAGAGAAAGAGAAAGAGAAAGAGAGAGAGAGAGAGAGAGAGAGAGAGAAAGAGAGATATGGGTGTGTGTGTATGTGTAAAAAGCACTTAGCACAAGATAAAACCAAACCAGTATAAAGGACAAAACACATTATATATAAAAAGGACAAAACACATTGCACTATCTATTAGCATTAAACCAGTTAATGTACATCATGTAGTTCGAAGCAACAGCCCGGTTTGTTCATTCATTCCATTTATCAGGAACAATTGCACCTGTTGTAGCAAATTGAATATTTAGAACACTCGTGAAATAACTGGGATATAAATGTCGAAGCATGATAGCAAATTATCTAATAAGACAAGGTCATAACATCTCGTTTGTCTATTTCGAACTGTTATATATACATATTCAAGAACAAACGCACGTTCGCATACACACGTATATATATATATATATATATATATATATATATATATATATATATATATATATATATATACAAACGTTAAATTGTGTGGATACAACAATCAAATATTTTTTATAACTGATATAAAGCACTCAACAATTATTTGGAGTAAACATATGATATTAACAAATGGAAACTATATTTATAAAACCATATTTATTTCATTATACATATTTTAAGGACACCAAGTTAAATTATGGTGCGCTTTCCTCAGACAAAATATAATATAGATCAGTTTTATAAATAAATATTGACATACCCTTAAAAATGCAACCATTACTGTTGGAAGCTCCCGGATGACTTGGCAACTATTTAGAACACTGGTTTAACCGCTTTACTTCCCTCCGAAGAAGAGATATTATCTCGAAAATTAAGGACATTTAAATAAATCTAAGGTAAAAGACTAAATGTCAACAATACATTTTGCATTTGCATTCTTTATACCTGCATTGTTTTGGCTTTATTATACATATACAAACGTTTGTATATATATATATATATAGTGACGAAACATAAGTCAATTGCATGAACTCATAATCCTTTATTTACTGCTATATATATTTCGATGATAGCCATTTAATAGCTATGACCTCATCAGGCAGTTAGTCAGTTCTTAGATATGCCAACTCTGTGTTTATAGTGTTGATGGTATCAGAGCCTTGGGACATATGAGCTTGTTAGGAATAATTTAATGTTGTCAGCAGGAATACTCTTAATTCTCATTGGTCAGTTTGTAGATGCTAGTAGGGGTGGTATTTGACCTCAAAGAGGCAGGTGGTGTTGTAAAGTTCAAACCGTCAGGCAAGATGACAATAGTTCCATATGACTGATTTTCACAAAAAGCATTCCTGGTCAGATATATATTCAATTAAGGTTAATAGTATGAAATAGATACTACAGGTCATTCTTAAATTGAGGAATTTATGTGGAGTGGTGCTATATATATATATATATATATATATATATATATATTGTTACACTTTGGGAGAGTCATATTATTGTAATAATTGTTTCTACCTTTTGGCACAAGGCCACCAATTGTCCCAGTGTGTTACTGGTACTTTCTTTTATCGACCCCGTATGGATGAAAGGCAAAGTTAAATTCGGCGGGATTTGAACTCAGTCCGTAAAGGGACGTAACTGTGCTGCAAAGCATGGCGTCCGAACCTCTACCAATACTGCGAATAATAATATTGCCAGAAATAATAACAGAACACACTCACTGTTTGGTTGGTTCTCGCTTCTGTATCTTTTATATCTCCACAATTAATTCATTTGGTCCTCAATGTTTATCATTGACTGATCAACGGTCAAAAATACAGATATAAACACATATATATAATCTAACAAAGTTATTTTTTTGCACATCTGCAACATCATCATTGGTACTATTATGTTGTAATTTTAGAAGATCCCGTTAATGGTGAAAGCAGCGATTATTTGCTTAAACTTTAATCTCCTATTCTAATAAATAAATATATATATATATATGTGTATAATCTGATTTTATCTTCCATTCATATTAACAGTAACAGTGCTGCTGTCGCGATATCTCCTACTACCACTCATAATAATGATGTTGCTGCTGTTGAATTATTTCGCTAATATTGCAAGGATAAGAATTTCTAAAATGCGTAATTATTTGTTATTACGATCCCCATTCATCAACATTATTATCATCATAGGGTGGTGGATTGGCAGTATCGGTAGAGAGTCGGACGCCATGATTTGACACATAGATTTACGGCCCTTGCCATTCTGAGTTCAAATCCCGCCGAGGTTAACTTTGCCTTTCATCCTTACGGGGTCGATAAAATAAAGTACCAGTAATGCACTGGTAAATTGCTGGCCTTGTGCCAAAAGTAGAAACAATTATTATCATCATCACCATCATCATTTCTTTCACACCGGCTGACTAATCAATAAAGCCGTGCCATTTAAGCATCCATACATCACTGTTAGGAATACTATATTTATATATATATATGTGTGTATATATATGTGTGTCTGCCTGTCTGTCTGTCCGTGTGTGTGTGTATGAGCGCGTGTGTGAGTGTGTGTGTTCCTGTGTATATGTAACAGAATAGAAAATTATAACAAAATATAACGAAAGCAAGTCCTGAAATATAAACCATTGTATGACAAATTGCAATTCACATCATCGACTTTAGAGTGATTCTGGAAGTTGGTGATTGATTAGGTTCGTGTAGTTTGCTAGAGTTTTATGACCAAACCTGTGGTCGATTCTAATTGATATATGAAATTATGTCATAGGCAAAGAGACATAGAAATTAGAGTTATTCCTTAATTGAAGTTATTGTCTTTGAGGTCCGATGTTTTGCAATAATAACGCGATTTGATGCGTTGCTTTTATTCTGGTTATCATTTTTTTCTTTTTCTAATTTCTCACCTCTTTTTCTTCCCTGTCATGAACAATGGAAAGTGTGAGAATCGCTGTTGGATGAATTATAACCGTATATACAATACTAGTGTTCTCGGTATGACAGTCTGGGAAAGATTTGATGGGGGTGGCGTGTAGAAAAGTCAGGATGCAGACTGTATGTAGCTTAACGGGAGAAATACATTCCAACGCGGGAGAGAAAGCAACAGATCGTGGGACCTGATGCAAGAGGCTGGAGTCTTGCATATTGTGAAATGTGCTTTCCTATCCGCTTTCAATTGGTGAGGAAAGGTGGATGAAAAATTTGAGCGGAAAGGGAGAGAGACGGGCTCTAGCTTTCCATCTTGCATAGATTAGACAAGGAGGATAGGAGACGGGTATAAATGCGTGTGGGAGGAGGAGGGGTTATTCCGGTTAGGTGGAGACATTTGGAATGAGAACATACGTTGGATGGAGGAGGCGAATCAAAGTAGACTCATCTTAGCTTCCTGTATTGGCATGGATTGAACGAGGGTGTAGAGAATAAAAATGTGCCTGGGTGTGGGTTAGCGGATGTAATTAAGAAGGGGAAATTGAGTGTTTACTGTTAGGTGTGGCCCTAAACATTCCCCCTCACTCCTTCGTCGTAATTAGAGCATACTGGCCTGTGGTTGCCATCATTTCCATGCTTGATTCTACCTGTTTGATTGGGAACACGAGTGTCCTGCAGTACATGTGAGCAGTCATCTCGATCCTGGGTTATTTCGTTCAGCATTCTCAAAAATCGTCTCAAATTTCCCTCGGTATTCCCCTTCCATAGTCATAGATTTCGTCGCCCTTTTTCCATGCTGATGTCATCATCTATAAGCATCACATGTCCACATCAACGCAGTCTGCGTCAAGGATAACAGCTTACTTAAGTTTTTCGATTTGGCCCACACGCTGGAGAACACCCTCTTTGAGAACACCCTCTCCCACTGCTCATTTGGTCCCCCAGGAAGCGAAATCTGTCAACATCTTCTAGGTAATCATCCGAGATTGTTTTATGTGAGATCTTACTGTACTGTATCTGTTCTTCTGCATCTGCTGTGTACAATGCTTATATTCTTTTCTAACTTGTTTGTGAACCCGCTTGATATCTTGTTTTCATAATTTTGATTTTATCTTCCAATTCTATCTGCACCGTCCATGCATTCTGAAAAGGCCAATGTGCTGAAGATATCAGTGCCGTTTTATATACTTATTTTTCTTACTTATTAGGATTTAATTGATGCTATATTGACTGTGAAGCTTTTTGATTCCAGGTTTTGCTTCCATATCTAGGATTTCTCCTATAATTCTGCAGCCGATTCGGCTATAAGGATTTGAACATCAGCATATGGACAGCCAGTCTTAATCAACTCTGGTATGACTTGTAGAACAGTAATTAAAAGGAGAGTGTTAAGAAGAGAACCCTGATGCACTCCTACCTGCTCATTAAATTCGTCACCATGCACATTGTTAACTCTAACATGTCCCGTCATACCTGTGTATACAGATGGTTCCATCCATATAGATCATTACTTTTTCTCTAGTTTCCTGGGAGCAGAGAGCCCTGTTAAATGCTAGGATGAAAGCTTACTTTTAGCTGGGTACTTTTCCTGATGCTTTTTAACAAGGAGGAGAGCAGCTGTGATATATTTACCTGGCACAAAGCCAAACATTATCTCGTCTATCTAGATTCTATCTCTAATTAATTGTGCAATAATTATTTCAGTAACTTTCATAATATGGTTCATCCATCGATGCCGCTATATTTTCCTTACTCTTGTAGCAGTTAATCTTGCCGCTACTATGTCAGTCATTAGGTATGACAGTCATGTATACTTGCTTCATCATACGCGTGGTTTGAGTCACCATATCAAATGTTTGTCCTGCTCTTTTCTGTTTCCATACTCTTCATTGCCTTATTTAACATACTCACTTGGATGACCGAATGCTCTATTGTTTCTGTTTTAGGCAGCCCAATTGTCTCCCAAGCATTCCCCTCATTAAACAGTCGTTCATAATGATATTTTCATGATTTATTCTTCTCAGCGGCGGTGAGGGCATGTATGCTAATTTCATTTTGGAATCACTTCTCTCGTGCAAAATCTCGCACATTGATTTTCAATCCTGAACAACTCACACATTTGACCCTCAAAACGCAAAATATATACTAACGTCTTACTTTCTAATTCCCTTCTCTTTTATTGTATGTGTTACCTAACCTCTCCCAAAGTTTCTCGATAGCCCTTCACGAGAGCTCTGCTTCTCCCCTTTTGCCAATCTCTCTAATGCTGTTTTTCTTCTAGTTTTGAACGTCTCGTCGACACTGCTATTCCATCAGTTTTCATAACCCTGTGGCCCTGTACCAGTCAGAGATATTGTCTATAGCCTTCAGCATGTTATCTCACAGGTGTCTCTACTGTTCTTCTATATTGTCAGTTTCTATCTTGTCTAACTTAAACTCATAAGCGTGAAGCATATTATCCCTGAATTTGTAATCCGTAAACACTCCCTCAATTTGCCTCCGTGTTCGCCTTGCTTTGATTCTAAAGTAGCTGATCATTGTGTTACGCTCGGTTGTACCCTCCTCAGTGGGTACAGATATGTATTTACAACCATCAGTCTGTCTCGGCTTTTTGTAATACGAACATTAATCTGGCTTGCATGCTTACCTGAATTATAGGTGATCTAGTGTTTAGCTGGGTTTCTAATGTTAGTGTTGCATATAGTCAGACCATTAGCATAACAGAACTCCAGGAGTCTTAATATCGCCACATTTTTTTAACCAAACCCTAGATTAAGAGGACATCTTGGAAGCCACCACAGTTTTGTCCATCGTCTACATTGATTATAAATTCACAATACCTGTAATTAAGTCAGAAAAGCAGGTGTCTGTGGAATTCTCTGTCAATTACTCAATAATTTAATGTATAAACAGATCAGGTGATCGGACATCTGGAATATTCATCGGCGAAACCGACGAAAAATCTATTTACTACTTAAACTGGGCTCCAGTTTAGGGAAGATATATAATTAATTAAACCTCCCACACTACCTACTGTATTATTTCACCAGAATATAAGTGGCTATAGGCTTCCAAAGAAAATTTTACAATGGTTTTACATAAAGTGAAATGTTACTAAGCATAGACATTGAATGTGAATAAGATGCAAGGGCTGATAAGTAATGAAATAAACATGCTTTGTGTGAGAAGATAAAACAGAGTCGAAATGATCTGAGAGAAAATATGGGTGTAAGAAGAATCAGAGGCATCATGTAAGAGGGGGGGGGCAGGATGTAGTGTGTATAAAGAACAACGTTTATCTAAAGAAACGGAAAGACACCAAATTGAAAGAGAGATGTGAGACTGTAAAACCAATTACGTCATGAGATCTAATTGTAGAAAGTGAACTCAAGTAACTGAACCTCACAATGGTGACAACAAAGGATTGTAACAAATCGTGAGGCATTGAATAAAAGAAAACTCGGCCAACAAATACAAGCATGAAAAACGTATGTAAAAATAGTGATAATGAAGCTAATTATGATGACGATCTCGGTGGAGATTATGGTATGGTGATGGTGATGGTAGAAGTAGTAGTAGTAGTAGTAGTAGTAGTAGTAGTAGTAGTAGTAGTAGTAGTAGTGATGATGGTGGTGGTGGTGTTATTACTGCTGTTGCTGTTGATGATGACGAAGAATGCGATGGTGACGATGACGACGATCATTAAGACGATGATGATTATCATGATTGTGATGGAGATGGTGATATATATGTTTTGTATACATAGGTGAATACAATGTCCATTGACCTTGTCAGTTATCACCAGCTACTAATTACTAAATGTTTAATCACGCTGTGTGTGTGTGAACAGAGATTACTCGCTGTTTATCTTCAAAACCTGGCAGAGCAATGAGAGCAACAGTAATAACATATATAAACACCTATTATAAAATATCTCAAACATGAATAGCAGTGAATATTTCCATAATAGAATAAATATTTCTGTATAAATATTGATTTCTTAAATAGGAATAAGACCTCAGGTTAATAGAGCAGGCAACGTTCAAAATTGTGATTTCCATCTATTACCAAAAGCCGACGAAATATAATAGATATTACTCAAAATCGAAATCCACCTCATGGATTTGGCTTCGCAAGAAGTTAATTACGTTATGAGTTTGTGGGTTAGCATAGTGAAATTACTATGTAGCTACGTACTGTAACGTAAACTGTCTAAAGTGAGATTAAATGAACACCACGCCAATGTAACAAAAGAAGAAATACACATTTGTATCTTGATGCTGGGGTAATTTTGTCGCATTTATTTAAGAAAGTCTTACCTGTGTTAGAGTGAGTTAGATATAACGTATCTGTTTTGCCATGCTTCCACGGAGTGGATCAAGCTCGGGCCGTTTTCGATTCCATAGGTGTTAGGTGAATGAGATTATAAGAATGCCCCCACATGCATGTCACATAGACGATCTTCAACTGTTACTAGTACACATTTTAAGCTGAGTAGAGTGGTACAACGTGAAATAAAAGTTTTCTGAACTGCGTCCCACAACTCACAACCTTATGATTGCGAAACAAAAACCTTAATCACTAGGCTACATCATTTTACCTCATCTTTATATCTATTCAAAATCAGCAGGCAGCGTCCATACTTCTACAAAACAAAGTCCAGGTATAGATTAAATTCCTCATTGCTAATATACAGACATCTATAATGTGTATTTCTTTGCAATTCCAGTTAATAAGTAATACCGTGTGTTTTTTTTAATTTAGGTAAAAAGCTGCTACAAAATGTGCTGACACAAGACGTTCCACCACAAACCTAGACATTAATGAGTATAATATAACACAATATATTTTGAGAAACAACGACCCAATATTTCCCAAGTATAGTTTCATTATCATGACGTGCATCTTTCAGAATCAGTTCCGTCCACTTCCTATTTATTTGTTCATAGTTGTCTCGCTGTAGAAGGCTAGCAAATTTGATTTCCAATTGTGGTAGCCATTTTGGTTTCCATTCAGAAACGTTGCTCTTGTTTAAGACCTCAGGTAGTTGTCTATTCTCAAATGTATTACGACATAAAGTGCAACATGAATCATTTTGCAGGACAGAGAAATGCAATGTCATTACTCTAAATTTTGCAACTTCTTTTGGACAATTGTTACAGAGTTATCTCTGAATATTCTTTCCCCAATCACGACATTGCTGATATCACTAGGTTTCAATAACTTGTTTTACTGAGTGCTAATGGAATCTCTTTAATTGTGAATTCTAAATGGTTTTGCTTCGGTCTGCAAATTGAGCTTATTAACGTTCGTCAGTTGACGCACTTCGGATACACATTCATCTACAGTTGTGTAATTTGCTTAAAGGAATGACATGTCTCTACCTGTCTTGTTTTGTCCCAATATTCACTGGAATGAATGGTAGCAAATTAAAATATTTTGAAACCGTAGTGATTTCCAGAGATTGACCGACGAGATGGGACTGTCTGTTTTCCCATTGTTTTTTTCATTCTCCTTGTCCTGTATGCACCTGTTTTGAATATATATATATATACATACGTGTGGACCTTAGAAAACGTTCTATAGAGATTACGTTACGTTATATGAGGAAAATGATGAATAAGGGTTTGAAAGGCACACCTGCTATATATATATATATATATATATATATATATGATATATATATATATATGTGTGTGTGTGTGTGTGTGTGTGTGTGTGTGTGTGTGTGTGTGTGTGTGTGTGTGTGTGTGTGTGTGTGTGTGTGTGATAAAAACCAGGGGACCAGATGTGAGACAAACCACAGACCCTCCATCTCAACTCTACTTTTGAAAAGCAGAAGAACTGCGAAACCGGTAAAGGAACCAATTAAATATATATATTTTTCTAAAAATAAGACTCCAGTTGCATTTTCGATTTCATCTTTATTCCTTATACTTTCACTCGTGTAGGACACCTCGGTTATTTTTCATTTTTTAAAGAAAAACTCACTTTCTAATATGTATATATATATATATATATATATATATATATATATATATATATATATATATATATATAAGAAGGAACTTTATCACATGTACAAAGATTGATGTTAGAATTTCATGTTAGCAAAGACTGCCTTCTGGATAATCGAAACATTTTTTATTAGGTTAAATTGTTTTGTTTTTTTTAAAACCTCTGCATGTTGATTCTCATCCACATGGAATATATAGATTGTGTGCACGTGAGTGTGCAAGTGTGTGTTTGTAAGAAAGTAAGAAATAAAAACAAACACAAAAAGAGAATTACCGCAGGCATGGGTTTATAGTTAAATAATGTGATACGCAATCACGTGGTTTCCTGATCAGTAACAATGTGTGTCTTTATCTTCGGAAAATGTGTGAAATCCTTGGTACAGTTAGGTATATTTAAAAAAGAAAAATAATGACTTCACTTGTAGTACTAAACAATTAGATTTAACTGTTTTAATATATCATGATTTGGTAGATCTACCAAATCATTATATATATATATATATATATATATATATATATATATATATATATATATATATATATATATATATATATAATTGGATATATATATATATATATTTATATATATATATATATATATATGTTTGTGTATATGTTTCATAAGATCCCGTGAAGGGTGAAAGCAGCGATTCTTTGCTTAAACTTTAATCTGTTATTTTAATAAATATATATATATATACATCTCTCTCTCTCTCTATATATATATATATATATATATATATATATATATATATATATATATATATATATATATATATATAGATATATATATATATATATATATATATATATATATATATATATATATATACATATATATATAAGAACTTGAAATTGATTAACATATAAATAAACATATGAAACAATCACAGGGGATAATTTTTAGAAGTGTGTAAGCACTATGTGTGCTTACACACTTGTAAAAATTATCCCCTGTGATTGTTCCATATGTTTATTTATATGTTAATCAATTCCTAGTTGTTATAAAATGCTCGGACCAATTCATTAGAATCTTGGAGCTTATTTTACGGGTGATATGTCGCATGCCTTTCTGGCATGACACCCATAATTTTGATTTAGATTAAATTCACTTTGATTTATCTTAATTTTGTATATATATATATATATATATATATATATATATATATATATATATATATATATATGTATGTATGTATGTATGTATGTGTATATATATATATTATATATAGATATATATATAAATATACATATATATATATATATATATAAATACATATATATGGGGGTGAGAGTGGATGTCTCTTCATGTATTTAAGCGTACTCTTTGTTTATTGTTTGTAGCATAGCCGTTCGACCAAACGATAATGTTAAAATATGTACCAGATTTGAAAGAGTAAGTCCGTGGATGTGTTTGATAACGTAATTCAGTTCAAAGCAATGCACCAGCATGGCCTCAGACTTATGACTGGCATCCGTATAGATGAGAGAAAAATGAAATGAAAACATTCAATTCACAAAAGCAGCGATGCATGCAAAATAAAATGAAAACATACCCATGTTTGAATGCAAGTGTATTTCTTTCATGCTATATTCAATCATAATGGTTAACCATCAAAACGCTAATTATTGCTATTGTTTTCGTCAGTAATAATTTTCACTAATTCCTGATGCTTCCCGATTATAAGGTATCTAGTTTCCTCCTACTAAAGCCTTATGACAAAATTTGGGTAGAGGGAAATTGTTCGGAAGCCTATCGATTGACTGTCTCTGCAATCCACACAACGTCACGCTGGTTTACCTTGAGAATAAGATTGAGAGTGCAGGTGAGGCGGAATCCTCAGCCATTTGCACATTAATTTAATGAGCATTAATTCCGTCGAACGAAGACATGGAGCACTCGTTGACGAAGATCCAGCTATTCAATATCCTAGATTTATATTTGTGTCGACTCCTTACAATCGAGGTTCAAATTAAACCGTGGTCAACTTGGCATTTTATACCTTTGGGGGTCGATAAAATAGTGTGCCGGACTAGTGAAGTTAACTGTTAGAGCGTCTGGCAATATGTCTTGCTGTTTTGCGTTCTGAGGTCTTGGTTTATAGACATAATCCTTTACTCGTTTTAAAATCCTCAACTACACCTTTATTGGTTTTAGAATTCACTCTGTTGCGTCTCTGGATTGCCGATAGTATTCCACAGATTCTTTCAATAAAATTTAGAGCATTCACATTTTGTTGTTTACTCTTACACAAGTTCTGACAGAACAAAGGTATGATCAATGTTATTCCAGGCGCGAACAACCCATGTTTTCAAGCAGTGGACTACACTATCCAATATATTTTTCGTTTTATAAGAGAACATGTTAAGATTTGAGGGAAATTAGACTGCTATCTCTAGCCGGTAGCGAGATCATTGCATTCATCGGTCATTAGTGTGGGCATAACTTATAAGCGAGTGAAATAATTTATACATTTAACAGTGTTTTTGTTTACCTCCGGGTCATTCCAACTGTCTGTATATCATGGTCGTCTACAGTATCCAATGTAAATATCTCAAAAATGGAAAAGTGTAATTTTATTTTGGTGTGTGTGTGTGTGCGGGGTGGGGGCTGCTTCCAACCAACGTAATGACTCCATAAAGACTCCGTTGTTAGGCCATGAGAGTTTTAATTGTGTTTGATGATTATGAATATTCTGGTGACGATAATGAGAACGAGGATATTGAAGGTCTTGGTGGTGTTGATGTTGAAGAAGAAGAAGAAGAAGAAGAAGAAGAAGAAGAAGAAGAAGAAGAAGAAGAAGAAGAAGAAGAAGAAGAAGAAGAAGAAGAAGAAGATTTTGTAATGAATTAGGTGAAGTGGCAATGTGCCAGACCTAAATGCTATGTAATTTCTCTTGGTCATTATGCCATGTTGTCACGCCAACTCGTATACGTTATCATACGCCCATATACAGATTCTCGTATCACCAATTTGGCAAGCACAGCAAAGATTGTACTTCATTGAATAGGTCTAAGACCGAAACATCTCCGGAGTTATCAAGGTGCTTGACAAAGGGCATATTGCATTAATATTCTCTCGGGTATTTAACATTTTTTTCTCTCTCACCACGTGCTTAATTATAATTTTAATTGATTTACATTTTCGGGTTGTTTCCCTTACATGCCTCGATAAAGATTTAGCATCGACCGAATGGTATATTTTCATAGAATCTTGAATAACTAAAATAAACATTTTAGTGAGGGATATATAATACTTTGCACTATTTTAACTAAATATATCGGGTTTAATGTCAATAGGATATGAGTTCAGTCCCACCATTGTTTAATCTGCTTCTCATTCTTCCAAAAGCCTGTCATATTAAAATGTATTTCCTTTGAAAATATAAGTTATTATTAGGTTTTTCATATGTCTGTAAACTCAGGGTTTCGTTTCTTCTACATTCTCCAAGAGACGATATGAGCTTAATATGTCCAGATGGATTAGAAATCAGCAATGTAATTATTAGGTGCTGTATTCGATCCCACTGCGTAGAATCTTAGTAAATGTCGATCAACACTTTGTGAGTGATGTGTGTAAGCTGGAAATGTTTAGAATTGCGTCGGTTGGAAGTATACCTATAACTCAAAAGCCAAGATTTGTCAATATGTCATGCTTATTTCCCCAAGGACTTACGTTAGAGATACACATGTCTGCGGAATGCTCATTCATACACATATTAATTTAATGAGCAGACTGTTTCATTGATCTAACAATTGGAACAGTCACCATCATACCCGATGAAGATTCATTCCATTCCATTTCAAAACACTTCTATGTATTTTAAGTCATATCGTTTGAGTAAATATCTGATAAGATAACTTGTCGCAAGCTAGCAAATTCATGGCCAATCTACAGATTATTTTAGGGATTATATTCCAGGGATTACCATCCCACATTTAAATTTTAATATACGGTTATTTCGACCAGGCTCATTAACCAGGTAGAGGCACCGTCAAAGACCCGGTGCAAGGTAATTAGACACCACTACAGTAAGCAATGATGAAAACGGCACCTTTTCAGTTTCTAGTGATGTGCGTTCAACTTTCTTTGTAATTGTGGACAGGAATAATATGAAACCGTTTCTCTCCATGTGTTTTTTTAAAAACTATTAAACAGAAAGAAGCACGTTTTTCAGCACCACTTAAACATTGAATTAAGTGAAATATAGTGAAAAACAGTCAACCAGCCAGCCAGACCGCGTAGTGCCTCATTACAGTATTGTCTACTAGAGTAAGAAAAAGGTATTGAGAGTTAAAGGTTAACAGCCATCTGAATCAAAACTTTATCGAGGAAACTTTCAAATAAATCAAATTTTTAATAACACGAAAAATAAGCAACTCATTCTTGCATGTCTAGAAAGAGTTTTCAAATGAACAGTTGGAAGTGTATTGTATATAGCCAGTCAGCTAGACATCGTTCTATGATATAAGCAACCTCACTTTTAGTATTTTTACTGAGTGATTTTCAATAGATTTGAACAGCTTTATAATCAGAGAAAAGTATTTTTTGTTGAAATGTCTGTCTGTCTCTAAATGTAGTTCAACTTTAAAATTCTTGCTAGACATGCAAGTTTTGTTCTGTAATAAATGTTAAATAAAAGGATATTATAATAAATATATCAAGAGCAGTAGTTTCAAAGGTGTTAGCAGATACGTAATGGTGACAGACTCAAAGTTATTGATTATGCTACGTTAGGATAATACATATACTGTTACAATTGTCAAGCTAAGATCATGGTAACGTTTCATTACCACCATCTTCTTCTCCATTCCCACTTCTGGTTTCACATCTTTCTCCACTGCGATGTTTCATTTGGTATATTAACTAAAGCAGAGTTATTGTTGTTTTATATATTGCTCGTGTCGGTATTTTTGTCTTCTAGTTGTCAGTTTTATGGCAACGTATAAGAAATTAATTGGCTACCTTAGATGTTTTATCAAATGAGAATGGATATATTAGAGAAAGAAACATTTGAAATGCCAGAACGGACATGCATTTCGAGAGCATTATTTTTTAATGTGAAGTGAAATGGTTTCAGCTACATTGCGAAATTGGTCAAGAGCTTGGGCTTGTCGTCAGCTTATTTCTTATGTTAAGCTATGAGTTAGTGAAATATTGAAATGATTTATTTGCAATCTGGCTAAATTGTAAACGATCTGCAAGTAACAGTTATAGCCAGTAAATTAGTGATACTTATATTATTAACACTGGAAAGAAGGCAGTTGATGCCAGGATCAGTAGCGCTCCAAACACATTGACTTATTGTGTCTAGTCTCTCCTAATGTTTTCCATTCTGACTTCAAATATCATTGGAATAGACATTGCATTTCATTATTTCTGGAGAGAAAAAGAATATATCAGTAATATAATATACTGAATTTAACCAGCCGTCTTCAACCTTCTAAACAGTTGGTATAGAGTAAATGTTAAAAAGCAAACTACTTTTTCTTTTTTTAGGCTTTTGAAGTGATATCATAGATTTCTTCTTCTTCTTCTTCTTCTTCTTCTTCTTCTTCTTCTTCTTCTTCTTCTTCTTCTTCTTCTTCTTCTTCTTCTTCTTCTTCTTCTTCTTCTTCTTCTTCTTCTTCTTCTTCTTCTTCTTCTTCTTCGCACTCTGCCGCGTAACGTTATTCAAAAATCCCTTCGGAAGAACCCCATTTCGGCTTGTGTTAGCGATGTATTATTTCGGTAATTACTCAAAATACATTCATGACCTGTAAGTGTTGGCATGAATGCCGAATTGACGGAAGCGAGTTTGGGTTTTACACCCACCTCCCGTCTTCTGGTGACTGAATGATGAAGCTGGGGGTTTGAAAGTAAAATGCCGTTCTTAAACAATTTCGCTGACATTCCGTGGTATATGCAGGAACAGTATTTCGGTATTAAAGCAGTGACTTAGATTCGTTAGGTTTCATAGCTTTGATTATAGGCTTCAGTCTTTCAACCAAATTCTCGGTTTCTCCATTAGATCTTATATCGTGTGGAGCAGTAAAGAGACGTCGAAACCCGATTCACTTCAACCAGTAAGTAAAGCACGAGGGAGCAAAGTTAAATCAACTGTAACCAAGCAAGTGGAACTCACTTGCAACTCAATGTCTTCCGCAACGGGAAGAAGGACAAATAAAACGTGACTATCCCATTGTTCTGCTACAGTAATATCCTGAAACTGTAACAGCAGCAATGCCTTTGAGCACAGGTCTGTTCAATCTGGGATGCGATGGTGCTTGACAACGATCAATAAACCCCAATTGGTCTTACAATAAATATGTGAGTCTCTAGGTGATCGCTTTACCTTCTAGAAATATCAACCAAATCTTTCTAGTATTAAATACCAGATTTTAGATGGAAAAGGTTTCTAAGAAAGTGGTTTGCTACCTGCAAAAGACACTGGATTATCACATATGGCGTATTTTTCGTCATAGGTAATCTCCGCTAGAGCTGACCTGGAGCTAAACAAAATGATGGTAAAACACAACAACATTATCCTCACCATAACCAGCAGCATCAACAACTATAAATCAACGCTAACAACAATAACGAACCAACAAAGCAGCCTCAGTTTGATTACTTTATCTACAAAAAATAAGATCTAAATATCTCTCCTATTATAACTCGGACATAAGAAGAGGTGGATATTAAATAACATAATCTATAAAAGATGGAATTGCATCGATTATATTATTGCTTGATAAGGGCTGACCTGGATCAGTAGCACAAAAGCAACGCAAATATATTGTGCAAACGTGGGCGAATTTAAAATGAAATATGTAGGAGGCAAATCTCCGAAGGATCTCGCTCTACCTTCTTAAAAATAAGAGCATATAAGACAGCTTAATTCTAGATATCTAAACAGGTTTGATATTCACAGCTGGAGTGCATCTGATTTTAATTGGGTTTGGTTGGCTATATCAGAGTTGACGTGGATCTAAACGCACTAGAAATACCAATAATAATGAGTATATCAACGACATATTAAGAGGTTACTTGCTTTAAAATGAATTGCTTGCCAATTCTCACTAACAACAGTCTCTGCTTCCATTAACTATAGAGAGAAGGGAATATTGGATAATGTTCTTTAAAATGATGGCAAATACATTAATAATTTATATATATATATGGAGAGAGAACGGGAGGGAGGAAGATAGATAGGTAGATGTGTGTGCATGTATATATTTATATAGGTATATATGTGTGGGTGTATGTCTGTGTCTGTATGGGTGCCTATGTGTGTGTGTATGTGTGTGTTTGTATTTATATACACATGTATATATATATAGAGAGAGAGACAATGGAATAAACGTTATACTAGTGTTATCTATTTCGGAGAAATAATATAAATATTAGCTTGTGAAATATTAGGAACAACTTCAAAAGCATTACTACAGTAATGTTCAATATAATGTTACTAAACATTGCCAAATACATCAAACTTGGATTGATATCAAAGGAAATACCCTTCGATAGGATTTGAACACAAGATAAATACTGATAAAATGAAATATTTGCGTGGCATTTAATGTAATATTCAATCGTTTAAGCTGACACTCCAGCATTTTTATGATGTTCCAAGATTTACATTTTTTAATGAAATATCGCAATTATTAGAAATTTTAATGAGAAATATATTTTAATAAAACATCCATATCTGGTTTTACGGGTTAATTCTTGTCAATATAAAATATGTTAAATAGTCAAACAATGAAGTAAAAATAAGGAAAAAATATGAAAAACAAATATAAATATTTCCGCAATTATTATTTTTATTTTTTTCAATACTTTTTTCAATTATCTCTATTCCCAATTGTTGAAGGAAGATATTTGGTGACATGAAATGAACTTATTTGCAAGTAAAATGTAAGCTTCATTAAGCAAGTTATATAGGAACATATGCGTGAAAACATAAATATATATGTATATGTGTGTGTGTAGGTGTGTGTGCGCGTGCATGTGTGTATGTATGATCTTTCAGTTTCTATCTCAACAGAAACATAAAACACAGGCTTTGCAAAAACAGACAACATATAAGAAATGTTTCGGTTTTGTCTGTATATTTATATTTTTTTCATCAATATTGGGTAAGTTTTATTACAACAGATAGATTCAGAAATACTAAATATGTTACTAGGAGACAGACAACTACCCTTTTAAATGCTGATACGCATATGTATGCCTGTATATTTACACGCACACACATATATATATATATATGTAAGTGTGTGTATGTGTGTGTGTGTGTATGTTTGAGTGAACATGTGTACGAGCATATGTATATATATATAGGCACACATATATCGCCAACATAATAAGTATGTATATACGTACATATTAGTAAACTTATATAAGCATATACATATATTAATGCATGTATATATATATATATATGTAAACATGTATGTATGTATGTAAATGGTAAACAAATAGTAAACAAATGGTAAACAAATTACAAAGCAAAAGGCAGAGTATATGGAAGGAATATATTAGTTTAACGCTTAAAATAGCAGATACATGCTTACATACAAATGTACATACATAGTTACATGCATGCGTGTTACATACATATATGCATACATACACGCATAAAAACATTCATGCTCACATAAATACATACTTATTTTCAAATATTCTACAATTTGCTGAGATATCTAAAACCTTTAAACTCTGTAAAATATTATTACGATTCAAAAGATAAATGATTGTATATGGGCGACAAACATTTTCTCGTCTTAACAACTTTGCCACCGGGAAGATGGCTGGTCGAACATAAACTCAAATTAAGAGAAATAGTAGAACACAGTTACATAGATTCATCTATCTATGTACATACATGCTCTTTAGTTCTTCAATCTGTTTCAACAATTTAGGACTTCCTTTTTATTTTGTTTATCTTGTCTGTGGTTGTTGTTTTTTTTCAGTACTGAAGGTTAATGAGCCTGATTGGAAGTTCATAGAGGGTTACAAAATGACACGGGATACCATTAGCTTATATCCACCATATATAAACAAATGAAGGCCTCCATCATATGACTCGTGGAGAAATTCCATGCCATAACTCGCCACACTCCAATCCTAAATAAAAGACCAGAAATCGTCTTATTTTGCCGTCATACACCAACGTTATTGATATATACATTCGAGGCAGATTCAGTTCTAGCTGCCTCATGATGGGAATGCAAGTCCCCAGCAACACATTGATCCACATGGCACGTCACAAATCCCATCAACGTTGCAACTGCATGAGAAAAACATTAGGACTTATGTACCACTAATGAAACCTATCAACATGAACAGTTAATATAAAATGCACTAACAAACATATTATTGAATTTAAATTGAAGCAACATGTTGGTATTTCGGGGGCAGCACTACCAACCACCTGACCAGTCACCTGGCTAACCATTTCCCGTATCATATGACCAACCAGAACGTACCCAACACATTGAACTACGATATACTGATTTCTGATCACTGGTAAATATTATTTACATCATTGGCCGTTTATATGTGTAGAAAATGAAATAATATGAGTAGAAACACATGCAAATAATGTGCTGAGGAATTATTTTCTGTAATGGTCTTATGTAAAATAAGTGATATGAACGCATTGCAATATGTAATTATAAGATCATTTAATTTCTCCTAATAAATAAACATATTTGGATTAGATTTGCTAATACTTTTACTACTCTATCCATGGCACGTATTTTATCTTGATATATATCTATACTAATATTTCGGTTTGTTAACATAAACTTATCCAAATACAGCTGTTCTTTCTAAATGATATTTTGGGTTTGATATCTTCAACTTATTCCAATGTAATATATTGTGCGTGAGCGCGTGTGTATGTGTACATTAGAGTAATGATTAAAGTAGAATGTTATATGTATGACTATACCACTCCAGATATTTGATTTATTTTTAAAACATATATGTGGCTATATATAACGTGAACACTTTTACATAGATATTCTATAGTAGTCTTATATATACATATATGCATTCCCCTTTGTATGTTGACAATTTATAATTTGTGTATACATCTAGATATTCACATTGCACATGTATATAGATTATAATAATAATGTAATAATGAATGATAATGTAAATATTGTGTACAGTGCTCAGGTGCACTGCAACTCAACAAAAGTGTATGTATAGTACATGGGGTAATGTACAAACGTCACGAAAATGAACAGTGCATGAGTCATGATACACACATGTGTGCATGTGTATGGGAGGGGAACATCAGGTGTAGTTTTGGCGAATTTTGGGAGGCATGAGGGTTTTAAAGTATGCAGTGTCTCGGCAGCTAACAACTGACGCAGGCAGTTTGTTCCATGCTTCAGCAACTCTAAGGGTGAAAAAATGTTTCCGAAAGTCATAGGAGCTGTGCTGTTTTCTGAATTTATAGGCATGTCCACGTGTGTTAGACACATGGAGATCAAAAATGTGCTCAAAGTTGTTGTTGGCGAGATGGTTAATAACTTTGTGGGTGTTTACCAAGTCCATTGCCAGACGTCGGAGCTTCAATGAATCCATGCCGAGAGAAGCAAGGCGTTCAGAGTATGGTAGGTGTCTGATGGAGGGTATGCGCTTGGTTGCACGTCTCTGAACAGTTTCCAGGCGGTCAATGTTCTGAGCAAGATAGGGGTTCCAGACTGATGATGCGAGTTCCAAGTGTGGTCGTACCATAGCTGTATACAGCTTTAAATAGATGGCTGGAGAGCGGCTAACAAAGGTCTTGCTGAGTGATGCCAAGAGACCCTCGGCCTTCTTGACAATTTTAGAGATGTGCTTTGTCCTATGCAAATCGCTACTGACCCTAATGCCCAGGTCACGTTCACAAGAGGACTTCTTGATATCAGTGTTGTGGACGGTGTATGTGGACGCTGGACTATTACCTCCCAAAATACTTGGTGGTACACTTGTCCACAGCCAGCTTCAGTTGCAAGTCTGTGATCTATTGCTGCATTGTGTCCATGTCTGATTGTTGGAAAGAGTTATAGATTGCAGGATCTGTCCTTTTGATTTCAAGGTACAGCTTGATGCCATCTGCATATTTCAGTAGTGTGGCATTCTTTAAGTTGGCATCTATGTCATTAATGTATGCAACAAATAAAAGGGGGCCAAGAACAGATCCCTGTGGTACACCAGATGACATCACATATGGTTAAGAATACTGTCCTAGAAAGGTGACTACCACTTTTCGGCTGAGAATGAAGGATTTCAACCAGTTAAAAAGATCATCCTTCACACCCATTGCAGAGAGTTTCGCCATAAATCTTTTGTGTGGCACAGAATTAAAAGCCTTGGCGAAGTCAAGGTAAACAACATCCACCCATGAGCCGCTGTCAGTGATCCGGGTAATGTCTTCAAGGAACTCGATAAGCTGATCACAGCAGCTGGAGTTAGGGAGAATATGTTGTGAGATTATGTTACATTAGATACACAATATTTGATTTATTTCTCCGTTTGCCATATGTGCCGTTATTTAAGCAAATATATTAAATATAATATGACATACTTATATATTCCTTCAGTATATTTGCATGAACTGGTGTTTTATGTCCTCTTACTGTTGAGAGTTTCCAATTTGTTTAGCGTTAAGTATGTATATACTACAGGTATATAGATTATAATTTGTAAATATATTGTGTAGTGTTTTGATATTTCTTACTGCTTGCTAAGTATTTATTATGTCTATGAATAGTTGAGAGAGATATGCATGGTACTATATTGTAGTCCTCATATTTTGTTTTATATATATATATATATATATATATATATATATATATATATATATATATATATACATATACATATATATATATATATATATATATACATATATATATATATATATATATGTGTGTGTGTGTGTGTGTGTGTGTGTGTGTATGAGGTGAGTTTCATTGTAGCACAATAAAGCAATGCAAATATCGGATAAGTAGCACTCAACAGTTTATAGGACTGGAGTATAAATAATATAAGATCAAAAGATGGTTAAAAGAGTTCCACGTATTTTATTATGCGCATTTCAAAAATAAATATCATCATGGGATGATATTTGCGTTCTCATCAGATAAAATAGGGAGACATGATATCAAGCTTTAAAAAAACTTGTGAGCAGTGAAGTGTTAAATCTACATATGAAAAATAAAATAAGATGGATATGTGAGATTGGGAAAAAAAGAAGGACGGGGGAAGGAAAAGGTAAGGAAGAGGAAGAAAGAAAATAAAGGATGACGGGGGTGGAGTATAAGAAGGAAGGATGAGAGAGCAGGAGAAATGAATGAGAGAGAGAGAGAGATAGCCTTTATTACTGAGAAACACTGTCTTAAAGAGAGAAATTTGAAAAACCGTTGTAAGATAATACATAATTTTTAAAAAAATTGAAATTAAAAGTTAATGAGGTTTATGAATGGTGATGTTTATGATTAAAGAAAAAGGAATTAAGAATAGTATGTATTTAAGGAATTCCATCCAACACTGAGCGTCATAATAATAGCAATAGTAAACCCGACGTCAATGTAAACTGTAGGCTAGATTCAGTAAATTTAAATACGAATGTTCATAACACCAATCTAAATCAGGAAACTTTAGCACCTATCGTAAATAACTTCTCCAATCCAATTCCTTCTATAAATAATACTAGGTCACTTGTTAATAACTCTGGTAATTTCTCTAATCGTAATTGTAATTACCCTGTTAGAACTAAATGTCCTCTTAATAACCAATGTCTTGATAAAAATTTAGTGTATGAATGTAAGGTTATAACTGGTACTAATTCCTTTACCTATTTTGGCTCCACTTCCACTTCCTTTAAAGCAAGACTTTATAATCACAATTCGTCTTTTAAATACCAACTTAAAAGAACTAACATGGCACTCTCAGAACTCATATGGTCCTTAAAAGACAAAAATATTAACTACAACATTTCTTGGTGGAAGGTTTGCAACGCCTCTCCTTACCGAAATTCTTCCCTATCCAGAACATGTAATCTCTGCCTAACCGAGAAAGTTACCATTGTCTCTAAATTTAATTCTATAATAAATAGACGTACTGATTTATTTTCGCTCTGCTTGCATAAATCCCATAGAACTTTCCTAAAGTATACAGCTAATATCTCACCACCTAATTAGTTTAAAATCTTCTTTTCTCAAACGCTTTTATATCTTATACAAATATACCCATCTTTCTACCTTATTTCAGTATATTATATTATACAATTTACTCATTCTATGTCGTTAGCGGTCCCCCATTTTCTTATTTTTTATCCTTTTTTCCTTTTTTCTTTTTTAATTTCTAATCTTTAATCTGTAACTTTTACTTCTCAATTACTTCTTAACTCATATTATTACTCACTATAGCGGTGGATTGGCAGTATGGATTGGCAGTATCGGTAGAGGGTCGGACGCCATGCTTTCCAGCATAGTTACGTCCCTTTACGATCTGAGTTCAAATCCCGCCGAGGTTGACTTTGCCTTTCATCCTTACGGGGTCGATAAAATAAAGAACCAGTAATGCACTGGGTAATTGCTGGCCTTGTACCTAAAGTAGAAACAATTATTACTCACTATAGCATTTTCCTTATATTCTTGGCCATACAAACTATATTTTTAATATATACTAATATTACCATTAGTAAATTTTGTGAACATATATTTTTTTGACGTTATATATTTTTTCTTCCTTAAATTTTCTCCTTTATTCTCTCCTTCTGTGCTCCTATTAAACCTATTATTTACTTTTTCATATTACAATACATGGAAACAAACGTAGACCCTAACTAATTCTTCTAAGTTCATAATATATTTAATCTCTTCTTCATTCTCTGTATCTCCTTAATATTCTTATTTTAATAATACATATTAATAAATTCCTTTTCACACATATTATTATACCCTTCAATATATACTCCTTAAGTAAATACTATTCTTAATTCCTTTTTCTTTAATCATAAACATCACCATTCATAAACCCCATTAACTTTTGATTTCAAATTTTTTTTTAATTATGTATTATCTTACAACGGTTTTTTTAATTTCTCTCTGTGAGAGTGTTTCTCGGTATTAAAGGCTATCTCTCTCTCTCTCATTTCTCCTCCTCTCTCATCCTTCCTTCTTATACTCCTCCCCCGTCACCCTTTATTTTCTTTCTTCCTCTGCCTTACCTTTTCCTGTTCCCTTCCTTCTTTTTTTCCCAATCTCATATATCCATCTTATTTTATTTTTTATATGTAGATTTAACACTTCACTGCTCGCAAGTGTTTTTTAAGCTTCATATCATCATCATCACCAGGTCGAGCATGCTCGGCTTTGTATGACACGTTTCCTCCATCCATCTCTGTCTCTCATAGCGTTTGCCAGTTCTACCGCAGTGCATCCAGTATCGTCCTCAAGTTGCTTGACGTATGTCTTTTTGGGACGACCAGCGTTTCTTGCTCCATGAGATCGACTCCATAACAACACATCACCTGATATTTATTCCTTGCTGCGCCAACAGTGGCCAGCAAATCTGAGTCTCTGTCCACGTATTGACCTGCTGAAAGGTGGTATGTTGCTATAGAGATCGTTATTTTTGGGTGTTCCCTCCAAGACACGTATAAAGCAGCGCGTATAGAGCATACCTGTGCATGCCCCGTCTAGCTTTTTCTCCAGTTTTGACGTTAGCGTCCAAGTGATATAGCCATAAACAAGCACAGATAACACAGCAGCTCTGAAGAAATTCCTTTTCAGATTGGCCGGTAGGTTTGATTTCCATTTCTTTTCCATTGTATTCAATGCTCCCCAGGCTTTTCTCAGTCTGATGTTAACATCATGTTCTGTGGAGGCGATATAGCTACCCAGGTATTTGAAGTCGTCAACTTGCTTGATTATATCGCCGTTTAGACTTCGTATACCAACTGAGGAGTCTTGGTTCAGGCAAATATATTCTGTTTTGCCTGCGTTGACATAGAATCCGATTTCCTTTGCAACTGATTCGATGCTGTGAAGTAGTGATGTTGCATCCTTAAGAGAGGACCGCTAAATAATCCGTATAGTCAGCATCGGTGATTTTCTGAGTTGCATGGCGTCTACACTTTCGCTTTGTGAGAGTGAAACCAAGCTCTAAGTTTTTGTCCAGAGCTTTTCTCAATACATAGTCGAGGCAGATGATAAAAATATATGGTGCAAGAGTATCCCCTTGGAGTACTCCTTCAATGATGTCAAATAAGTTGGTATCTCCATCAGGTGAGCGCACCATTGCGCGGGTGTTTTTATATAACATCATGATGGCATTTACTGTTTCCTTTGGCAAGCCGTAGGCTAGAAGTATCTCTCTCATCCTTCCACGATGGATGGAATCGAATGCTTTTGAAACGTCAATAAACAGGAGAGTTGCCGGGAGGTTTTTGGCTTTTACGCCTTCCAAGATACGCCGAATAATAAGTATTTGCACTGATGTTGATCTGTTGGTGCGGAAGCCATTTTGGTTTTTTCTCAGCAAGGGGCCAATGACAAGTCTTATTCTGTCAAACAGCATGAGATTGTATATATTTGCGGCAATTGCCATTAGTGTTATGCCACGGTAGTTTTTAGCCATTCCGAGATCGCCCTTTTTGGGAAAAGGGAGTATACATCCCTCAGTCCATTTGTCTATGGGGTCTTCATTATAGACACCATTACACAACTCTAGTAGGATTGGATGAAATTCAGGTACCTTCCACACTTCAGCTGCGATCTCGTCGAGTCCGCACGCTTTTCCGTTTCCAATACCTTTCACTGCCTTCTGTAGTTCCTCCATAGTGAAAGGACCTTTCTGTATTTGGGTGTTCCTCTGTAAAAACGGGTATTATTTCTTCTTCGATGATCTGTGGTGCTTTGCCAAGTAGGTTCTGAAAATGTTGTTGCCACAGCTTTAAACGTTCGTCTTGGCTGGAGGCTTTCAGTGTGGCTCTGTCACTACTTTTTCTGCCACTAATTTCATTGACAGTGTTCCAGGCTTCAGCAGACTTCTTATTGCTGACAGTACTCAAGATATGATTGATCTTTCTCTGCATGTATTCGGCTTTTCTCAATTCCATACTCACTTTTCAGTGCTGTACAAGCAGCATTGAAGTTACTAATGTTTTCTAGAGATCGTTGAGTGTCTTTCAATTCTGCAGCTTTTCGCAACTCTTTACGCTTTTGGCGTATCCTCTCTGTTTCCCAGGGTTTTCGTTTTTTAACCTTGGACTTTAAAGGGATGGTGTCGGCCGCTGCCTCTTTCAATGCCATTTGAAAGTGGTTAAATGCAGAATTTGACGATGTTGCTGGCGCAGAGCCTTGTAGGGCAGCAAATCGGTTGCTCAGTTGGGTTACAAAGGTTTTGTAAGTCTCAGGATTGGTATTCAGAACTGCCCAGTTGTAACTTGCAGATTTCTTTTTATCCACTCGGAGACCTAATCGTATCTTAGCTGAGACAATGCGATGATCCGAGTCAACACTAACAAATGAGTCATATGCTCTGCGGTTTTTTGCGCTGTTCTTCCATTTTCGATTGAATATGATATTATCCAGATGTGTCTTGTCGCCATTTGGAGATGTGTGTGTTCACCGCTGGCCTGGTCTTTTTTGGAATATGGCGTTGAGACAACGTAAATTGTTCTCACACAAGTAATCTTTTAGCAAACAACCGTTTCTATTGGTTTGTGAGTGTTATGAGAATTTGAATCCATCAAGCTGTCCAAGACGCGCGTTGAAGTCTCCGCCAATGATGAGAACATTATGTTTCGGAATTTGTCCAGTGAGTGATGTTAGTTCCATGTAAAACGTCTCTACTTCGGCCATGTCACATACATGTGTTGGACTATAACAAGAGATTACAGTGGTTTTAGGATTCCCGTTAAACGTAGCTATCATTATCCTCGCAAGTGTATCATAGGCTCGCGGGCTGAAAAGCATTACAACTCCACCATTTGCTGCATTTATGTTGTTTTTCCAAGCTGAGCAGGTTATCAGCCTCCAATTGCCAAATATGTGCTTCTTTCTTACAAGCTCTTCATGTATGAACCGGTGCTCCTGAAGACAGATAACATCATGGTTGGTCGCCCCTACTGAAGCAATCAGTTCGGGGATTTTATGGTCTTTCTGGAGTGTTTGAACATTGAGTGTACCAGCAAAGATGTCTTTATTTCGGTGTACAAGTCGGGTTGGTTGTTTTCTCCGTGTATGTTTCCCAGTATGTGATTTTTCGACTGCAATCTGGGAATCCGTTGCAGGACGCACTCCTTGTTTAACCGCGCGACGAGCCCTGCGGGATGAACATCGAAGGATTTTTATCATATTTAGCTTTCAATAGCTGGATATACACTTGCGGTCGCGACTCCATACAAGTGAAAGCAGTACTCTGTATTAGAGCGGATGTGCCTCACCTAAACATCCAACAATATTTGATATGATCGCTTTGCCACTAATAGTATGAACCAAATTCACAGTTACTTGATCATTTCCTTATCTAGTGATAAGATATCCTGCTTACCAATGTCGTCGTTTAACCCAGTCAGGATTGGTTTGACAGATTGCCTACCAAGGCCAAAGAGCTCTGTCCGCCCCGGCTTTGAAATCAGAGCGGTCCCTCTCCTAGACAGATTGCCGACCAAGGCTACCAGATATATATATATATATATATATATATATATATATATATATATATATATTTATATATATATATATATATATATATATATATATATATATATATATATATATATATATATATATATTTATATATATATATATATATATATATATATATATATATATATATATATATATATATATATATATATATGTAAATATCTTTAAGTCGTTTGGTAGCCTCGACAATGCAAATGGGTAAATCTCCGGGTAACACGATCCGGTGGTGGAGAGAGAGATGTAAGTGGGTGTACGTTGAGATGCGTGGTGTGTATAAGACGTGTAGAAGAATGAAGGAAAGAATATAAAGGATAAAATAAAAACAAGAACACTACAGAGACTTACCTTGGGAGAGATTTAATTGTCCCTATATATTTCACATCCATCAACTTGGTTTTTTTTCCGGGGTGGGGGAAAGGTTGTCTGTCGGAAAGGTGCGAAACGCGTCCTCCGCTGTTTGTTGTTTTGAATATCTATATATCTATATATACATATTTATACAATTTTTGAACGGCCGTTGACTCTTATGAGTTCTTCCGCCCTTTGTCAAGTTATGCTTTTGTCCTGCAGGATGTCCAAGATCACCCTCCTCACCAAGTAAACTTGATGGGGTTGCCGGTTTAGTCGCCGACGACCCGACCATGCTACATTATGTACCGGGTTACATGTTACCGTTGGCACTCTAGAGTGTCTCATATCATGTCTCCCTATTTTATCTGATGAGAACGCAAATATCATCCTATGATGATATTTGTTTTTGAAATGCGCATAATAAAATATATAGAACTCTTTTAACCATCTTTTGATCTTATATTATATATATATATATATATATATATATATATATATATATATATATATATATATATAAACGAATAACGAAACGAAATTAAATTTCGTTTCGCTTCTAACTCACTTTTGTATGACTGACGCTTAAACAATTAAGTTAAAGTGTACATCTATATATGTATACGGAAGTATCAGTATGCATACATATATATATATATATATATATATATATATATATATATATATATATATATATATATATATAAATACACATATGTATACATATATACATATGCACATGTACCGAGCTTTTCACTAGACACTTTACAGTGAGTGTCCAGCTAGTCTGTATGTAAACAGACGAACCCGGTTTTGGAGTCATACGAGTTTTCAAGGAAACACATTTCCTCTATTCTCCAGAGAGCCAGACAGGAATGTTGGACTAGTTTCGATGTTATTACATCTCATCAGCAATATATACCTATCTTTCCGGCTTCTCTGGAGAATTGTAAAAGCACATATCGTTATATGCTTTTTTCTATGAAAATCAGTAGTGGGCAGACTAATTTGCATAAAACGTGAGTCATTGTACGCACCGGTTCAGCGGAAACGATAAAAACGAATAACGAAACGAAATTAAATTTCGTTTCGCTTCTAACTCACTTTTGTATGACTGACGCTTAAACAATTAAGTTAAAGTGTACATCTATATATGTATACGGAAGTATCAGTATGCATACATATATATATATATATATATATATATATATATATATATATATATATATAAATACACACTAGCTGGACACTCACTGTCAAGTGTCTAGTGAAAAGCTCGGTACATGTGCATATGTATACATATGTGTATTTATATATATATATATATATATATATATATATATATATATATATATATATATATATATATGTATGCATACTGATACTTCCGTATACATATATAGATGTACACTTTAACTTAATTGGTTAAGCGTCAGTCATACAAAAGTGAGTTAGAAGTGAAACGAAATTTAATTTCGTTTCGTTATCCGTTTTTATCGTTTCCGCTGAACCGGTGCGTACAATGACTCACGTTCTATGCAAATTAGTCTGCCCACTACTGATTTTCATAGAAAAAGCATATAACGATATGTGCTTTTACAATTCTCCAGAGAAGCCGGAAAGATAGGTATATATTGCTGATGAGATGTAATAACATCGAAACTAGTCCAATATTCCTGTCTGGCTCTCTGGAGAATAGAGGAAATGTGTTTCCTTGAAAACTCGTATGACTCTAAAACCCGGTTCGTCTGTTTACATACAGACTAGCTGGACACTCACTGTAAAGTGTCTAGTGAAAAGCTCGGTACATGTGCATATGTATACATATGTGTATTTATATATATATATATATATATATATATGTATGCATACTGATACTTCCGTATACATATATAGATGTACACTTTAACTTAATTGTTATATATATATATATATATATATATATATGAAAGACGTAAAATAAGAAAATTTTTAAAATTAACTTACTTACTGAAAATGTTAGTAAGTAAGTTAATTTTTAAAATTTTCTTATTTTACGTCTTTCATATAATTGTTCTGCATCCCCCTGCAGTACTAAGACCTAACATATATATTTGCTAGCATGGGTATACATCTGTATACATATGTTGGTAGATATACTAATTCTATATATATATATGTATATATATATATATATATATATATATATATATATATATATATATATTTATATATATATATAATTGTTTCTGATTTTGGCACAAGGCCAGCGATTATCCCAGTGTATTACTGTTGCTTTATTGTATCGACCCCGTAAGGATGAAAGGCAAAGTTAACCTCGGAGGGAATTGATCTCAGAATGGCAAGGGCCGTAAATCTATGCGTCAAAGTATGGCATCTGACCGTTACTGCGAAACGAAGTCATCGAAAGAACCGTTATATCTCCGATCGTTCTGTCACTCACTCAATCCTTTAACTAAGCCAGAATCACTAGGATAGCAACCAAAAAGGAAAACAGGGTGCACACTTATACATTAATTATGAGAGAAACGACTTCGTGTGGGTAGAGAATTTACTTCTCTGATATATATTCGTGTGTATGCATGGTAATAAGTGTTGTAAAATTTGATATCTACATATATTTGTTTGTGGCGTTCTATATAATCATTAAATAATTATGATTCTAAACATATTTCTAATAATTCTGCCAGGGAAACACTTATCTTAATGTTTACAGTTATAAACCTATTTTCGTATGATGGTAACTCAGTAATACGTTCTATTGTGTAACTCAGTAATATCTAAATGGATGTTAATAGTTTTATTATTATGTGCGTATATGTTATTTCATCGAGTAAAATATTCTTACACTTCGGAATATGTACCATCATGTTTTAAATTATATCTGCTTCTCTCCGGCATCTATACTATTAATATTATATATCAGACAATTTAGTACAAATTACTAGTTAACCGACTCTTTGTTTAATTACCTCATCATATGTTAAATTCCTTACAGTTATTAATCGATCCTTGCTAGTAGAATCTGAAGTTTAGCTAAATTCGGTAATTCTCTATAATGAATTTAATTATTTTATTTTGAAATAACCTCTTTGAGATGATTACGATATAATTACACGAGTAAAACCTGTGTTTGCACCTATTTATATAAATACGTTTTTTTTTCTGAAAGACAAAATATTGCTACGATTTTTAATAGTTCAGTAGATCAATATTCTTATTTTATTTATTTTCTAAAATTATATGCCCTCGTTTGACTGTTATATATTTAGTAAACCGTACATTATTTTATAATTAACAAACTCTTCATATTACACTGCATATAAATTAGTGGTACATTTGGCTTTGACCCTTTCGCGTTCAATCATAACTTGAAAATAAAAATCTACCTGGTATAAAAACGTAATTGGTGTTAAAGCTTTAGACCTGACACCTCGAAAATATGAGTCCATCACATTTCTTCCTTTCATCTGTTATCTCCAATAACTACGAAGCGTATTCTAACACTGGTTAACACTGGAGGCGAAAGCTTCTATTTCCAATTATATATATATATATATATATATATATATATATATATATATATATATATATATATATATATATATATATATATATATATATATATATATATATTAAAGTGCTAAACAATATTCAATGATTATGTCAAAGAATGAGTTTTACAAACCAACATAATAATCATAATAATAGACTTAACATTAATGATACTAAACCAAAATGTAATTGTAGAAATAAAACTAATTGCCCTTTGCAAAATAATTGTTTAGATAGTAATATTTTTTTATAAATGCACCGTAAAAACTGATCACAAAACATACAATTACATTGAATCGACCTCGTCCACATTCAAAGCGCGTTTTGCGAACCATAAATGCTCATTCTCGAACTCTAAGAGGAAATCATCCACGTCTTTATCACAGCTCATATGGTCTTTAAAAGAGAAGAATTTAAAATACTTCATTCTTTGGACAAAGCTTCGGAACTGTGGAATTTACCGCAACTCTAGTATATCAAATAACTGCCCGTCTGTGCAATGGAGACCCTGTAGATTATTAATAACTATGAGACCCTAATTAAGAAAAAAAGTGAATTATTCTCTAGTTGCCTCCATAAAGCTACGTCCACTGTTTTAGCCTCACATAAAACGAGAAAGAAAGAAACAATAACACCAAACCAATGATAACTTGATTACCATGAATATATAATCAACAGTAAGAAAACATTAATGGCCTTTAATATTGCTTTATTTTATAACTATCTATAGAAGAAACAATGCTAGAATGAATGGTACTTGTTCAATAACATGCCCTAACATTGATACACCACACAAGATTTATAATATAATGTATTATAATAAGTATGTAGTTATATATTATATTTTATATATTTTTAAATATTTTTAAATATACCTACCACATTTCTATATATATGATTCAAATATAAAGAAAATATCCAAACTAAAAATTATTATAGACATTATTTTGAACTCTGAATTATCCATACACTCATTGTTGTTTTTCTTATATATATATATATGTATTTAAATGTAACACGTTGAACTATACCTTATACAATTATAACTGTTATCAT
>OZ024740.1:96968765-97086265 GCA_964016885.1 Eledone cirrhosa
GTCTCATGGTCGGGTCGTTGGCGACTAAACTGGCAACCCCACCAAGGTTTCTTGGTGAGGAGGGTGACTTTCGACATCCTGCAGGACTAAAAACAAAACCTGTCAAAGGGCAAAGGAGCTCTTAAGAGTCAATGGCCATCCAAAATCACCGGGAGAGATGACCCCTTAGCCTTTGTCAAGGCAGAATTCTAGGAGAAGGAAAACTCTGATATAACACCTGCAACCCTGATGGTATCCAATGATGTTGACTTGTTCTTCTTTTTGGTAAATATCATCTTGGTTAAGAGAGTGGGACTGGCTTTGTGCAGTGCCTTTGCTCACTATAAAAGCTTCACGGCACAGGCATTGCTTAATATCTGGAGATCTCTCTGCACTTGTCGTCACATGGTACCATGGGCCCAGCACTATGTGTCAGTAATTGTCACAGGTGTAGTGTTTGTACCAGAGTTTTCAAGTCGCTGGCTGGACTAAAAAGTCACACTCGTTCAGCGCATCGGTAGGGGTTCTCCTACATGGATATAAAGTAGTGGCCGTACTCGAAAACGAGTTGGCAGCCACCATATTTTTATATATATATATATATATATATATATATATATATATATATATATATATATATATATATATGTATATATGTATATATATATATATATATATATATATATATATGTATTATATATGTATGTGTGTATGTATGTCTGTATGTACGTGTGTGTACATGAATATATATTTATATATTTTTATATATATGTGTGTGTGTTTTTATGTGTGTATATGTGTTTGTGTGTGTGTTTATGGTTGCGCGTAAGTGTGTGAGTGAGTATGTGTTTTTTTGTTTTTTTGTGAATGTGTCTGTTGATTTTTGGCATATAGTTGATTAGTTTAAGAGAAGTTCGAAGATAATAGTAAGATATGCACTCAGTATTTTGAATCTGTCTGCAGAATTCTCTAGACCTCTGTCACTTAGTAGAACCTTAATGACTTTAGCTTTTAAAGGATCTCCCTTTTCTTTAATTCTATCGACTATGACTGACCCCCCACTGATTTTATAGACATCTGTTAGCTTAAGAGAAACTTATTGACAAGGAATGGTAGGCCATCCGGAACCTGTTTATAGAATTCTGTCTGCCCTTGTTACTCTAAAAACATAAATAAATAAAAATAAAAATAAACTATAGCTTTGTAGAATTAGCTTTTAATGAATTCCCTTTTCTATCAACCAATGACCTGCACCCATCCCACTCCCCACCCTCTCCTACCACTTGTAGAGACCTATAAATACCATATTTATTTTTTGATACCCAGATTCCTGATGATTTCAAATGAATGAAACAGTTCTAGTCCTGTAGAATCTCATCTATATTAAAACTGTTATACTCTGCTATGTATTGAGTACCTTACTTACTGTGGTTACCTCCGATTCAACCCGGAATAACGTATATATATATATATATATATATATATATATATATATATATATATATATATATATATATATATATATATATGAAAACAGGGAGAAAAAGACGATTATTAGGAAGAAAAATATTTTTTTTTCCTTTTTTTATTTTTTTCTCTCTTTTTTCTGGGTTAGAAATTATTAAAACGAAATATTTTATTTTGTGTGAAGTGTTAAGGTATTAGTTGATTTATTTATTAATTAATAATGGCATTTATTTATTTATATATATATTTAATAATTGTCTATTACCGGTTTCAACATTTGTATGCATTATCAAATGATAATATGTATTGGTGTAGAATGGTGGTGTTGGATATGTTAAAGAAATGGTGCAGAAAGAATAATGTTATTTACAAACAAGGTTTATGAAGTGTAAAGGAAAAAGAAAAAAACGATCGTAATGTGGAACATAATAAGGCAATGTGAAAGAAAAAATAATGTTATTTACAGGCATAGTTCTTGAAGATAAACATATCAAAATGTGTTAATATAGCAAGAGTGCTTAGTTGATCCATGGTGGAGGAAAATGGAGGACTGGGGTTTCATATGATTTCTCTTTTACAGAGTTAATATGCATATATCCCACACATAGATACATATTTATATGTGTGTTTATATGTGTGTGATTGAGTGTTTTCATTAGCAAGGTAGTGCTGCTATATTAAGTAATATTGACAAACCCACCCAGCTTTCTACTGCTGCCTTTTGTTTTACTAATTAGCCGCTTAATTCTAACACCTGGTATACCAGTATCGACAAGAGAATTTAGTAGTAAGGTCAATATTCAGAATCCCCCTAATGGACTAGGTTGCTGGTGAGAGCTATTAGTCCGCTATTTGTTGATTATTGGTTTATAACTAATCGATGATTAGCATAGTCTCTTGCTTGGTTCGAAACAGTACAGTACATGCAACGTCATGTGCTAAACAATGACGATGCTTGCCAGTTCAAATGGGGTAAAATTCGAGTAATTTAACGTGTTCTTATATCAAGTTTTTGAAACATTCATTTCACACTCTATATATAGCAAGGGCTCCTGGCTGGGCCTGTTACCTAACAATTCATGCATGCACGCCAAATGGATTTGTTGAAAAGTAAGCAACGGGTTCGAAATCGTCGTATATCGATATATTTAGTCTTCATAATTATCATTACGACATATATATATATTGAAAGAGTGAAGAATAACATGGTGAACAGTAGAAAAAAGGGTTTTATTTACAGTCTGACAAATGTTTCACTGATTAAGTTGTCTAAATATTGCTGAGCACTTGAAGTAGTGCCACTCAATTTTAAATACGTTGTTAGCTTAACCAGATCATCGGAGATAAATAACTGTTATATGTTCAGTATTTTTACGAATTCAAATTGCAGCATCATTAATAATATTAATAATAAAGATAGAGAGAGAAAAAAGAAAGAGAGATACAGAGAAGGAAGAAAGAAAAAGGATAAAGGAAAAAAGTGAAAGGTGTAGAGAGAAAAGAAAACAGAGACAAAAGAAGATAGAAAGAGGAGAGAAAAGGATAAAGAAGAAATAAAGGTAAAGGAGAATAAAAATAAAGCGAAAATAATGATATCAACAATAAATGAATAAATGCTAATAAATAAGTGCTAATAGATAAGTTACATCGAGGATGATACAAAATAATAATACAAAATATGAAAATAAATAAATAAAAAAATGTTTATATGTGCGAAGAAAAGTAAACATAGTAATTTTATTGAGAGTAGTTGTGGTGTTGGTGGTTAATATATAGAGATACGAAGGTATATGTTAAATATATTTGTTAAATATATTTATGTGTGTATTGGTTATTTTAATAAATTAATTATATAATTAATTAATTATTTGATTAATTAATTGCAAGTTATATTAGAAGCGAAAATAATACGATAATATAAAATGCAAGAGATGAAATAAATTTAGGGAGAGAAATAGAGAGATAGAAAGTGAAAGAGAGAGATATATAAAATATAAGTATAAAATATAAAAGCTTATGACATTGGTTCATTGAGAGATGATGACAATTATAATAATAATGATGATAATAGGATATTATAATAGATTTAAATAGTACAATTTGAGTTAAGTTGGTCTAAAGTTATCAAATTTGGTCACCGTTTTATGCCTACAGAAAATAGATCTTTCAATTTTGTTGTTAAGTAGCATTTTGTTGTATTTTAAAATTTAGGAATAGCTCCATATTACGAAGACCACAGTGGGACATGCCAATTCTATAGGCTATTGCCTAATTTCGTCCAGCTGATTCTGTATTCCTCGTTTGCATCTTTGAGCTGACATATATTATTCGCGAGAGTTGTATTCATAAGCTTCCTGTTATTTATAGAGTGTCTGTGGACCCATCACCTTTTCTTGAACTCCCCCGCTGTAGAACCTATGTAGTGGCATGCTAAGTTGCCTGTATTTATAGTACATAGGTAGACTATATTTGACTCCAGGCATCTATTTTGTAATGGGCATTTATCAGGCAGATGACAGTTACATTTTGATGCCTTCCTATGTGCCGGTTTCTCGATATGGTTTTGTATGTTGTTATGTATGGACTGAGAATTGGGTTTGTTGATGTATTGTGGTGATGTGTTCTAACATGTGTTTGGTTGTGATGATGTTATGTGTTTGTGTTTTATATTTGGTGTTATGGTACTTGTTTGCGGGCTACTTGTATTATAAATTATCTTATAGTTAATTTTATGTATGTGCGATACTATGTTGTTGGCAGTGGAGTAAGATAATTTGATAGTTTTTCTATTAAAGATTTTATGATATTTATGAAGTTTAGGGAAGTGTTTGACAAATTATTTAAAGAAAGTATAAGGTAGTTTTGTTTTTATAGAAGAGTTAATTATTGGATGGAACCATAAGTATTTTCTATCTCTGCATATTCTATAGTTTCTAGTTGTCTTTATATTAATATTCGGTTCAATTAATTCTCGTGTTTGTTGCCAATTTCTATGTTTAGTCCTAGATTTGTTGCTTCTATAGGTGTGGATAGTGTTATTTCTGTTAAGTGTGTTGTTATTTTTTTATCTGGTATGTATTTGAGTCGCTCTTTATGGCCTGTCTTAAGTAAAGCTATGTTGTAGTAGTTAGCGTGTTCGTTAAAAATCTCTAGATTAGAAGATAAGAGCGTGATTTTAAGGGATATACTATGTAATATGGAGTTAATTATGGAACGTGGGTGATTAGAGTTATAATTAATGTAAGCTAGATTTTCCTTATTTTTATTGAAGGGTTCTAATAGTCCAGTGTTTAGGTTAAATGATACATCTATGAAGTTAGCTTTTTTAGAGTTGAGTTCAAAAGTGATGCTAAGGCCTAATGTATTAAAGAATGTTCTAATCCTTTTCCGTAATCTTTCTAAGTTTTGATTATTTATGTTTTTAGATGAAAGTAATGTATCGTCTCTATAAATTCCTCCCTGTAGGTTATCAAATTCCTTATGTCAGATATGTGGTGTATATATTCCGACAAAGTGTTTTTCCTATATATATATATATATATATATATATATATATATATATATATATATATATATATATATATATACGTAAAACACTTTGGATTATATCCGTAGTGGCAGAGCACTCAGTCCAACGGACGAGTTCGGTATAAAAAAATTCCACAACAGTTATTTCATCATTTCCGAGAACAATTGTTTCACCTTATTCGGATCATCAGCTCGGTTTAAATGAGATTTTACGGAAAAGGAAAAGCAATTGTACGGGAAGAAACACACCTTGGATTAATGGAGGGAGACAACTGTGGATACTCAGAATAAAAATAGAGTATACGTGTTATTCAGTCCAGAAAATTACAGATTTTTCTTGTTAGTCAGTCTGTAAATTTGTAATTACCTTATAGGTGTTTCCAGACATGTGGACAACGCGAAAATAGATTTACTTGCATTTAGGCAAGCGCTATTATGAAATCTTATCGGGATATTTATTCATCTTCAATGCAAGACAGATTCCCGTTTCTGTATGGCTTAGACTTAGTAATAACTTTCCATACGTGGGTAGCAAACTTTGTGAACGATCGTTTGTCCGGGTATATAAAAATCGACACATTATTCAGGAAGCGTTCTTTAAATGCGCCCTCCGCCATACCTACATAGGATTTGACCTCTTGTTTTTTATTTGTTCCGTCAGAATTGACCACAGCTGCATAAAATACAGCAAGTGGACACATTTCAGCTCTTCCGCAAGAGCATTCTGGTAGAGGGATTCTGCTCTTAGGATTGTTAGTGATGTGGTCCTTCGTGGTTTGGCACAGGAGTAACCTAGTTTCACGTTGTGTCTGTTAAAGTTGGAGCAGTTGCATCTTTAACAGACACAGTCTAATTTAAACCGAGCTGATGATCCGAATAATGTGAAAATGTTGTTCTCAGAAATGGTGAATTAATGTTGTGGAACTATTAATACCAAACTTGTCCCATGGACTGAGTGCTCTACTACTACGGATATAACCCACATTGTTCTATTATATATATATATATATATATATATATATATATATATATATATATATATATATATATATATATATATATATATATATATATATATATATATATATATATATATAGAAATGGTTACACAACAGTTAGTTCACCATACCGAGAACAATTGTTTCACCTTAGCGGTTTCTCAGCTCGGAATGGGCATGGTTATAGGAACAGAAAGGACAACCGTACGAACGTGCATGCGCAGAAACCCGGTCACTTCAAACAGGCAATACTAGACTGCGTCTCCTCTTGCCGTAAGCCTGAAGCTTATCCCCTTCAACAGCAATGCAACAAACCAGCTGTAATTTATGAAGCTGTGGTCACTTCCAACCGACCAAACGAAACACAGGAGGTAACATCCTATGTGGGCATGGCGTAGGGCCGATTTAAGGAACGTTTCCTGAACCACTAATCTACCGGTGCCCGGACAGACGCTCATCCACGAAACTCGCGATCACGTATGGTCCCTCAAGGACTCAAGTATAGACTACTCCTTTCAATGGAAAGCCATCACTAAGTCCAAGCCATACGCAGGGGATATCCGACGTGTGGCTTATGTATTGACGAACGAATAACTATTCTAAAGAGATTACGCAATAGTGATTGCCTAAACACGAGACATGAATTTTTCGCACGTTGTCCACACGTCTCCAAACACCTGTTGCATAACTACAAAACTCCGGACTGATTCTTTGTAATTTTATTTCCAACCTAAACACTTTTCGGACTTTCGCAGTTATCTCCGTTACACCTCTCGCACGCAGTCTAGTATTGCCTGTGTGGAGTGACCCCGTTTCTGCGCATGCGTGTTCGTACGGTTGTCCTTTCTGTTCCTATAACCATGCCCATTCCAAGCTGAGGATCCGCTAAGGTGAAACAATTGTTCTCAGTATGTTGAACTAACTGTTTTGTAACCACTTCTTCCCAACTTGTCCCGTACCATGGACTGAGTGCTCTACCACTACGAATATTACCTTCCAGTGTTCCACCACTATATATATATATATATATATATATATATATATATATATATCTTGTTACCCGGAGAAATACCCATCTGCATTGTTGTGGCTTCCAAAAGGACATAAAGAAAATGTATCTTATTATTCCACAATGCTTCAAGAAAATTTCAATACTCTCTTATATATATATATATATATATATATATATATATATATATATATATATATATATATATATATATATATAAGAGAGTATTGAAGTTTGTTTGAAGCATTGTGGAATAATAAGATACATTTTCTTTATGTCCTTTTGGAAGCCTCAACAATGCAGATGGGTAATTCTCCGAGTAACAAGATCCGGTGGTGAAGAGAGAGATGTAAGTGAATGTAGAATGAGATGTATAGTGTGTAGAAGAACGTAGGAAAGAGCAGAACAAATAAATATAATAACACGAGATAGAGTTACCTTGGGAGAGATTTAAATGTCCCTATATTTCGGATTCACATCCAACAACTGTGTGGTTTTCCGGGGGGGGGGGGGAGGTTATCTGCCGGATAGGTGCGATATGTGTCCTCCGCTGTTCGTTGTTTTGAATATCTGAGGTATCCATCAGACGCGCGCGCGCGTGAAATGGGGTCGATCAAGCAGAGGTCGGCGGCCGAAATAGTTCTTTAATATTGGGAGTGGGGTGGCGTTAGCTGTCAATCTATTGTATTATATGTGTGCGTGTAGCAACACACACACACACACAAACACACAGTTGCATTCCACCTTACGAATATACTACACTGCTAAAACAGACAAACGAGGCAACAACACACGCACACATAGACACAAGCGTGACAACAACACACGCACACACACACTCACACACACACAGTAGCATTCACCAAACGGGCAGGGAATACTACCACCACCACACACTATTCAACACTGCTAATACAGAAACCAGCACTGGCAGATAATACAATGGATTGACAGCTAACGCCACTCCACACCCACAAATAAAAGAACTATTCCGGCCGCCGACCTCTGCTTGACCGACCCCATTTCACGCGCGCGCGCGCTCTGAGGAATACCTCAGATATTCAAAACAACGAACAGCGGAGGACACGTATCAAACCTATAAGACAAATAACCCCCCCCCCGCAAAACCCCCCAGTTGATGCATGTGAATCCGAAATATAGGGACAATTAAATCTCTCCCAAGGTAACTCTATCTCGTGTTATCATTTATATTTTTTTTTATATTTGTATAGCTCTTTCCTACGTTCTTCTACACACGATACATTTCATTCTACATTCACTTACATCTCTCTCTTCACCAGCGGATCTTGTTACCCGGAGAATTACCCATCTGCATTGTAGAGGCTTCTAAAACGGCCTAAATAAAAATAAAAAAAAAATATATATATATATATATAACCTACATTGAAGTGTAAATCGTATGCCTATTTTGTTATACCTTGTAAAATCTTAAGTTATTCAGAAGAGGTTATCCCCCTTATGCACTAGTTCTTAAGGAAATTTTTTTTTTTATTTCCTATTTTCTTAATATTTTCTATATCTTAATTTCATAAATCTTGATTTGCATAATAAGCCATAATGAACCACATATTCCTTAAATCGTAAAAGATTGTGTTTCCTTTATATATAACATTGCACTAAATATGTTTTCATTGATTAAATGAATGTGTGTACATACATTTATTGAAGTTATATTTGTTTTATAGCATCGAGCATGACTGTGCAATAATAGTATACTTCTTTAAATAATGAATATCGTATGTACGCTCCTATACATTAACGGTATCCCAAACGTGTTTTGGAACGACAATGTTAAACGTGACTTCATTTCCAGTAAAGAAGTGAACGCACGTGCTATCGTCTCTCCATACGGTTCATGCACTGATAGTGTTCCCTGTCTAAATTCTGATTACATTTATCTCTATAAATAGCACTTTTTTCCTCCTAACCTTTTCACTTCCGTAAGTTTTTTGTTGTTGTTGTAATTGGCTATGATGAACTAATTTTTTTTATGATAAACTGTTTTGCATTACGCGTGTATGTCGATTAAAATGATTTGATACATAAATCCTTGGTTTATTAATACATATATATATGGGGGGGGGGCATGCGTGTGAGAACGCAAGTGTGCGTGCGTGTATATCATACTGGGCTTAATATATTAGTATATATTAATTTACTGTATATGTTTTCTTCACCTTATTGTGACCACATTTTTGGTTGTGATGGCTCACTGTATATGTTCCTGAAGACGCATTGAGAACAGTATTTCATTTTCTCAATATGTTTCAGATTTGCAAAATTTCTAATAATCAATTGGTCAATCGTTAAATGTGGAGTAATATCGTAAATTAACGGCTCTAAACAGGAAAACTATGCTAACCTACAATTGGGCTCCAAAAATGTATTAAGTAACAAAGATTAAACTGGTTATTTGGATAATATTTTCTCATGTAACTGCTTTGGCTACGGGGTATATAAAATGTATTAAAACATCTGTACTTTATAAACCTACTTTACTACTCACCTTTGAAGTTATTTAAAGTCCTGAATTATATAAATCTTCAAAGACAAGACTTCAAATCTTGTACTCATTAGTTAACGGGTATTTTGTATATCACAGAATTGTTATTTTGTCCATTTAGTGTCTCTCAACTACTTTATATAACTGGAATGTTTGTGGCATTCCTATTTCTTAGTTTCCGAAAGATGAAGTATGGCTATAATAGCAGGATATGTTATACGTATACAACAAGAGTATTACAGAAATATATTTGACTTTAAAAATGATAAACACTTTCCGTTTTATTTCAGAGAATTAGTTTGCCTCTACGCAATACATTGCAAACTAGTTATCACTTAATAATCAAGTTATATTCGACTTTCTTTTGATAAGGCTCAAAAATTATATTTCATGACACAGTTAAATTACTAAAACCAGTAAAAATAGCCACCGTTAGATTATTAAAACCAGTAAAAATATCAACATTATATACACGGAGGTTTTCACTAAGTAAAACATGGCATAAGTTAAACTTTACTCCACTTGGAAACGAACTCATGAACTTAAAATATAATAGAAAATAGGTATGAATCCTTTGGTTATCATTCTTCAATTTGTGTCACGCTTTCAACCAACAGAGAAGTTATTGAATTCAAAGGTATTTTGTAAAAACATGAATATATTTTGTGAGTTAGTCCCGCGTTGGCAATTTATTTATTTTATCTCTCAATCATCACAATGGGAACTGCTAAAGGATTAACAAAATAAAACCTATGAAGATTAGTGGATCTCACGAACTTCTCTGAAATATACATAGAGGTGTGGTGATCTGCTCTTTAGCTAAGCCTTAATATAAAAAAAAGATAAATCAACCTTTTCAATACTAATATTGATACAAAACTGAGATACACAGATGATACCTGTATTAAAGGCGCAGGTCAAAAGGAGATATCAATATTTTATCTCTATCATCTCTAACTCTCTCCATGTATTTATTTATATATATATACATATAAAGAGAGAGGAAAAAAGGAGGGAGGTATATATTCATACAATTAGACAGAAAGTCAGAGATATAAAGCGAGGAGAAGAAGGAAGCATTGAGAGATAGAGAGAGAGAGATAGTTAGAGAGAGAAGAATTGTTTTCTTAATATACCACAGTGGAGTTCAGGTTAGTATGAAAAGAAATGGTTATTCATATCAGAATTCTGGTGACGGTGGTCTCAGATCGCACGTGGATAAAATGTAATAAGCTAACAAATAAAACAGCAAACAAACAAAAACCCAGCCACCACCAACATCAACAACTACAATGATAACAATAAAAACAGGCATAATAAAAATGACGATACCGATAAATAAAGATGAAATAATAACTGAACAATAATAGCACTTGAATGTAGGAAAGTTTACATTTTGTTCGCGTTTGAAATATTCTTCCATTTCCACATGCCAAATAGACAATGAGCAAGAAAATGTGATATAAATATATATTTTATTTTCTCTTTTCCTAATTAAGTTATGCTTCTCATACGACATGTTAAGCGACTTCCAATGTGCTATGAAATACAAAAATCGTGTTTGGAAAAAATAAGAAATAAAAATATGCCAACCAAAAATAAGAAAAAACAAGCAAAAGTTGATTTAAACCACATCATTGGGCATTCATAGAAATGCAGCCACATATTTCGTTTGTTCATTGCAAATAACAGATAAACCAACCGCATGAGGTTTATAACCTATAGAAGTTTTGTGATAAACGTCTCTTTCTAGTTTTGTATTTCTACAGTAGAAAAATAATATATATATAAAAACCCTATGCACCTTCTTTACTGAGGCAACGCAATTTTATTGGCACTATCTGATTTTCGCTTTGATTTCAACGTAAAATTCACGCTTGAGATGTTTTCGATCAAGAATTCCTAATAGCCGTATGAACAATATATATTATTTTACCATTCCTTGAGAATCATACACAAATCAACCTTCTTCTTCTTTGCACTCTTTTTACTCCCTATCACTCTGTTTGCTCTCTGTAGCTCTCTAATCGTCTTCACAAATCATACACACTCCAACACTCTCAGTCTCTACACTTCTTTCTCTGTCCCAATCTCTTCACCATGTTTCACTCTTTCACCTATAGGAGAAAGAAATTGTTTGAATTTTTTTAATAGTATACACTTGTTGTTAAGCTCAGTTTCTCCCTTTGCTTTTCGGTATTTCTTCTAAATATATTTTTAAGTTTTATCTTATTTGTATTATAAATATTGTATGTATTTATATATGGGTATTGCTGTTTTATGACGTAGATGATGGGTGGAGGGGAGTAGTAACTTAACTACAAATATCTTAAGGTTTGCTACTGTAAACCATCAATGCGACAAGGAATTTCAGTTTATATTCACGCGTCATGAGAAAGAAAGAATCCAATAAAAATAACATTAAGAACACACTCATGCTCATAATGCCCTTTGAATAGACGGAAGAAAAGAGAAAATGCTATGGAAATAAGAAAACTAAACAAATTAAAAAGTTTAAAAAAAAAACAAGGAATACTAAATAAAATATAAAATTATAAAATTATAAAAGTAAACAGATATTCTAAATTGAAACATTTATGCGACGAAATGCATTCCTAATGTACTTTGGAGAAATAATAGGAAACGTCGATGGCATTAAAATTGATATATAAATAATTAATCTCCTGCATCACACTCACATTAATGATTATGCATTTGTATTTTTGTTATTATTTGTAGCCCCGAAACGGTTAGAATTATCAACAGGTGATGATCTATACCTATATATATATGTATACATACATATACATATATATACATACCTATATATATATATAATAGATAGATAGATAGATAGATAGATAGATAGATATATTTCTTTTATTTGCCACTAGGGCATCAAAAGTGGGACAAGTACAAAGGGGGGAGTTTACACAAAAAGGCGTCCTCAATAAGGAGGAGGCAATAACAAAATATAAAAATAAAATAAGATATAACAAAAAATAAGATTTTTAACAAAATCCTCAATAGAGAGGAGGCGCCTTGGGGGGTCGCACACACCCCCGAAAAAAGTGTGCAACCCTTCTCCTCAGGAGCACAGAGAAGGGGTGCTCCCTTGGTCTTTCATCTTCCTCACCTATAGTCTGATGTAGAGTGAAGGCCCATTCACACGGGCCATTCTCGCCACTTTCACCCATCTTTCATAGAAACGGCTGGGGTGCGGCACCTCTCTCTCCATCCTGATCCTTCTTCCGAAATGATATCGGAAGAAACGGACCAGTTGTTGGCCAGAGAGAAAGGTGCCTGACCTCAGTCCTTTCAGACGCGTCCACCATACAACCTCTTTCGCCATGGCTATTACGCACAAAAACACCGCCTCTGCTTCATCTTTGAAGGGGGGAGGCGGCTTGATCATTACAATAGACTCGGTGGTCAACCGGATCGGTCCCACCCTTGACAGCAGTTGTTCGACATAGCCCCACAGATCGGCTACGCCCGAGCAGTGTACCAATGCGTGTGCAACGGTTTCCTCGTCGCACACGCATCTGGGACAGATCTTTTTGGCGGGGTCCCTACCCGGGCGCCCGTGTCTGTAGAGCCTTTCTCGAACGGGTAAAGCCCCTCGGTAGCACTGCCAGGCCAGGGACTTCTGGAAGTTGTCCATAGGTCCCGGGCTGAATGTCCTACCGAACAGGCTGGCCAGTTCGTCCTCCTCCATGTCTAGGGCTTCTCCGAGGGCGTCGTCGCACCTGCTGCGTACCAGCCCTCTATAGAATGTTGCGGTGGAGTCTCCACTGATAACCGGATCCGCCTGCCAGAGGGCGGTGAGCGCCTGGGCACACTCAGATAGATAGATAGATAGATAGATAGATAGATATAGGTATGTATATATATATATATATATATATATATAAATATATATATATATATATGTATATATAGATATGTATATATATGTACATATATATACATATACATATATATATATATATATATATATATATATATATATATAGAGAGAGAGAGAGAGAGAGAGAGAGAGAGAGAGAGAGAGAGAGAGAGAGAGAGAGAGAGAGAGAGAGAGATACAGGGTGCGGACCATGTTTGTTCGCAAGATTACTGTCTAGGAAAAGGTAACGCAGTAGTTTTATATTTTAAGATTTATTTATCGAACTTGGGTCAGTTTGTCTTCATAACTTGTTCTTTCGATCTCACACGGTAAACCCGCCATTGGCTTTGATGACGGCTTCAAGGCGGCCTCGGAACCGGCTAGAGACCTTCGTCACTCCCCGACTTAGGCCCCTAAAGGCACTTGTGATACTGGCATTCATATCGTCTTTCGTATTGCAGCTAGATCTGTTGGTGTCTCATTCAACTGCGCCCTTTCAAAAAGAAGTCGAGAGGGTTGCAGAAAGGCGAGCTGGGAGACCAGATGTCAGGTGAAGTTCTCTGACAGCAAGGATTGGATCTTTCCGCTGGTATGGCAGGGCGTTGAGTCTTGTTGCGACAAGTACGGCCTACCTTCAGCTACCTGGTCGATCCAGGGCTTTAGTACCTCGCTCAGAACGCGGATGTAGCCATCGGTGTTCAGCTCGAGGACCTCATGGAAGAAATGAGGTGGCACGACGTCACCTAGACTGCTGACGATACCTAAGACCAATGTTGCCGCTGGAAAATGTGTCTGCATGATTCTGGGAACGTCTTTGGACAAGACAGCGAACTACATGTTGTTCTATGAGTTGATGATTTGGTCTTATATGTCTCCCGGCGCGGATTCCCCAAAAAACTCCGCGTCTCTTCCACAAATTTGGAGTTTCAAAATTATTCATAATCAATTATTCTGAAAATAAATAATGAAAATATAGTCACTGTTTTTATGAAGACAAGAGTGACAACGGAAGTAAAGAAGATTTGCATTAAATTAGCAGTTGAAAATTGCAAACAAATATCGTCCGTACCCTGTATATAGGTATGTATATATATATATATACATACCTATATATATATATATAAGTATGTACACGTACATACATATATGTATACAGATGTACAGTAGTGTGTATATTTATATACATACATGCACACACATATATATGTACGTATGGATTCACAGAACATTTATTATAATGCTCGGTGTGTTTGTAAAAAAACATCCCGTATTAAGCCGTAGTGTCTAGCAACCATCGTTGCTCGTTTGTTCAACACTGACAAAGGAACGCTGTACTAGTTTCAAGCTTATTAGCTATCGTCAGCAACGTATACCTTCCTGCCGATTGTTGAACGTATATACTTACCTTATTCATATAAACGGCTGAGTGGCCCAATTTGCATATCGAGTGGTTTAATCGGCCGGGTGAACCGAACACGATAAACGGAAAAAATGAATCGAAATTTCATTTCCCACTCTCAGTTAGGCTGTTACTTAAATATAAGTATGTACACGTACATACATATATGTATACAGACGTACAGTAGTATGTATATTTACATACATGCACACACATATATATGTACGTATGGATTCACCGAACATTTATTATAATGCTCGGTGTGTTTGTAAACAAACATCCGTTTTAAGCCCTAGTAAGAGTGGGAAATGGAATTTCGTTTCATTTTTTCCGTTTATCATTTTCAATACACCCAGCCGATTAACCCACTCGATTTGCAAGATAGCCGTTAATATGCATAAGGTAAATATATACGTTCAACAATCTGGCAGTAAGGTATACGTTGCTGACGATAGTTAATAAGCTTGAAACTAGTACAGCGTTCCTTTGTCAGTGTTAACAAACGAGCAACGATGGTTGCTATACACTACGGCTTATTACGGGATGTTTGTTTACAAACACACCGCGCATTATAATAAATGTTCGATGAATCCATACGTACATATATATGTGTGTGCATGTATGTATATAAATATACATACTACTGTACGTCTGTGTACATATATGTATGTACGTGTACATACTTATATTTAAGTAACAGCCGTACTAAGAGTCGGAAATGATATTTCGTTTCATTTTTTCCGTTTATCGTTTTCGGTGCACCCGGCCGATTAACCCACTCGATATGCAAATTGGGCTACTCAGACGTTAATATGCATAAAGTAAGTATGTACTTTCAACAATCTGGCAAGAAGGTATACGTTGCTGACGATAGCTAATAAACTTGAACCTAGAACAGCGTTCCTTTGTCAGTGTTGAACAAACGAGCAACCATGGTTGCTATACAATACGGCTTAATACGGGATGTTTGTTTACAAACACACCGAGCATTATAATAAATGTTTGGTGAATCCATACGTACATATATATGTGTGTGCATGTATGTATATAAGTATACATACTACTGTACGTCCGTATACATATATGTATGTACGTGTACATACTTATATTTAAGTAACAGCCGTACTAAGAGTGGGAAATGAAATTTCGTTTCATTTTTCCGTTTATCGTTTTCGGTCACCCGTGCGATTAACCCACTCTATATGCAAATTGGGCTACTCAGCCGTTAATATGCATAAGGTAAGTATATACGTTCCACAATCTGGCAGGAAGGTATAGGTTGCTGACTATAGCTAATAAGCTTGAAACTAGTACAGCGTTCCTTTGTCAGTGTTAACAAACGAGCAACGATGGTTGCTATACTCTACGGCTTATTACGGGATGTTTGCTTACAAACACACCGAGCATTATAATAAATGTTCGGTGAATCCATACGTACATATATATGTGTGTGCATGTATGTATATAAATATACATACTACTGTACGTCTGTATACATATATGTATGTACGTGTACATACTTATATTTAAGTAACAGCCGTACTAAGAGTCGGAAAGGAAATTTCGTTTCATTTTATCCGTTTAACGTTTTCGGTGCACCCGGCCGATTAACCCACTCGATATGCAAATTGGGCTACTCAGACGTTAATATGCATAAAGTAAGTATGTACTTTCAACAATCTGGCAGTAACGTATACGTTGCTGACGATAGCTATTAAGCTTGAAATTAGTACAGCGTTCCTTTGTCAGTGTTGAACAAACGAGCAACGATGGTTGCTATACACTACGGCTTACTACTGGATGTTTGTTTACAAACAAACCGAGCATTATAATAAATGTTCTGTGAATCCATGCGTACATATACATGTGTGTGCATGTATGTATATAAGTATACATACTACTGTACGTCCGTATACATATATGTATGTACGTGTACATACTTATATTTAAGTAACAGCCGTACTAAGAGTGGGAAATGAAATTTCGTTTCATTTTCCGTTTATCGTTTTCGGTCACCCGGCCGATTAACCCACTCTATATGCAAATTGGGCTACTCAGCCGTTAATATGCATAAGGTAAGTATATACGTTCCACAATCTGGCAGGAAGGTATAAGTTGCTGACTATAGCTAATCAGCTTGAAACTAGTACAGCGTTCCTTTTTCAGTGTTAACAAACGAGCAACGATGGTTGCTATACACTACGGCTTAGTACGGGATGTTTGTTTACAAACACACCGAGCATTATAATAAAGGTTTGGTGAATCCATACGTACATATATATGTGTGTGCATGTATGTATATAAATATACATACTACTGTACGTCCGTATACATATATGTATGTACGTGTACATACTTATATTTAAGTAACAGCCGTACTAAGAGTGGGAAATGAAATTTCGTTTCATTTTTCCGTTTATCGTTTCGGTCACCCGGCCGATTAACCCACTCTATATGCAAATTGGGCTACTCAGCCGGTAATATGCATAAGGTAAGTATATACGTTCCACAATCTGGCAGGAAGGTATAGGTTGCTGACTATAGCTAATAAGCTTGAATCTAGTACATCGTTCCTTTGTCAGTGTTACCAAACGAGCAACAATGGTTGCTATACACTACGGCTTAGTACGGGATGTTTGTTTACAAACACACCGCGCATTATAATAAATGTTCGGTGAATCCATACGTACATATATATGTGTGTGCATGTATGTATATAAATATACATACTACTGTACGTCTGTATACATATATGTATGTACGTGTACATACATATATTTAAGTAACAGCCGTACTAAGAGTCGGAAAGGAAATTTCGTTTCATTTTTTCCGTTTATCGTTTTCGGTGCACCCGGTCGATTAACTCACTCGATATGCAAATTGGGCTACTCAGACGTTAATATGAATAAAGTAAGTATGTACTTCCAACAATCTGGCAGGAAGGTATACGTTGCTGACGATAGCTAATAAGCTTGAAACTAGTACAGCGTTCCTTTGTCAGTGTTGAAGAAACGACCAACTATGGTTGCTAGACACTACGGCTTAATGAGGGATGTTTGTTTACGAACAAACCGAGCATTATAATAGATGTTAAGTGAAACCATACGTACATATATATGTGTGTGCATGTATGTATATAAATATACATACTACTGTACGTCTGTAAACATATATGTATGTAAGTATACTTACTTATATTTAAATAACAGCCGTACTAAGAGTGGGAAATGAAATTTAGTTTCATTTTTTCCGTTTATCGTTTTCGGTGCACCCGGCCGATTATCCCACTCGATATGCAAATTGGGCTACTCAGCCGTTAATATGCAAAAGGTAAGTATATACGTTCCACAATCTGGCAGGAAGGTATAGGTTGCTGACTATAGCTAATAAGCTCAAAACTAGTACAGCGTTCCTTTGTCAGTGTTAACAAACGAGCAACGATGGTTGCTATACTCTACGGCTTATTACGGGATGTTTGCTTACAAACACACCGAGCATTATAATAAATGTTCGGTGAATCCATACGTACATATATATGTGTGTGCATGTATGTATATAAATATACATACTACTGTACGTCTGTATACATATATGTATGTACGTGTACATACTTATATTTAAGTAACAGCCGTACTAAGAGTCGGAAAGGAAATTTCGTTTCATTTTTCCGTTTATCGTTTCGGTCACCCGGCCGATTAACCCACTCTATATGCAAATTGGGCTACTCAGCCGGTAATATGCATAAGGTAAGTATATACGTTCCACAATCTGGCAGGAAGGTATAGGTTGCTGACTATAGCTAATAAGCTTGAAACTAGTACATCGTTCCTTTGTCAGTGTTAACAAACGAGCAACAATGGTTGCTATACACTACGGCTTATTACGGGTTGTTTGTTTACAAACACACCGCGCATTATAATAGATGTTCGGTGAATCCATACGTACATATATATGTGTGTGCATGTATGTATATAAATATACATACTACTGTACGTCTGTATACATATATGTATGTACGTGTACATACATATATTTAAGTAACAGCCGTACTAAGAGTCGGAAAGGAAATTTCGTTTCATTTTTTCGTTTATCGTTTTCGGTGCACCCGGTCGATTAACTCACTCGATATGCAAATTGGGCTACTCAGACGTTAATATGAATAAAGTAAGTATGTACTTCCAACAATCTGGCAGGAAGGTATACGTGGCTGACGATAGCTAATAAGCTTGAAACTAGTACAGCGTTCCTTTGTCAGTGTTGAAGAAACGACCAACTATGGTTGCTAGACACTACGGCTTAATAAGGGATGTTTGTTTACGAACAAACCGAGCATTATAATAAATGTTAAGTGAAACCATACGTACATATATATGTGTGTGCATGTATGTATATAAATATACATACTACTGTACGTCTGTAAACATATATGTATGTAAGTATACTTACTTATATTTAAATAACAGCCGTACTAAGAGTGGGAAATGAAATTTAGTTTCATTTTTTCCGTTTATCGTTTTCGGTGCACCCGGCCGATTATCCCACTCGATATGCAAATTGGGCTACTCAGCCGTTAATATGCAAAAGGTAAGTATATACGTTCTACAATCTGGCAGGAAGGTATACGTTGCTGACGATAGCTAATAAGCTTGAAACTAGTACAGCGTTCCTTCGTCAGTGTTGAAGAAACGAGTTACGATGGTTGCTAGACACCACGGCTTAATACGGGATGTTTGTTTACAAACACACCGAGCATTATAATAAATGTTCGGTGAATCCATACGTACATATATATGTGTGTGCATGTATGTATATAAATATACATACTATTGTATGTCTGTATACATATATGTAGGTACGTGTACATACTTATATTTATGTAACAGCCGTACTAAGAGTGGGAAATGGAATTTCGTTTCATTTTTTCCGTTTATCGTTTTCGGTGCACCCGGTCGATTAACTCACTCGATATGCAAATTGGGCTACTCAGCCGTTAATATGCATAAGGTAAGTATATACGTTCAACAATCTGGCAGGAAGGTATACGTTGCTGACGATAGCTAATAAGATTGAAACTAGTACAGCGTTCCTTTGGCAGTGTTGAAGAAACGAGCAACGATGGTTGCTAGACACTACGGCTTAATACGGGATGTTTGTTTACAAACACATGTTCGGTGAATCCATACGTACATATATATGTGTGTGCATGTATGTATATCAATATACCTACTATTGTACGTCTGTATACATATATGTATGTACGTGTACATACTTATATTTAAATAACAGCCGTACTAAGGTAAGTATATACGTTCAACAATCTGGCAGGAAGGTATACGTTGCTGACGATAGCTAATAAGATTGAAACTAGTACAGCGTTCCTTTGGCAGTTTTGGACAAACGAGCAACGATGATTGCTAGACACTACGTCTTAATACGGGATGTTTGTTTACAAAGAAACTGAGCATTATAATAAGTGTTCGGTGAATCCATACGTGCATATATATGTATGTGCATGTATGTATATAAATATACATACTACTGTACGTCTGTATACATATATGTATGTACGTATACTTACTTATATTTAAATAACAGCCGTACTAAGAGTGGGAAATGAAATTTCGTTTCATTTTTTCCGTTCATCGTTTTCGGTGCACCCGGCCGATTAACCCATTTGATATGCAAATTGGGCTACTCAGCCGTTAATATGCAAAAGGTAAGTATATACGTTCAACAATCTGTCAGGAAGATATACGTTGCTGACGATAGCTAATGAACTTGAAACTAGTACAGCGTTCCTTCGTCATTGTTGAAGAAACGAGCAACGATGGTTGCTAGACACTACGGCTTAATACGGGATTTTTGTTCACAAACACACCGAGCATTATAATAAATGTTCGGTGAATCCATACGTACATATATATGTGTGTGCATGTATGTATATAAATATACATACTACTGTACGTCCGTATACATATATGTATGTACGTGTACATACTTATATTTAAGTAACAGCCGTACTAAGAGTGGGAAATGAAATTTCGTTTCATTTTTCCGTTTATCGTTTCGGTCACCCGGCCGATTAACCCACTCTATATGCAAATTGGGCTACTCCGCCGTTAATATGCATAAGGTAAGTATATACGTTCCACAATCTGGCAGGAAGGTATAGGTTGCTGACTATAGCTAATAAGCTTGAAACTAGTACATCGTTCCTTTGTCAGTGTTAACAAACGAGCAACGATGGTTGCTATACACTACGGCTTATTACGGGTTGTTTGTTTACGAACAAACCGAGCATTATAATAAATGTTAAGTGAAACCATACGTACATATATATGTGTGTGCATGTATGTATATAAATATACATACTACTGTACGTCAGTAAATATATATGTATGTAAGTATACTTACTTATATTTAAATAACAGCCGTACTAAGAGTGGGAAATGAAATTTAGTTTCATTTTTTCCGTTTATCGTTTTCGGTGCACCCGGCCGATTATCCCACTCGATATGCAAATTGGGCTACTCAGCCGTTAGTATGCAAAATGTAAGTATATACGTTCTACAATCTGGCAGGAAGGTATACGTTGCTGACGATAGCTAATAAGCTTGAAACTAGTACAGCGTTCCTTCGTCAGTGTTGAAGAAACGAGTTACGATGGTTGCTAGACACCACGGCTTAATACGGGATGTTTGTTTACAAACACACCGAGCATTATAATAAATGTTCGGTGAATCCATACGTACATATATATGTGTGTGCATGTATGTATATAAATATACATACTATTGTACGTCTGTATACATATATGTAGGTACGTGTACATACTTATATTTATGTAACAGCCGTACTAAGAGTGGGAAATGGAATTTCGTTTCATTTTTTCCGTTTATCGTTTTCGGTGCACCCGGCCGATTAACCCACACGATATGCAAATTGGTCTACTCAGCCGTTAATATGCAAAAGGTAAGTATATACGTTCAACAATCTGGCAGGAACGTATACGTTGCTGACGATAGCTAATAAGGTTGAAACTAGTACAGCGTTCCTTTGTCAGTGTTGAAGAAACGAGCAACGATGGTTGCTAGACACTACGGCTTAATACGGGATGTTTGTTTCCAAACACACCGAGCATTATAGTAAATGTTCGGTGAATCCATACGTGCATATATATGTGTGTGCATGTATGTATATAAATATACATACTACTGTACGTCTGTATACATATATATATGTACGTATACTTACTTATATTTAAATAACAGCCGTACTAAGGGTGGGAAATGAAATTTCGTTTCATTTTTTCCGTTCATCGTTTTCGGTGCACCCGGCTGATTAACCCACTCAATATGCAAATTGGGCTACTCAGTCCTTAATATGCATAAGGTAACTATATACGTTCAACAATCTGGCAGGAAGGTATACGTTGCTGACGATAGCTAATAAGCTTGAAATTAGTACAGCGTTCCTTTGTCAGTGTTGAACAAACGAGCAACGATGGTTGCTATACACTACGGCTTAATACGGGATGTTTGTTTACAAACGCACCGAGCATTATAATAAATGTTCGGTGAATCCATACGTACATATATATGTGTGTGCATGTATGTATATAAATATACATACTATTGTACGTCTGTATACATATATGTATGTACGTGTACATACTTATATTTAAGTAACAGCCGTACTAAGAGTGGGAAATGAAATTTAGTTTCATTTTTTCCGTTTATCGTTTTCGGTGCACCCGCCCGATTAACTCACTCGATATGCAAATTGGGCTACTCAGCCGTTTATATGCATAAGGTAAGTATATACGTTCAACAATCTGGCAGGAAGGTATACGTTGCTGACGATAGCTAATAAGCTTGAAACAAGTACAGCGTTCCTTCGTCAGTGTTGAAGAAACGAGCAACGATGGTTGCTAGACACCACGGCTTAATACGGGATGTTTGTTTACAAACACACCGAGCATTATAATAAATGTTCGGTGAATCCATACGTACATATATATGTGTGTGCATGTATGTATATAAATATACATACTACTGTACGTCTGTATACATATATGTATGTACGTGTACATACTTATATTTAAGTAACAGCCGTACTAAAGTCGGAAAGGAAATTTCGTTTATTTTTTCCGTTTCACGTTTTCTGTGCACCCGGCCAAGTAACCCACTCGATATTCAAATTGGGCTACTCAGACGTTAATATGCATAAAGTAAGTATGTACTTTCAACAATCTGGCAGGAAGGTATACGTTGCTGACGATAGCTAATAAGCTTGAAACTAGTACAGCGTTCCTTTGTCAGTGTTGAACAAACGAGCAACGATGGTTGCTATACACTACGGCTTACTACTGGATGTTTGTTTACAAACAAACCGAGCATTATAATAAATGTTCTGTGAATCCATGCGTACATATACATGTGTGTGCATGTATGTATATAAGTATACATACTACTGTACGTCCGTATACATATATGTATGTACGTGTACATACTTATATTTAAGTAACAGCCGTACTAAGAGTGGGAAATGAAATTTCGTTTCATTTTCCGTTTATCGTTTTCGGTCACCCGGCCGATTAACCCACTCTATATGCAAATTGGGCTACTCAGCCGTTAATATGCATAAGGTAAGTATATACGTTCCACAATCTGGCAGGAAGGTATAAGTTGCTGACTATAGCTAATCAGCTTGAAACTAGTACAGCGTTCCTTTTTCAGTGTTAACAAACGAGCAACGATGGTTGCTATACACTACGGCTTAGTACGGGATGTTTGTTTACAAACACACCGAGCATTATAATAAAGGTTTGGTGAATCCATACGTACATATATATGTGTGTGCATGTATGTATATAAATATACATACTACTGTACGTCCGTATACATATATGTATGTACGTGTACATAGTTATATTTAAGTAACAGCCGTACTAAGAGTGGGAAATGAAATTTCGTTTCATTTTTCCGTTTATCGTTTCGGTCACCCGGCCGATTAACCCACTCTATATGCAAATTGGGCTACTCAGCCGTTAATATGCATAAGGTAAGTATATACGTTCCACAATCTGGCAGGAAGGTATAGGTTGCTGACTATAGCTAATAAGCTTGAATCTAGTACATCGTTCCTTTGTCAGTGTTACCAAACGAGCAACAATGGTTGCTATACACTACGGCTTAGTACGGGATGTTTGTTTACAAACACACCGCGCATTATAATAAATGTTCGGTGAATCCATACGTACATATATATGTGTGTGCATGTATGTATATAAATATACATACTACTGTACGTCTGTATACATATATGTATGTACGTGTACATACATATATTTAAGTAACAGCCGTACTAAGAGTCGGAAAGGAAATTTCGTTTCATTTTTTCCGTTTATCGTTTTCGGTGCACCCGGTCGATTAACTCACTCGATATGCAAATTGGGCTACTCAGACGTTAATATGAATAAAGTAAGTATGTACTTCCAACAATCTGGCAGGAAGGTATATGTTGCTGACGATAGCTAATAAGCTTGAAACTAGTACAGCGTTCCTTTGTCAGTGTTGAAGAAACGACCGACTATGGTTGCTAGACACTACGGCTTAATAAGGGATGTTTGTTTACGAACAAACCGAGCATTATAATAGATGTTAAGTGAAACCATACGTACATATATATGTGTGTGCATGTATGTATATAAATATACATACTACTGTACGTCTGTAAACATATATGTATGTAAGTATACTTACTTATATTTAAATAACAGCCGTACGAAGAGTGGGAAATGAAATTTAGTTTCATTTTTTCCGTTTATCGTTTTCGGTGCACCCGGCCGATTATCCCACTCGATATGCAAATTGGGCTACTCAGCCGTTAATATGCAAAAGGTAAGTATATACGTTCCACAATCTGGCAGGAAGGTATAGGTTGCTGACTATTGCTAATAAGCTCAAAACTAGTACAGCGTTCCTTTGTCAGTGTTAACAAACGAGCAACGATGGTTGCTATACTCTACGGCTTATTACGGGATGTTTGCTTACAAACACACCGAGCATTATAATAAATGTTCGGTGAATCCATACGTACATATATATGTGTGTGCATGTATGTATATAAATATACATACTACTGTACGTCTGTATACATATATGTATGTACGTGTACATACTTATATTTAAGTAACAGCCGTACTAAGAGTCGGAAAGGAAATTTCGTTTCATTTTTCCGTTTATCGTTTCGGTCACCCGGCCGATTAACCCACTCTATATGCAAATTGGGCTACTCAGCCGGTAATATGCATAAGGTAAGTATATACGTTCCACAATCTGGCAGGAAGGTATAGGTTGCTGACTATAGCTAATAAGCTTGAAACTAGTACATCGTTCCTTTGTCAGTGTTAACAAACGAGCAACAATGGTTGCTATACACTACGGCTTATTACGGGTTGTTTGTTTACAAACACACCGCGCATTATAATAGATGTTCGGTGAATCCATACGTACATATATATGTGTGTGCATGTATGTATATAAATATACATACTACTGTACGTCTGTATACATATATGTATGTACGTGTACATACATATATTTAAGTAACAGCCGGACTAAGTGTCGGAAAGGAAATTTCGTTTCATTTTTTCGTTTATCGTTTTCGGTGCACCCGGTCGATTAACTCACTCGATATGCAAATTGGGCTACTCAGACGTTAATATGAATAAAGTAAGTATGTACTTCCAACAATCTGGCAGGAAGGTATACGTGGCTGACGATAGCTAATAAGCTTGAAACTAGTACAGCGTTCCTTTGTCAGTGTTGAAGAAACGACCAACTATGGTTGCTAGACACTACGGCTTAATAAGGGATGTTTGTTTACGAACAAACCGAGCATTATAATAAATGTTAAGTGAAACCATACGTACATATATATGTGTGTGCATGTATGTATATAAATATACATACTACTGTACGTCTGTAAACATATATGTATGTAAGTATACTTACTTATATTTAAATAACAGCCGTACTAAGAGTGGGAAATGAAATTTAGTTTCATTTTTTCCGTTTATCGTTTTCGGTGCACCCGGCCGATTATCCCACTCGATATGCAAATTGGGCTACTCAGCCGTTAATATGCAAAAGGTAAGTATATACGTTCTACAATCTGGCAGGAAGGTATACGTTGCTGACGATAGCTAATAAGCTTGAAACTAGTACAGCGTTCCTTCGTCAGTGTTGAAGAAACGAGTTACGATGGTTGCTAGACACCACGGCTTAATACGGGATGTTTGTTTACAAACACACCGAGCATTATAATAAATGTTCGGTGAATCCATACGTACATATATATGTGTGTGCATGTATGTATATAAATATACATACTATTGTATGTCTGTATACATATATGTAGGTACGTGTACATACTTATATTTATGTAACAGCCGTACTAAGAGTGGGAAATGGAATTTCGTTTCATTTTTTCCGTTTATCGTTTTCGGTGCACCCGGTCGATTAACTCACTCGATATGCAAATTGGGCTACTCAGCCGTTGATATGCATAAGGTAAGTATATACGTTCAACAATCTGGCAGGAAGGTATACGTTGCTGACGATAGCTAATAAGATTGAAACTAGTACAGCGTTCCTTTGGCAGTGTTGAAGAAACGAGCAACGATGGTTGCTAGACACTACGGCTTAATACGGGATGTTTGTTTACAAACACATGTTCGGTGAATCCATACGTACATATATATGTGCGTGCATGTATGTATATCAATATACCTACTATTGTACGTCTGTATACATATATGTATGTACGTGTACATACTTATATTTAAGTAACAGCCGTACTAAGAGTGGGAAATGGAATTTCGTTTCATTTTTTCCGTTTATCGTTTTCGGTGCACCCGGCCGATTAACCCACTCGATATGCAAATTGGACTACTCAGCCGTTAATATGCATAAGGTAAGTATATACGTTCAACAATCCGGCAGGAAGGTATACGTTGCTGACGATAGCTAATAAGCTTGAAACTAGTACAGCGTTCCTTTGGCAGTTTTGGACAAACGAGCAACGATGATTGCTAGACACTACGTCTTAATACGGGATGTTTGTTTACAAAGAAACTGAGCATTATAATAAGTGTTCGGTGAATCCATACGTGCATATATATGTATGTGCATGTATGTATATAAATATACATACTACTGTACGTCTGTATACATATATGTATGTACGTATACTTACTTATATTTAAATAACAGCCGTACTAAGAGTGGGAAATGAAATTTCGTTTCATTTTTTCCGTTCATCGTTTTCGGTGCACCCGGCCGATTAACCCATTTGATATGCAAATTGGGCTACTCAGCCGTTAATATGCAAAAGGTAAGTATATACGTTCAACAATCTGTCAGGAAGATATACGTTGCTGACGATAGCTAATGAACTTGAAACTAGTACAGCGTTCCTTCGTCATTGTTGAAGAAACGAGCAACGATGGTTGCTAGACACTACGGCTTAATACGGGATTTTTGTTCACAAACACACCGAGCATTATAATAAATGTTCGGTGAATCCATACGTACATATATATGTGTGTGCATGTATGTATATAAATATACATACTACTGTACGTCCGTATACATATATGTATGTACGTGTACATACTTATATTTAAGTAACAGCCGTACTAAGAGTGGGAAATGAAATTTCGTTTCATTTTTCCGTTTATCGTTTCGGTCACCCGGCCGATTAACCCACTCTATATGCAAATTGGGCTACTCCGCCGTTAATATGCATAAGGTAAGTATATACGTTCCACAATCTGGCAGGAAGGTATAGGTTGCTGACTATAGCTAATAAGCTTGAAACTAGTACATCGTTCCTTTGTCAGTGTTAACAAACGAGCAACGATGGTTGCTATACACTACGGCTTATTACGGGTTGTTTGTTTACGAACAAACCGAGCATTATAATAAATGTTAAGTGAAACCATACGTACATATATATGTGTGTGCATGTATGTATATAAATATACATACTACTGTACGTCAGTAAATATATATGTATGTAAGTATACTTACTTATATTTAAATAACAGCCGTACTAAGAGTGGGAAATGAAATTTAGTTTCATTTTTTCCGTTTATCGTTTTCGGTGCACCCGGCCGATTATCCCACTCGATATGCAAATTGGGCTACTCAGCCGTTAGTATGCAAAATGTAAGTATATACGTTCTACAATCTGGCAGGAAGGTATACGTTGCTGACGATAGCTAATAAGCTTGAAACTAGTACAGCGTTCCTTCGTCAGTGTTGAAGAAACGAGTTACGATGGTTGCTAGACACCACGGCTTAATACGGGATGTTTGTTTACAAACACACCGAGCATTATAATAAATGTTCGGTGAATCCATACGTACATATATATGTGTGTGCATGTATGTATATAAATATACATACTATTGTACGTCTGTATACATATATGTAGGTACGTGTACATACTTATATTTATGTAACAGCCGTACTAAGAGTGGGAAATGGAATTTCGTTTCATTTTTTCCGTTTATCGTTTTCGGTGCACCCGGCCGATTAACCCACACGATATGCAAATTGGGCTACTCAGCCGTTAATATGCAAAAGGTAAGTATATACGTTCAACAATCTGGCAGGAACGTATACGTTGCTGACGATAGCTAATAAGGTTGAAACTAGTACAGCGTTCCTTTGTCAGTGTTGAAGAAACGAGCAACGATGGTTGCTAGACACTACGGCTTAATACGGGATGTTTGTTTCCAAACACACCGAGCATTATAGTAAATGTTCGGTGAATCCATACGTGCATATATATGTGTGTGCATGTATGTATATAAATATACATACTACTGTACGTCTGTATACATATATATATGTACGTATACTTACTTATATTTAAATAACAGCCGTACTAAGGGTGGGAAATGAAATTTCGTTTCATTTTTTCCGTTCATCGTTTTCGGTGCACCCGGCTGATTAACCCACTCAATATGCAAATTGGGCTACTCAGTCCTTAATATGCATAAGGTAACTATATACGTTCAACAATCTGGCAGGAAGGTATACGTTGCTGACGATAGCTAATAAGCTTGAAACAAGTACAGCGTTCCTTCGTCAGTGTTGAAGAAACGAGCAACGATGGTTGCTAGACACCACGGCTTAATACGGGATGTTTGTTTACAAACACACCGAGCATTATAATAAATGTTCGGTGAATCCATACGTACATATATATGTGTGTGCATGTATGTATATAAATATTCATACTACTGTACGTCCGTATACATATATGTATGTACGTGTACATACTTATATTTAAGTAACAGCCGTACTAAGAGTGGGAAATGAAATTTCGTTTCATTTTTCCGTTTATCTTTTCGGTCACCCGGCCGATTAAACCACTCTATATGCAAATTGGGCTACTCAGCCGTTAATATGCATAAGGTAAGTATATACGTTCCACAATCTGGCAGGAAGGTATAGGTTGCTGACTATAGCTAATAAGCTTGAAACTAGTACATCGTTCCTTTGTCAGTGTTAACAAACGAGCAACGATGGTTGCTATACACTACGGCTTATTACGGGATGTTTGTTTACAAACACACCGCGCATTATAATAAATGTTCGGTGAATCCATACGTACATATATATGTGTGTGCATGTATGTATATAAATATACATACTACTGTACGTCTGTATACATATATGTATGTACGTGTACATACTTATATTTAAGTAACAGCCGTACTAAAGTCGGAAAGGAAATTTCGTTTATTTTTTCCGTTTCACGTTTTCTGTGCACCCGGCCAAGTAACCCACTCGATATTCAAATTGGGCTACTCAGACGTTAATATGCATAAAGTAAGTATGTACTTTCAACAATCTGGCAGGAAGGTATACGTTGCTGACGATAGCTAATAAGCTTGAAACTAGTACAGCGTTCCTTTGTCAGTGTTGAACAAACGAGCAACCATGGTTGCTACACTCTACGGTTAAAACGGGATGTTTGTTTAAAAACACACCGAGCATTATAATAAATGTTCGTTGAATCCATACTTACATATATATGTGTGTGCATGTATGTATATAAATATACATACTACTGTACGTCTGTATACATATATGTATGTACGTGTACATACTTATATTTAAGTAACAGCCGTACTAAGAGTGGGAAATGGAATTTCGTTTCATTTTTTCCGTTTATCGTTTTCGGTGCACCCGGCCGATTAACCCATTCGATATGCAAATTGGGCTACTCAGCCGTTAATATGCATAAGGTAAATATATACGTTCAACAATCTGGCAGTAAGCTATACTTTGCTGACGATAGCTAATAAGCTTGAAATTAGTACAGCGTTCGTTTATCAGTGTTGCACAAACGAGCAACGATGGTTGCTATACACTACGGCTTAATACGGGATGTTTGTTTACAAACGCACCGAGCATTATAATAAATGTTCGGTGAATCCATACGTACATATATATGTGTGTGCGTCTATGTATATAAATATACATACTATTGTACGTCTGTATACATATATGTAGGTACGTGTACATACTTATAGTTATGTAACAGCCGTACTAAGAGTGGGAAATGGAATTTCGTTTCATTTTTTTTCGTGTATCGTTTTCGGTGCACCCGGCCGATTAACCCACTCGATATGCAAATTGGGCTACTCAGCCTTTAATATGCATAAGGTAAGTATATACGTTCAACAATCTGGCAGGAAGGTATATGTGGCACACGATAGCTAGTAAGCTTGTAACTAGTACAGCGTTCCTTTGTCAGTGTTGAACAAACGAACAACGATGTTTGCTATACACTATGGCTTAATACCGGATGTTTGTTTACAAACACACCGAGCATTATAATAAATGTTCGGTGAATCCATACGTACATATATATGTGTGTGCATGTATGTATATAAATAGACATACTACTGTACGGCTGTATACATATATGTATGTACGTGTACATACTTATATTTAAGTAACAGCCGTACTGAGGGTGGGAAATGAAATTTCGTTTCATTTTTTCCGTTTATCGTTTTCGGTGCACCCGGCCGATTAACCCACTCGACATGCAAATTGGGCTACTCAGCCGTTAATATACATAAGGTAAGTATATACGTTCAACAATCCGGCGGGAAGGTATACGTTGCTGACGATAGCTAATGAACTTGAAACTAGTACAGCGTTCCTTCGTCAGTGTTGAAGAAACGAGCAACGATGGTTGCTAGACACTACGGCTTAATACGGGATGTTTGTTTACAAACACACCGAACATTATAATAAATGTTCGGTGAATCCATACGTACATATATATGTGTGTGTATGTATGTATATAAATATACATACTACTGTACGGCTGTATACATATATGTATGTACGTGTACATATTTATATTTAAGTAACAGCCGTACTAAGTGTGGGAAATGAAATTTCGTTTCATTTTTTCCGTTTATCGTTTTCGGTGCACCCGGCCGATTAACCCACTCGATATGCAAATTGGGCTACTGAGCCGTTAATATGCATAAGGTAAGTATATACGTTCCACAATCTGGCATGAAGATATAGGTTGCTGACGATAGCAAATGAACTTGAAACTAGTACAGCGTTCCTTCGTCAGTGTTGAAGAAACGAGCAACGATGGTTGCTAGACACTACGGCTTATTACGGGATGTTTGTTTACAAACACACCGAGCATTATAATAAATGTTCGGTGAATCCATACGTACATATATATGTGTGTGCATGTATGTATATAAATATACATACTATTCTACGTCTGTATACATATATGTATGTACGTGTACATACTTATATTTAAGTAACAGCCGTACTAAGAGTGGGAAATGGAATTTCGTTTCATTTTTTCCGTTTATCGTTTTCGGTGCACCCGGCCGATTAGCCCACTCGATATGCAAATTGGGCTGCCCAGCCGTTAATATGCATAAGGTAAGTATATACGTTCAACAATCTGGTAGGAAGGTATATGTTGCTCACGATAACTAATAAGCTTTTAACTAGTACAGCGTTCCTTTGTCAGTGTTGAACAAACGAGCTACGATGTTTGCTATACACTATGGCTTAATACCGGATGTTTGTTTACAAACACACCGAGCATTATAATAAATGTTCGGTGAATCCATACGTACATATATATGTGGTTGCATGTATGTATATAAATGTACATACTACTGTACGTCTGTATACATATATGTATGTACCTGTACATACTTATATATAAGTAACAGCCGTACTAAGAGTAGGATATGGAATTTCGTTTTATTTTTTTCGCTTATCGTTTTCGGTGAACCCATCAGATTAACCCACTCGATATGCAAATTAGGCTACTCAACCGTTAATATGCATAAAGTAAGTATATACTTTCAACACTCTGGCAGGAAGGTATACGTTGCTCACTATAGCTAATACGCTTGAAACTAGTACAGCGTTCCTTTGTCAGTGTTGAAGAAACGAGAAGGATGGTTGCTAGACACTACGGATTAATAATGGATGTTTGTTTACAAACACACCGAGCATTATAATAAATGTTCGGTGAATCCATTCGTACGTATATATGTGTGTGCATGTATGTATATATATATACATACTACTGTACGTCTGTATACATATATGTATGTACGTGTACATACTTATATTTAAGTAACAGCCGTACTAAGAGTGGGAAATGAAATTTCGTTTCATTTTTTCCGTTTATCGTTTTCGGTGCACCCGGCCTTTAACCCACTCTATATGCAAATTGGGCTACTCAGCCATTACTATGCATAAGGTAAATATTTACGTTCAACAATCTGGCAATAAGTTATACGTTGCTGACGATAGCTAATAAGCTTGAAATTAGTACAGCGTTCCTTTGTCAGTGTTGAACAAACGAGCAACGATGGTTGCTATCCACTACGGCTTAATACGGGATGTTTGTTTGCAAACACACCGTGTATTATAATAAATGTTCGGTGAAACCATACGTACATATATATGTGTGTGCATGTATGTATATAAATATACATACTACTGTACGTCTGTATACATATATGTATGTACGTGTACATACTTATATTTAAGTAACAGCCGTACTAAGAGTGGGAAATGAAATTTCGTTTCATTTTTTCCGTTTATCCTTTTCGGTGCACCCGGCCGATTAACCCACTCGGTATGCAAATTGGGCTACTCAGCCGTTAACATGCATAAAGTAAGTATATACTTTCAACACTCTGGCAGGAAGGTATACGTTGCTCACTATAGCTAATACGCTTGAAACTAGTACAGCGTTCCTTTGTCAGTGTTGAAGAAACGAGAAGGATGGTTGCTAGACACTACGGATTAATAATGGATGTTTGTTTACAAACACACCGAGCATTATAATAAATGTTCGGTGAATCCATTCGTACGTATATATGTGTGTGCATGTATGTATATAGATATACATACTACTGTACGTTTGTATACATATATGTATGTACGTTTACTTATTTATATTTAAATAACAGCCGTACTAATAGTGGGAAATGAAATTTCGCTTCATTTTTTTCCGTGTATCGTTTTCGGTGATCCCGTCAGATTAACCCACTCGATATGCAAATTGGGCTACTCAACCGTTAATATGCATACGGTAAGTATATACGTCCAACAATCTGGCAGGAAGGTATATGTTGCTGACGATAGCTAATAAGCTTGAAACTAGTACAGCGTTCCTTTGTCAGTGTTGAAGAAACGAGCAACAATGGTTGCTAGACACTACGGCTTAATACGGGATGTTTGTTTCCAAACACACCGTGCATTATAATAAATGTTCGGTGAAACCATACGTACATATATATGTGTGTGCATGTATGCATAAAAATATACATACTACTTAACATCTGTATACATATATGTATGTACGTATACTTAGTTATATTTAAATAACAGCCGTACTAAGAGTGGGAAATGAAATTTCGTTTCAATTTTTTCCCTTCATCGTTTTCGGTGCACCCGGCTGATTACCCCACTCGATATGCAAATGTGGCTACTCAGCCGTTAATATGCAAAAGGTAAGTATATACGTTCAACAATCTGGCAGGAAGGTATACGTTGCTGACGATAGCTAATATGCTTTAAATTAGTACAGCGTTCCTTTGTCAGTGTTGAAGAAACGAGCAACGATGGTTGCTAGTCACTACGGCTTAATACGGGATGTTTGTTTACAAACACATGTTCGGTGAATCCATACGTACATATATATGTGCGTGCATGTATGTATATAAATATACATACTATTGTACGTTTGTATACATATATGTATGTACGTGTACATACTTATATTTAGGTAACAGCCGTACTAAGAGTGGGAAATGAAATTTCGTTTCATTTTTTCCGTTTATCGTTTTCGGTGCACCCGGCCGATTAACCCACTCGATATGCAAATTGGGCTACTCAGCCGTTAATATGCTTAAAGTAAGTATATACGTTCAAAACTCTGGCAGGAAGGTATATGTTGCTGACTATAGCTAATACGCTTGAAACTAGGACAGCGTTCCTTTGTCAGTGTTGAAGAAACGAGAAGGATGGTTGCTAGACACTACGGATTAATACGGGATGTTTGTTTACAAACACACAGAGCATTATATTAAATGTTCGGTGAATCCATACGTACCTATATATGTGTGTGCATGTATGTATATAAATATACTTACTACTGTACGTCTGTATACATATATGTATGTACGTTTACTTATTTATATTTAAATAACAGCCGTACTAAGAGTGGGAAATGAAATTTCCTTCTACTTATTCCGTTAATCGTTTTTGGTGCACCCGGCCGATTAACCCACTCGATATGCAAATTGGCCTACTCAGCCGTTAATATGCAAAATGTAAGTATATACGTTCCACAATCTGGCAGGAAGGTATACGTTGCTGACGATAGCTAATAAGCTTGAAACTAGTACAGCGTTCCTTTGGCAGTGTTGAACAAACGAGCAACGATGGTTGCTAGACACTACGGCTTAATACGGGATGTTTGTTTACAGAGACACCGACTATTATAATAAGTGTTCGGTGAATCCATACGTGCAGATATATGTGTGTGCATGTATGTATATAAATATACATACTACTGCACTGCTGTATACATATATATATGTACGTGTACATACTTATATTTAAGTAACAACCGTACTAAGAGTGGGAAATGGAATTTCGTTTCATTTTTACCGTTTATCGTGTTCGGTGCACCCGGCTGATTAGCCCACTCGATATGCAAATTGGGCTACTCGGCCGTTAATATGCATAAGTAAGTATATACGTTCAACAATCTGGTAGGAAGGTATATGTTGCTCACGATAGCTAATAGGCTTGCAACTAGTACGGCGTTCCTTTGTCAGTGTTGAACAAACGAGCAACGATGTTTGCTATACACTATGGTTTAATACCGGATGTTTGTTTACAAACACATGTTCGGTGAATCCATACGTACATATATATGTGCGTGCATGTATGTATATAAATATACATATTATTGTACGTCTGTATACATATATGTATGTACGTGTAAATACTTATATTTAAGTAACAGCCGTACTAAGAGTGGGAAATGAAATGTCGTTTCATTTTTTTCCGTGTATCGTTTTCCGTGCACCCGGCCGATTAACCCACTCGATATGCAAATTGGGCTACTCAGCCGTTAATATGCATACGGTAAGTATATACGTTCAACAATCTGGCAGGAAGGTATATGTGGCTCACGATATCTAATAAGCTTGTAACTAGTACATCGTTCCTTTGTCAGTGTTGAACAAACGAGGAACGATGTTTGCTATACACTACGGATTAATACGGGATGTTTGTTTACAAACACACCGAGCATTATGTTAAATGTTCGGTGAATCCATACGTACATATATATGTGTGTGCATGTATGTATATAAATATACATACTACTGTACGGCTGTATACATATATGTATGTACGTGTACATATTTATATTTAAATAACAGCCGTACTAAGAGTGGGAACTGAAATTTCGTTTCATTTTTTCCGTTTATCGTTTTCGGTGCACCCAGCTGATTAACCCACTCGATATGCAAATTGGGCTACTCAGCCGTTAATATGCATAAGGTAAGTATATACGTTCCACAATCTGGCATGAAAATATATGTTGCTGACTATAGCTAAAAAGCTTGAAACTAGTACAGCGTTCCTTTGTCAGTGTTGAAGAAACGAGCAACGATGGTTGCTAGACACTACGGCTTAATACGGGATGTTTGTTTACAAACACACCGAGCATTATAATAAATGATCGGTAAATCCATACGTACATATATATGTGGTTGCATGTATGTATATAAATTTACATACTACTGTACGTATGTATACATATATGTATGTACGTGTACATACTTATATTTAAGTAACAGCCATACTAAGAGTGGGAAATGAAATTTCGTTTCATTTTTTCCGTTTATCGTTTTCGGTGCACCCGGCCGATTAACCCACTCGATATCCAAATTGGGCTACTCAGCTGTTAATATTCATAAAGTAAGTATATACTTTCAACAATCTGGCAGGAAGGTATACGTTGCTGACGATATCTAATAAGCTTGAAACTAGTACAGCGTTCCTTTGGCAGTGTTGAAGAAACGAGTAACGATGGTTGCTAGACACTACGGCTTAATACGGGATGTTTGTTTACAAACACACCGATTATTATAATAAGTGTTCGGTGAATCCATACGTGCATATATATGTGTGTGCATGTATGTATATAAATATACATACTACTGTACGTCTGTATACATATATGTATGTACGTATACTTACTTATATTTAAATAACAGCCGTACTAAGCGTGGGAAATGAAATTTCGTTTCATTTTTTCCGTTTATCGTTTTCGGTGCACCCGGCCGATTAACCCACACGATATGCAAATTGGGCTACTCAGCCGTTAATATGCAAAAGGTAAGTATATACGTTCAACAATCTGGCAGGAAGGTATATTTTGCTGACGATAGCTAATAAGCTTGAAACTAGTACAGCGTTCCTTTGTCAGTGTTGAAGAAACGAGCAAAGATGGTTGCTAGACACTACGGCTTAATACGGGATGTTTGTTTACAAACACATGTTCGGTGAATCCATACGTACATATATATGTGCGTGCATGTATGTATATAGATATACATATTATTGTACGTCTGTATACATATATGTATGTACGTGTAAATACTTATATTTAAGTAACAGCCGTACTAAGAGTGGGAAATTAAATTTCGTTTCATTTTTTCCGTTTATCGATTTCGGTGCACCCGGCCGATTAACCCACTCGATATGCAAATTGGGCTACTCAGCCGTTAATATGCATAAAGTAAGTATATACTTTCAACAATCTGGCAGTATGGTATACGTTGCTGACGATAGCTAATAAGCTTGAAACTAGTACAGCGTTCCTTCGTCAATGTTGAAGAAACGAGCAACGATGGTTGCTAGACACTACGGCTTAATACGGGATGTTTGTTTACAAAAACACCGAGCATTATAATAAATGTTCGGTGAATCCATACGTACATATATATGTGTGTGCATGTATGTATATAAATATATATACTATTGTACGTCTGTATACATTTATGTATGTACGTGTACATACTTATATATAAGTAACAGCCGTACTAAGAGTGGGAATAGAATTTCGTTTTATTTTTTCCGCTTCTCGTTTTCGGTGCACCCGTCAGATTAACCCACTCGATATGCAAATTGGGCTACTCAACAGTTAATATGTATACGGTAATTATATACGTCCAACAATCTGGCAGGAAGGTATATGTTGCTGACGATAGCTAATAAGCTTGAAACTAGTACAGCGTTCCTTTGTCAGTGTTGAAGAAACGAGCAACGATGGTTGCTAGACACTACGGCTTAATACGGGATGTTTGTTTCCCAACACACCGTGCATTATAATAAATGTTCGGTGAAACCATACGTACATATATATGTGCGTGCATGTATGCATATAAATATACATACTACTGTACGTCTAAATACATATATGTATGTACGTGTACATACTTATATTTAAGTAACAGCCGTACTAAGAGTGGGAAATGAAATTTAGTTTCATTTTTTCCGTTTATCGTTTTCGGTGCACCCAGCCGATTAACCCACTCGATATTCAAATTGGGCTACTCAGCCGTTAATATGCATAAGCTAAGTATATACGTTCAACAATCTGGCAGGAAGGTATATGTTGCTCACGATAGCTAATAAGCTTGAAACTAGTACAGCGTTCCTTTGTCAGTGTCGAATAAACGAGCAACGATGTTTGCTATACACTATGGCTTAATACCGGATGTTTGTTTACAAACACACCGAGCATTATAATAAATGTTCGGTGAATCCATACGTACATATATATATGTGTGCATGTATGTATATATATTATACATACTACTGTACGGCTGCATACATATATGTATGTACGTGTACATACTTATATTAAAATAACAGCCGTACTAAGAGTGGGAAATTGAATTTCGTTTCATTCTATCCGTGTATCGTTTTCGGGGCACCCGGCCGATTAACACACTCGATATGCAAATTGGGCTACTCAGCCGTTAATAAGCCTAAGGTAATTATATACGTTCAACAATCTGGCATGAATGTATACGTTGCTGACGATAGCTAATAAGCTTGAAACTTGTACAGCGTTCCTTTTTCAGTGTTGAACTAACGAGCAACGATGGTTGCTAGACACTACGGCTTAATACGGCATGTTTATTTACAAACACCCCGAGAATTATAATAAATGTTCGGTGAATCCATACGTACATATATATGTGTGTGCATGTATGTATATAAATATTCGTACTACTGTACGTCTGTATACATATATGTATGTACGTGTACATATTTATATTTAAGTAACAGCCGTACTAAGAGTGGGAAATGAAATTTCGTTTAATTTTTTCCGTTTACTGTTTCCGGTGCACCCGGCCGATTAACCCACTCGATATGCAAATTGGGCTACTCAGTCGTTAATATGCATAAAGTAAGTTTATACGTTCAACAATCTGGCAGGAAGGTATACGTTGCTGACGATAGCTAATAAACTTGAAACTAGTACAGCGTTCCTTTGTCAGTGTTGAACAAACGAGCAACGATGTTTGCTCAAAACTACGGCTTAATACCGGATGTTTGTTTACAAACACACCGAGCATTATAATAAATGTTCGGTGAATCCATACGTACATATATATGTACGTGCATGTATGTATATAAATATACATACTACTGTACGGCTGTATACATATATGTATGTACGAGTACATATATATATTTAAGTAACAGCCGTACTAAGAGTGGGAAATGAAATTTCGTTTCATTTTTTCCGTTTATCCTTTTCGGTGCACCCGGCCGATTAACCCACTCGATATGCAAATTGGGCTACTCAGACGTTAATATGCAAAAGGTAAGTATATACGTTCAACAATCTGGCAGGAAGGTATACGTTGCTGACGATAGCTAATAAGCTTGAAACTAGTACAGCGTTCCTTTGTCAGTGTTGAACAAACGAGCAACAATGGTTGCTAGACACTACGGCTTAATACGGGATGCTTGTTTACAAAGACACCGATTATTACAGTAAGTGTTCGGTCAATCCATACATGCAGATATATGTGTGTGCATGTATGTATATAAATATACATACTACTGTACGCCTGTATACATATATGTATGTACGTATACTTACTTAAATTTAAATAACGGCCGTACTAAGAGTGAGAAATGAAATTTCGTTTCATTTTTTCCGATTATCGTTTTCGGTGCACCCGGCCGATTAACCCACTCGATATGCAAATTGGGCTACTCAGCCGTTAATATGCAAGAGGTAAGTATATACGTTCAACAATCCGGCAGGAAGGTATATGTTGCTGACGATAGCTAATAAGCTTGAAACTAGTACAGCGTTCCTTTGTCAGTGTTGAACAAACGAGCAACGATGTTTGCAATACGCTATGGCTTAATACGGGATGTTTGTTTACAAACACACCGAGCATTATAATAAATGTTCGGTGAAACCATACGTACATATATATGTACGTGCATGTATGCATATCAATATACATACTACTGTACGTCTGTATACATATATGTATGTACGTATACTTACTTATATTTAAATAACAGCCGTACTAAGAGTGGGAAATGAAATTTCGTTTCATTTTTTCAGTTCATCATTTTCGGTGCACCCGGCTGATGAACCCACTCGATATGCAAATTGGGCTACTCAGTCCTTAATATGCATAAGGTAACTATATACGTTCAACAATCTGGCAGGAAGGTATATGTTGCTCACGATAGCTAATAAGCTTTAACTAGTACAGCGTTCCTTTGTCAGTGTTGAACAAAAGAACAACGATGTTTGCTATACACTATATCTTAATACCGGATGTTTGTTAACAAACACACCGAGCCTTATAATAAATGTTCGGTGAATCCATACGTACATATGTATGTGTGTGCATGTATGTATATAAATATACATACTACTGTACGGCTGTATACATATATGTATGTACGTGTACATATATATATTTAAGAAACAGCCGTACTAAGAGTGGGAAATGAAATTTCGTTTCATTTTTTCCATTTATCCTTTTCGGTGCACCCGGCCGATTAACCCACTCGATATGCAAATGGGGCTACTCAGACGTTAATATGCAAAAGGTAAGTATATACGTTCAACAATCTGGCAGGAAGGTATACGTTGCTGACGATAGCTAATAAGCTTGAAACTAGTACAACGTTCCTTTGTCATTGTTGAACAAACGAGCAACGATGTTTGTTATACGCTATGACTTAATATGGGATGTTTGTTTACAAAGACACCGATTATTATAATAAGTGTTCGGTGAATCCATACATGCAGATATATGTGTGTGCATGTATGTATATAAATATACATACTACTGTACGTATGTATACATATATGTATGTACGTATACTTACTTAAATTTAAATAACGGCCCTACTAAGAGTGAGAAATGAAATTTCGTTTCATTTTTTCCGTTTATCGTTTTCGGTGCACCCGGCCGATTAACCCACTCGATATGCAAATTGGGCTACTCAGCCGTTAATATGCAAGAGGTAAGTATATACGTTCAACAATCTAGCAGGAAGGTATATGTTGTGAACGATAGCTAATAAGCTTGTAACTAGTACAGCGTTCCTTTGTCAGTGTTGAAGAAACGAGCAACGATGTTTGCTATACACTATGGCTTAATACCGGATGTTTGTTTACAAACACACCGAGCATTATAATAAATGTTCGGTGAATCCATACGTACATATATATACGTGTGCATGTATGTATATATAAATATACATACTACTGTACGGCTGTATACATATATGTATGTACGTGTACATATATATATATTTAAGTAACAGCCGTACTAAGAGTGGGAAATGAAATTTCGTTTCCTTTTTTCAGTTTATCGTTTTCGGTGCACCCGGCCGATTAACCCACTCGATATGCAAATTGGGCTACTCGGTCGTTAATACGAATAAAGTAATTCTATACGTTCAACAATCTGGCAGGAATGTATACGTTGCTCACGATAGCTAATAAGCTTGAAACTAGTACAGCGTTCCTTTGTCAGTGTTGAACAAACGAGCAACGATGTTTGCTAGACACTACGGCTTAATACGGGATGTTTGTTTACAAACACACCGAGCATTATAATAAATGTTCGGTGAATCCATACGTACATATATATGTGGTTGCATGTATGTATATAAATTTACATACTACTGTACGTCTGTATACATATATGTATGTATATGTACATACTTATATATAAGTAACAGCCATACTAAGAGTGGGAATGGAATTTCGTTTTATTTTTTCCGCTTATCGTTTTCTGTGCACCCGTCAGATTAACCTACTCGATATGCAAATTGGGCTACTCAACCGTTAATATACATACGGTAAGTATATACGTCCAACAATCTGGCAGGAAGGTATACGTTGCTGACGATAGCTAATAAGCTTGAAACTAGTACAGCGTTCCTTTGTCAGTGTTGAAGAAACGAGCAACGATGGTTGCTAGACACTACGGCTTAATACGGGATGTTTGTTTCCAAACACACCGTGCATTATAATAAATGTACGGTGAAACCATACGTACATATATATGTGCGTGCATGTATGCATATAAATATACATACTACTGTACGTCTAAAGACATATATGTATGTACGTGTACATACTTATATTTAAGTAACAGCCGTACTAAGAGTGGGAAATGAAATTTAGTTTCATTTTTTCCGTTTATCGTTTTCGGTGCACCCGGCCGATTAACCCACTCGATATTCAAATTGGGCTACTCAGCCGTTAATATGCATAAGTTAAGTATATACGTTCAACAATCTGGCAGGAAGGTATATGTTGCTCACGATAGCTAATAAGCTTGTAACTAGTACAGCGTTCCTTTGTCAGTGTCGAATAAACGAGCAACGATGTTTGCTATACACTATGGCTTAATACCGGATGTTTGTTTACAAACACACCGAGCATTATAATAAATGTTCGGTGAATCCATACGTACATATATATGTACGTGCATGTATGTATATAAATTTACATACTACTGTACGTCTGTATACATATATGTATGTATGTGTACATACTTATATATAAGTAACAGCCGTACTAAGAGTGGGAATGGAATTTCGTTTTATTTTTTCCGCTTATCGTTTTCTGTGCAACCGTCACATTAACCCACTCGATTTGCAAATTGGGCTACTCAGCCGTTAATATGCATAAGGTAAGTATATACGTTCAACAATATGGCAGGAAGGTATATGTTGCTGACGATAGCTAATAAGCTTGAAACTAGTACAGCGTTCCTTTGTCAGTGTTGAACAAACGAGCAACGATGTTTGCTATACGCTATGGCTTAATACGGGATGTTTGTTTACAAACACACCGAGCCTTATAATAAGTGTTCGGTGGAACCATACGTACATATATATGTACGTGCATGTATGCATATAAATATACATACTACTGTACGTCTGTATACTTATATGTATGTACGTATACTTACTTATATTTAAATAACAGCCGTACTAAGAGTGGGAAATGAAATTTCGTTTCATTTTTTCAGTTCATATTTTCGGTGCACCCGGCTGATGAACCCACTCGATATGCAAATTGGGCTACTCAGTCCTTAATATGCATATGGTAACTATATACGTTCAACAATCTGGCAGGAAGGTATATGTTGCTCACGACAGCTAATAAGCTTGTAACTAGTACAGCGTTCCTTTGTCAGTGTTGAACAAAAGAACAACGATGTTTGCTATACACTATATCTTAATACCGGATGTTTGTTAACAAACACACCGAGCCTTATAATAAATGTTCGGTGAATCCATACGTACATATGTATGTGTGTGCATGTATGTATATAAATATACATACTACTGTACGGCTGTATACATATATGTATGTACGTGTACATATATATATTTAAGAAACAGCCGTACTAAGAGTGGGAAATGAAATTTCGTTTCATTTTTTCCATTTATCCTTTTCGGTGCACCCGGCCGATTAACCCACTCGATATGCAAATGGGGCTACTCAGACGTTAATATGCAAAAGGTAAGTATATACGTTCAACAATCTGGCAGGAAGGTATACGTTGCTGACGATAGCTAATAAGCTTGAAACTAGTACAGCGTTCCTTTGTCATTGTTGAACAAACGAGCAACGATGTTTGTTATACGCTATGACTTAATATGGGATGTTTGTTTACAAAGACACCGATTATTATAATAAGTGTTCGGTGAATCCATACATGCAGATATATGTGTGTGCATGTATGTATATAAATATACATACTACTGTACGTCTGTATACATATATGTATGTACGTATACTTACTTAAATTTAAATAACGGCCCTACTAAGAGTGAGAAATGAAATTTCGTTTCATTTTTTCCGTTTATCGTTTTCGGTGCACCCGGCCGATTAACCCACTCGATATGCAAATTGGGCTACTCAGCCGTTAATATGCAAGAGGTAAGTATATACGTTCAACAATCTAGCAGGAAGGTATATGTTGTGAACGATAGCTAATAAGCTTGTAACTAGTACAGCGTTCCTTTGTCAGTGTTGAAGAAACGAGCAACGATGTTTGCTATACACTATGGCTTAATACCGGATGTTTGTTTACAAACACACCGAGCATTATAATAAATGTTCGGTGAATCCATACGTACATATGTATATGTGTGCATGTATGTATATATAAATATACATACTACTGTACGGCTGTATACATATATGTATGTACGTGTACATATATATATATTTAAGTAACAGCCGTACTAAGAGTGGGAAATGAAATTTCGTTTCCTTTTTTCAGTTTATCGTTTTCGGTGCACCCGGCCGATTAACCCACTCGATATGCAAATTGGGCTACTCGGTCGTTAATACGAATAAAGTAATTCTATACGTTCAACAATCTGGCAGGAATGTATACGTTGCTCACGATAGCTAATAAGCTTGAAACTAGTACAGCGTTCCTTTGTCAGTGTTGAACAAACGAGCAACGATGTTTGCTAGACACTACGGCTTAATACGGGATGTTTGTTTACAAACACACCGAGCATTATAATAAATGTTCGGTGAATCCATACGTACATATATATGTGGTTGCATGTATGTATATAAATTTACATACTACTGTACGTCTGTATACATATATGTATGTATATGTACATACTTATATATAAGTAACAGCCATACTAAGAGTGGGAATGGAATTTCGTTTTATTTTTTCCGCTTATCGTTTTCTGTGCACCCGTCAGATTAACCTACTCGATATGCAAATTGGGCTACTCAACCGTTAATATACATACGGTAAGTATATACGTCCAACAATCTGGCAGGAAGGTATACGTTGCTGACGATAGCTAATAAGCTTGAAACTAGTACAGCGTTCCTTTGTCAGTGTTGAAGAAACGAGCAACGATGGTTGCTAGACACTACGGCTTAATACGGGATGTTTGTTTCCAAACACACCGTGCATTATAATAAATGTACGGTGAAACCATACGTACATATATATGTGCGTGCATGTATGCATATAAATATACATACTACTGTACGTCTAAATACATATATGTATGTACGTGTACATACTTATATTTAAGTAACAGCCGTACTAAGAGTGGGAAATGAAATTTAGTTTCATTTTTTCCGTTTATCGTTTTCGGTGCACCCGGCCGATTAACTCACTCGATATTCAAATTGGGCTACTCAGCCGTTAATATGCATAAGTTAAGTATATACGTTCAACAATCTGGCAGGAAGGTATATGTTGCTCACGATAGCTAATAAGCTTGTAACTAGTACAGCGTTCCTTTGTCAGTGTCGAATAAACGAGCAACGATGTTTGCTATACACTATGGCTTAATACCGGATGTTTGTTTACAAACACACCGAGCATTATAATAAATGTTCGGTGAATCCATACGTACATATATATGTACGTGCATGTATGTATATAAATTTACATACTACTGTACGTCTGTATACATATATGTATGTATGTGTACATACTTATATATAAGTAACAGCCGTACTAAGAGTGGGAATGGAATTTCGTTTTATTTTTTCCGCTTATCGTTTTCTGTGCAACCGTCACATTAACCCACTCGATTTGCAAATTGGGCTACTCAGCCGTTAATATGCATAAGGTAAGTATATACGTTCAACAATATGGCAGGAAGGTATATGTTGCTGACGATAGCTAATAAGCTTGAAACTAGTACAGCGTTCCTTTGTCAGTGTTGAACAAACGAGCAACGATGTTTGCTATACGCTATGGCTTAATACGGGATGTTTGTTTACAAACACACCGAGCCTTATAATAAGTGTTCGGTGGAACCATACGTACATATATATGTACGTGCATGTATGCATATAAATATACATACTACTGTACGTCTGTATACATATATGTATGTACGTATACTTACTTATATTTAAATAACAGCCGTACTAAGAGTGGGAAATGAAATTTCGTTTCATTTTTTCAGTTCATATTTTCGGTGCACCCGGCTGATGAACCCACTCGATATGCAAATTGGGCTACTCAGTCCTTAATATGCATAAGGTAACTATATACGTTCAACAATCTGGCAGGAAGGTATATGTTGCTCACGACAGCTAATAAGCTTGTAACTAGTACAGCGTTCCTTTGTCAGTGTTGAACAAAAGAACAACGATGTTTGCTATACACTATATCTTAATACCGGATGTTTGTTAACAAACACACCGAGCCTTATAATAAATGTTCGGTGAATCCATACGTACATATGTATGTGTGTGCATGTATGTATATAAATATACATACTACTGTACGGCTGTATACATATATGTATGTACGAGTACATATATATATTTAAGTAACAGCCGTACTAAGAGTGGGAAATGAAATTTCGTTTCATTTTTTCCGTTTATCCTTTTCGGTGCACCCGGCCAATTAACCCACTCGATATGCAAATTGGGCTACTCAGACGTTAATATGCAAAAGGTAAGTATATACGTTCAACAATCCGGCAGGAAGGTATACGTTGCTGACGATAGCTAATAAGCTTGAAACTAGTACAGCGTTCCTTTGTCAGTGTTGAACAAACGAGCAACGATGGTTGCTAGACACTACGGCTTAATACGGGATGTTTGTTTACAAAGACACCGATTATTATAGTAAGTGTTCGGTCAATCCATACATGCAGATATATGTGTGTGCATGTATGTATATAAATATACATACTACTGTACGTCTGTATACATATATGTATGTACGTATACTTACTTCAATTTAAATAACGGCCGTACTAAGAGTGAGAAATGAAATTTCGTTTCATTTTTTCCGTTTATCGTTTTCGGTGCACCCGGCCGATTAACCCACTCGATATGCAAATTGGGCTACTCAGCCGTTAATATGCAAGAGGTAAGTATATACGTTCAACAATCCGGCAGGAAGGTATATGTTGCTGACGATAGCTAATAAGCTTGAAACTAGTACAGCGTTCCTTTGTCAGTGTTGAACAAACGAGCAACGATGTTTGCTATACGCTATGGCTTAATACGGGATGTTTGTTTACAAACACAACGAGCCTTATAATAAATGTTTGGTGAATCCATACGTACATATATATGTCGTTGCATGTATGTATATAAATTTACATACTACTGTACGTCTGTATACATATATGTATGTATATGTACATACTTATATATAAGTAACAGCCGTACTAAGAGTGGGAATGGAATTTCGTTTTATTTTTTCCGCTTATCGTTTTCTGTGCACCCGTCAGATTAACCTACTCGATATGCAAAGTGGGCTACTCAACCGTTAATATACATACGGTAAGTATATACGTCCAACAATCTGGCAGGAAGGTATACGTTGCTGACGATAGCTAATAAGCTTGAAATTAGTACAGCGTTCCTTTGTCAGTGTTGAACAAACGAGCAACGATGGTTGCTATACACTACGGCTTAATAAGGGATGTTTGTTTTCAAACACACCGTGCATTATAATAAATGTTCGGTGAAACCATACGTACATGTATATGTGTGTGCATGTATGCATATAGATATACATACTACTGTACGTCTGTATACATATATGTATGTACGTGTACATACTTATATTTAAGTAACAGCCGTACTAAGAGTGGGAAATGCAATTTAGTTTCATTTTTTCCGTTTATCGTTTTCGGTGCACCCGGCCGATTAACCCACTCGATAGCCCAATTGGGCTACTCGGCCGTTAATATTCATAAAGTAAGTATATACTTTCAACAATCTGGCAGGAAGGTATACGTTGCTGACGATATCTAATAAGCTTGAAACTAGTAGAGCGTTCCTTTGGCAGTGTTGAAGAAACGAGTAACGATGGTTGCTAGACACTACGGCTTAATACGGGATGTTTGTTTACAAACACACCGATTATTATAATAAGTGTTCGGTGAATCTATACGTGTATATATATGTGTGTGCATGTATGTATATAAATATACATACTACTGTACGTCTGTATACATATATGTATGTACGTATACTTACTTATATTTAAATAACAGCCGTACTAAGCGTGGGAAATGAAATTTCGTTTCATTTTTTCCGTTTATCGTTTTCGGTGCACACGGCCGATTAACCCACACGATATGCAAATTTGACTACTCAGCCGTTAATATACAAAAGGTAAGTATATACGTTCAACAATCTGGCAGGAAGGTATACTTTGCTGACGATAGCTAATAAGCTTGAAACTAGTACAGCGTTCCTTTGTCAGTGTTGAAGAAACGAGCAACGATGGTTGCTAGACACTACGGCTTAATATGGGATGTTTGTTTACAAACACATGTTCGGTGAATCCATACGTACATATATATGTGCGTGCATGTATGTATATAAATATACATACTACTGTACGTCTGTATACATATATGTATGTACGTATACTTACTTATATTTAAATAACAGCCGTACTAAGCGTGGGAAATGAAATTTCGTTTCATTATTTCCGTTTATCGATTTCGGTGCACCCGGCCGATTAACCCACTCGATATGCAAATTGGGCTACTCAGCCGTTAATATGCATAAAGTATGTATATACTTTGAAACAATCTGGCAGTATGGTATACGTTGCTGACGATAGCTAATAAGCTTGAAACTAGTACAGCGTTCCTTTGGCAGTGTTGAACAAACGAGCAACGATGGTTGCTAGACACTACGGCTTAATACGGGATGTTTGTTTACAAAGACACCGATTATTATAATAAGTGTTCGGTGAATCTATACGTGCAGATATATGTGTGTGCATGTATGTATATAAATATACATACTACTGTACGTCTGTATACATATATGTATGTACGTATACTTACTTATATTTAAATAACAGCCGTACTAAGAGTGGGAAATGAAATTTCGTTTGATTTTTCCGTTTATCGTTTTCGGTGCACCCGGCCGATTAACCCACTCGATATGCAAATTGGGCTACTCAGCCGTTAATATGCAAAAGGTAAGTATATACGTTCAACAATCTGGCAGGAAGGTATACGTTGCTGACGATAGCTAATAAGCTTGAAACTAGTACAGCGTTCCTTCGTCAATGTTGAAGAAACGAGCAACGATGCTTGCTAGACACTACGGCTTAATACGGGATGTTTGTTTACAAAAACACCGAGCATTATAATAAATGTTCGGTGAATCCATACGTACATATATATGTGTGTGCATGTATGTATATAAATATACATACTATTGTACGTCTGTAAACATATATGTATGTACGTGTACATACTTATATATAAGTAACAGCCGTACTAAGAGTGGGAATAGAATTTCGTTTTATTTTTTCCGCTTATCGTTTTCGGTGCACCCGTCAGATTAACCCACTCGATATGCAAATTGGGCTACTCAACAGTTAATATGCATACGGTAAGTATATAAGTCCAACAATCTGGCAGGAAGGTATACGTTGCTGCCGATAGCTAATAGGCTTGAAACTAGTACAGCGTTCCTTTGTCAGTGTTGAAGAAACGAGCAACGATGGTTGCTAGACACTACGGCTTAATACGGGATGTTTGTTTCCAAACACACCTTGCATTATAATAAATGTTCGGTGAAACTATACGTACATATATATGTGCGTGCATGTATGTATATAAATATACATACTACTGTACGTCTATATACATATATGTATGTACGTGTACATACTTATATTTAAGTAACTGCCGTACTAAGGGTGGGAAATGAAATTTAGTTTAATTTTTTCCGTTTATCGTTTTCGGTGCACCCGGCCGATTAACCCACTCGATATGCAAATTGGGCTACTGAGCCGTTAATATGCATAAGGTATGTAAATACTTTCAACAATCTGGCAGGAAGGTATATGTTGCTGACGATAGCTAATAAGCTTGAAACTAGTACAGCGTTCCTTTGTCAGTGATGAACAAACGAGCAACGATGTTTGCTATACGCTATGGCTTAATACCGGATGTTTGTTTACAAACATACCGAGCATTATAATAAATGTTCGGTGAAACCATACGTACATATATATGTGCGTGCATGTATGCATATAAATATACATACTACTGTACGTCTGTATACATATATGTATGTACGTGTACATACTTATATTTAAATAACAGCCGTACTAAGAGTGGGAAATTGAATTTCGTTTCATTCTATCCGTGTATCGTTTTCGTTGCACCCGGCCGATTAACACACTCGATATGCAAATTGGGCTACTCAGCCGTTAATATGCAAAAGGTAATTATATATGTTCAACAATCTGGCATGAATGTATACGTTGTTGACGATAGCTAATAAGCTTGAAACTAGTACAGCGTTCCTTTTTCAGTGTTGAAGAAACGAGCAACGATGGTTGCTAGACACTACGGCTTAATAGGGGATGTTTATTTACAAACACCCCGAGAATTATAATAAATGTTCGGTGAATCCATACGTACATATATATGTGTGTGCATGTATGTATATAAATATTCGTACTACTGTACGTCTGTATACATATATGTATGTACGTGTACATATTTATATTTAAGTAACAGCCGTACTAAGAGTGGGAAATGAAATTTCGTTTAATTTTTTCCGTTTATTGTTTTCGGTGCACCCGGCCTATTAACCCACTCGATATGCAAATTGGGCTACTCAGTCGTTAATATGCATAAAGTAAGTTTATACGTTCAACAATCTGGCAGGAAGGTATACGTTGCTGACGATAGCTAATAAACATGAAACTAGTACAGCGTTCCTTTGTCAGTGTTGAACAAACGAGCAACGATGTTTGCTCAAAACTACGGCTTAATACGGGATGTTTGTTTACAAACACACCGAGCATTATAATAAATGTGCGGTGAATCCATACGTCATATATATGTGTGTGCATGTATGTATATAAATATGCATACTATTGTACGTCTGTATACATATATGTATGTACGTGTACATACTTATATTTAAGTAACAGCCATACTAAGAGTGGGAATAGAATTTCGTTTCATTTTTTCCGCGTATCGTTTTCGGTGCACCCGTCAGATTAACCCACTCGATTTGCAAATTGGGCTACTCAACAGTTAATATGCATACGGTAAGTATATACGTCCAACAATCTGGCAGGAAGGTATACGTTGCTGACGATAGCTAATAAGCTTGAAACTAGTACAGCGTTCCTTTGTCAGTGTTGAAGAAAAGAGCAACGATGGTTGCTAGACACTACGGCTTAATACGGGATGTTTGTTTCCAAACACACCGTGCATTATAATAAATGTTCGGTGAAACCATACGTACATATATATGTGCGTGCATGTATGCATATAAATATACATACTACTGTACGTCTATATACATATATGTATGTACGTGTACATACTTATATTTAAGTAACAGCCGTACTAAGAGTGGGAAATGAAATTTAGTTTTATTTTTTCCGTTTATCGTTTTCGGTGCACCCGGTCGATTAACCCACTCGATATGCAAATTGGGCTACTCAACCGTTAATATACATACGGTAAGTATATACGTTCAACAATCTGGCAGGAAGGTATATGTTGCTCACGATAGCTAATAAGCTTGTAACTAGTACAGCGTTCCTTTGTCAGTGTTGACCAAAAGAACAACGATGTTTGCTATACACTATATCTTAATACCGGATGTTTGTTAACAAACACACCGAGCCTTATAATAAATGTTCGATGAATCCATACGTACATATGTATGTGTGTGCATGTATGTATATAAATATACATACTACTGTACGGCTGTATACATATATGTATGTACGTGTACATATATATATTTAAGTAACAGCCGTACTAAGAGTGGGAAATGAAATTTCGTTTCTTTTTTTCCGTATATCCTTTTCGGTGCACCCGGCCGATTAACCCACTCGATATGCAAATTGGGCTACTCAGACGTTAATATGCAAAAGGTAAGTATATACGTTCAACAATCTGGCAGGAAGGTATACGTTGCTGACAATAGCTAATAAGCTTGAAACTAGTACAGCGTTCCTTTGTCAGTGTTGAACAAACGAGCAAAGATGGTTGCTAGACACTACGGCTTAATACGGGATGTTTGTTTACAAAGACACCGATTATTAAAATAATGTTCGGTGAATCTATACGTGCAGATATATGTGTGTGCATGTATGTATATAAATATACATACTACTGTCCGTCTGTATACATATATGTATGTACGTATACTTACTTATATTTAAAGTAACAGCCGTACTAAGAGTGGGAAATGAAATTTCGTTGCATTTTTCCGTTTATCGTTTTCGGTGCACCCGGCCGATTAACCCACTCGATATGCAAATTGGGCTACTCAGCCGTTAATATGCAAAAGGTAAGTATATACGTTCAACAATCTGGCAGGAACGTATACGTTGCTGACGATAGCTAATAAGCTTGTAACTAGTCCAGCGTTCCTTTGGCAGTGTTGAACAAACGAGCAACGATGGTTGCTAGACACTACGGCTTAATACGGGATGTTTGTTTACAAAAACACCGAGCATTATAATAAATGTTCGGTGAATCCATACGTACATATATATGTGTGTGCATGTATGTATATAAATATATATACTATTGTACGTCTGTATACATTTATGTATGTACGTGTACATACTTATATATAAGTAACAGCCGTACTAAGAGTGGGAATAGAATTTCGTTTTATTTTTTCCGCTTCTCGTTTTCGGTGCACCCGTCAGATTAACCCACTCGATATGCAAATTGGGCTACTCAACAGTTAATATGTATACGGTAATTATATACGTCCAACAATCTGGCAGGAAGGTATATGTTGCTGACGATAGCTAATAAGCTTGAAACTAGTACAGCGTTCCTTTGTCAGTGTTGAAGAAACGAGCAACGATGGTTGCTAGACACTACGGCTTAATACGGGATGTTTGTTTCCCAACACACCGTGCATTATAATAAATGTTCGGTGAAACCATACGTACATATATATGTGCGTGCATGTATGCATATAAATATACATACTACTGTACGTCTAAATACATATATGTATGTACGTGTACATACTTATATTTAAGTAACAGCCGTACTAAGAGTGGGAAATGAAATTTAGTTTCATTTTTTCCGTTTATCGTTTTCGGTGCACCCAGCCGATTAACCCACTCGATATTCAAATTGGGCTACTCAGCCGTTAATATGCATAAGCTAAGTATATACGTTCAACAATCTGGCAGGAAGGTATATGTTGCTCACGATAGCTAATAAGCTTGAAACTAGTACAGCGTTCCTTTGTCAGTGTCGAATAAACGAGCAACGATGTTTGCTATACACTATGGCTTAATACCGGATGTTTGTTTACAAACACACCGAGCATTATAATAAATGTTCGGTGAATCCATACGTACATATATATATGTGTGCATGTATGTATATATATTATACATACTACTGTACGGCTGCATACATATATGTATGTACGTGTACATACTTATATTAAAATAACAGCCGTACTAAGAGTGGGAAATTGAATTTCGTTTCATTCTATCCGTGTATCGTTTTCGGGGCACCCGGCCGATTAACACACTCGATATGCAAATTGGGCTACTCAGCCGTTAATAAGCCTAAGGTAATTATATACGTTCAACAATCTGGCATGAATGTATACGTTGCTGACGATAGCTAATAAGCTTGAAACTTGTACAGCGTTCCTTTTTCAGTGTTGAACTAACGAGCAACGATGGTTGCTAGACACTACGGCTTAATACGGCATGTTTATTTACAAACACCCCGAGAATTATAATAAATGTTCGGTGAATCCATACGTACATATATATGTGTGTGCATGTATGTATATAAATATTCGTACTACTGTACGTCTGTATACATATATGTATGTACGTGTACATATTTATATTTAAGTAACAGCCGTACTAAGAGTGGGAAATGAAATTTCGTTTAATTTTTTCCGTTTACTGTTTCCGGTGCACCCGGCCGATTAACCCACTCGATATGCAAATTGGGCTACTCAGTCGTTAATATGCATAAAGTAAGTTTATACGTTCAACAATCTGGCAGGAAGGTATACGTTGCTGACGATAGCTAATAAACTTGAAACTAGTACAGCGTTCCTTTGTCAGTGTTGAACAAACGAGCAACGATGTTTGCTCAAAACTACGGCTTAATACCGGATGTTTGTTTACAAACACACCGAGCATTATAATAAATGTTCGGTGAATCCATACGTACATATATATGTACGTGCATGTATGTATATAAATATACATACTACTGTACGGCTGTATACATATATGTATGTACGAGTACATATATATATTTAAGTAACAGCCGTACTAAGAGTGGGAAATGAAATTTCGTTTCATTTTTTCCGTTTATCCTTTTCGGTGCACCCGGCCGATTAACCCACTCGATATGCAAATTGGGCTACTCAGACGTTAATATGCAAAAGGTAAGTATATACGTTCAACAATCTGGCAGGAAGGTATACGTTGCTGACGATAGCTAATAAGCTTGAAACTAGTACAGCGTTCCTTTGTCAGTGTTGAACAAACGAGCAACAATGGTTGCTAGACACTACGGCTTAATACGGGATGCTTGTTTACAAAGACACCGATTATTACAGTAAGTGTTCGGTCAATCCATACATGCAGATATATGTGTGTGCATGTATGTATATAAATATACATACTACTGTACGCCTGTATACATATATGTATGTACGTATACTTACTTAAATTTAAATAACGGCCGTACTAAGAGTGAGAAATGAAATTTCGTTTCATTTTTTCCGATTATCGTTTTCGGTGCACCCGGCCGATTAACCCACTCGATATGCAAATTGGGCTACTCAGCCGTTAATATGCAAGAGGTAAGTATATACGTTCAACAATCCGGCAGGAAGGTATATGTTGCTGACGATAGCTAATAAGCTTGAAACTAGTACAGCGTTCCTTTGTCAGTGTTGAACAAACGAGCAACGATGTTTGCAATACGCTATGGCTTAATACGGGATGTTTGTTTACAAACACACCGAGCATTATAATAAATGTTCGGTGAAACCATACGTACATATATATGTACGTGCATGTATGCATATCAATATACATACTACTGTACGTCTGTATACATATATGTATGTACGTATACTTACTTATATTTAAATAACAGCCGTACTAAGAGTGGGAAATGAAATTTCGTTTCATTTTTTCAGTTCATCATTTTCGGTGCACCCGGCTGATGAACCCACTCGATATGCAAATTGGGCTACTCAGTCCTTAATATGCATAAGGTAACTATATACGTTCAACAATCTGGCAGGAAGGTATATGTTGCTCACGATAGCTAATAAGCTTTAACTAGTACAGCGTTCCTTTGTCAGTGTTGAACAAAAGAACAACGATGTTTGCTATACACTATATCTTAATACCGGATGTTTGTTAACAAACACACCGAGCCTTATAATAAATGTTCGGTGAATCCATACGTACATATGTATGTGTGTGCATGTATGTATATAAATATACATACTACTGTACGGCTGTATACATATATGTATGTACGTGTACATATATATATTTAAGAAACAGCCGTACTAAGAGTGGGAAATGAAATTTCGTTTCATTTTTTCCATTTATCCTTTTCGGTGCACCCGGCCGATTAACCCACTCGATATGCAAATGGGGCTACTCAGACGTTAATATGCAAAAGGTAAGTATATACGTTCAACAATCTGGCAGGAAGGTATACGTTGCTGACGATAGCTAATAAGCTTGAAACTAGTACAACGTTCCTTTGTCATTGTTGAACAAACGAGCAACGATGTTTGTTATACGCTATGACTTAATATGGGATGTTTGTTTACAAAGACACCGATTATTATAATAAGTGTTCGGTGAATCCATACATGCAGATATATGTGTGTGCATGTATGTATATAAATATACATACTACTGTACGTATGTATACATATATGTATGTACGTATACTTACTTAAATTTAAATAACGGCCCTACTAAGAGTGAGAAATGAAATTTCGTTTCATTTTTTCCGTTTATCGTTTTCGGTGCACCCGGCCGATTAACCCACTCGATATGCAAATTGGGCTACTCAGCCGTTAATATGCAAGAGGTAAGTATATACGTTCAACAATCTAGCAGGAAGGTATATGTTGTGAACGATAGCTAATAAGCTTGTAACTAGTACAGCGTTCCTTTGTCAGTGTTGAAGAAACGAGCAACGATGTTTGCTATACACTATGGCTTAATACCGGATGTTTGTTTACAAACACACCGAGCATTATAATAAATGTTCGGTGAATCCATACGTACATATATATGTGGTTGCATGTATGTATATAAATTTACATACTACTGTACGTCTGTATACATATATGTATGTATATGTACATACTTATATATAAGTAACAGCCATACTAAGAGTGGGAATGGAATTTCGTTTTATTTTTTCCGCTTATCGTTTTCTGTGCACCCGTCAGATTAACCTACTCGATATGCAAATTGGGCTACTCAACCGTTAATATACATACGGTAAGTATATACGTCCAACAATCTGGCAGGAAGGTATACGTTGCTGACGATAGCTAATAAGCTTGAAACTAGTACAGCGTTCCTTTGTCAGTGTTGAAGAAACGAGCAACGATGGTTGCTAGACACTACGGCTTAATACGGGATGTTTGTTTCCAAACACACCGTGCATTATAATAAATGTACGGTGAAACCATACGTACATATATATGTGCGTGCATGTATGCATATAAATATACATACTACTGTACGTCTAAAGACATATATGTATGTACGTGTACATACTTATATTTAAGTAACAGCCGTACTAAGAGTGGGAAATGAAATTTAGTTTCATTTTTTCCGTTTATCGTTTTCGGTGCACCCGGCCGATTAACCCACTCGATATTCAAATTGGGCTACTCAGCCGTTAATATGCATAAGTTAAGTATATACGTTCAACAATCTGGCAGGAAGGTATATGTTGCTCACGATAGCTAATAAGCTTGTAACTAGTACAGCGTTCCTTTGTCAGTGTCGAATAAACGAGCAACGATGTTTGCTATACACTATGGCTTAATACCGGATGTTTGTTTACAAACACACCGAGCATTATAATAAATGTTCGGTGAATCCATACGTACATATATATGTACGTGCATGTATGTATATAAATTTACATACTACTGTACGTCTGTATACATATATGTATGTATGTGTACATACTTATATATAAGTAACAGCCGTACTAAGAGTGGGAATGGAATTTCGTTTTATTTTTTCCGCTTATCGTTTTCTGTGCAACCGTCACATTAACCCACTCGATTTGCAAATTGGGCTACTCAGCCGTTAATATGCATAAGGTAAGTATATACGTTCAACAATATGGCAGGAAGGTATATGTTGCTGACGATAGCTAATAAGCTTGAAACTAGTACAGCGTTCCTTTGTCAGTGTTGAACAAACGAGCAACGATGTTTGCTATACGCTATGGCTTAATACGGGATGTTTGTTTACAAACACACCGAGCCTTATAATAAGTGTTCGGTGGAACCATACGTACATATATATGTACGTGCATGTATGCATATAAATATACATACTACTGTACGTCTGTATACATATATGTATGTACGTATACTTACTTATATTTAAATAACAGCCGTACTAAGAGTGGGAAATGAAATTTCGTTTCATTTTTTCAGTTCATATTTTCGGTGCACCCGGCTGATGAACCCACTCGATATGCAAATTGGGCTACTCAGTCCTTAATATGCATAAGGTAACTATATACGTTCAACAATCTGGCAGGAAGGTATATGTTGCTCACGACAGCTAATAAGCTTGTAACTAGTACAGCGTTCCTTTGTCAGTGTTGAACAAAAGAACAACGATGTTTGCTATACACTATATCTTAATACCGGATGTTTGTTAACAAACACACCGAGCCTTATAATAAATGTTCGGTGAATCCATACGTACATATGTATGTGTGTGCATGTATGTATATAAATATACATACTACTGTACGGCTGTATACATATATGTATGTACGAGTACATATATATATTTAAGTAACAGCCGTACTAAGAGTGGGAAATGAAATTTCGTTTCATTTTTTCCGTTTATCCTTTTCGGTGCACCCGGCCAATTAACCCACTCGATATGCAAATTGGGCTACTCAGACGTTAATATGCAAAAGGTAAGTATATACGTTCAACAATCCGGCAGGAAGGTATACGTTGCTGACGATAGCTAATAAGCTTGAAACTAGTACAGCGTTCCTTTGTCAGTGTTGAACAAACGAGCAACGATGGTTGCTAGACACTACGGCTTAATACGGGATGTTTGTTTACAAAGACACCGATTATTATAGTAAGTGTTCGGTCAATCCATACATGCAGATATATGTGTGTGCATGTATGTATATAAATATACATACTACTGTACGTCTGTATACATATATGTATGTACGTATACTTACTTCAATTTAAATAACGGCCGTACTAAGAGTGAGAAATGAAATTTCGTTTCATTTTTTCCGTTTATCGTTTTCGGTGCACCCGGCCGATTAACCCACTCGATATGCAAATTGGGCTACTCAGCCGTTAATATGCAAGAGGTAAGTATATACGTTCAACAATCCGGCAGGAAGGTATATGTTGCTGACGATAGCTAATAAGCTTGAAACTAGTACAGCGTTCCTTTGTCAGTGTTGAACAAACGAGCAACGATGTTTGCTATACGCTATGGCTTAATACGGGATGTTTGTTTACAAACACAACGAGCCTTATAATAAATGTTTGGTGAATCCATACGTACATATATATGTCGTTGCATGTATGTATATAAATTTACATACTACTGTACGTCTGTATACATATATGTATGTATATGTACATACTTATATATAAGTAACAGCCGTACTAAGAGTGGGAATGGAATTTCGTTTTATTTTTTCCGCTTATCGTTTTCTGTGCACCCGTCAGATTAACCTACTCGATATGCAAAGTGGGCTACTCAACCGTTAATATACATACGGTAAGTATATACGTCCAACAATCTGGCAGGAAGGTATACGTTGCTGACGATAGCTAATAAGCTTGAAATTAGTACAGCGTTCCTTTGTCAGTGTTGAACAAACGAGCAACGATGGTTGCTATACACTACGGCTTAATAAGGGATGTTTGTTTTCAAACACACCGTGCATTATAATAAATGTTCGGTGAAACCATACGTACATGTATATGTGTGTGCATGTATGCATATAGATATACATACTACTGTACGTCTGTATACATATATGTATGTACGTGTACATACTTATATTTAAGTAACAGCCGTACTAAGAGTGGGAAATGCAATTTAGTTTCATTTTTTCCGTTTATCGTTTTCGGTGCACCCGGCCGATTAACCCACTCGATAGCCCAATTGGGCTACTCGGCCGTTAATATTCATAAAGTAAGTATATACTTTCAACAATCTGGCAGGAAGGTATACGTTGCTGACGATATCTAATAAGCTTGAAACTAGTAGAGCGTTCCTTTGGCAGTGTTGAAGAAACGAGTAACGATGGTTGCTAGACACTACGGCTTAATACGGGATGTTTGTTTACAAACACACCGATTATTATAATAAGTGTTCGGTGAATCTATACGTGTATATATATGTGTGTGCATGTATGTATATAAATATACATACTACTGTACGTCTGTATACATATATGTATGTACGTATACTTACTTATATTTAAATAACAGCCGTACTAAGCGTGGGAAATGAAATTTCGTTTCATTTTTTCCGTTTATCGTTTTCGGTGCACACGGCCGATTAACCCACACGATATGCAAATTTGACTACTCAGCCGTTAATATACAAAAGGTAAGTATATACGTTCAACAATCTGGCAGGAAGGTATACTTTGCTGACGATAGCTAATAAGCTTGAAACTAGTACAGCGTTCCTTTGTCAGTGTTGAAGAAACGAGCAACGATGGTTGCTAGACACTACGGCTTAATATGGGATGTTTGTTTACAAACACATGTTCGGTGAATCCATACGTACATATATATGTGCGTGCATGTATGTATATAAATATACATACTACTGTACGTCTGTATACATATATGTATGTACGTATACTTACTTATATTTAAATAACAGCCGTACTAAGCGTGGGAAATGAAATTTCGTTTCATTATTTCCGTTTATCGATTTCGGTGCACCCGGCCGATTAACCCACTCGATATGCAAATTGGGCTACTCAGCCGTTAATATGCATAAAGTATGTATATACTTTGAAACAATCTGGCAGTATGGTATACGTTGCTGACGATAGCTAATAAGCTTGAAACTAGTACAGCGTTCCTTTGGCAGTGTTGAACAAACGAGCAACGATGGTTGCTAGACACTACGGCTTAATACGGGATGTTTGTTTACAAAGACACCGATTATTATAATAAGTGTTCGGTGAATCTATACGTGCAGATATATGTGTGTGCATGTATGTATATAAATATACATACTACTGTACGTCTGTATACATATATGTATGTACGTATACTTACTTATATTTAAATAACAGCCGTACTAAGAGTGGGAAATGAAATTTCGTTTGATTTTTCCGTTTATCGTTTTCGGTGCACCCGGCCGATTAACCCACTCGATATGCAAATTGGGCTACTCAGCCGTTAATATGCAAAAGGTAAGTATATACGTTCAACAATCTGGCAGGAAGGTATACGTTGCTGACGATAGCTAATAAGCTTGAAACTAGTACAGCGTTCCTTCGTCAATGTTGAAGAAACGAGCAACGATGCTTGCTAGACACTACGGCTTAATACGGGATGTTTGTTTACAAAAACACCGAGCATTATAATAAATGTTCGGTGAATCCATACGTACATATATATGTGTGTGCATGTATGTATATAAATATACATACTATTGTACGTCTGTAAACATATATGTATGTACGTGTACATACTTATATATAAGTAACAGCCGTACTAAGAGTGGGAATAGAATTTCGTTTTATTTTTTCCGCTTATCGTTTTCGGTGCACCCGTCAGATTAACCCACTCGATATGCAAATTGGGCTACTCAACAGTTAATATGCATACGGTAAGTATATAAGTCCAACAATCTGGCAGGAAGGTATACGTTGCTGCCGATAGCTAATAGGCTTGAAACTAGTACAGCGTTCCTTTGTCAGTGTTGAAGAAACGAGCAACGATGGTTGCTAGACACTACGGCTTAATACGGGATGTTTGTTTCCAAACACACCTTGCATTATAATAAATGTTCGGTGAAACTATACGTACATATATATGTGCGTGCATGTATGTATATAAATATACATACTACTGTACGTCTATATACATATATGTATGTACGTGTACATACTTATATTTAAGTAACTGCCGTACTAAGGGTGGGAAATGAAATTTAGTTTAATTTTTTCCGTTTATCGTTTTCGGTGCACCCGGCCGATTAACCCACTCGATATGCAAATTGGGCTACTGAGCCGTTAATATGCATAAGGTATGTAAATACTTTCAACAATCTGGCAGGAAGGTATATGTTGCTGACGATAGCTAATAAGCTTGAAACTAGTACAGCGTTCCTTTGTCAGTGATGAACAAACGAGCAACGATGTTTGCTATACGCTATGGCTTAATACCGGATGTTTGTTTACAAACATACCGAGCATTATAATAAATGTTCGGTGAAACCATACGTACATATATATGTGCGTGCATGTATGCATATAAATATACATACTACTGTACGTCTGTATACATATATGTATGTACGTGTACATACTTATATTTAAATAACAGCCGTACTAAGAGTGGGAAATTGAATTTCGTTTCATTCTATCCGTGTATCGTTTTCGTTGCACCCGGCCGATTAACACACTCGATATGCAAATTGGGCTACTCAGCCGTTAATATGCAAAAGGTAATTATATATGTTCAACAATCTGGCATGAATGTATACGTTGTTGACGATAGCTAATAAGCTTGAAACTAGTACAGCGTTCCTTTTTCAGTGTTGAAGAAACGAGCAACGATGGTTGCTAGACACTACGGCTTAATAGGGGATGTTTATTTACAAACACCCCGAGAATTATAATAAATGTTCGGTGAATCCATACGTACATATATATGTGTGTGCATGTATGTATATAAATATTCGTACTACTGTACGTCTGTATACATATATGTATGTACGTGTACATATTTATATTTAAGTAACAGCCGTACTAAGAGTGGGAAATGAAATTTCGTTTAATTTTTTCCGTTTATTGTTTTCGGTGCACCCGGCCTATTAACCCACTCGATATGCAAATTGGGCTACTCAGTCGTTAATATGCATAAAGTAAGTTTATACGTTCAACAATCTGGCAGGAAGGTATACGTTGCTGACGATAGCTAATAAACATGAAACTAGTACAGCGTTCCTTTGTCAGTGTTGAACAAACGAGCAACGATGTTTGCTCAAAACTACGGCTTAATACGGGATGTTTGTTTACAAACACACCGAGCATTATAATAAATGTGCGGTGAATCCATACGTCATATATATGTGTGTGCATGTATGTATATAAATATGCATACTATTGTACGTCTGTATACATATATGTATGTACGTGTACATACTTATATTTAAGTAACAGCCATACTAAGAGTGGGAATAGAATTTCGTTTCATTTTTTCCGCGTATCGTTTTCGGTGCACCCGTCAGATTAACCCACTCGATTTGCAAATTGGGCTACTCAACAGTTAATATGCATACGGTAAGTATATACGTCCAACAATCTGGCAGGAAGGTATACGTTGCTGACGATAGCTAATAAGCTTGAAACTAGTACAGCGTTCCTTTGTCAGTGTTGAAGAAAAGAGCAACGATGGTTGCTAGACACTACGGCTTAATACGGGATGTTTGTTTCCAAACACACCGTGCATTATAATAAATGTTCGGTGAAACCATACGTACATATATATGTGCGTGCATGTATGCATATAAATATACATACTACTGTACGTCTATATACATATATGTATGTACGTGTACATACTTATATTTAAGTAACAGCCGTACTAAGAGTGGGAAATGAAATTTAGTTTTATTTTTTCCGTTTATCGTTTTCGGTGCACCCGGTCGATTAACCCACTCGATATGCAAATTGGGCTACTCAACCGTTAATATACATACGGTAAGTATATACGTTCAACAATCTGGCAGGAAGGTATATGTTGCTCACGATAGCTAATAAGCTTGTAACTAGTACAGCGTTCCTTTGTCAGTGTTGACCAAAAGAACAACGATGTTTGCTATACACTATATCTTAATACCGGATGTTTGTTAACAAACACACCGAGCCTTATAATAAATGTTCGATGAATCCATACGTACATATGTATGTGTGTGCATGTATGTATATAAATATACATACTACTGTACGGCTGTATACATATATGTATGTACGTGTACATATATATATTTAAGTAACAGCCGTACTAAGAGTGGGAAATGAAATTTCGTTTCTTTTTTTCCGTATATCCTTTTCGGTGCACCCGGCCGATTAACCCACTCGATATGCAAATTGGGCTACTCAGACGTTAATATGCAAAAGGTAAGTATATACGTTCAACAATCTGGCAGGAAGGTATACGTTGCTGACAATAGCTAATAAGCTTGAAACTAGTACAGCGTTCCTTTGTCAGTGTTGAACAAACGAGCAAAGATGGTTGCTAGACACTACGGCTTAATACGGGATGTTTGTTTACAAAGACACCGATTATTAAAATAATGTTCGGTGAATCTATACGTGCAGATATATGTGTGTGCATGTATGTATATAAATATACATACTACTGTCCGTCTGTATACATATATGTATGTACGTATACTTACTTATATTTAAAGTAACAGCCGTACTAAGAGTGGGAAATGAAATTTCGTTGCATTTTTCCGTTTATCGTTTTCGGTGCACCCGGCCGATTAACCCACTCGATATGCAAATTGGGCTACTCAGCCGTTAATATGCAAAAGGTAAGTATATACGTTCAACAATCTGGCAGGAACGTATACGTTGCTGACGATAGCTAATAAGCTTGTAACTAGTCCAGCGTTCCTTTGGCAGTGTTGAACAAACGAGCAACGATGGTTGCTAGACACTACGGCTTAATACGGGATGTTTTTTTACAAAGACACCGATTATTATAATAAGTGTTCCGTGAATCTATACGTGCAGATATATGTGTTTGCATGTATGTATATAAATATACATACTATTGTACGTCTGTATACATATATGTATGAACGTGTACATACTTATATTTAAGTAACAGCCGTACTAAGATTGGGAAATGGAATTTCGTTTCATTTTTTTCCGTTTATCGTTTTCGTTGCACCCGGCCGATTAACCCACTCGATATGCAAATTGGGCTACTCAGTCGTTAATATGCATAAGGTAAATATATACGTTCAACAATCTGGCAGGAAGGTATACGTTGCTGACGATAGCTAATAAACTTGAAACTAGTACAGCGTTCCTTTGTCAGTGTTGCACAAACGAGCAACAATGTTTGCTCAAAACTACGGCTTAATACGGGATGTTTGTTTACAAACACACCGAGCATTATAATAAATGTGCGGTGAATCCATACGTCATATATATGTGTGTGCATGTATGTATATAAATATACATACTATTGTACGTCTGTATACATATATGTATGTACGTGTACATACTTATATTTAAGTAACAGCCGTACTAAGATTGGGAAATGGAATTTCGTTTCATTTTTTTCCGTTTATCGTTTTCGTTGCACCCGGCCGATTAACCCACTCGATATGCAAATTGGGCTACTCAGTCGTTAATATGCATAAGGTAAATATATACGTTCAACAATCTGGTAGTAAGGTGTACGTTGCTGACGATAGCTAATAAGCTTGAAACTAGTACAGCGTTCTTTTGTCAGTGTTGAACAAACGAGCAACGATGGTTGCTAGACACTACGGCTTAATACGGGATGTTTGTTTACAAAGACACCGATTATTATAATAAGTGTTCGGTGAATCTATACGTGCAGATATATGTGTTTGCATGTATGTAAATAAATATACATACTACTGTACGTCTGTATACATATATGTATGTACATATACTTACTTATATTTAAATAACAGCCGTACTAAGAGTGGGAAATGAAATTTCGTTTGATTTTTCCGTTTATCGTTTTCGGTGCCCCTGGCCGATTAACCCACTCGATATGCAAATTGGGCTACTCAGCCGTTAATATGCAAAAGGTAAGTATATACGTTCAACAATCTGGCAGGAAGGTATACGTTGCTGACGATAGCTAATAAGCTTGAAACTAGTACAGCGTTCCTTCGTCAATGTTGAAGAAACGAGCAACGATGGTTGCTAGACACTACGGCTTAATACGGGATGTTTGTTTACAAAAACACCGAGCATTATAATAAATGTTCGGTGAATCCATACGTACATATATATGTGTGTGCATGTATGTATATAAATATACATACTATTGTACGTCTGTATACATATATGTATGTACGTGTACATACTTATATATAAGTAACAGCCGTACTAAGAGTAGGAATAGAATTTCGTTTTATTTTTTCCGCTTATCGTTTTCGGTGCACCCGTCAGATTAACCCACTCGATATGCAAATTGGACTACTCAACAGTTAATATGCATACGGTAAGTATATACGTCCAACAATCTGGCAGGAAGGTATACGTTGCTGACGATAGCTAATAAGCTTGAAACTAGTACACGTTCCTTTGTCAGTGTTGAAGAAACGAGCAATGATGGTTGCTAGACACTACGGCTTAATACGGGATGTTTGTTTCCAAACACACCGTGCATTATAATAAATGTTCGGTGAAACCATACGTACATATATATGTGCGTGCATGTATGCATCTATATATATACATACTACTGTACGGCTGTATACATATATGTATGTACGTGTACATACTTATATTTAAGTAACAGCCGTACTAAGAGTGGGAAATGGAATTTCGTTTCATTTTTTCCGTTTATCGTTCTCGGTGCACCCGGCCGATTAACCCACTCGATATGCAAATTGGGCTACTCAGCCGTTAACACGCATAAGCTAAGTATATACGTTCAACAATCTGGCAGGAAGGTATATGTTGCTCACGATAGCTAATAAGCTTGTAACTAGTACAGCGTTCCTTTGTCAGTGTCGAACAAACGAGCAACGATGTTTGCTATACACTATGGCTTAATACCGGATGTTTGTTTACAAACACCCCGAGAATTATAATAAATGTTCGGTGAATCCATACGTACATATATATATGTGTGCATGTATGTATATACATATACATACTACTGTACGGCTGCATACATATATGTATGTACGAGTACATACTTATATTTAAATAACAGCCGTACTAAGAGTGGGAAATTGAATTTCATTTCATTCTATCCGTGTATCGTTTTCGGTGCACCCGGCCGATTAACACACTCGATATGCAAATTGGGCTACTCAGCCGTTAATAAGCCTAAGGTAATTATATACGTTCAACAATCTGGCATGAATGTATACGTTGCTGACGATAGCTAATAAGCTTGAAACTAGTACAGCGTTCCTTTTTCAGTGTTGAACAATCGAGCAACGATGATTACCAGACACTACGGCTTAATACGGCATGTTTATTTACAAACACCCCGAGAATTATAATAAATGTTCGGTGAATCCATACGTACATATATATGTGTGTGCATGTATGTATATAAATATTCGTACTACTGTACGTCTGTATACATATATGTATGTACGTGTACATATTTATATTTAAGTAACAGCCGTACTAAGAGTGGGAAATGAAATTTCGTTTAATTTTTTCCGTTTATTGTTATCGGTGCACCTGGCCGATTAACCCACTCGATATGCAAATTGGGCTACTCAGTCGTTAATAAGCATAAAGTAAGTTTATACGTTCAACAATCTGGCAGGAAGGTATACGTTGCTGACGAGAGCTAATAAACTTGAAACTAGTACAGCGTTCCTTTGTCAGTGTTGCACAAACGAGCAACGATGTTTGCTCAAAACTACGGCTTAATACGGGATGTTTGTTTACAAACACACCGAGCATTATAATAAATGTGCGGTGAATCCATACGTCATATATATGTGTGTGCATGTATGTATATAAATATACATACTATTGTACGTCTGTATACATATATGTATGTACGTGTACATAATTATATTTAAGTAACAGCCGTACTAAGATTGGGAAATGGAACTTCGTTTCATTTTTTTCCGTTTATCGTTTTCGTTGCACCCGGCCGATTAACCCACTCGATATGCAAATTGGGCTACTCAGTCGTTAATATGCATAGGGTAAATATATACGTTCAACAATCTGGTAGTAAGGTGTACGTTGCTGACGATAGCTAATAAGCTTGAAACTAGTACAGCGTTCCTTTGTCAGTGTTGAACAAACGAGCAACGATGGTTGCTAGACACTACGGCTTAATACGGGATGTTTGTTTACAAACACCCCGAGAATTATAATAAATGTGCGGTGAATCCATACGTCATATATATGTGTGTGCATGTATGTATATAAATATACATACTATTGTACATCTGTATACATATATGTATGTACGTGTACATACTTATATTTAAGTAACAGCCGTACTAAGATTGGGAAATGGAATTTCGTTTCATTTTTTTCCGTTTATCGTTTCCGGTGCACCCGGCCGATTAACCCACTCGATATGCAAATTGGGTTACTCAGCCGTTAATATGCATTAGGTAAGTATATACGTTCAACAATCCGGCAGGAAGGTATACGTTGCTGACGATAGCTAATAAGCTTGAAACTAGTACAGCCTTCCTTTGTCAGTGTTGAAGAAACGAGAACGATGGTTGCTAGACACTACGGCTTAATACGGGATGTTTGTTTGCAAACACACCGTGCATTATAATAAATGTTCGGTGAATCCATACGTACATATATATGTGTGTGCATGTATGTATATAAATATACATACTACTGTACGTCTGTATACATATATGTATGTACGTGTACATACATATATTTAAGTAACAGCCGTACTAAGAGTGGGAATGGAATATCGTTTCATTTTTTCCGCTTATCGTTTTCGGTGCACACGTCAGATTAACTCACTCGATATGTAAATTCGGCTACTAAGTCGTTAATATGCATAAGGTAAATATATACTTTCAACAATCTGGTAGTAAGGTATACGTTGCTGACGATAGCTAATAAGCTTGAATCTAGTACAGCGTTCCTTTGTCAGTGTTGAACAAACGAGCAACAATGGTTGCTAGACACTACGGCTTAATACGGGATGTTTGTTTACAAACACACCAAGCATTATAATAAATGTTCGGTGAATCCATACGTACATATATATGTGTGTGCATGTATGTATATAAATATACATACTACTGTACGTCTGTATACATATATGTATGTACGTGTACATACATATATTTAAGTAACAGCCGTACTAAGAGTGGGAATGGAATATCGTTTCATTTTTTCCGCTTATCGTTTTCGGTGCACACGTCAGATTAACTCACTCGATATGTAAATTGGGCTACTAAGTCGTTAATATGCATAAGGTAAATATATGATTTCAACAATCTGGTAGTAAGGTATACGTTGCTGACGGTAGCTAATAAGCTTGAAACTAGTACAGCGTTCCTTTGTCAGTGTTGAACAAACGAGCAACAATGGTTGCTAGACACTACGGCTTAATACGGGATGTTTGTTTACAAACACACCAAGCATTATAATAAATGTTCGGTAAATCCATACGTACATATATATGTGTGTGCATGTATTGTATATAAATATACATACTACTGTACATCTGTATAGATATATGTATGTACGTGTACATACTTATATTTAAGTAACAGCCGTACTAAGAGTAGGAAATGAAATTTCGTTTCATTTTTCCGTTTATCGTTTTCGGTGCACCCGGCCGATTATCCCACTCGATATGCAAATTGGGCAACACAGCCGTTAATATGCATAAAGTAAGTATATACTTTCTACAATCTGGCAGGAAGGTATACGTTGCTGACGATAACTAATAAGCTTGAAACTAGTACAGCGTTCCTTTGGCAGTGTTGAACAAACGAGCAACGATGGTTGCTAGACACTACGGCTTAATACGGGATGTTTGTTTACAAAGACACAGAGCATTATAGTAAGTGTTCGGTGAATCTATACGTGCATATATATGTGTGTGCATGTATGTATATAAATATACATACTACTGTACGTCTGTATACATATATGTATGTACGTGTACATACTTATATTTAAATAACAGCCGTACTAAGTGTGGGAAATGAAATTTCGTTTCATTTTTTCCGTTTATCGTTTTCGGTGCACCCGGCCGATTAACCCACTCGATATGCAAATTGGGCTACTCAGCTGTTAATATGCATACGGTAAGTATATACGTTCAACAATCTGGCAGGAAGGAATACGTTGCTGACGATAGCTAATAAGCTTGAAACTAGTACAGCGTTCCTTTTTCAGTGTTGAACAAAAGAGCAAAGATGGTTGCTAGACACTACGGCTTAATACGGCATATGTGTTTACAAACACCCCGAGAATTATAATAAATGTTCGGTGAATCCATACGTACATATATACATGTGTGTATGTATGTATATATATATATATACATACTACTGTACGTCTGTATACATATATGTATGTACGTGTACATACTTATATTTAAGTAACAGCCGTACTAAGAGTGGGAAATGAAATTTCGCTTAATTTTTTCCGTTTATCGTTTTCGGTGCACCCGGCCGATTAACCCACTCAATATGCAAATTGGGCTACTCAGCCGTTAATATGCATAAGGTAAGTATATACGTTCAGCAATCTGGCAGGAAGGTATATGTTGCTGACGATAGCTAATAAGCTTGAAACTAGTACAGCGTTCCTTCGTCAGTGTTAACAAACGAACAACGATGGTTGCTATACACTATGGCTTAATACGGGATGTTTGTTTACAAACACACCGAGCATGATAATAAATTTTCGGTTAATCCATACGTACATATATATGTGTGTGCATGTATGTATATAAATATACATACTACTGTACGTCTGTATACATATATGTATGTACGTGTACATACTTATAAGTAACAGCCGTACTAAGAGTGGGAAATGAAATTTCGTTTCATTTTATTCGTTTATATATATATATATATATATATATGTATATATATATACATATATATATATATATATATATATATATATATATATATATATATATATATATATATATATATATATATATATATATATATATATATACATATATATATATATATATATATATATATATATATACATATATATATATATATATATATATATATATATATATATATATATATATATATATATATATATATATATATATATATATAATATATACATTTATATATATATTTATGTGTGTTTGTGTGGGTGGGCGTTTATCTATATATACATATATATTCTTTGTTTTCGTATTTGTTTCGCAAACACACAAGATATAAATTTCTGAGATGAAACAGATATTGTTATATTTCGGAAGTGTCATGTTGTTGTTAAAAATACACGCACCAAACGATTTCACTACAGATTTTTTATTAGTTAGTAACTTTAGTTAGTTTAGTAACCGGAAGCTGATTTAATGGTTAAAATTAATTGTCAAACTTTTTCGTCGTCACACATTCTGTGATACTTCTAATAGTTATTCTTAATCCTTTGTGTCTGTTATCTATTTCTCATCTTATTCTATTTACCAACTGTAGTCTTTGTGTGGTGTGTAGACAATCTGTGCATGCGTGCTTGCTAGATCTCTCTCTCTCTCTCTCTCTCTCTCTCTCTCTCTGTGTATGTGTGTGTGTGTTTGTGTGTGTGCGCGTGTCTGTGTGTATATGTGTGTGTATTTGTGTATACGTGTATGTGTATATTTCTTTCCTCTTACTTTTACAACATTGTGCGCTTGACATGTGTAAGGATGTGTTTCTCTATATCTCTTGAGAGGACCAGCGTAGATTCAGAAGAAATGTCTTTTCTCCAGTTACCACGAAAATATGCCACATACAATAATTGAAAATATTACAATTCATATGTGAGTTAGAAAAAATATTTACAGATATTTGATGGGGATTAAGCAACAAAAATAACAACAGCCAACGTGAATATATATATATATATATATATGTATATATATATATGTGTGTGTGTGTGCGTGTTGGGGTGTATGTATGTATATATGTATATGTGACCGGTTGCCACGTATATATCTATGACTTTATGTATATGTAAATCTTTATATATATATATATATATATATATATATATATATATATATATATCAGTGGCGAAGGGTAACCTGGAAAGCAGGGCATGCAGTCCAATCGCCATGGCGGAACGTGGGCTGTGCAGCCTTACCCCCCTCACCAATTCCCTCTAAATGACCCTCCCGGTCAAAGCCGCATGTAGTGTTATCTAGTGTGTGTTTTATCTTTTTATGTGTCTAAGATTTAGTAAGCAGTCAAAATTCTGCTTGCCCCAAACCTGTCGTGTGTGTATGTGTGTGTGTGTTATCCTTTTTTGTGTCTATACGTTTTAGTAAGCAGCCAACATTCTGCTTGCTTCAACCGACGCAATTGATCAACTCAAGATTCCATAACTCATACACTGCATGTGTTGCATGCACGGACCCTTCACCCTGATATACATATATATATATATATATATATATACAATAGAATAGGTAACGGGGAATAAGAACATGAGAGAACAACAAAATACAATGTTGTTTTTTGAAGCATTTAACATTTCGGGAATGTGTCCTTCATCGTGAGAGATAAAGCAGAAGAGCATTTGTTAGAGAGAAGAAAAAGAAAAATAGGAATTTAAATTTTGTGTTGTGTGATAGACGAATGCAAAAGCAAAGATAAGTATGTGTGTGCTTTTTTGGTGTAGGTATGTGTATAAGAGATATAAACAACTGTGTGTGAGGATTGCATAAGTCCTTGTGATAGTGTGTGTGTCCACACGTTTATGCGAATGTATATGGGATTAGAGCATCAGTAGTGGAGAAATTAAGAACATTTGGAATAGTGGTTTCAAAAAAATGTCAATTTTTGTTCTCTCTGGAAGTATAAGTTTCGCAATCCGATGTGTGAAATGCAGTCTGATTAACAAAAAGTGTTGTGTGGAGTGGTTGGAGAAGGGGAAGTGACAGGTGACAGGAATGTTGTTGGCAAGTCGGATATCTCCCAGGTGCCTACTAGTTATATTTGAAGGAGTATATATTAAAAACATTTTTAACGTAAGAATTCATCGATTACAATATTATATATAAAGACATTTAAATCGTTCGATCATCTTTTTTCTTCTAAATTGTTATCTGTCGTAAACAAATATCATCAGTATCAATACTACTGCCTCCGATAACACTGTCTATTTATCAGTCACCAAAATGTCATCTTCATCACAAAACAGTTTTAGGAGGATCAGCTGTAAAACATCAAATCAGAAAACGTCAGCTTGAGTTCAAGCTTAGTATTGCTTTCTGCAGTTTGCTGTTGAGTTAGGTACCTCCCCCTTCCTCACAGCCATCGTTACCATCATCATCATTCTCCACTTTCTTATTATTATTCAATGCATAGTGGATTGGCAGTATCGGTAGAGAGTCGGACGCCATGCTTTGCAGCAAAGAGTTACGGCTCTTTATGGTTTGAATTCAAATTCCGCCGAGGTTCACTTTGCCTTTCATCCTTACAGAGTCGAGAAAATAAAGTACCAGTAATACACTGGAATAATTACTGGTCTTGTGCCAAAAGTAGAAGCAATTATTATTCAATGCATTATCACTCATGCATATACAAATATATAATTATATGTGTGTGTGTGTATGTGTATGTGTGTGTGCATGTGCGTGTGTGTATGTGTGTGTATGTGTGTGTGCGCGCGCGCGTGTGTGTGTGATTGTTTCAGCATTAGAAAGGTAAATTGAAACAGTGTGTCCCTGTATTTATCCATAAATTTATGGACGTGCAGACATATGTATATGTAAGTGCGTGATTGTCTCCAATGCGTGAGCGAAGTGATCTGCATAACTAATTATTTTCAGAAGACATGGATCGGCAGGTGCTATGAGACCTATTCCCTATCTTGCTTCTCATCACCTGAACTACTCCAAAAGGGAGTTTTGGTCTTTAAATTGCAAGGAGAGTCTCGCTTGATTAAAGTTTTCTCGTGGATTGTAATATTCGGAGAGGCGAAAAGCTTTTTTCATATATATATATATATATATATATATATATATATATATATATATATATATATATATATAATTGTTTCTACTTTTGGCACAAGGCCAGCAATTACCCAGTGTATTACTGGTACTTTATTTTATCGACCCCGTAAAGATGAAAGGCAAAGTTAACCTCGGCGGGATATATATATATATATAATATAATATATATATATATATATAATATATAATATATATATAATATATATTATATATATATATAATATATAATATACATATATATAATTTAGACTGAACATTCCTTAATCGGCATAGCTATTTTGCAATAGAACGGTTTGTAGGTAAGATAGTTTTTTTGTGATATTCGGGTGCACATGTCGGTAAGACATACAACCCCGAACGAAACATTGGTTAGCTACTAGAGGGGTGGTACTGTTAGCTGTTAAGAAATCTCTCACAATCCAGTGATGTAGTTACGATAAAAGAGGTAAAGACCGCCTCTAGAAAAGACTTGTCCTCATGATTCTGAGAAATTACCTCTCAAGATAGGTAGAAGGCTCATCGCCAGTCTCTTTGGTATATAATAGCGGTGGTGTATACGGGTGTATGCTGGTTGGATGCAAGTTATATATATTTCTTGGATAAGAATAAAATGATGTTAATTTTTAGTGTCCGCCATTGCGGACATGCTTGACTGTAGTGCACAGTGATAATTAACAAAAAATACAAACTTGATTGCAGTATGAGCAAATTGTTAAGACGATGTAGTTGCTGTCGTAACATCCATGGATCTATCTATCTGCATGTTTCCTAATAAACGAATAGTTTTACTCAAGCTTTGCATTGATCAAAGCCTTTGTTACATAGACAGATTCTGTCTATGTTACATAGACATATTCTCTCCATGTTACATAAACAGCATGTTTCGAAAGCCATCGTATAGACTGTACCTAAGGATGAACCAGGTGGCCTAAAGGCTGAAGCTAAATTAATCAGCCTATAGAACGCTGAGGTATGTCCACGTTAGTTTCAGGAGAGTTTTGTTCCGATAATTGAACAACTGAAACATTCATGGTCGAAACTCACAGACATCAATTCCCTGATTAGATTCCTTTCCAATCGTTTATGACTTTACTTGTATTTAGTCAAGAAATATAGTATACAGTGTTGGTTGGTGCATGCGCAGTGATTTTGGGATTCGGTGATATAAATATGCTTGGTGACAGTAGGCAAATGCACTTAAGTATCTAGATGTGAATGGTAACAAGAGGAATGTTGATATTAGAAAGATATCTGTTTGTTTTCGGGTTTATAGTATTAACAGAGTTTAGGTTATATATTGGTCTTTCAAGAAGGTATTCTTGATCTGTATAACATACATTAGTTGGTTTGTAGGAAACTCTGAGAAACCTGTATAGACGCATGTATTCGAAGAGACGCACTTATGAATAAACTTATACATTTTTTAGAAGTAGATAAATATTTACAGACATACAGAAATGACAATATATGCCTAAATATCTGTAAAACAAAAATACAGATACGCATACTCACACAGATATACGCGCAAACACACCTATATGTGTGAGAGTGTCGATACAGGCGTGTGAATGTGTGTGTGGATTAGGGGATAAAAACTTATTTATTACTCCGATTCTCTACGTACCGAAATACGAAGGGGAGTGATGAATAGGATCAGAAAAGCCAGTATGTATATATATAACATAGAGAATATATGGATGATTTATAACAAATGTTGGTGGGTTAATGAGTGAACTATACATGACTTTACTTTAAATCCTTGTTTGAAAAGAATAAATAAACATTCGCTTACTTGAAATATCGAATAATGTAGATGATGTGGGGTGAAACAGTGAAATGAAAACATAACTAATATTTATGTAGTTTTGTGACCATTTAGCTTGGGAAATGTTGCGCATGTTATTAAAGTTATTGAATGAAGTATGTATGTGAATATATTGCAAACAAAATATATTTAAATATATATATATTTGTGTAAATCGTTTATTACAAAAGTATAAGAAGACAATAACAGGAATTTTCACTGTATAAAGAGAAATTCCATGTGTGCGTGAGAAAATCCGCGTATATTAAAATTATTAAATCACATAAATTGTATTAAATATGCGTGGAATTAAATTGTGAAAAAAATAAACTAAAAATGATTCACATGCGCACGCACACACATACACATATTTATATATGTATATATATATGTATATGTATATATATATATATATCACGATAAATTAACGGAGCCATAGACTCTCGCTATTCCCTGTCAATAATGTTCTCAAAGGAGAAGGTATCCTGAGCTCTTTAAAATACAATGTGTTGAAAAGGAAACTCACTAGAGAGAGATAGTGCGCCATCAATAAAAAAGGGAAAAACCACCAGTGTATGGAATCTATAACCTATGAAAGGCAGGGTAGACACACGATGATTAAAAATATAAATTAAAGTGTATATACGTACCTCTATAACTATATAATACACAAGTACAAATCCAAAGAGATCTGTTTCGCCAATAAGTTGTTGACTGAAATGAAATAGCCCATGGTTCATCAGCGTGTGCAAGGCTATACATTTCAAACAAGTCTAAGAGAATCTAAAGCAACCGTCCAAACTTGACTGTCACCAAATATTATGAACCTGAAGATTGCGAAAGCATGAAAGTACTTGTTCAATTAACACTTAGAATTTAATATTCTATCATACTATTTCATTATAATACCATTATAAATTTTAAAGGATTGTAAATAAAACGAGTAAATCAGACAAAGTTGGAATTCCTCTTATTAATATAATCTTCTATACACAATCATACACACCCGTGTATATTTATCTATCTATCTATATATATATATATATATGTGTGTGTGTGTGTGTGTGTAGAGGTTATATTTAATTTGTTGGGATACAACAAGCAAAATATTATTATAATTGATATAAAGCACTCAACAAATTATTGGAGTAAATATACAATATATTAACAAATGGAAATATACTCACATTTTTTTTCTTTTTCTCTTTCTTTCTTTCATTTTCCTTATTTCAACGGCTTAATTTAAATATACTGTTATTTAAACCTTTCCGAAACTAATTTGCATAATAAACCAACAATAAATCAAATAACTCCACTATCCAGGAGACTCCAACCAGAATGGTAGCCTTTTTTCAGGGTATGTCAATATTTATTTATAAAACTAACCTATATTATATTTTATTTGATGAAATCGCACCATAATTTGCCTTGGTGGCCCTTGAAATATGAATGATGAAATAAATATGGTTTTATAAATATAGTTTCAATTTGTTAATATATTGTATATATATATGTATATATATATATATATATATATATATATATATATATATATATATATATATATATATATATATATATATATATATATATATATATATAGGAACGAGTAGGACCCCGACGGCTGAGCTCAAGGTAAAGTTTTCTCGGTGGAACTGGGATGTTCTTGGTGGAGAAGTCGATGTTGTGTTTTCGCATGGTGCGGGTGAAAGAACTTGAGCTTAACAGAAAAGTCTGGATACGGCGTGGTACGGTCGGAAAGTATACAAATATATACAAATAAATATATATATATATACAAATAAATAAATATATATATATATATATATATTTATATATATGTGTGCATATATAAATATGTATATATATATATGTGTATATACATATATATATACATATATATATATGTACGGCAACACTCATCTTTTTCCATTTCTCCGAGGGTTATAAACCCCACTATCAGGCTAGAAATTTCTTTAGTCTAAAAATACGGTGAAAGCTTATAATTTCTAATTTCTATATATATATATATATATACACTATAGAGTAAAGCATGTCCAGAGAATTATTTGATAATATATATACATCATCTCTACTCCCAATCAGCATCATTAACCACGCAAAATATCAATTAGACCAGTCTATAAGAATAAAAGGCATCTATGAAGAAACAGTAAATAAATACGCTAACGTGGCGTCTTCGCGTGCAACCGCTATAGGATATTTACCCACCATTTCAACAGCACGTGGAAATTAATTAAATATACATACCAGGATTAAATATATATAGAGAGAGAGAGTGAGAAGAAGTTTATGAAGTGGAAATGCGGGTATACAGAATTTATTAGGTAACAATTGTTTCTATAGTGTATGGGTTACCTATACCTCGCTATTTGAATAATATAAAAATGTTATCATAAACCGAAGGTACACTGTAAGCAAACACACCATGTCGTCAGACCTTTGTATTGGAATGATATATATATATATATAATTGTGTATATAAATGTATATATATATACGATATTAACAAATGGAAACTATATTTATAAAACCATATTTATTTCATTATACATATTTCTAGGACACCAGGTTAAATTATGGTGTGCTTTCATGAGATAAAATATAATATAGATCAGTTTTATAAACAAATATTGACATACCCTTAAAGAATGCAACCACCACTGTTGGAAGCTCCCGGATCTATATTATATTTTATCTGATGAAAGCACACCATAATTTAACTTGGTGTCCTTGAAATATGTATAATGAAATAAATATGGTTTTATAAATATTGTTTCCATTTGTTAATATCGTATTTTTACTCCAAATTTGTGTTGAGTGCTTTATATCAGTTATACAAATATTTGTTTGTTGTATCCCAACAATTTAAATAGAACTTATATATATATATATATATATATATATATATATATATATATATATATATATATATATATATATATATATATATATATATATATATATATATATATATATATATATATATATATATATATATATAAATGTATATATATATATATATGTATATATATATATATATATATATATATATATATATATATATATATATATATATATATATATATATATATATATATATATATATTAATATATATATATATATATATATATAGCCCAATATTTATATATATATATATATATATATATATAACAAACATGTTTTCCGCTGGACACTACTGACGATGGAACCTCATCCGAAAACCTCGATGTAGGATTTACCAGAGGACTTCAAACACACGCAAAACAATTTCCCTGAAAAGCCAAATGTATTTCAACAAATGAGCTGTGTCTCTGCCTCGAGATTATCAAGTAATATCAGTTAATCCATGGACAGGAACTAGAGTGTGAAAATTGCATATAACTACAAGATCTGAATTGTGTTATAAAACTATCTAACATTGTGGATTTCAGTGCTAAACGTAATCGCGCGAGAACGATTAGTATAGAAACTTTAATGCTAAACATATCTTAGCTTTAGACAGAAATACAAGTTCTGAATTCTATTGTTTTTCTTTTACATTGGAAATTAATTATTTGGATTTTATTTCGAATTCTTTTGGGGAGTTGTAACTGTTGCGCTGACAGAGTACTAGCTGGCAAATCGAAATTATTATGTACTACTATTATATGTGAAATCACTTTTAATTGATAACCGAACGTAAAGACCCTTCGTAATCTATTGACGTACATATATATGTATGTATCCGTAACTCGTAATAGAGTTATAGCGGAGCCGCCATAATATAAACCTGTTTCGGGTATTCTAAACCTGGTGCAGCCTATCCCCTCTCCAGGTAAGAACACAGTCGATTTCATTCAGGAAAAGGAGAAGGGGGATGTGAGAAAAACATTTAGAGGAAGAATGGAATATTTTTATGACGTTAAAATGATGAAAGGCTAAGCAAATCACTATAAATTTGAGCACCGCATGATGTGAGAGCAGAGCCGGTACGAAGCCACAACTTATCTAATACAAACAAACCTTATGAACACACATATACATACACACAGACATATTCAATCACGCTAACACGTCCATATAATAAGAGATAGTTTTGCCATTTGTCGCCTTTGATTATATCATCTCAACTGAGAAAGTTCACTCATTCTGTCATTGGTCCCTATTTGGAATCCATAATGTTCTGTTTGCGGCAAAGGATCATAGTCCAATGGACAACATTCAGTTATCTAGCTCCGTAAGTCAGGTTTAAAGTACGAATGGCGGAATTTATTTTGTTTCTATTGAAGCATGAATTATTACCCTCAATTCTCGCTCCTGCATTAAATCTGAAAGGAAATTTGAAGCTGATTTGGCGAAATGCATTTGACTCTTCAGAAAAAAGAAAATTAAAGTGTCATAAGTCACTTTATCCATCTTGCGACTTGTGACGACATGCCACTCTAAGGGATTTCCATCAAATCTCCGCAGTCACATATATCGAGAATTTAAGATATAATCTGTTTCTTGCGCTCGAACACGCTCCTGGTTATTGACTCATTATGTGCCCACTAAGTCATTAATTCCAAAACAGATTTGAATTTGCTGCGTTGATAAGCCTCGTAAATATGTTATCTCTTTCAGATTCTAGTATCGGAGAATGACCTTGCATGAATTATATATATATATATATGTATATATATATATATATATATATATATATATATATGCAGAGAGCTAGAGATAGAGAGAGAGAGAGAGAGAGAGGGAGAGAGAGAGAGAGAAAGAGAGAGATAGATAGAGAGAGAAAGAGAGAGAGAGAGAGAGAGAGAGAGAGAGAGAGAGAGAGAGAGAGAGAGAGAGAGAGAGAGAAATATATATAATTCTCTTTCATGATTATATTTTTAATATATTTTGTTGACAATATAACCGCACGCATATTTAATTCAATATATGTAATTTAATAATTTTAATAAACTTGATTTTTCACCCCAACACACGTAATTTTGTGCATGAATTTTCACTGAAAACTTCCTATATATAAATGTATATATGCTTACATAATTATACCTTTTTCGCGGATAAACATTTTAAAATATTTTGTTTACCATTTTAACACATGCATACATAATTTAATTTCAATACCATACACTGATTTCTTTCCAGAAAAGCGCAATTTTTCTACACTGATATAAAGTCCTCAGCACCCAGTCTCGTTAATTAGTTTCGGGAAAATATTAAAATAGTGGATTAAACGAATTCTGAAAAATTATTCTTTTCAGTGCTCAAGGAAAACGTTTTGAATATCTACTGCCTGCCCTATTATAATATATATATATATATTATATGTATATAGATATATTTATTTATTTCTTTTGGCGGCTACCCGGACTAGCAACTGATCATTTTGGCCGCCTTCTGGTCTTAAACATTTCTCTCTACTTTTCAGCCCCACGGATTGCATATATTATTATATTCCCTTATTAGATAAATTTCGTAACATCTGATGATGTCACCGGGTTCATGCTGAACCTGGTCATTAAAATGTTTATAGTATAATAAATATTTAAGGAATTTCACCAGTCCGGCCTCCTGTCATTTTATAATACTCGTATATATATATATATATATATATATATATATATATACACAGTTCAAGAGTAACCAATCTTAAAGAGAGAGATGGAGATAGTACAGGTGATATGAGAGGAGAGATTGGTGAGTTAGTTAGAAGCCAAAGCGTAAAGGCATGTGCTCAATGTGCAATATGCAGTAGAAAGCAGCTAGGTGGCTGGGTTCATGCAGAAGTTAGGTGCGCAGAGCTGGAAATATTCATTAGTTATGCAAAACAAGACCACAAACTTCACAAGGAAGACATTATTAAAAGATTGTCAACATAGTTTAGTTTGATGTAAGGAATGTAGAGAATAATAATAATAATATTAATAATAATAATGTCCGTTTACAATTGTTTCGCTACTCCATATAATATTTCTGGATCAGATGACTATATATCATAATTGATCTGGTTCAGTTGAAAATAATTAACATATTTAAAAAAAACAGAGTGGCTCATCTGAACTCAAATTAAAATAATGTTACATAATATAATGTTCCATATATTGGTTTTTACTATGGTGTCTTGGTTGCATCAGCTGTCAGCCATAATGAAGCAGTATTCATCTGTCGATGCTGCATTGTGTGAGATCTGCCTATGGGTAACAAGATGGCTTCCAAAGGGCATATTTACCTTACTAATTAGAGGGTGGTTTCAGGGGAAGTAACTTCTCGAGAGATTGGAGATTGTGAGTATTTATAGTTAAGTGCTAATGTTTTTATTTTTCTATTGAGAGACAATGTAGGGGAGGTAACTTATAATTATCGAGTTGTTCATAGCAATTTAACTTATTAGCTACAAGTAGAAATGGGGCTACATGACTAAGTTGGGTCAAAAACTCTATTGGCGAAGGAATTAGCCCTTCGATGTTGACAGCTAATGGTTACCTCCGTTCTATCGTTAATCGGTAGAGGTAGTGACAGAGTTATGTAATATGCTTCCCTAACTCAGAGATCACAAGATTTTCTTCGTCCATTGAACGGTTGGGCCTTAGCTACGATATCCCATTTTAGTGAGTGTTGAACGTTGTTTAATTTAAGGTTTTTAATGAGCCTAGCTAGCGATGTCGAACATCAGTTGCTAGGGTCCCGGAACGAAAAAGAGTGCGCGTTATACCGTACCTTAAAAGGGTTAGAGGTAGACCCGATATTCGAAGCAATCTCAACCGTGCACCTATAGACTATGTTGGGTGTCAGGCAGTGTCCATTTAATGGGCGTGCATTGGGGTAACGGCAGTTGCAGTTGCTTCTGCGGTTAGTGAGAGTAGGGTTGTTTAACCTAAGCGGTTGGTCCGTGCTAGAAGGATTAGATGGGGGAGGTGTGCTACTAGAGTAATTATTGGTGTAGTGGCGTGGTGTATTTGATAGGGATGGTGGTACCGCGGTGTGGGAGTTATACTGTCTTAGCTTATGATGGTTACTGAACGCGATGTGGTTAGCTAGGTTAGGTGTTGTGGAGAATGAGATTTTAATGTTATTTTTATTAAAGAATTTGTAATATCTATGGTTGGGGGGAGAGTTTTTGGATAGGGTAGAGAAGAAGCGTTTGGGGATATTAGTGGCTAGATTAGATGAGAATGGTGGGTTGAGCCAGGTGATATTTCTAGGTCTATTCCTTCTAGGGGTTCTAGTGGAGTTGGTAGGGGCCTTCCTAGGGTTATTATTACCTGGGGATTTGTTATTTGTCATCCCATTTCTCATTCCTATTCTAGGGTTGATTTTTAGTTTGTTACTTGGAGTGGGGAGCAGGCCGTTGCCACCATTAAAGTTCCCTGTATAGGTGCTGTTACTGCTAAAATTCCGGCGAATCTGGCTATATGCTAAGGTATTTCTAGTTCTCGTGTTAAGTTTATTATGGTCAGTTGCTGTTTTATGGCATTTAGGTATGTAATAAATTGATTGTTTATAACCAGATTCAGAGAGAGCCTTATTATAATATTGTGCGTGGTTTATAAATATCTCTTCATTTGCTGATAGCATTGAGATCCTATAGGAGACATATTTGATTACTGCTCTGATGACTGCCGGTGGGTGGATAGAGTGTGGGCTAATATATGTGAGTATTTCACCTGGTTTATGGTAAGGGTTATAAAGGTTATTGTTGAGATCAAGGGTGACGTCTAGCAAGTTTACTACTTTATCGTTCAGCAGGATGGTGATAGAGAGACCGTTATTTTTGAAGAATCTATGAAATTGTTTCTTTAGCAAATCGAGTCCCCGATTAGTGCAATTGTGGACGGCAAATAGGGCGTCTTCCCTGTATATTCCGCCTTGCATGGGTTGGATTTCGGCTCTGATGTTACGTAATAGGTAAATCCCAACTAAATCGGTGATTTGCGTGGAGTCACTTGAGCCCATCGTAATGTCAAAGTTGTCTGTTCTATCTTTTCTAGTCCAGAGTGCTCCGTTGAATTCAATGATAGTCTGCCTAGCCATGAGTATGATGTTAATATCATTATTGGTTATGTCCGAGTTGGTGGTGGCTAGGGCTAGTGCTTTGTTGAGCAGTTCCGGGGTTATTGACGCGTAATAGCTATCTATATCAAATTGGATGAACCTCATAGATTGCTTGAACCTTAGATCGGAGAACCATCTGATGACTTGGCCGGTGTTGGACCACAACTTGTAGGTGGTATCATCCCGTAGCCCAGGGATTATCCTATCAAGGATGTTCTTACTGATGCGGCCCAGGTCAGATGTGATTGGGCGTATGAGTCTAATGGATGGGTTCAGTAAAAAGTTTGGCTTGTGATACTTGAGAGAGAACCTTGGGGTTGTTGGTACATAAGAGTGGGTAAATCTATCCAAATGCAAGTCCTTAACCAAAGCCTGGGCTTTTCGGTTAAGTACGTTTACACCATAGTAAAAACCAATACATGGAACATTATATTATGTAACATTATTTTAATTTAAATCCCTTTGAGTTCCGATGAGCCCCTCTGTTTTTTAAATATGTTAATTATTTTCAACTGAACCAGATCAATTATGATATATAGTCATCTGATCGAGAAATATTATATGGAGTAGCGAAACAATTGTAAACGGACATTGGTGGTGGATTGGCAGTATCGGTAGAGGATCGGACGCCATGCTTTGACGCATAGAGTTACGGCCCTTGCCATTCTGAATTTAAATCCCGCCAAGGTTAACGTTGCCTTTCATCCTTACGGGGTCGATAAAATAAAGTACCAGTAATGTACTGGGTAATTGCTGGCCTTGTGCCAATAGTAGAAACAATTATTATTAATATTATTATTCTTATTCTCTACATTCCTTACATCAAACTAAAATATGTTGACAATCTTTTAATAATGTCTTCCTTGTGAAGTTTGTGGTCTTGTTTTGCTTAACTAATGAATATATATATATATATCTTTCTTTGAGGGCCGCTGGCTGTGTAGCTAGTTGGTCAGCCGCCTTCTCTGTCTCCGGTTTCTCGGACCCATGGTTTTTCGGACCCATGGGTTTTTACATATTCCTTTGTTATATTCCAATACATGATGATATCACCGAATTCATATGGAACCCGGTCATTGAAATGATCATATTATAATAAACCTTTCAAGGATTTAAACCAGTCCAGCCTCCTGTTACTTCATTTATATATATATATATATATATATAGAAATTATTTAGCCTGATAGTGGGGTTAAGAACACTTGGAGAAATGGAAAAAGATGAGTATTGACGTACATGGGAGTCGAATCTACATCTTTGGTTATCCGGACCACTGTGCTAACATTTACACCAACACAGGTGATGATAATTTCGTTAGTCAAAATACGGCGATAGCTTACATTTCTAATAATATATGCATATATATATGTGTGCATGTATGTATATATATATATACATACTACTGTACGTCGGTATACATATATGTATGTACGTGTACATACTTATATTTAAGTAACAGCCGTACTAAGATTGGGAAATGAAATATCGTTTCATTTTTTCCGTTTATCGTTTTCGGTGCACCCGGCCGATTAACCCACTCGATATGCAAATTGGGCTACTCAGCCGTTAATATGCATAAGGTAAGTATATACGTTCAACAATCTGGCAGGAAGGTATACGTTGCTGACGATAGCTAACAAGCTTGAAACTAGTACAGCGTTCCTTTGTCAGTGTTGAACAAACGAGCAACGGTGGTTGCTAGACACTACGGCTTAATACGGGATGTTTATTTACAAACACACCGAGCGTTATAATAAATGTTAGGTGAATCCATACGTGCATATATATATGTGTGCATGTATGTATGTATATATATATATATACATACTACTGTACGTCGGTATACATATATGTATGTACGTATACATACTTATATTTAAGTAACAGCCGTACTAAGAGTGGGAAATGAAATATCGTTTCATTTTTTCCGTTTATCGTTTTCGGTGCACCCGGCCGATTAACCCACTCGATATACAAATTGGGCTACTCAGCCATTAATATGCATAAGGTAAGTATATACGTTCAACAATCTGGCAGGAAGGTATACGTTGCTGACGATAGCTAACAAGCTTGAAACTAGTACAGCGTTCCTTTGTCAGTGTTGAACAAACGAGCAACGGTGGTTGCTAGACACTACGGCTTAATACGGGATGTTTGTTTACAAACACACCGAGCATTATAATAAATGTTCGGTGAATCCATACGTGCATATATATATGTGTGCATGTATGTATGTATATATATATATACATACTACTGTACGTCGGTATACATATATGTATGTACGTGTACATACTTATATATATATATATATATATATATATATATATATATATATATATAAGTATGTACACGTACATACATATATGTATACCGACGTACAGTAGTATGTATATATATACATATATATATATATATATATATATATATATATATATATATATATATATATATATATATATATATATATATATATATATATATATATATTGTTATACTTGGGGAGGGTCATATTTGCGTAATATTGCCAGAATTAATAACAGAACACACTCACTGTTTGGTTGGTTTTCGCTTCTCGCTGTCTTTTATATCTGCGATCTAACTTACTCGGTCCTCAATGTTGCCATTGACTGACCGACGGTCAAAAATAATACAGATACAATATAGACACAAACACATATATATAGTTTACATAATTTACATAAATCTTTCGTTGCACATCTGCAACATCGTCAGTGGTGTTATATTCTTTGTTCCTCCTGTTGTGTTGTATGTCTACGCCATTTTTTATTCAGTCTGTCTATATATTTATTTTTTTATTAGCTTGTTTGTTTACCTTATTTTATTTTGTCTTCTTTGCGTATATCTGTTTCGACACACGATTTCATATAAAAAACCTCGCTAAACTATATATATATATATATATATATATATATATATATATATATATATATATATATATATATATATATAAAGAAAAAAGTCCGTAATTTACAATTGAGGATTCAGTTAATTATTTTAGGTGGTCATGTCGTCTTCAGCAAGCATGGATACACGTGAGATATAGTTATTCTGGACCTGCAGAACATCCAGTATCTGATACCAATAGACAGGAAAAGAGGTGTACTATCATTAGTCTAATAGTTTCTTTATCCACTCAAATTGATGAGAAGCAACGTAGACCGCTGCCGGATCTCAGCACAGGATGCACAGATCAAGAACGTATGCTAAAACGCATATTATCGAACGCGCAAATGATTCTACAAAAACCACTGCCTTCACGGTAGAAAAAATGAAGATCAATGATAGCCTCTGCATGGCTGCTTGATATTCTAGAAAAACTCCCACCCACGGCCAAATAAATTTCCTTCAAACCATTTAGTAATATCTTTGAAAACGAAAAGATGAAGGATTCCTTAAAAGTTAAAGTGGTGGTGGTGGTGATGGTGATAGTTGTGGTAGTGGTCATATGCTTCATCGTTGCGGTGATGTCGGTGGTTATCGGGGTAAAAAGAAGGAAGAAGATTGTGTTAGGGGTGGCAGTAAGAATGACAGTGCTTGACACGGTGGTTGTGGCAATGGAAATGATGATTATTTGTCTATGCAATTTGCACCTTTTTGTTTTTGCAGCAAAAGATTATGGTGATGAAAATCCCGTAGATATTTAATGGCTCAAAATAGATTCTACTTTGCACTGAAGAATTAATTAGTCGATAAAACAGTACCGGTAAATTATTGGAGACGGCAACTCAAAGCTGTATCGTGTACAATTATGGAGGGCAGTAGGCTAAATTGTATGCAACGATTGCTGGTGCTCGCATGCTAGGGCACCAGTTTCATGTCATCGAAAGAAGGGAACTAAGATTAAAACCCAATTCGCTATCTTCAATTCTGTGTTTGTGTCTACCCTTACAGATAAACATGAATCTTGTGTAAGGCTCGAAAATATACAATGGTGAATGGGGTTCCTCCGAATGGTCTTTGACGTAACCTTATTTGGCAGGGTGCAAAATTGAGAGATTGGGGATTCGTTTCAGGTAGAGCCCCAACTTTTCAATATCCTGAGTCTAAAGCTCCGTTAAAACAGAAATATCGTTAGAAAGTTTAAGAAATGAATTACTAGACAGATTTACAGACATTATCAACAGACATGGAGATCCAGAAACAGAAGCAAGACAGATAGTTGGATAACATCAATACGATCAGTGCGTGTTAGTCGTATAACATGAAGACGGTTTCATCTTTTAGGACCTTCTGGAAGGTTCATCTGAGGAATCAGCCCTAATCTCACTCCAATGGAATATGTGGGCAAAGAAAATGAATTGGAGAAAAGAAATATATATATATAGTCAGCTCGAGAGTAGCACAGAGGTGACAGAAGTTAGCTGAACATGCTCACCGACATCCAGAGTTGACACTGCACTCAATGCTCCTGTGGGAGCCACTGCATGGACACACTAGAAGAGAGCGACCGAGCTTCGCATATGTTGATGCCCTAAGGACAGACACTGGACTTTGGAGACGCAGGACATGGCAGCGATGACGAACTACAGAGACGGCTGTAGAGAACTCGTCCATGTATCTCGGGAATTGTAGCCACCCTATATTCATATATATGTACGTCAATACTCATCTTTTTCCATTTCTCCGAGGGCTCTTAACCCCACTATCAGGCTAAATAATTTCTTTAATTTCTTTAGTCAAAATACGGCGTAAGCTTACATTTATAATAATTTCAAACCCATTCGCTCTTTCGAAAATATTCTTAATTGATATATATATATATATATATATAGACATAGAATATTCGAAAATATTCTGTATGTTTATAATAAACATTTTGAAGACCTAATCGCTATAGAATAGAATACGTCACGTATTACAATTAGATTCTCGATAAAAGCAAGGGAAGTAATCTACGCGTTTCATTCTCGTTAGAAATCATCAGGACTACATATCCAGTGCTTTTATCGAGAATGACACAGCTAGAGACTTATAGAATACTTAGCTGTGTACAGGAACTGGTTTGAAAGAGCGGTTGCCGGTCCGGCAGAAATTAGAAATTGGAATAAATGCTCTGAAATAGCGATATATATGTGAATATAGACATAGAATATTCGAAAATATTCTGTATGTTTATAATAAACATTTTGAAGACCTAATCGCTATAGAATAGAATACGTCACGTATTACAATTAGATTCTCGATAAAAGCAAGGGAAGTAATCTACGCGTTTCATTCTCGTTAGAAATCATCAGGACTACATATCCAGTGCTTTTATCGAGAATGACACAGCTAGAGACTTATAGAATACTTAGCTGTGTACAGGAACTGGTTTGAAAGAGCGGTTGCCGGTCCGGCAGAAATTAGAAATTGGAATAAATGCTCTGAAATAGCGATATATATGTGAATATAGACATAGAATATTCGAAAATATTCTGTATGTTTATAATAAACATTTTGAAGACCTAATCGCTATAGAATAGAATACGTCACGTATTACAATTAGATTCTCGATAAAAGCAAGGGAAGTAATCTACGCGTTTCATTCTCGTTAGAAATCATCAGGACTACATATCCAGTGCTTTTATCGAGAATGACACAGCTAGAGACTTATAGAATACTTAGCTGTGTACAGGAACTGGTTTGAAAGAGCGGTTGCCGGTCCGGCAGAAATTAGAAATTGGAATAAATGCTCTGAAATAGCGATATATATGTGAATATAGACATAGAATATTCGAAAATATTCTGTATGTTTATAATAAACATTTTGAAGACCTAATCGCTATAGAATAGAATACGTCACGTATTACAATTAGATTCTCGATAAAAGCAAGGGAAGTAATCTACGCGTTTCATTCTCGTTAGAAATCATCAGGACTACATATCCAGTGCTTTTATCGAGAATGACACAGCTAGAGACTTATAGAATACTTAGCTGTGTACAGGAACTGGTTTGAAAGAGCGGTTGCCGGTCCGGCAGAAATTAGAAATTCTATGTCTATATTCTATGTCTATATTCACATATATATCGCTATTTCAGAGCATTTATTCCAATTTCTAATTTCTGCCGGACCGGCAACCGCTCTTTCAAACCAGTTCCTGTACACAGCTAAGTATTCTATAAGTCTCTAGCTGTGTCATTCTCGATAAAAGCACTGGATATGTAGTCCTGATGATTTCTAACGAGAATGAAACGCGTAGATTACTTCCCTTGCTTTTATCGAGAATCTAATTGTAATACGTGACGTATTCTATTCTATAGCGATTAGGTCTTCAAAATGTTTATTATAAACATACAGAATATTTTCGAATATTCTATGTCTATATTCACATATATATCGCTATTTCAGAGCATTTATTCCAATTTCTAATTTCTGCCGGACCGGCAACCGCTCTTTCAAACCAGTTCCTGTACACAGCTAAGTATTCTATAAGTCTCTAGCTGTGTCATTCTCGATAAAAGCACTGGATATGTAGTCCTGATGATTTCTAACGAGAATGAAACGCGTAGATTACTTCCCTTGCTTTTATCGAGAATCTAATTGTAATACGTGACGTATTCTATTCTATAGCGATTAGGTCTTCAAAATGTTTATTATAAACATACAGAATATTTTCGAATATTCTATGTCTATATTCACATATATATCGCTATTTCAGAGCATTTATTCCAATTTCTAATTTCTGCCGGACCGGCAACCGCTCTTTCAAACCAGTTCCTGTACACAGCTAAGTATTCTATAAGTCTCTAGCTGTGTCATTCTCGATAAAAGCACTGGATATGTAGTCCTGATGATTTCTAACGAGAATGAAACGCGTAGATTACTTCCCTTGCTTTTATCGAGAATCTAATTGTAATACGTGACGTATTCTATTCTATAGCGATTAGGTCTTCAAAATGTTTATTATAAACATACAGAATATTTTCGAATATTCTATGTCTATATTCACATATATATCGCTATTTCAGAGCATTTATTCCAATTTCTAATTTCTGCCGGACCGGCAACCGCTCTTTCAAACCAGTTCCTGTACACAGCTAAGTATTCTATAAGTCTCTAGCTGTGTCATTCTCGATAAAAGCACTGGATATGTAGTCCTGATGATTTCTAACGAGAATGAAACGCGTAGATTACTTCCCTTGCTTTTATCGAGAATCTAATTGTAATACGTGACGTATTCTATTCTATAGCGATTAGGTCTTCAAAATGTTTATTATAAACATACAGAATATTTTCGAATATTCTATGTCTATATTCACATATATATCGCTATTTCAGAGCATTTATTCCAATTTCTAATTTCTGCCGGACCGGCAACCGCTCTTTCAAACCAGTTCCTGTACACAGCTAAGTATTCTATAAGTCTCTAGCTGTGTCATTCTCGATAAAAGCACTGGATATGTAGTCCTGATGATTTCTAACGAGAATGAAACGCGTAGATTACTTCCCTTGCTTTTATCGAGAATCTAATTGTAATACGTGACGTATTCTATTCTATAGCGATTAGGTCTTCAAAATGTTTATTATAAACATACAGAATATTTTCGAATATTCTATGTCTATATTCACATATATATCGCTATTTCAGAGCATTTATTCCAATTTCTAATTTCTGCCGGACCGGCAACCGCTCTTTCAAACCAGTTCCTGTACACAGCTAAGTATTCTATAAGTCTCTAGCTGTGTCATTCTCGATAAAAGCACTGGATATGTAGTCCTGATGATTTCTAACGAGAATGAAACGCGTAGATTACTTCCCTTGCTTTTATCGAGAATCTAATTGTAATACGTGACGTATTCTATTCTATAGCGATTAGGTCTTCAAAATGTTTATTATAAACATACAGAATATTTTCGAATATTCTATGTCTATATTCACATATATATCGCTATTTCAGAGCATTTATTCCAATTTCTAATTTCTGCCGGACCGGCAACCGCTCTTTCAAACCAGTTCCTGTACACAGCTAAGTATTCTATAAGTCTCTAGCTGTGTCATTCTCGATAAAAGCACTGGATATGTAGTCCTGATGATTTCTAACGAGAATGAAACGCGTAGATTACTTCCCTTGCTTTTATCGAGAATCTAATTGTAATACGTGACGTATTCTATTCTATAGCGATTAGGTCTTCAAAATGTTTATTATAAACATACAGAATATTTTCGAATATTCTATGTCTATATTCACATATATATCGCTATTTCAGAGCATTTATTCCAATTTCTAATTTCTGCCGGACCGGCAACCGCTCTTTCAAACCAGTTCCTGTACACAGCTAAGTATTCTATAAGTCTCTAGCTGTGTCATTCTCGATAAAAGCACTGGATATGTAGTCCTGATGATTTCTAACGAGAATGAAACGCGTAGATTACTTCCCTTGCTTTTATCGAGAATCTAATTGTAATACGTGACGTATTCTATTCTATAGCGATTAGGTCTTCAAAATGTTTATTATAAACATACAGAATATTTTCGAATATTCTATGTCTATATTCACATATATATCGCTATTTCAGAGCATTTATTCCAATTTCTAATTTCTGCCGGACCGGCAACCGCTCTTCCAAACCAGTTCCTGTACACAGCTAAGTATTCTATAAGTCTCTAGCTGTGTCATTCTCGATAAAAGCACTGGATATGTAGTCCTGATGATTTCTAACGAGAATGAAACGCGTAGATTACTTCCCTTGCTTTTATCGAGAATCTAATTGTAATACGTGACGTATTCTATTCTATAGCGATTAGGTCTTCAAAATGTTTATTATAAACATACAGAATATTTTCGAATATTCTATGTCTATATTCACATATATATCGCTATTTCAGAGCATTTATTCCAATTTCTAATTTCTGCCGGACCGGCAACCGCTCTTTCAAACCAGTTCCTGTACACAGCTAAGTATTCTATAAGTCTCTAGCTGTGTCATTCTCGATAAAAGCACTGGATATGTAGTCCTGATGATTTCTAACGAGAATGAAACGCGTAGATTACTTCCCTTGCTTTTATCGAGAATCTAATTGTAATACGTGACGTATTCTATTCTATAGCGATTAGGTCTTCAAAATGTTTATTATAAACATACAGAATATTTTCGAATATTCTATGTCTATATTCACATATATATCGCTATTTCAGAGCATTTATTCCAATTTCTAATTTCTGCCGGACCGGCAACCGCTCTTTCAAACCAGTTCCTGTACACAGCTAAGTATTCTATAAGTCTCTAGCTGTGTCATTCTCGATAAAAGCACTGGATATGTAGTCCTGATGATTTCTAACGAGAATGAAACGCGTAGATTACTTCCCTTGCTTTTATCGAGAATCTAATTGTAATACGTGACGTATTCTATTCTATAGCGATTAGGTCTTCAAAATGTTTATTATAAACATACAGAATATTTTCGAATATTCTATGTCTATATTCACATATATATCGCTATTTCAGAGCATTTATTCCAATTTCTAATTTCTGCCGGACCGGCAACCGCTCTTTCAAACCAGTTCCTGTACACAGCTAAGTATTCTATAAGTCTCTAGCTGTGTCATTCTCGATAAAAGCACTGGATATGTAGTCCTGATGATTTCTAACGAGAATGAAACGCGTAGATTACTTCCCTTGCTTTTATCGAGAATCTAATTGTAATACGTGACGTATTCTATTCTATAGCGATTAGGTCTTCAAAATGTTTATTATAAACATACAGAATATTTTCGAATATTCTATGTCTATATTCACATATATATCGCTATTTCAGAGCATTTATTCCAATTTCTAATTTCTGCCGGACCGGCAACCGCTCTTTCAAACCAGTTCCTGTACACAGCTAAGTATTCTATAAGTCTCTAGCTGTGTCATTCTCGATAAAAGCACTGGATATGTAGTCCTGATGATTTCTAACGAGAATGAAACGCGTAGATTACTTCCCTTGCTTTTATCGAGAATCTAATTGTAATACGTGACGTATTCTATTCTATAGCGATTAGGTCTTCAAAATGTTTATTATAAACATACAGAATATTTTCGAATATTCTATGTCTATATTCACATATATATCGCTATTTCAGAGCATTTATTCCAATTTCTAATTTCTGCCGGACCGGCAACCGCTCTTTCAAACCAGTTCCTGTACACAGCTAAGTATTCTATAAGTCTCTAGCTGTGTCATTCTCGATAAAAGCACTGGATATGTAGTCCTGATGATTTCTAACGAGAATGAAACGCGTAGATTACTTCCCTTGCTTTTATCGAGAATCTAATTGTAATACGTGACGTATTCTATTCTATAGCGATTAGGTCTTCAAAATGTTTATTATAAACATACAGAATATTTTCGAATATTCTATGTCTATATTCACATATATATCGCTATTTCAGAGCATTTATTCCAATTTCTAATTTCTGCCGGACCGGCAACCGCTCTTTCAAACCAGTTCCTGTACACAGCTAAGTATTCTATAAGTCTCTAGCTGTGTCATTCTCGATAAAAGCACTGGATATGTAGTCCTGATGATTTCTAACGAGAATGAAACGCGTAGATTACTTCCCTTGCTTTTATCGAGAATCTAATTGTAATACGTGACGTATTCTATTCTATAGCGATTAGGTCTTCAAAATGTTTATTATAAACATACAGAATATTTTCGAATATTCTATGTCTATATTCACATATATATCGCTATTTCAGAGCATTTATTCCAATTTCTATATATATATATATATATATATATATAGTTATTTCATTTACCAGTGGTTCCTTGAAAGCAAACAAAATTTGCTTTCAATCATCAGAATGAAAAAATCCTGGAGTATTTATTGACAGTGGATTTTAAAAACAAAAATATAATCTATATAAAATTGAGGCTGGAAAAGGAAGAAGGAAAGGAAAAAGAATAAGTATAAAAGTAGATAAGCACACATGCATACACACACACACACGCACACACACATATACATAAACACACATATATACATATATATATATATATATATATATATATGAGAGACGTAAAATAAGAAAATTATAAAATTAACTTACTTACTAAAATATCACTTCCAACTAATTAGTTTCTGAAATGGAATAAATATACTTTCCGAAGAAAGCATAGAGAATCATTTCGTCGTCAGGGAAGACTATTCTCAGTTAAGTATCCAGGCAAAGCGTGGATTCTGGAAACTTATTCAAAAATAATACAGTGGATAGAAAATAGCAAAGCCTGGACTGAATTCCTAGCCATTGAGAAAATCACTGCCTCTCCGTCGGTGGCAAATTCAAAAAGAATCAATCACGTGACATCGAGATCAATCAGTGGAAAGTGGTTTGCTAATAAGAGAGCGGCCTGCTTGCTACCATAGCAGCAGTCTTGGCCAATATTGCTCGACAAATAATTTGGAGATAATTATAAAGAATTAATATTTAGTAACATATATATACATACAGATGCATATCAATGCTAGCAAATATATAGGTTTTGTCATAGTAACTTTGTGGTTCAATGCATGGGGTTGCAGAACAATAATATGAGAGACGTAAAATAAGAAAATTATAAAATTAACTTACTTACTAAAATATCACTTCCAACTAATTAGTTTCTGAAATGGAATAAATATACTTTCCGAAGAAAGCAAAGAGAATCATTTCGTTGTCAGGGAAGACTATTCTCAGTTAAGTATCCAGGCAAAGCGTGGACTCTACGTCTCTCATATTATTGTTCTGCAACACCATGCATTGAACCACAAAGTTACTAAAACAAAACCTATATATTTGCTAGCATTGATATGCATCTGTATGTATATATATGTTACTAAATATTAATTCTTTATAATTATCTCCAAATTATTTGTTAAGCAATATTGGCCAAGACTGTTGCTATGGTATCAGGCAGGCCGCTGTCTTATTAGCAAACCACTTTCCACTGATTGACCTCGATGTCACGTGATTGATTCTTTTTGAATTTGCCACCGACGCAGAGGCAGTGATTTTCTCAATGGCTAGAAATTCAGTCCACGCTTTGCTTTTTTCTATCCACTGTATTATTTTTGAATAAGTTTCCAGAGTCCACGCTTTGCCTGGATACTTAACTGAGAATAGTCTTCCCTGACAACGAAATGATTCTCTATGCTTTCTTCGGAAAGTGTATTTATTCCATTTCAGAAACTAATTAGTTGGAAGTGATATTTTAGTAAGTAAGTTAATTTTATAATTTTCTTATTTTATGTCTCTCATATTATTGTTCTGCAACCCCATGCATTGAACCACAAAGTTACTAAGACAAAACCTATATATTTGCTAGCATTGATATGCATCTGTATGTATATATATGTTACTAAATATTAATTCTTTATAATTATCTCCAAATTATTTGTCGAGCAATATTGGCCAAGACTGCTGCTATGGTAGCAGGCAGGCCGCTGTCTTATTAGCAAACCACTTTCCACTGATTGACCTCGATGTCACGTGATTGATTCTTTTTGAATTTGCCACCGACGCAGAGGCAGTGATTTTCTCAATGGCTAGGAATTCAGTCCACGCTTTGCTATTTTCTATCCACTGTATTATTTTTGAATAATTTTCCAGGATCCACGCTTTGCCTGGATACTTAACTGAGAATAGTCTTCCCTGACGACGAAATGATTCTCTATGCTTTCTTCGGAAAGTATATTTATTCCATTCCAGAAACTAATTAGTTGGAAGTGATATTTTAGTAAGTAAGTTAATTTTATAATTTTCTTATTTTACGTCTCTCATATTATTGTTCTGCAACCCCCCATGCATTGAACCAGAAAGTTACTAAGACAAAACCTATATATTTGCTAGCATTGATATGCATCTGTATGTATATATATATGTTACTAAATATTAATTATTTATATATATATATATCAATATATATATATATTTATATATATATTCATATATATCTATATATCTATAATAGATGTATAATATATATATATATATATATATATATATATATATATATATATATATATATATATATATATATATAAAGAATGAATAATAACAGGTAGACATCATATTTGCAGAACTCAAATATCCAATGCTGTGACTACTGTATCCTCAGAGCAGAATGGTAAAATGTACAATGGGTAATCCTATACCTAATATATATATATATATATATATATATATATATATATATATATATATATATATGAACTTAAAACAATTAACAAAAAAGAGAATAAGACAACGAACGAAGACAAAACAAAACGAAAGCATTTTTTAAGGGGAGATCTTAAAAAAAATTAAGAAAAATAAAAATACAAACAAAGGGCACAGAACTCCATGGTCATCGGCTGTTCGGATGGAATTTGGCAGTTTCGACATCTACCAACGGCACTGCTGGTCCAGCCGGGCTCAAAGCTACTGACATTAACCGAATTTGTGTATTTGTATATAAAGCGATATACGGTATGTTTATAAATAAATATTAGAAAGATGTAACTATGAATTTTTGAAGCTGATATCTAGCGCTATCAGGTGGATTCCATCAAAAGTACGCGCAGGTACTCTGCAGCCAGTGATCTGTTTCTGACTAATGGTCATTATCACGACAGTGTTCTCTCTCCCCGCTCTCTTCTGGAATCCAACGTAGGCAAAATCATATAGTTTAATGCCTATGTACATAGGCTAATAAGCCTCATTTGTATATATAGTGTTCTGCCGGTTCGGCCTGAAAATAAAATAAAATTCGCCCGGACATAGCTGTTTACAGATAAGTATGTGTAATTTGTCTATCTTGTTAACGACCATAAGTTTGTGAATTGAAAAATAAATAATTCAGCTCAATTCAATAGATTGAGATGTTTTTGCGGTCAGATATTTTGATCAGGCTTCTTATGCTTAGGTTGCTTGAGAATGTATATATCTCTAGAGAACGAACGATACGTTATTGACCCGTCAGTGATATGTATGAGATGTTCTATATATATTTTTACTTCTCTGAATAAGATATCTTAACGATCTATTTTCATTGAGATGTTATGTATATTCGTGACGAATTTTAATTATTTATAATTAATAATACTGCTCCTAATAAATGCTATTAAAACCCGTATTGATTGCTATTTCTAGCGACATTTTAGGCCTGTACTTTTTTCCGTTCATACAAACATATACTTGTTTATTGGTTCACACATGCGTGCGTTAATATTATTATTTAATTTGATCGTACCATATTGGATGGATGAGGAATACAATCTCTCTTAATAGGTATCTATTCTTATACTAAACAGAAACCCTCCGAAGAGGAATATGGTTCAAGTAATGATGACCATATCGATCTATTTATATGGTTTCATTTATTCTGCGATTCAGAATCTGCACGAAGAGTGGAAGAATTTGATCTGATAATGATGACCATCTCAATCTATTGCATTGGTCTGACTAATTTAGTTTTCCATTCAAAGATTGTTTTTACGGTCAGCGATTCTGTTCAGGCTTACTATGTTTAAGTTGCTTGAGGTTGTATATACAACTAGGGGACGAAATTTTTTCGACCCGTTAATGATATGTATGAGATATTCTGCATGTATTATTACTCCTCTGAAAACGATATTTAAACGAGCTATTTTCATTGAGATGTTATGTATATTCGTGACATATTATGATTATGTATAATGAATGTATATATAAAGGGGGGTTTATTCTAATCTCGAAATACACAGAGCACAGTCAACTGTGGCATATTCTGTTGTTGAAAGTATAACACTTCTCTCAACCAACAGCCGTTGCACTGGTACACTATTAGCCACTAAGAAAGAGTGAAACACAAATTTGACCTCAGCAGAACTTGAACTCAGAGAGCAGATTTGTAAGATATATCAACGCCATAATCATATATATCAAAGAAAAATAGAATCTGTGTTGCGACGAATGGAATTTATTGGACACATTACAATCGTTTCTATGGCCACCAGCTCGAGGCACGATCGATGTGTGATCGAACCTGACTCTGAAAATCGCAAGGTCCTCAGATACGTCTTGAGTCTACGAAGCATATTTTCCTATTATATATATATATATATATATATATATATATATATATATATATATATATATTTATATATATATATATATATACTATTTATAGTTATGTATATAGTATAAACAACCATAAACAGCAAGGTCAGTAATATCTTAATTACCTTATTACCAGTAAGAGAAATAGCTCAATGTATGAACATCGGTTGTTTTACAGAGCAGTTAAATAATAAATTATACAATTATTAAAGTTGTGTTCAAATCATCTAATAGCTGACAATCGTTGCTTCCAAACTATCGTTTGGAGTCATCGGAGCATTATCAATGTTTGCACATCAATTCTTACTACACCTCTATTTCGCCTATCCTATTAAATAAGGCTCTTATTAGGGCCATGAACAATAGCGACCTGACTAGATCCCAAATTGATGTCATACTTGCGGCCCGAAAAACCATAATCACATTTGAAGAACAATTATGGACCCGCAAGGATTAGCATAACAACTTCGACATAACCATGGGATGTAGTGACTCGGCGCAGGTCACCGATTTGGTGGGCCTATACCTACTTAATGAAATCCATAAGAACCTACCCTACCTCAACGGTGGTTTATACCGCGATGATGCGCTTCTTCTCATAGACTATAACAAATTTAATATAGAAAAAACTAAGAAGCAGTTACACAAAATGTTCAAAACCTACAACTTACGTATCACCTTAGATAAAAACACTAAAAACGTCAACTTCTTTGACGCTACCCTTAGCCTCGACTCTAGAGTATGCACACCATATCATAAACCTAGCGAAATAATAATTTATGTGAACACCAACTCTAACCACCCTAAATCCATATTAAACTCCATTACCAAAGGAATATCTAATAGAATCTCTAATCTATCATATAAGGAAACTATATTTAACAATAATTTACAATACTATAATGAGGCCTTAGCTAAATCAGGACATAAGAATGAGATTGAATTCCTACCTATAAAATCACATAGTTACAACATTATTTCTCATAATATGGCCATGAGGAAAAATAGTAAAAACACTGCCCACTATAATTCTAGGACGAAGATTAATACCAAACGTAACTCGCACCAAAGTAAACACGATAATAATAATTTAAACAGGGATATGAATACCTAAAAAAATAATAATATAGACAAAAATAGAAGGAGAACTAATACATTATTCAATCCCCCTTTCAATCTAAACGTCTGTACCAACTTGCTTAAGGCTTTCTTCTCAATCTTAGAAAAATACTTCCCAACCGGCCACAAGTACCGTAGCCTTATCAATAAAAATACAATTGAAATATCATACTCTACCATACCTAACATAGCATACCATATAGCTAGTAGTAATAAAAGGAAGAATAATAGGTATTTCCAACTAATTAAAACACAACAGGAGGTAAACTTAATACCTGTAAACAATAGTAGTAATAATAGTAATAATGATAATAGCATTAATGAAATCAATAACAATACGAATGAAAGGCATCATTACGTTAGCAACCAGAATTATTCACAACATAGGAACCGGCAAGCTAACACCCAGAATAAATGTAACTGTATAACTAATAGAACTTGCCCCTTAGGTAATAATTGATTAACCAAAGACATCATCTACTCATGCATCGTCAACGCAAACAACTCTTCTAAAACATATATAGGCTCTACTTCGAACAACTTCAAGACGAGATACAACTCGCACCTCCACTCTTTCAAGAAACACAATCTAGCCAGCTTCACTTCTTTATCTAGCTACATACACTCTCTAAAAACTAGGAATAGACCGTTTACACTCCAATGGGAAGTAATAGGTAGGGCCGCATCGTATAAACCACCGAATAAATTGTGTAATCTCTGCCTTCTGGAGACCCATACTATAATCTTTTCGAAACTAGGCCCCCTGAATAGAAAGTCAGAGACATTTTCCTCGTGCAAACACCGGTACCGACACTCGTTCCATAACTTTAAACCTAGCTGTTAGTATACAACAATGTCAGATTTGAATTCCCCACCACCATTGAAACTACACATCTAGGACTTAGCAACACCCACAACCACAAACCCCTCGACCAACTCTTTCTGCTACACAACTCCTATGCATCTATAACCTTATGCTCTGCATTAACAGTTAGAATTGGACATAGAGTTACCACCTTGTGATATAACTACAATAGATTAATTATATCTTACACAGTAATGGATATTTGGCACTTGGTATGTAGAGACATTTAATGTAATGTATGAAGATGAACTATGTGTGCATTTGAAATTGTATAATTAAATGCTTAAATTACACAACACAATAGTAATAAAGTATATATATACAGTTATAATTAAATATAGAATGTAATAGCATTCTATATTAGGGATTGTATTATTGCACATATGGCATATCTACTATGACATATTAACAGCTGTATAATCCTTCATAACATATACCTTGTCCAGTAATGAATATATAACAACCTAAAGAAACCGTTAATGTATGATAGTAGAATACACTTTATTTAAAATCAGGCATAAATATACAGGGTTATGTAACAGAGATCCAATGGTATCACATTATATTGTGTATTAGAACTAAGAATTTTAATAACTGAATTGAACTTAATTAGCTAGTTACCTCCCCTTACGCATTAGCTCCCCTTATTCACTTCCGGAAATTAACGATTGAAAATTTATCGGTCGATCAAATATGGTCTATGAATATGAATTCATTAAGACTAATTTACAATCCATTGCACTAACTAACTTAAAACACTCAATATAAACATTAACTGAAATTTAATTCAACATATGTCATGGAAAAGTATGCAAAAACTGTATGTTTCTCAACACACATTAATTTGAAAACCATCAACATTCAACACCCACCATAGACTCTAATACATTAACATTTTTCCTTCAACTGCAGTATTTATTCATCTATATATGCATAATAGCGTTGCTTGTCTCCTTCTCATGTATATGACTTACGCAGTCACATTATCCATACGCCTGCATATGATTTGTTATCGCACTCTTCCTTTCTCAAAACTGCTTCCTCAATGCCTCTTTAATATTTGGACTATTCCCTTGTTTTAAATGTTGCATGTATTCCAGTCCGTGCTTTTGATTTTGATTTTAATTTTAATTTTGATTTGAATTTGAACTTGAATGTGTGTACAATTACTGTACAATTCTCGTAAAATATATGTCACATTCATTTCACCCTGTAAATACGAAGCTGTTGCTCACAAAATCAATTTATATGTATCTATATTATTGTTCAATTGGATAGGATGGTAATTATATGTGCAAACATTGATAATGCTCCGAGGACTCCAAACGAGAGTTTGGAAGAAACGATTGTCAGCTATTAAATGATTTGAACACAACTTTGATAATTCTACAATTTCCTTATATATATATATATATATATATATATATATATATATATATATATATATATATATATATATATATATATATATAGAGAGAGAGAGAGAGAGAGAGAGAGAGAGAGAGAGAGAGAGAGAGAGAGCAATTTCGTATTTCTATGCAAATACACATTTAGGAAGCCGTAACTATGCAAACACCAGAGGTGTCCAGAGGTGTCCAGCAGAAGCTAGGAGGAGAAACGCCTATTCCTTTCAGGCTTCACTGGCCTTCCTTCGTTAGGACGGTCCTTCCCACCGCTTGCTACTTCTGCACTTGAAAACGGTCGAAAATATATAGTTTTCTCGTCTGTGTAAATGAGGTGATTAAACTTATTTGCATATGAAGCTGCATAAGTTGGCGAAACAATTGTAACACGCAATAAATTGAGTCCACATGCATCACTGATTTTTCGTTTTCTTTATACTATCTACATTCTAATCTGCTGAATATTGAATGCTAATTTTGGCATACCGCCTATGGAAGCACCATAGTTACCATTACACACAAGTATATACTACGCTCCTCCACAAGTAGAGCGCTTACAGCGATCCGCGATGGAAAAATTCAATTACTCTTCTTCCCTGAAAGACATACCGATGCCGTCTGATAACACGTACATGGGCCTGCTGATATACCACACCAACTCGTTCATCAGACGCATCAGTTGGCGCCCATTTCACCACGACAGGCGGACACAACAAGACGCGCCCAACGCCCCTCAGGACCGCCTAAAGCGGATATTTAGATCGACAAGACCCCCACCGCATAATGCACAGCTGGAGGAATTTGAAAACCGTATAATCAACATAATTCGTAACATCAAATTCCATAGGAATAGTGCACGGCGGACGAAATATCTCAAAAGTCTCAGCTCCACCATCAAAACCATGGAAAGATGTCAGGATTTATTGTGCTCTCGGACAAAACTGGTAATGCATACGTGCTTAACCGTTTTACATACAACGACTGCCTCGGGAAAGAGATTAGGAAAAACTATAGGACCACAGGACAGACAAATTTAGATAAAATTAACGCCACGGCAAAAAGTATACTGACGTGGCTAACACTAGATGATAGGACCGAGGTATATGTACCTAGAAAACCACGGATATCTATTAAGAACCATAAATTAGACTTTAAAACAAAACTACCTGTTAGGTTAATAGCACCCTCCAAATCTGATCTGATTAGGCAGGACCAGCAAGAATATTATAGATCGGATACTACCCGTACTTAGAAACAAAACTAAGCTTAGCCTATGGACCTACACTAAGGAGGTAATTGGTTCTCGTTAATAGGTGTCAAACAACAAGTAAATGTTATTCAGTTAGACATAGATAGCTATTACGCGTCAGTATCTCCGATACTAGTCAAAAAGGCCCTCATGAGCGCCATGGCCAGATCTAGCTACACTAGGGACGAGACCAACCTCATAGTAGTAGCCAGAAAGACGCTAATTAGATTCGAAGACAAGTTATGGGAGAGGAGGAACAGACCCTAGAGTGTCGATATAATCATGGGGTCGAGTGACTCGGCGCAGGTGACCGACCTTGTGGGGATATATCTCATCCATAGGCTAACGGAAGAGATCCCGGGGATCGGAGGTGGAATATACAGAGACGACGCACTTTTCACCTTCTGTTCCCTTAACTCCAGTCAGATGGAGTGTATCAGGAAGCGCATATCGTATTTTTTTAAACAACACGTCTTATCCGTGACAATAGACCCTAGCACTAAGACGGTCAATTTCCTGGACGTTACCTTGGAAATGAATACGGGCATCCACAGACCGTACAATAAGCCCAACGAAATCCTGCAATATGTGAACAGGCAATCGAATCACTCTCAGTCAGTCATAGAAGCCATAGTTAAAGGGGTATCCAAACGCGTATCCACCCTGTCCTCGAACGCAGAAGTGTTTAAACAGCACGCCAAATATTATAATGAGTCACTGCGCAGGGCCGGTTACACAGACACCATACTCTATACCCCGGACAGAGTAGAGCCGAGTGATGAGGCGTGAAGAAATGCCAATAGCGGAGGCGCCTCCTTAGGTAGAAGAAATGACCCGGTAACAGTATCCAGGAACACTGATTGCAATACAAATGGCATTAATGACGCAGGACCGACCGGAGGTAGTACAAAGGCACCCATAGTAGTCCAGCAATAGCAAGCGATGGGAGGGACCGTCCTTAAGAAGTCCAGTCAAGTCTGAAATGCATAGACGGTTGTCCCCTTTGCTTCTGTTGGAGACCACCTGAGGGCATTAGCCACCACCCTGGTGTTTGCATAGCTACGGTTTCCTAAAACCGTATTTCGTTAGAAATACGAAATTTCTATACATTTTGTATAAAGCTAAGCTTGAAGCGACATCTTATTTCCTTTCTATTATAAGTTGAGCCTACTTATGCAGCTTCATATGCAAATGGAATTAATCACCTCATTTACACAGACGAGAACAATATATTTTCGACTGTTTTAAAGTCCAGCAGTAGCAAGCGGTGGGAGGGACCGTCCTGACGAAGGCCTGCCCAGTTTAAAATGCATAGACGGTTGTACCCCTTGATTCTGCTGGACACCAACAGAAAACGTAAGCCCCCCCCCCCCCCGGTGTTTGCATAGCTGCGGCTTCCTAAAACCGTATTTCTTTAGAAATACGAAATTTCTATAAAATATTGTATAAAGCTATGCTTGAGGCGAAATCTTATTTCTCTTCTCTCTCTCTATATATATATATATAAATATATATATATCATCCTCATCATCATCATCATCATCATCATCATCATCATCGTTTAACGTCAATGTTCCACGCTTGCATGGGTTTGGACGGGAGTTTTCCCACTTGAGGCAAGAGTGGTTGTCTTGCTCGCATAGGATTGTCTGGCGGGTTTTCTACAGCTGGATGCCCTTCATAACACCAACCACATTTACAGTGTATATATATATATATATATATATATATATATATATATATATATATATATATATATATATATATATACATATATATATATATATACATATATATATATATATATTTTTTTTTAAATAACAGATTAAAGTTTAAGGAAAGAATCGCTGCTTTCACCCTTAACGGGATCTTCTGAAACTTATATATCTGATATATATTTGTCCTTATCGAGCCCTCTTTGAATTTTAGTCTTCAAATTTATTATTATTACTATATATATATATATATATATATATATTTATACATGTATATATAGCATGGTTGCTAGGATGTGTCCATCGGCGGTATGCCAGTTGGGCACTCAATGCTCTTTCGGAGCAGAGTATGATTGTATATATATATATATATATATATATATATATATATATATATATATATATATATATATATATATATATATATGAATGTATGTATAGTATATGTGTCAGGTCACCAGTTGGTGCTGCTGGTAACATGTATCCCAGTACAACCTGTCTCATGGTCGGGTCGTTGGCGACTAAACTGGCAACCCCACCAAGATTTCTTGGTGATTAGGATGACTTTGGACATCCTGCAGGACTAAAAACAAAACCTGTCAAAGGGCAAAGGAACTCCTGGGAGCTCTTAAGAGCTCTTGGAGTCAATGGCCATCCAAAACCAGCACGGCCCGCCGAAAGGCGCTGCAGTGCCGGAAAAGTCAACTTCCAGCTACTAGTATGCTGGTAAGCTAGTACAACGTATTTCCAGACGGATAGAGTTGGTCCGTAGCTTTGGTTAGCGACTACTCTAGTGCTTGCAACACGAGCAATTTGGGCGAGGGTATAAATGCCAGGTTGGTATCTGGCGCAGTGTAACCCACCACACGGAGGAGAAAGCACCTTCTTCAAGACTTGGCTGGTAAATTCTTTCACATGTGTGTAGTAGTGGCGCCCACACACATTATTAGCTTTTTGAAAAGATGATGGATTTCGCAACTAACCGCACCGCGGTTCCTGAATTCTGGAGCATGAGAGTGAGATCCGTCATCTCGACAGTAGTCGACGAATGAATGAATGAATGAATGTTTGGCAATATACCGTATGTTTAATTAAACACATTTAGAAGACCATACACTATCAGTTTTAAAGTAATGACTATGTCACTTATTTCTTTTCAGCGAAAGAAGGGATAGAAGCTGACGGTCTGTTTCACGCTGGTTGGCGTTCATCACACCCACGGACTCCCCTGCTTCCGACGAAAATTATAAAAGCTGGATTCTATAGAATTCCAGTAATAACCAGGTGCTGATTATACAGAGCGATTACCGGTCCAGCAAAAATTAGGTATTAGGATTGTTGCCCCGAAATTGTCAAATCTCTTTCGACACACATCCTGTGGCCTCCAGAACAAAGGAGGGACACATAATGAAAACCTAGTCACCGAGGAGGTCACGGAATGTGTGACGAAAGAGCTTTGACAATATATAAACAGCCCTCCGGTTCTAAAACCAACCAACCAACCAACAGGAAATGTATAAGGAAGTGAATTGAAAACCAACAGGATCGTGTTTTTATTGACTCCGTGACCCTCCCACAGAAATAACAATATCTGTTTCAACACATGTTTTCAGATAAAAAATCTTGCAAAACTAAATCCAATACGAAGTGTGTATATATATATATATATATATATATATATATATATATATATATATATATGAATGTATATATAATGTATTTTGCAATACACTTTATGCTTAATTAAAAGCATTTTGAAGACCGTATGCTATTGTTTTAGAGTAGTAACAAACTAAGCATAAAGTGTATTGCAAAATACATTATATATACATTCATATATATATATGGCTATTTCAGAGCTCCAATTCTCATTTTTAATTTCTGCCTGACCGGCAAACGCTCTGTATAATCAGTTCCTGATTATTTACTAGAATTCTATAAGAATATAACATCAGTGATCTCAGTAGACGGGGGGTGGGGGGTGGGGAGTAGTTAGCCTTGATAAGCATCAAAAAATGCAGAAACAAGGCCTTGTCGGCTTTATCTACACCTGTTTGCTGAGATTAAAGTAAGTGAGTTTGTCACTACTCTAAAACAATAGCATACGGTCTTCAAAATGCTTTTAATTAAGCATAAAGTGTATTGCAAAATACATTATATATACATTCATATATATATGGCTATTTCAGAGCTCAAATTCTAATGTTTATATATATATATATATATATATATATATACATATATATATATACTTGTGTATAATGGTAGCTATGGTGCTTCCATAGGCGGTATGCCAAAATTAGCACTCAATATTCAGCCGAGTAGTGTAGATAGAATAAAGAAAACGAAATATCAGTGATGCATCTGGACTTAATTTATTGCGTGTTACAATTGTTTCGCCGGCAGGTAGCTCGAGACATGGTCCCTGTATAGATCTGGCTGATTTTTCGGCTGCAGGTTCCTTCAGACACGGGTAGTTCGTTCGGAGCAAATTTTATCACGGGCGTGTTATCAAAAAACACCCTCAAAAATCCTCTTCCACTCTTGTCATGACATTAGCTGTTGTTACTCCACGTCATCTTAAGTTCTGGTCAGTATTTACTGCTACACGGGTCATCAGCCATTTTTCGTCCGACACACTTCAATGGAGTCATGCTGGGTTCAGTATCTCACACGTCTGTTCATACTCCAGAGCAAGCACCCACACATACGAATACACACACAGGCAGACACAGACACATGCGTGCATACACACACATACGCATACATGCGTTGGCCTCTATATATGTGTATGTGTATTTGTGTATAAATGTATATGTTTATGTACATCTCACAGGAATGTGTACGGATGATTATATATGGAGTATATATACATTTTATTACTATTATTTTTTTTATTATTTTATCATATATCCATTGTATATATACGTATATGTATGTATGAATGGGTGTACATGTGTGTATATATATATATATATATATTATATTGTATACTATATTGATATTTTATATTTTATGTAATGTTATTTTACCGTTATTTTATGGTATATTGTGTGTTTTATTATATAATGTAGAAACAATTATATAATTTTATTATATAAAGTAGAAACAATTATATAATGTATTTTTAATTTACGGTTTTGTTTATATATGTATATGTGTAAACATGTGTGTGTAAGCGAATATGCATATTTGCAGGTGTCTGCATGTGGCAGTCCGTGTGCGTATGTATTAATATGTACATATATATATGTCTGCATGTATATATGTAAGTATATGCGTGGGTGTGCGTATGCCTGTAGTGTTTTTTTGTATATATATATGTGTGTGTGTATGTGCGTGTGTGTGTGTGTGTGTGTGTGTGTGTGTGTGTATGCATGTGTGTATGTAATTGTGTGTAACACAGGCCTGCATAGGCCTGGCAACCACACTGCATGGTCCGCTGCAACTGGGACCATGGACAGGAAATCGACAAATCCGGATGGGACACACGCCAGAGAGCACACCCAGTCTGGTTGTAGTCGTACAGCACCGACAGCAGCATAACACAGACCAAAGGGGAATAGACGTATAGCTGACCACATAGAACGACGTAACTTTATAACTGTAGGGCACAACACCCTGAGAATCTTGAGAGGGCCATAAGAGATCAAGGCCCGGACATCGGATGCATAAGAACTGACAACAGAACTTGTAACTGCAGAGCGGGCACCCGGTGCCCCCTACAGGAAAAATGCCTGATGAAGGATCTAATATACAAGTGTGTGGTTACAACCCAAAACGCGCATCGCACCTACATCGGCGCAACATCCACGACCTTTAAATCGCGGATGTATAATCACACGAATTACTTCAGGGACAGTAGCAAAAGGCACTCCACTAGGTTAGCCAACCTGGTGTGGGACGTGAAAGACCAAGGCACTCCGTACGCCTTGGAATGGAGTATCGTTCGCAATGCGAGGTCATATTCGGCCGGAAGTAGAAAGTGCCGATTATGCCTACACGAGGCCATGGAGATAGTCAGACTGAAAGATGACGCGGTCAACCTGAAGTCTGAAATTATCATGACCTGCAGACACCAGAGAAGATGCACATTTGCAGCATGGAATCCTCCAGGTGGCGCAGCCCGGTGGCATGGGAACGGGTACGCACAGACCCGAACGGCCCAACGGGATTAAGGGACCTGACGCCATGCCCCGATGACAGTGTGCGACCCGTGAGGCAAACATATGTAAACCAGGGGCACACCCGACCGAGCACACAATATTGGAAGATACATCGCCTGGGCTTGGACCGGCTAACACGTTGCCCACGGCCGCCCGGTCCGATACCCCAAACAAATAGAACAGCACACCCCAGTCACGGTGCCATGCCCCATGGCGACCGGGCCGGGCGTCCCCTTGAATGTATATTCCGTAAATCCTGACTATACACTCTCGACATGTTCCACTTTGGAACAATTATTATTACTGTCATTATTGTTCTATTATTGTTCTGTTACTGTTCCTTGTTCTATATACGGACCCAAGTTTGCACCTCATACTACTTGTGTGTAGTATATCACATGGATACACTCGACTTCTCCTGTACCCCTCCCCCACGTTTTTTATTTACCCCTTTTTTCATGTACATATTTATGAAGTTACATACAGATTTTAATGTATCCTAAAATATTGTAAATTTATTTATTTTATTTTATTTTATTGGCCTATTGTGTTTATATTTGGGTGTTTTTAGGTGTGGACCTGTGCGTAGGTATATGTATGTGTGAGTGTATGTAGATATATATATATATGGGTGTGTATGGGGGGTGTATATGGGAATGTGTACGTATATTCATGAGCTTATGAGAGAGTGTTCGTGCAGGCATGTACACTTATGTATGTGGCAGAGTGTGTGTGTACTGGTAACATGTATCCAAGTACAACCTGTCTCATGGTCGGGTCGTTGGCGACTAAACTGGCAACCCCACCAAGGTTTCTTGGTGAGGAGGGTGACTTTGGACATCCTGCAGGACTAAAAACAAAACCTGTCAAAGGGCAAAGGTGCTCTTAAGAGTCAATGGCCATCCAAAATCACCGGGAGAGATGACCCCTTAGCCTTTGTCAAGGCAGAATTCTAGGAGAAGGAAAACTCTGTTATGACACCTGCAACCCTGTTGGTATCCAATGATGTTGACTTGTTCTTCTTTTTGGTAAATATCATCTTGGTTAAGAGAGTGGGACTGGCTTTGTGCAGTGCCTTTGCTCACTATAAAAGCATCACAGCACAGGCATTGCTTTATATCTGGAGATCTCTCTGCACTTGTCGTCACATGGTACCATGGGCCCAGCACTATGTGTCAATAATTATCACAAGTGTAGTCTTTGTACCAGAGTTTACAAGTCGCTGGCTGGACTAAAAAGTCACACTCATTCAGCGCATCAGTAGGGGTACTCCTAAATGGATATAAAGTAGTGGCCGTACTCGAGAACGAGTTGGCAGCCACCATATATATATATATATATATATATATATATATATATATATAAAATATTAAACAAATAATGAACAAACAATTCCTTATATTAAACAAAAAAAGTTCACTCTTGGTAGATTTATCTACATATATATATATATATATATATATATGTGTGTGTGTGTGTGTGTGTGTGTATGCACGTGTAGCTACGTATGAGTATGTGTGTGTATGTGGATGTGGATGTGTATATATATATGCATATATATATGTGTGGGTGCGGGTGTTTGCCTATGTGGGCCTCTATATATGTGTATGTGTATTTGTGTATTCATGTATATGTTTATGTACATCTTACAGGAATGTGTACGGATGTTTATAAATGGAGTATATATACATTTTATTACTATTATTTTTATTTTTATTTTATCATATCTCCATTGTATATATCCGTATACGTATGTATCAATGTGTGTACACGTGTATATATATACATATATATATATATATATATTACATTGTATACTATATTGATATTTTGTATTTTATGTTATGTTATTTTAACGTTATTTTATGGTATATTGTGTTTTTTATTATATAATGTATTTTTTATTTACGGTTTTCTTTATATATGTATGTGTAAACATGTGTGTATAAGCAAATATGCATGTGTGCAGGTGTCGCATGTGGCAGTTCGGTGCGTATGTATGTATATGTAGATATATAAATGTCTGCATGTATATATGTGTGGGTGTGCGTATGCATGTACTGTTTGTTTTGTATATATATATATGTATATATATATATGTGTATGTATGTGTGTATGGAATTTCGTGTACGTATGTGTATTGTGTATGTATGTGTGTGCTTGTGTGTATATATATATATATATATATATATATATATATATATATATATATGTGTGTGTGTGTAGGTATATATGTGTGTGTATGAGTGTATATATGTAAATGTATATAAGGTTGTGCGTAGGTATGTGTGCGCGCGTATGTGTGTATATATGTTTATATTTGCGTGGGCCGCGCTTGTCGGACCGAATATATGGCGCAACTTAAGCAGCTGTTAAAAGGCTTGTGGCGGTATGTATATAGAAATGGGTGTGACTGGGTCCATGGAAGTGAGGGAGAGTGTGTGTGTTTATATATACATATATGTATATGTCTGTGGGGGGGGGGGGGTTTACGCATGTATGCGTATGTGTGTGTATGCACTCATGTTTCTGGGTCTGCCTCTGTGTGTATATGTGTGTGTGTATTCGTATGTGGGGGTGATTGCTCTGGAGTATGAACAGACGTGTGAGATACTGAACCCAGCATGACTCCATTGAAGTGAGTCAGACGGAAAATAGCTGATGACCCGTGTAGCAGTAAATACTCACCAGAACTTAAGATGACGTGGAGTAACAACAGCCAATGTCATGACAAGAGTGGAAGGGGTTTTTTGAGGGTGTTTTTTGATGATAACACCCAGTGATAAAATTTGCTCCGAACGAACTACCCGTGTCTGAAGGAACCTGCAGCCGTAGAATCAGCCAGATCCATACAGGGACCATGTCTCGAGCTACCTGCCAGCGAAACAATTGTAACACGCAATAAATTGAGTCCAGATGCATCAGTGATTTTTCGTTTTCTTTATACTGTATATATATATATATATATATATATATATATATATATATATACACACACACAACACACACATATATATATACACTTCGTACAATTGATGTAAGGATGTTAGCTCTTGGGTAGTTCCGGCTGGTAACTGATTATGCAATAAATTACTTAAATCACTCACCGTTGTGCAAATCATCCATCGTAAATGTGGTATCCCGTGGCTGATGCAGGAACGTAGTTAAGTATTCATTATAAACAAATACAAGATGCCGAAAGGGAAATTTAATTTAAAATTTTAATCTCGCGAAAGCCCTATGCATATTTCGACGACTCAGCCCTAACATCCTATCATGATGAAAGAACTAGACACTAGACGATTTCATCAAGTGTTAATTGCAGAATTAGTTACATAATACATTGCGTAGAACAAAAACAATCAAGAAAAGCACCTGCCAATATAATGTTATAGCCGTGGCAGACGAACCCGAGAATGTATATATATATATCCTAATTCAATATATATATATATATATATATATATAACGAAGGAAATGTGGTAACGAACCACATGCACCATAACGCACCAAAGTACTCAATACTTAGGGTGGTAGAGTGGGTAATAGGAACAAGTCGGACCCCGACGGCTGAGCTCAAGCCGTTTCGACGGCTAATTCTGGACTAAATGAAAATGTTTAGCCTGGTATGTGAATAGCCGAACTTCTCAAGGGATAATTCCATATATGGTAAAAGTGATTGTCACAAGGATTGGTCAAAAGTTTGTTGTTAAGACACATGATTCTATCATGGCAATTTCTGGAAGGTAGGGGTAGCTGAACTTGCCAGTAGAATAAAGAGGGAGAGGGAGTGTAGGAAACGCAGTCAAGCGTTGAAAGTGAAAACTACAGCAGATTATTAGGATAGTGTATAGAAGGTCGAAAAAGTTTACTAGAGAAGGGTAGGGGGGTTGAAACAATAAGTAAATCTAAAAGGGAGTAAATATATAAAAAATTTAAAAAATATAAAAAACAATTTCTGGTTACTCGTCCCCTACTACAATCATCAAATCTCTTACTGGTACTGCTAAGCTGTAGAAGAGTTTAATAAGTGGGAAGGGATACTAAGGGTAACCTCTACTTACAAAGGTAGACGTAAATTTTGTTATATATTATTTTTTTATATTCTTCTTTATATTTTTTTTGTCGTTTCCTCTTTATTTCCTTCTTCCCCCATCCCTTCCTAGTCCTTCCACCCCAGATCTCCTTCTTTGTCGTCGTTCTTTTCACCTTCTCGCCCACCCCGATGCAGCCCTTCGGTCCACTGTAGCCTCAGTACACCCACCCCCCTTATTTTATGATAGAATTGGCCGATTCCGCTTTTTATACCAGATGTGCTAGACCCCAGATACTTGCTCCCTTCTCTGGTTGCTGCCCCATTTCCGTGATTTCTAGATTTCTTAGTGGTATTTCTGATTTAGTTTCTCGTATATCAGTATTTATATTTTGTATTCTGAATTAATATTTCGTATTAGTTTTTCATATATATTGTACGAGAATTTATGTAGATTGTATTAGAATTTATGCTTTGTAGCAGTATTTATATATTGTATTAGTTATTTATATATATTGTATGAGTATTTATGTAGATTGAATTAGAATGTATGTATTGTAGCAGTACTTATATATATTGTATTAGTATTCACGTTTCGGGAGTCTGAATTAATATTTCGTATTAGTTTCGGGATCCTGAATTAATATTTCGTATTAGTTTTTTTTTAGTGTGTTGGCCCTCAACTTGTTGACCTGTCATTTTAAGACAGCATTGGCCGATTACTACTAACTATTGTAGTGGTGGTAGATCCCCTGTCATGATGGCCTCATAAAATTCTTTCACTACAATCTCGTATTTAGTATCCCTTCCGACTTATTAAACTCTTATATAGCTTAGCAGTACCAGTGAGAGATTTGATGATTGTAGAAGGGGACTAGTAACCAGAAATTGTTTTTATATTTTTTATATTTTTTATATTTTTTATATATTTACTCCCTTTTAGATTTACTTATTGTTTCAACCCCCCCCCCCTCCCCTTCTCTAGTAAACTTTTTCGTCCTTCTATACACTATCCTAAGAATCTGGTGTAGTTTTCACTTTCAACGCTTGACTGAGTTTCCTACACTCCCTCTCCCTCTTTATTCTACTGGCAAGTTCAGCTACCCCTACCTTCCAGAAATTGCCATGATAGAATCATGTGTCTTAACAACAAACGTTTGACCAATCCTTGTGACAATCACTTTTACCATATATGGAATTACCCCTTGAGAAGTTCGGCTATTCACTTACCAGGCTAAACATTTTCATTTAGTCCAGAATTAGCCGTCGAAACGGCTTGAGCTCAGCCGTCGGGGTCCTACTTGTTCCTATATATATATATTTATATATATATATATATATATATTTATATATATATATATATATATATGTATTTATATATATAAAATATATATGATCGTCGGCAAATCACTGATGAGGGACTTATTTTATTACATGTTATCCATGTGCAACCTGCAGTATTCTTCTCCCCATATTTTCACATATATTTACCTAAACTGCGATTCTGTTTTTTTCTCTCTCTCTTACTGCTCCCTCGTTCTCTCTGTTTCTCCTACTTTCTTTCGCCCCCTCTGTCATGTCAGTTAACTCTTCCTCACACTTCCACTCACTCACTCACTGTTTCTCCTCTTCTCACTTCACCCCGTTCGTGACGAAAACATTTTCTCTCTTTCTCTCATTTGGATTCGTTCCCGAAAGTTCTTTTTTCTAAGCGCTCATATATTCACCTAGCTTATGCTAACAGAATAACTATGAAGCTTGTTCCCTTCCTTCTACGGTTAGGTCTCCTCTTTGTTGTTATCTTGTCTCACTCGCTTTACGCATTTTAATTGTCCTAATAACTTAATTTAGTTATTATTGCACCGACGTGAGGTATATGATTTTTAATGCAATGAAATATCTATGATCGTCGGCAAATCACTGATGAGGGACTTATTTTATTACATGTTATCCATGTGCAACCTGCAGTATTCTTCTCCCCATTTTTTCACATATATTTACCTAAACTGCGATTCTGTTTTTTTCTCTCTCTTACTGCTCCCTCGTTCTCTCTGTTTCTCCTACTTTCTTTCGCCCCCTCTGTCATGTCAGTTAACTCTTCCTCACACTTCCACTCACTCACTCACTGTTTCTCCTCTTCTCACTTCACCCCGTTCGTGACGAAAACATTTTCTCTCTTTCTCACATTTGGATTCGTTCCCGAAAGGTCTTTTTTCTAAGCGCTCATATATTCACCCAGCTTATGCTAACAGAATAACTATGAAGCTTGTTCCCTTCCTTCTACGGTTAGCTCTCCTCTTTGTTGTTATCTTGTCTCACTCGCTTTACGCGTTTTAATTGTCCTAATAACTTAATGTAGTTATTATTGCACCGACGTGAGGTATATGATTTTTAATGCAATGAAATATCTATGATCGTCGGCAAATCACTGATGAGGGACTTATTTTATTACATGTTATCCATGTGCAACCTGCAGTATTCTTCTCCCCATTTTTTCACTCATTTATATATATATATATATATATATTTATATATTTATATATATAAACTACGCAACACTCAACAAACGTATATATATATATATATATATATATATATATATATATTAATATATATATATATTTATATATATATATATATAAATATATATATATATATATATATATATATATATATATATATATATATATATATATATATATATATATACGTTTGTTGAGTGTTGCGTAGTTTAGTTGTTAAAGCAGTTGATTTAAAATCATGAGTGTGAGTTCGATTCTTTGACCGAGTATTTCACGTTCCTCTAGTTCACTCAACTGCAAAATAGTTGTTATGTCACTTGGCCATGTTGTATCAACTTTTGCCTTTTCATTGGACTACATCAGTGGCGTGAGGAGGAGAGACTGGCAAGCTTGGGCGACTGCTGGTCATCCATAAAATCTGTTTGACCTAGTCTTGAGGCGCGAGGGGGAAACTCTTGGTGCAAAACCCTTTGTCATTCGTAACCAAATGGTTTCATAACCATCGATCAACGACGAAAATGACCATATATATATATATGTGTGTATGTGTGTGTGTGTGTGTGTGAGGGCGTGTGTGTGTGTGTGTGTCTGTGTGTGTCTGTATGTGCGCGAGCGTGGGTGTGTGTGTGTGTGAGTATGTTTGCGTGTGTGTGTGTGTGTGCCTGTGTATGCATGTGTGTGTGTTACACACTTTTTGAAATGAAGCAACGAAGCACATTTTTCTGCTGAACTACCAAAATTAATATACATCAAAAGTGATGCCAAGTCAAGTGGCTAACAAACAGTCACACACATATGCGCACACAGGTGCGCCCGCAAATATACTTCTCATATCCACAAACATACACAAGGAAACACACATATAGAGATAATAATCATTTGAACATCCATTCATCCATACATACATTATATATATATATATATATATATATATATATATATATTGATGCATACCTATGATAACTGTAGTCGAAAGTTATTTCCAGCTAAACGTTCCTGCCAATTTATCCCCAACACTGCATTACATCCACCTCACCATAACTGGAAAAAACTTCCCCCTGAAATATCATAATAATGTTTAATCTAACAAGAGCCAATTAAATAGTTAAGGTTGACCCAACCACTCTATGCCAACTGTGATATTGTTACAAAAATCACATACATGAGAGTTTGTATTTCGTTTCACTAAACACAAGTGGTCGCACTAAGCTGTTATTTATCTCCAGCCTTTAGCATTAAACGTCTGGCACAAAAGTATTTTTCAGGATAAGGTGGATATATGCTTGATCTGTTGCCAATCAGTTTAAGTGCCATCATCACCATAGTCATTCTTATTATCGTTCCTATTAGTGCAATCATCAGTTTCCTCTGTATCATAGTGTTGTTTGACAGCTGTTGATTGGTAACATCGGTAGAACTTCAACTAATATGACACTATAATATTTACTTATGTATGTGTAGGTTCAAATCCAGTGGAAGTTTAAGTTTACTTTATTTGAATCAAGCAGAACTATGATCAATGATACAGCAAGAGTGACCAAACTATATTTTAGTTTAAAAATTGTATTGGATATAAAGACGGGTAATTGTTTAAGAAGTTCACTTAACAATTATTGATACAACTCTGTAACATCTCGTGCACGTGTCTTTATTATAGTCTTTAGTTTACCAAAGCCTTGTGAGTGACATAGATTGGATGGAAAATATTGAAAGCTATAATTCAAAATTCCAACAGTGCTGTATATTGTCACATGATTTGGCTTGGGAATAACGTTAAAGGTCCTTGAGATATATGTGATTTCTTAGAGTTTAAGAGTTATCCAGAGACGCTGGTCATATACTCTCCCTTACAATTCCAAGTGTTCTTAATTCTTCAAGATGTTTTCCATCATGTACCATATTACCATGAGGAAGCACATCAAACGTCAATAATCGTTTGATTCCAATGTTGTTTGTGTTTGAAATAGAAGTATTTTATAACCGTTTAGTATATGATAACGCTTAAAGCTGAATATTCCGTTTGATAAATATAAAATGTACACTATTGGTTCGCAGTTTGGATTCCTCCCTTGAGATTTGAAATCCCCACCATCACATCAGAGACAAGTTACTCTCATTTGA
>OZ024740.1:97098765-97101265 GCA_964016885.1 Eledone cirrhosa
AACATCTACCCCACCTCGAGGGGCGCCTTCATCAAACGGGCCACCGACGTTCCGATCTTGCGAAGGAGCTCGTTTGTACGGAGTCCAAGTATGCCTGAGATCTGGACGGTGACAGGTGCGAAGAGGAAGCGGCCGGAAAGTCCCCTGTATTTTTTTCCGGGAGTTTTGGACGAAGCGACAAGTTGGAGGCGGAGAACATGTTGCAACAGGTAACATCCTAGATGTGGGATCTACCTCCTTCGAGTGGGAAGAGGTGATTCCATCGAGACGCTTGCAATCTCCGCAGTCAAGGCCTGTTGTTTCCAGTTTAGCAGATATTTCGTTAGCTGAAGGTCTCATACAAATGTGAAGTAAGATTGAATTAAAGCAGTAAAAAAATGTATATATATGTATATAGTGAGAGAGAAAGAAAGAAAAAACCTGGAGAGTTTAGAGGATACGAGGAATGATTGTAGTGTTAAGAGAGTTAACTATTAAGACGTCATTATCGAGAAGAAAGATTTGTCGATAGTGACAAACGTTTACAATTATGTTAAGGATATTAGTTTCAGTGTGGTAGTGATGCCCTTCACATCCATGTAGGTACCCTTGTTGATGAGATACAAGTTTACCAATAAAATTAAACGACACGATGTGGAAGAATATGGAACACTTCTAACACACATGGTGGGACATGGATGCGACAAAAATGTTTACATATATTTCCTCCGTAGCCATGTTATTAAAAGTAATATTCTGAGAATGTTCAGAGTTATTTCCCGTTTGCAACTGAAAAGCATTAGAAGGGATTAAATTTGAATTGTTTTTGTTCCCATTGAGGCAGATGACATGATATTACTTATCCCCGAAGATAGTGATCTCCAACATGCACTTGATAGGTTTGATATTGAGTATTGCATGGTTTGGATGCAAATCTGTGCACTCTACATGTAAATGGAGTTTCACTAAAGCAGTTTAAAAATTCCAATGTCTCGGGATCATGTTCACGAGTGATGGAAGGTAAAAGGCTGACTTAAGTGCAAGAATTAAAGACTTGATGCAGTAATGTGCCAGTTTCTGAATTCGGCATTCAGAAGAAAGGGTAGGTGTAAAAGCCAAACTCACCCTCTATAATTCAGTATTTGTGGCAATCATTACGTATGGTTAAGAATCTTGGTAATGACTGAAAGAATACGATCACAAATGCAAGCAGCTTAAATAGAGTTGTTCCAAAGGTTCTTTGGAGTAGGTTACTCAATAGAATGCGTAACTTGGATATCAGAGAGTCACTCCAGCTAGAGTCGCTACTTTTCCAAATTGAGGAATCACAGCTGCGATATTACGGGCATGTGGTCAGAAGGCCTAGGGGAAAAATCGTTGAACAGATTTTTATGGTCAAAACCAAGAGGCAAGACACCAAGGAATGGACCCTGAGCAAGATGTTTGGACAGCATCCGTGAGCCCGGTTGGTCTCACTTATGGATCCAACAAGATCAATTGGAGAAGGTTACACTGGAAGGACCCTCTAAGAAATAAATAGGAGGAGGAGGAGGAGGAGGTAGAGGGGCAATAGGAATTTCGTTACTTGCAGTTGTATCCCGATTAGGGAGAAGGTATGAATACTCTTATAGGTAGTCTTCAATAGAAATCTTTCGGCTTTTGGTTTATTTAATTTCGGTGTTTTTAATGGCGTTATACTGGCCACCTTTCGGGTTTGTGATGGGGCTGAGGGCGTAAGTTTATGTGTGGCTAATGCCTATACATGTGACCAAACTTATTTTCCTCTCTCCCTCCCCTCTCTCTCTCTCTCTCTCTCTATATATATATATATATATATATATATAGAGAGAGAGAGAGAGAGAGAGAGAGAGAGAAAGAGAGAGAAAGAGAGAAGTAGAATACTGGAAGGTAATATCCGTAGTGGTAGAGCACTCAGTCCATGAGACGACTTTGGTAGGAGTAGTAACACAACAGTTGGTACACCATACAGAGAACAATTGTTTCTGCTTATGCGGATCTTCAGCTCGGACTGGTAATGGTTATACGGAACAGGAAGAACAACCGTATGAACGCGCATGCGCAGATATGGTCACTTCAGCCAAGCGATGCAAAACCGCGGGCGAAAATTGTAAGGGAGATAACTGTAAATGTCCGGAAAGTCCACTGTAGTTTATGAAGCTGTGGTCACTTCCAACTGACCAAATCAACCACAGGACGTCAAATCCTATGTGGGTATGGTGGAGGGCCGATTTAAGGAACGCTTCCTGGACGATCATTCGACCTTTAGGTACCCGGACAAATGATAATCCACGAAGTGCGTGAGTCCAAGTCTTACGAAAGGGGCAATCCGTCTTGTGGACTGTGTATTGAAGAAAGGATAAATATTCTAAAGAGATTACGTAATAGCGATTGCCTAAATTCAAGAAATGAAATCTTCTCACGTTTTCTACATGCCTGGAAACACCTCTTGCATAACTACAAAGCTCCGGATTCAATAACAACAACATTCTAATTTTCTAAT
>OZ024740.1:97108765-97133765 GCA_964016885.1 Eledone cirrhosa
CTGACTATAATCGATATTTCTTCGCATTAAAGACCAGATACCTCAAAATCAGTGCGAGAAATAATTAAAATAATTTATTGGGACAGAGCGAATTGGGTGGAGAAAGAGGGACCATAAACAAGCAAAAGTAGTAATGCAACGTAAAGAGAGGAATGCAATGATACATGTTAACTTAAGTTCGACCACATCAATGACGAGAAGACGTATATATATATGTCCAGATTTATGAACAGTCCAAATCAAAATACGGATTGAACTTCCACAAATATTTATTAGAGAATTGGAAACGCTACTTGGATGATTGTCTCATGTTTTGGCCCTACACACTCGACCAACTGAATGATTTCAAAAATTTAACAAACGGCATCAATAACCACATCCAATTCACAATGGAATACAGCCAAGATCAATTCCCATTTCTGGACATCTTAATCATAAAAAAAGACACAAATATCGAAACTGACATACACTACAAACCAACAGATTCCAAACAATACCTGCTATTCATCTCCAACCATCGAAAGCACACGAAGACGAACATTCCTTTTAACCTAGCAAGAAAAATTTTCACAATTGTCTCCAATTATGGAACGCGAAATAAAAGACTTCAAGAATTAAAGGAAATTCTACTCGAAAGACAGTACCCACCATTACTAATAAATAATGGAATAGAAAGGGCTAAAATAATAGGCATTGATGAATTATGAAAACAGAAACAAATTCAAGGTACGTTCAATATTCTATCATATATCTCAACACACAACCCAAGAATTGCGGAAGCTTACAACACTATTCACAAAAAAATCCCACTACTGAAACAAGACCCAAGAGTGAAAAAAGCCCTTGAAACACACAAAATAATCAAAAGCAGAAGACAACCGAAATCACTGAAAACATTACTCACCAATGCCAAATTACCTACCACAAACCCACAACAAACTGTCAAAAAATGCGGTCGCTCTAATTGTGGAACCTGCACTCACCTCATTGAAGGCAACACGTATACATTTAAATCAGGACAAAATGTTGCTGTAAAATGTCACTTCACTTGCTCATCAACAAATCTATTTCATGCCATTAAATGTAAAGGATGCAATGAAGATTATAGAGGACAAACTAAACTCACACTCAGAAATAGAATGACAGTTCATCGCTAACAATTACGAGATCAGACCACAAGACAGTTACCATTAAGCGCACATCTAGACATATGCGCAAGGAATACGACACCCAAATTCCAAGTCTTCCCATTTTACCTTTGCCCTGACAATACAACAGAACAAATACGAATAAATAAGGAAAATATGTTTATTCGAAAACATAGATCAGTATTAAATATGGTTTAATATACATTATGTCAACACCATAAAATGCTAACCATCCAAACAAACACATACACGCACACGCATAATACCTTCTACTTTAGAAAATAAAATCCCGAACTAAATGAACCTTAACATACGTTTGCGCTGACAATACAACAACAAATACGAATAGGTAAGGAATATATGTTCATTCAAAATCATTTCTACTAACGGAATCATTTTCCTCCACACACACACTCACACACACACAAAATATATATTCTCTTCATCTTAACATGCTAACCATACTCCCACACACACATAACACAACTCCCTCCCCCATTTCTACCAATAGAATCATCTTCCTATGCACACACACACACACACACACACACACACACACACACACACACACACACACACACACACAAGGCTACAAAATAAATACCCAAATACGGGCGCAAAATTTTAATGACCTTGTTCACGTGATAGAATTAATTTCATTTATAACCAATCAAATTACATTTTTTTTTAAAAAGCCTTCGTGAGCCACTTTTTTTATTGTCATAAAATTCTGTAAAAGGCTACAAAATAAATTACCAAATACGGGCGCGAAATTTTAATGAACTTGTTCACGTGACAGTATAATTTCATTTATAACCAAACAAATTACATTTTTAAATAAAAAGCCTTCGTGAGCCCCTTTTTTTAATGAAAAGTAATTCAAACACTCATATATCAATAAAACAACCTGACCCCCCCCCCACCCCCACCTTGTTTGAAGAACTTTATAACGTGAACTGCAGCGTAATTTATTATACTTATTGACCAACCAATCAAATTACTTCTCTAAAAACTTTGCGTTTCGAGACACTTTTTTCCATATAAAACAAGTACCATTCAAAGACCGACCGGATATGAGAAAATCCACAGACCCTCCATCTCAACTCTACTTTTGAAAAGCAGAAGAACTGCGAAACCGGTAAAGGAACAAAATAAATATATATTTTTTTTTTTTAAATAAGACAGTTGCATTTTCGATTTCATCTTTTTTTCTTTATACTTTCACTCGTGTAGGGCACCTCGGTTATTTTTCATTTTGTAAAAAAACTCACTTTCTAATATATATATATATATATATATATATATATATATATATATATATATATATATATATGGATATATATATATATATATATATATATATATATATATATATATATATATATGTGTGTGTGTGTGTGTGTGTGTATGTATATATATGTAATATATATATATGTATGTATGTATATATATGTAATATATATATATATATATTATGAAAGTAAAACAAAGAAGCCTTCAATACATCAACAGTCTTTATTAGCCAACAATGTTTCGTCCTATTAAGGACTCATCAGGGCAATTAAAACAACAAGAAGTATTATCGGCCAATACAATATATATATATATATATATATATATATATATGGTGAACTAAATATATATATGTAGTTCACCATACCGAGAACAATTGTTTCACCTTAGATGATCCTCAGCTCGTAAAGGACATGGTTATACGGAACTGAGTGCTCTCTCTCTATATATATATATACAAATGGAAAAGAATGAAACGAAATTCCATTTCTCACTCTTAGTACGGCTGATACTTAAATGTAAGTATGTATACAGACGTACAGTAGTATGTATATATACACATACATGCACACATATATATATGTACGTATGGCTTTACCGAACATTTATTATAATGTTCGGTTTGTTTGTAAACAAACAGCCCGAATTACGCCGTACAGTGTTCGGCAACCATCGTTGCCCTTTTGTTAAACACTGACACAGGAACGATGTTCTAATTTCAAGCTTATTAGCTATCGTCAGCATCGTATACCTTCCTGTCAGATGACTGAACTGTGTCAGTGTTGAACAAAAAGGCGACGATGGTTGCCGAACACTGTACGGTGTAATTCGGGCGGTTTGTTTACAAACAAACCGAACATTATAATAAATGTTCGGTAACCCCATACGTACATATATATATATATATATATATATATATATATGTGTGCATGTATGTATAGATACTACTGTACGTCTGTATTCATATATGTATGTACGTATACATACTTACATTTATATATATATATTCAGAATATGTTGTAAGCATACCCTCACTGTTAATTTAAAGAAAAGCTTCTATTGCATGATCAGTTCATGAAAAGACATGAACCACCAAAACCACAAAACAAAGTCTCAGAATCGAAATCAAACAGAAGAATACTTAGATATATATAGATATATTGATGATGAGATATATATATGGCCATTATTGAGACATTTGTATGCTAAAAATTCTCTGTCTGGATTTATAGCTGTATCAACAACAGAGAAAATGCTGGTGTTTCTGCTGTAAAACTTTATTATACAAAAATAGGTTCTTAAAACTGTTCGAGTTCTCATGATAACTTTATTCGATTCGGTAGTTGTTTATCTATGTTCTTTTACTTATTTGATATTATTTCTAGGTGTTTTGTTTACTTTTTGTTTGTATATCTCTTTTACGACTGGCTAATCTATTCTATAACAATGCAATGGTTTTTTCCATTTTTGTTTTTAATGTTTGAAGACAAAGATGTTACATCAAATAACATCAGCTTACACATAAACTCTATTGTGTTGTCACAGTAATTCTTTGACTTTAAACTGTTGTAGTTCTCAATAAATGTTGTTATACTTTCTTTCAATTCACTTTCTTCACTCAATAACATCATTTTTTTCATTTCACTGTATTCTTTACAGTTATACACACACACATATATACACACAATATACACGCGTGCACACACTGTACTTGTGTTGAACTAATGTTGAATAGGCCCGTAGCACTACACTGAACACATTCTCTTTACTTGCTTCCAGATACTGAACTCTAGCTATGCTAGAGCTCCAATATGTGACAAGACTGGATCTTTGGATTATAGGTATAGTCCAGCTGACAGGTTTCCATAGTTTCCCTCACTAGACAATTACATTTACACTGCTTATAATGACTCAAGGATATAATAATAACACTTCCCTAAAATACGATGCAGTGAAATTTAATGCAGGGCCACATGTTTGCGATGCAACATTTTTATATACTCAGCTAAGCCTACGTCCACATAATGTTAATAATTGTTTCTAGTTGTTGCACAAGGCCAGCAATTAACCAGTACATTACTGGTACTTTAATTTATCGACCCCGTAAGGATGAAAGGCAAAGTTAACCTCGGCGTGATTTGAACTCAGATCATAAAGGGACGTAACGTTAATAATAATATCATGGAAGAATCATTCATCTTAGAGGTGAACTAATTTGGCAAGTGATTTGATTAGGGACCATATGTTGAAACAAATAACTACAATTGTAAAGGATTCATTTTAGCCATTTGAAACTGCAACTAATCCATTGCAATGGAATGATTATGGGCACTCAGACACAAATGACGTGAAGAATATTTTAACACCTTGAAATATATTTAAAGGGAATTTTAGTTTTGATTTGTGTTTTTGTATGTGTATTTTTATTGGCTAATTCAATGTAACTGCATTCATCTTAATAATTCTATAAATATCTCTCTTAGAAAGATATAACCATATATCAGTATTTTAATGTAAATCTCTAAACATTCTTGATATCAACCTGTTTGATGCCATTCATGTAAATGAAAAGCTTCCAGCATAATTTTACATAGGAAAACTTAACAAATTAAATTCGAAACACTATTTAAATAATAAAAAGTGATCTACTTTATTAAATTCCACCAAATTACTGTTGAATTTGAAATATAATCTAAACGTATGTACAGAGGATTTCATTAGAATTATAGTAAATAAGTAAATAATTAAATATAGTAAATATGCAGATGCAATCTCAAGAAAACGTTCAGTCCAATATTTGTTCTGAACATAATCAAGCATCTCTTCATAGAAATATTCAAATTCAATTGAATCCTGAAGCAGATTTTATTTCTGTTGTAATAGCTGTAGTTATCATTATCATATATACCTATTTACCTACAATGCAGTACTAATTTCATTTAGAAATAGTTTTTTTTAGAAAACAATCAGATCTCAGAAACATTTGTTGAGTGAGCTGATCTTTCTATTGTTTTCTTCATCCAACAAATATAATGTACATCAACATGTTAAGAAAATAACTGCTACTGTACGATGTCAATGTTTTGTTCCTATGGCAAAACACATCAACATATATTGTATATCACTTTGGAAAAATTGAGCCTCATTTTTCAGTATTCTTGTTGTTTCACTCGTCATTATATTTCTATTATTGTTTTTCATGTGTCTATTGATACCCAAATCACCTGAAACCACTGCTGAATTTATGATATAAATCTGCTTCTTTCAAATTTCCCATATTTGAATGAAAAAACTTCTATTATGATTTTTAAATATAGAATCTTGTAATTAATGTTCAATACATTTAAGCTATATTACTAAATTCTTCCAGAATCATTATTTTCAAATTGAATTAAAACACATGGGCTTTTTCTTTCACCAGAATCATGGTAACAAAAGGGTTAAATTATAATGAAGAAGATTCACATATCACTTCTTTAAATTGATTTAAACACCTCTCACACACCTCTGTAACCGAAAATAGAATAAGGAATATACAATGAAGAATATGTGCCAAAGGTTTTGTAAACAATATGACATCTTAAAATTGAAGTATGATATAGACATGATTCTTCTTTTGAAATTAATCAATTAAAGAAAAAATAGTTACTAGAAGGAAATCCAAATTATACTGTGATAAATGTTTTTCAGTTATTCAAAACATGTAAAACAAATGAGTAAAATGACACAGTTTGACAAGACAGTTTCTTACTAAACTTAATGAAAGACAGATAAATAGTTGTTTTAAACTGTATTCTCTGCACAACAAAAATAATTTATTGTTTGAATGATTTGTGATCTGTTACAAAATACCAGTCATGTACAGCAAAAAAAAAAATATTTGCATAACATTTCAGCTGTGAAAAAGCTAAAACCAATTCATAAAACCAGCCTCAGTAATGAAAAATTTGTTGAGAATAGGACTTAAAAATTCTCTATCTAAACATGAATATTTCAGCAGAAGTCTTACTGTCTAGAGTTGGGTTAAATGGTCAAATGTTGCATATGTTACTAGCTTCAGCCAATCAAAGAGAAACAATTCTACTTCTTAGTTATGAAAAAGCATCTATGTAATCACAACTTATCTCAAAACTTTTGATACCAAACCACTTGAAAACTCTCTTTGTTCTATGATACAAATCTGTTTATTTTAAAGTATTCATATTTATCTACAACACTTTCATAATATTTTTTTTGTAAGACCCTTTGTTAATTTATTCCAAAAATTCATTAACTATTTTGCTACCAAACTATCTGAAACTATCCTTTGTTCTACAATATAAATCTAGTCTTTTAACGATTATATTTCTCTAAAAGAATCTTCTATCATGACTGTGTGTAAGAACCTTTGTTAAATTATCTCCAAAGCCTATAACCAATAATGGGAAATTTAGTTATGTTCCTTCATCCTTCTGAACTTTTGATTATTTTCAAAATATTAATGATAATCACAGGCACAGTCATTCATTTGTAATATGGCAATGAAATGGTTAAAAAAGAAAGGACACATTGGACAATACAATTTATTATATACAAAATGAATTCAGCTAAAATATGATCAATTAACATAGAACTGTACCTAAATAACAAACACAAGACATCTCCTTCAGTAAAGGATGTTACAGAGCATCCCACATCTTGATTAAATACTTCAGCCATCATATTTTAATATTTTGTTGCTTATTGACTAACATTTCAAGTTGTTTAGATTTTAAACTAATATTAGCTAGTGACCTCATCAATATTAAGCATGGAGTCTATGAAAGTATGATTGCTACACTAGAAATGGGTTATAATCTTTATATATAGACATATAAACATGCTAAATATAGGTATTTCTCTGTAATTTGAACTAATTATAAAATGTTAATTTATATAGATATATAAGTGTCTCTATTACTTCTATTCTGTATATATATGTCTATATCATATACATCAGCAGCTTAGCACCCAACTTAATATACACCTATATTAACTGTCAGCATGAGCATTAATATTGCACAAAATAATACGTCCATTTCAGAATACTGCAGTAGGTGATAGCGTATATAAGCTCCTTCATTAAGTATTTCCTTGCAGTTGTGTAGATACTATGAATGTGTTCAGATGAAACCCTGACAAGGCTTGAGAAGCAGTTAAATGTGTTTCTCAATTTTTCAATTTACAAGGAACTATATATATTTGGCATATTTATATGTCTAATTACTAAAAATGTATAAAATTTATGCTGTCTTAGTTACTTCTATTTTGTATATATACAGATCTAACTTTATCATATATATATATATATCATCATTTTACGTCCGCTTTTCCCTGCTTGCAAGGGTGGGATGGAAATTGATTAGGGCTTGATTTCTACAGCTATTGCCCTTCCTAACACCGACCTCATTTACAGTGAGTGCTGGGTGCTTTTTTGCCGTGGCACTTTCATAACCACTTTGCAGTGGAATGATAGGGACTCCAGTTATATCATCTCATTTCTACAGCTGAGTAAACTGGAGCAATGTGAAATAAAGGAAACAACACATCACCCGGTCTGAGAATTGAACTCGCAACCTTTCGATGCAAGGCCAATGCTCTAACCACTAGGCCATATATATATCATCATCATCATCATCATCTTCACCAGGTCATCGTCTGGTTGTTATCTATTTTTAGCAGAGTAAATGATAACCTCCAGCAACAATGACACAATTTCATATATAAATTAAATATCTCCCTGTCATACTGTCATACATATTTGTAATTCTCTATGGACAAAGAATGTAGATCAGAAGTATGAGGTAATGGCCATGGTCTTCACAAACCCTTCTTGACTAGATATAACAATGATGCTTATGTATTGTTTATACTGTTATTTGTCAACTCTTTTGACGAAAACATGAAGTTGTTAGTGTAAGGCTTGTCATATTGAAATAATATGGTTGATGTGGGGAAGAGAGAGAAGTGCAGAGTATTTGAGTAAAGGTAACACATGAAAAGCAATCTGTGAGGAATATAGTAACAATTATATTAATGGTATAAGAGACAAAGGGAGACAACACCACCTCTGTGGATAAACCCAAATAGAGGTGAAACTTAAGTTAGATAATTCATGCTTTATCAGTCCACAAAGAAATGTATAACAAAGATACATTTCCTTATATTGAGGTATGCTTTTACAGATTTAGACAATTTTGGTTAAATCATCTACTGTTTTGGTACTGATGTGTATTTGTGACACACGTCTGTATATGTGTGTTGTATGTGTGTGTGTCTTTGTGTACAAATTTGTGCATATATCATTTTGTATGGAAATGAAAGACAATAACTCTGACATTTAAAATTTTTCAAGACAATGTGATCAACAGCTATAGTAATGATGACAGCAGTGATGATTAGATGTTGATGATAATAATGACAATAAGAAGAAGAACAACAACAACACGAACAACAACAATAATAATGATTTGTTACTGTTTATGGGTTTGGATATGTGCATATATATATATATATGTGTGTGTGAATGCATGATGTGTGTATACATGTGGTAGTGGTAATGATAGCGAGGGCCTGTGGTGGAGGGGGGGTGCATTGAAAAAGTTGAGAGTATTCGTGATGAAGAAACAACAGATTGGAGAGAAAAAACATGTTATGACAAAGAGATGTAAAACAGAGAGAAATATAGACAGAGAGAAAGAAATAGTGAGAAAGAAAGGCCGGCAGAATGAGGCTGAAAGAGAGAGGAGGGATAGAGAGAGAAAGGAAAATAGAAGGTGATAAAATGAAACTGGTAAACAAACAATATTCGTTAGATACACTATTTCTAACTTCAATATTTTAAATTTCTATACACTGCAATCATCATCAGTATCTAGATCATGACATCATCAGTGCTGTCATCATCATCACCTCATCAACAAAAACATCACCAACAGCTCTATCAATATGTTTATAATTAGTATCATTATCATTAATGTTATTAATATTAATGATTGTTGTTAATTTTGTTGTTTGTTGTTTGTTGTTCCTCTCCCTTTCTTTTTCTAATCATCATCACTACCAACATCTATGTGTTTGATTATCTTTATTTAATATCACTATCTGTTTGATTATCTTTATTTAAATGAATATTATTATCAATTTATTATTATTATTATTTTTTAGAAATATTGTTCTTAATCTAAATTGTTGTTTTTATAATTATTATTATAAGGGCAGTGGATTGGCAGCATCAGTAGAGGGTCGGACGCCATGCTTTGATGCATAGAGTTATGCTCCTTTCCATTCTGAGTTCAAATCCCACAAAGGTTTACTATGCCTTTCATCCTTACGGAGTCGATAAAATAAAGTACCAGTAATGCACTGGGTAATTGCTGGCCTTGTGCCAAAAGTAGAAACAATTATTATTATCATTATTATTATTATCGTTGTTGTTGTTGTTGTTGTGGTTGCTATTATTAATTTCAGCAATACAATACACTGCATACCTGTTTCATAGAGTGTATTCAATGCAATACAATAATCAAAATCAAAATAAAACACTTGAGGAAAAAAAGGAAAGAGTAGTAGTAGTAGAAGCAGCAGCAGCAGCAGCAGTAGTAGTAGTAGTAGTAGTAGTAGTAGTAGTAGTAGTAGTAGTAGTAGTAGTAGTAGTAGTAGTAGTAGTAGTAGTAGTAGTGGTGGTGGTGTTGTTGTTGTTGGTAGTAGTAGTAGTAGCAGCAGCAGCAGCAGTAGTAGCAACAGCAACAGTAGTAGCAACAGTAGTAGCAGCAGCAACAGCTGCAGCAGTAGTAGTTCCATCATGAACATCATCAATCACCATATTCATCATCATAATTAATCAGCCTTATTAAATAATGATGATGATGATAGTGGTGGTGGTGGTGGGGCAATGAAGTTATTCCATTTTTGTGATTTGAACTAAAATCTGGAACAGTGATCTTTAAGGAAATATTGAAAGGAAATGTGTCATCATTTTCCAGAAAATAACAAACAATAGGAAAATCCCACCTCTCATTGAAAAGTTGTCATGCAAAGCTCAAGGGCATCAATTTAAGAATAAATGATTCATAGTTAGCAATCACATCAAATATCATTTAATGAAAGTAGGTTTGTCTGGTGTATGTGGAATCCTTTATATTGTATGGCATACAGTATACTATATTATGTTACATGTTATATAGTAGTTTGTATACAATGTGAAAAATGTTTGTTTTTTTAAATATGCTGGAACAAATTTCTGTGGCAAATTTAATGGAATTTAAAAAGAAAGATATGATGGTATTTGTTTAAATTTTCAAAACACACACACACACACATCATCATCATCATTTTACGCCCGCTTTTCCTTGCTTGCAAGGGTGGGACGGGAACTGATTCTGGCTTCACACACACACACACACACACACACACACACACACACACACACACACACACATATATATATATGAAATAATTACTTAAAACAGATGTTTGCTACCTATACTTTAAAGACTACTGTTACTTTTTATCAACAGCATAGATCATGTCTCTATGACATATGCCAAAATAGGCTTTGTAACCTTCAGTTGCTTTCTACCTAACATTTCAATGCCTATTCAAGCACAGGTTGTGGATACACAATCTAGGCTAGTTGTTATTTACCTTTCAGATAAGAAATAACAGTAGGTTTGAAATTTTATGTAGCAAGCATCTGTTTTAAGAAATTATTTTATATATATATATATATCAATATATCAATGAATTAGAATCCAGTATGTATAAATGTTGAATCACCACATTCTATATATTACAGAATTACTATTACAGTGATATCATAACAGTGGTGTTATAATAATAATACATCAAGTGCTCATTCCTGCTTATACAAGTGTCTATAACTTTAAACTGATAATATATTTATTAATATAGAATAAACATAATATACAAATATATATGTATCGTTATGAAATTAAATATTTTAAAGAAAATATAATTTGTCATTATTCCTTATATATATCGTCATCATCACCATCATTTTTCATTCAATTTTCAACACTTGCATGTGTTGGATGAGTCCTTTTCAGCACAGCATCTCTCCACTCATCTCATTCCTTCATCTTCTCCTCCATGAATCTCAGCAATTTGAGATCAGCTCTCCCCACCTCCACCAGGTCTTCTTTGGTCTACCTCTATTTTGACTTGCTTACAGTGAGATTTCCTTGCACTGGGATTTCCTTACACTGGGATTTCCTTTTGATCACCCATTGATCATCCATGCCCATCACATGTCCAATGCTAACGTAGTCTCTCTCTTGTACACCACTTCTGATTCCACTTACACCCATGTTTTCTCTCAGTTCATCCAAGCTCTGCTGTTCTCTTACATTAACATTGCACATCCATCAAAATATGATTGTTTCCTTTATCTAGAGCCTATGTATGTGATCTGCAATCACTGTCCATGCTACGCCGTGATGTTACGCTGCCGTGCAGCATAGGACTTTGCATACAGATGTCATACAACCATCCTTTCATTAGAATGGAGAAATCTTTTGTGGTTAATAGAGAGAGAAGCTTTCTAAACATTTTCCATCCTATTCTTATTCTAACTATTATGCTTTTAGAGCACTCTCTTCCACTACTAATTAAGTCACCTTTGTAACAGAAGCTATCAACCAATTCCATGCCGGAATTGGAAATGGTTTATATGACTGTGCTCTTCGTATTAATTACCCTGTGCCTCTATTACATACAAAGTCTTTCTTTCTAGTTAGTGTGCCTGCTACACCTCTTGTGTACCCATGATTTACAGTGTACATCATATAGAATTTATGCCTACTCTTTTTCTGAATATTGAACACGACCACTTCCCTCTTTGATCTAGAGTCTTGTCTTTCCTGCTAACTAATACAATAGTTTTTTCAAACTTTACTCTGAATCTTTAGTATTCAGAGTTCTGTTTCTTCAGCTGCAACTTTTTCTCTTGTTCTTTCATAGAATCTGCTATAAGGGCCAGATCATCAGCATACAGAAGCTCCCATGAATAGCTAGTCTTAAACTCCTCTCTTAATGCAAGGAGAACTATAATAAACAGAAGAGGGCTGAGGAACAAACACTGTACTTTGTATTCCTCACTATATTCACTTCCTACTTTCATTTTACTAACAGTTCTATTAGGAACTTCTTCTTGTTGTCTCACTAAGAAGCAGACATCTGTAGTACATTAATAGGGCATAAACTGAAGATCATCTCATCTATTTTGACACTTTCCCTAGGTAGCCTTGCTAGAACACTTTCCGTCACTTTCATAACTTGGCCCATTATATTTATTCTGATGTAACTGCTCCTTTCCAGGGCATCACCTTTTCTTGTAACGATTTACGATTGTACTGTTGTGCCAGTCATTGTGTATGACTCCATCCTGTATTAGCTGCAAGCCTGTTTCCATGGATATTCAATATTAATGTACAGGAGCAACAAAGCTTTTATGAACTGAGAGAAAAAGTGGGTATAAGAGGAATCAGAAATAATGTGCCAGAGAGACATAATGTGCATTGGAATGGACTTGTGATGTGCATGGACAGTGATCACATAATGAAGAAGTGCCAGGAAATCCCAGTTAAAAGAAACTCGTGTAGATGGAGACCAAGGAAGATCTGGAAGTAGGAGGAGAGTGTTGACCTCAAATCACTGAACTCACAGGTCAAAGGACAAATAAATGTGACAATGTCCAATCCAACCCAACCGATGGAAGCATGGAAATGCTGATGTAAAATGATGATGATGATAATGATAATATATTTACATACGAACACACACAGATACATATATATATAAATATATATATATATACATTCAGAGTGGGTAATTGAGATTGCACCAATATGTATCTAAATATATTTATATTCAATATGTAGGTATGTAAACATGCCAGAAAATACAAATTCCCCTGCTGCTTGAAAAAATGATAAGCACCTTTAATCGATTTTTGGACCTAATTGGGCCCTCATCAGAAGGAGTTGTTTAAGGACAAAACTTGTCGCAAAGATCACTCCCGTCTCAAAGATTATCAGCTCTGGTCCGCTGATCAGCCCTGGTTGAAGCATAATCCCTGGCTGAGCAGACTTATCATTAAAAGACTTTTATCCGTAGGTAACTTATCATTCTGTACAGATCAAATATTTTACCAGTTAACATATACATACATTTTTTGAAGTAGTAACGACTTACATGCTGAAGATTTGCCTGATATTTCAAACAAATCAAGCAACCATATAGAGAATCAGTCATTGCCTTGTAAATGAATCTTCTTCAGTATGTTTTGTTCTTTTAGTTTGATATTGATGAAGGTGATGTACCCATAGGCATCACAGGCTCTCCAAGACTGCAGTTATGTATGCGAATGTCGTAATATTATTGCAAAGAATGGCAGCAATTCATTATTGTTTTCCTTATTCTCAATCAGAATTGCATGCTGTTACATATGAATTCATATAATCTAATAGAGATCAGATACTGCCTTTAACTGAGCCACAGGGGTCATTACAGCACTATTTGAAGTACTGCAAAGAAATAGAAATGTTGGTCATTAATTACAATTACTAGCAATTGTGGGAGGCCTTCTCATTTTACTATAAATATGCACACACACATATATATATATATATATTGTCATCATGATTATCATCGTCATCACCATTTAACGTCCATTCTTCCAAGCTTGCTCTCCCCAAATACTAGTTGATAATATGGAAATATAAAAATATATATAAAGAGATTTATAACAAGGAATTCTTAGGAAACAATCTACATTGAAGAACAGAGTAGATCTGTGGATAACACAAGGATCAATTTACAAAATTGTGACAAGGTTGAGGGATGGTAAAGCAAAAAGTGTTACAAATCCTGGAAACATTTGAAGAAAAGTGAAATATAATGTACAATAACAAGTAGCCAGAAAGTAAGCTAGACGTCTGATTTACATTGCAGATCTTATCTCTATTAACAGTTTCACTGTGTAACAGAATATTCTCAGAGGTTAGATTGTGACCGCTGATGATATGGAAATAACATGGAGATATAAGTAACTAGCTCTAAGATGTGAATCCAAATTACTAAATGTATATTCTACATTTAAAATATATTGAGTTTTTCATGGCAGTGTGAATTTTATTATCTCTCTTTTTGTTTTCCACACACACAGACACAAACACACTAACACACACATATATATGTTTGTGTGTATATCTTATATATATACGATTTATATTTACATATGTATGTATATTTTTATATTTAAAATATATATATCAGTTCCCGTCTCACCCTTGCAAGCAGGAAAAAGTGGACGTAAAATGATGATGATGATGATGATGATGATGATGTATGTATATATATACATGTCATCCTCATCAAGTAGTCAGTCAACAACACTATGACTGTTTGTTGCTTTGGCATGACTTGATAAACTTTTTTCCATACTAATCAGATTTTGCATGAGTTTGCCATTTGTTATGATCAAGGAGGATTTCCATCATAGAAGGCATTCCAGCACACCAGAGGAACCCTTCATTCCTGATATATATACATATATATATATATATATATATCATTACAGTAAATATAATAAGAGGAAAGCCATATGAAGTTGTGTATAAATTGATTTGGCTATTATACATATATCACTGGTGCAATGATTGGGTGGTGTGATTTCCTCATATCCAATGGCCTGAGTTCTTCAAATAGCAATATAGATGTAAAGAAGCAAATATTTTCAATGTGAGTGGCCAACATATAACCTGTTACTGTTAGGCATGTCGACCCCTGCAAAATATGCATAATTACCTAAATAGATTTATACACTACTTCATATGGTCTTCGCCATATTTGCTGTTTTGTACTACCAAAATGAACTTTGATTAGTACAAGTTGTCGAGTGCTTTATTCTATTAGCCTGACCGGTAACTAACTGGAGTGTGAAATGCACAACTCTAGTTGGAAAACACACTATAAATATCATATATATATGTAGAAATGAGATGATAGGGACTGGGGTCCATATCATTCCACTGCAAAGTGGTTGTGGAGGTGCCACGGCAAAAAAGCACCCAGCACTCACTGTAAATGAGGTTGGTGTTAGGAAGGGCATCCAGCTGTAGAAATCAAGCCAAAATCAGTTCTCGTCCCACCCTTGCAAGCATGGAAAAGCGGACGTAAAATGATGATGATGATGATGATGATATATATATATTGAATACATATAGAAATGAGAAGACTTATTGTTAGAACAGCCATTAAAACAGTCAAATGCTGTTAAAGTCAGTGATGGGCAAGAGGTATATATTACCATTGATGTCTTTGACGGCGTTTTGCTTTTTTAATGGCTGTTCTCACAATGGGGTTTCTCATTTTTATATATATTCAATCAAATACGTTCTCACTTCATCTTGATCAGAGACAACATTGTTTTAAATGTATATATATTTGAGTACACATGTGTGTGTTTATATAAAGTGACTCATGATATCTGCATGCTTTTGGGTTTTCATCACAACTAATTATTTAGTTCCAATTCTTTTTTACAATACATAATCCCACAGTTCTTATATTAGGCAATAGCTATCACCAAATTAACCAGATTTAGAAACATATCCCCTGTATGTTTACTTACCATTCGGTCAAGTTGTATGTATTTCTGTAAAATAAATTTGCATCTATTTTCTTCCATTGCAAATGAACTATGTTTTCAAATTATTTCTGTTAAGAATTTACTATGTTGTCAATGCCTCTCAAGAAGAATTCACTGAAATAATGATTTATATAATCTGTGGGATGCATATGTATCAAATAAGCTGAGCACACTGACTTAAGAACATGCCAAATCATTGCCTGCTTTTATCAATTCAATCATTTTTCCCTTCATATAAATAGAAGAGTGAATTCGGTTTTCTCAAAGGTATTATTTATTGCTGTACAGAACTCCTGAATAAATATTACCATGTCAGAAATGAATGGAAAGTGGCTATATTTAGAAATTAAAAGTAAGATATGCATAAAATATGTAATCATATAAATAAAAAGTAAAAACCCACAAAATGTTGGCATAAGAAATCAGAATGCAAAAAAGAAAATATCATTTTAAAAATCAAAACAAAGCTATACAAAGAAAATAACATCAAATATGAATGTGTCAAATATAAGACATTTGTGTGAAGCTGGGGAACACAAATGTACATATGCTATAGAAAGTAAATATACAACCTCGTATATTGCTTACTCAAACGTACGTACTAATTCATATATTTTTGTATTACACACATTTCTGCATGCTTATTGATTGTTAGCACATTTAATTGCCAATTTAAATTTGCTGAATCTAATTCCCTGTCTTACAATCTGGATCTGGATATAAGCCAGAATAAAGATAAATCTCACTTAAAGATTAAATGCCACTACAACAAAGACCATTTTACTCTCTGTGAGAATTGTGAATTAGATTTACACTGCAGTTAATAATCATACTAATCATGGTGTTTTTCTGGGACAATATTAAATAGCCGCATACCTTTTTTGGTACCAAATCTCATGGTAGCCTCATACATTCCACAGTGATAATGTATACCCACTCTAAAGCAAATGCACACAGAATAACATTCAAAATGTTTTGGTTTCAAATGCATAATATTCAAATTTTAAACAGTGCAATCTAAAACAGTCATTGTTACTTTTACAACCAATATTTTGATTTGTTTTGCTACATTTTCTTATTATTGCAATTGATATGTTATTATTTTACACTATGTCAGTATTGATTGACTTCTGATGATATAAGATGTTTCAACTTTCCAACCAGGAGAAGCCCATTCTTTCCCTCTGACAAAAATGTTATATCAACAACTCAACTAAAAAATATATCCTACCTTTTCTGTAAATGGCAAGATTTAGTTTGAAGTATTCTTGGTTTCTAATTCGAGCAGAATTTCTATCAGGAACATATATATATATACATATTATATGTGTATATATATATAATATAGAAAATGCATGTATATATATATATATATTATAAGAACAGATTAAAGTTTAAGCAAAGAATCGCTGCTTTCACCCTTAACAGGGTGTTTATATATATATATCATCATTCTAAAATATATATATATATATATATAATCCTTATCGAGCCCTTTTCGGAATTTAGTCATCCTGTTTATTATTACTATATATATATATATATATATTATAAGAACAGATTAAAGTCATATATATTACTATATATATGACTGGGTTTGAATATGGAATCATATACAAAATGATCATGTAAATAAATATGCTTATAGTCTTGTCATAAATTTTTAAAACTGTAACATATTACTGCTATACTTAGCAAGAAAGGGAGAGCATCCTGATTATACTCTTTCTCATATTTAACCATTGTTAGAGAGGCGTACTCTTTTTGGTTGCTAAAGCAAAATAAGCTAAAACCTTATAGTGTTTATGATTATGATTAACTGATGAAACTCATTTGCATATACACTGACACACACACATATTATATATATATATATATATATATATATATATATATGTAAGTATGCATGTATACGTACATACATATATGTATACAGACGTACAGTAGCATGCACATATATATATATATATACATATATACATACATATGCATACAGGTACACATACATATATGCACGTATCAGTTTAGCGGCGCTTATTATAACGTCGCTTTGTTCGTTTGTAAACAAACTGAGCAGCCTGAATTTATGCCATACGGTGTTAAGGCAACCACGTCACCTTTTTGTTCAACACTGACACAGGAACGATGTACTAGTTTCAAGCTTGTTAGCTATCATTAGCACCGTTTACCCATCTGCCAGATAGTTGAACGTTCGAAAGTATATACTTTCCTTATGAAAATTAACGGCTGAGCAGCCTAATTTGCATATTGAGTGAGTTAAATCGGTCAGGCATACCGAAAACGATAAATTGAAACAAAATGAAAACGAAGTTTCATTTCTCACTCTTAGTATGGCACTTACTTAAATGTAAGTATGCATGTATACGTACATACATATATGTATACAGACGTACAGTAGCATGCACATATATATATATATATATATATATATATACATATATACATACATATGCATACAGGTACACATACATATATGCACGTATCAGTTTAGCGGCGCTTATTATAACGTCGCTTTGTTCGTTTGTAAACAAACTGAACAGCCTGAATTTATGCCATACGGTGTTAAGGCAACCACGTCACCTTTTTGTTCAACACTGACACAGGAACGATGTACTAGTTTCAAGCTTGTTAGCTATCATCAGCACCGTTTACCCATCTGCCAGATAGTTGAACGTTCGAAAGTATATACTTTCCTTATGAAAATTAACGGCTGAGCAGCCTAATTTGCATATTGAGTGAGTTAAATCGGTCAGGCATACCGAAAACGATAAATTGAAACAAAATGAAAACGAAATTTCATTTCTCACTCTTAGTATGGCACTTACTTAAATGTATGTACGTATACATGCATACTTATATTTAAGTAAGTGCCATACTAAGAGTGAGAAATGAAATTTCGTTTTCATTTTGTTTCAATATATATATATATATATAGATAAATCTACCAAAATGTACGGTAGTGTCCAATCCGTATGAAGAACTCAATGTAATCCGAATATCATGAAAAGAGAAGATGTATTCAACATTTTTTTTCAATGAAAAATAACAGAAAACAGAGTCAAGATAAATAAGAATAATGAATAAACAAAGAAACAGTTCCTTATATTAAAAAAAATCATCATTCTCTAGGATAGTAAAAAATCTTTTAGGGATATTATCTTTAATTTGTAGATTAAAGGTCTTATTAATAACATAGTATATAAATGTAAAATTAGCACTGAGGACTCAACTTATTCATATATAGGAGCTACCTCTAACCAATTTAAAGTAAGATTTAATACCCACAAACACAGTTTTAAAAATGCCGCATTAGCTAATACAACATCTTTAGCTGAAATAATTAATAATTATAGAAAGAGGAATATAGATTATGACCTCACCTGGAGTGTGCTCAAAAGGGCAACCCCTTATCAAAATAATAGATATGAATGTAGATTGTGTTCCCAAGAACTTTTTGAAATAATGAAATCTAAGGATATCCTATTAAATAAGCAACAGGAATTAATAATATCGTGTAATCATAAACTGAGAAAAACCTTTAAATATTATAAACCTAATTAATATACATTTTAGAAATTATTATAACACTTTTTTTTTATTTTGTTAACCTATAATTAATACTCTACTACTAATGAACTACATAATTTTATTTTCCTTTTTACAACTATCTTTTCCTAAAATTGATACCATTAAGTATACATATATACTGTTTTAATTTCAGGTTATAATTCTATGTTCCTTGTAATCTCTATATATTTGTTATTTCTCACTAATAAATTTACCACCCCCCCACCCCCCAATAATTATATATATATATATGTTTTTTATTTCCCCTCGTCTTTAACAGCACTCTTCAATTACATCTAACTCTTATTTATCATATCTATATGCATTAATATAATTTTATCAATATAAATATACCTATCAATTTAATTAATTTATTTTCTTTTCATAGATGTAAATTCCATATATATTTTTTTCACTAACACATTTATCGTAAAATTTTAGTCTCCTTAGATATTTACATTGGCATTATTATTTTATAACAGCAATTTTTCGTGTAACTTTTACCGACCTGACCTATTTTCACCCCTAAAATAACCTTTTCATTCTTCATACTCCTTCCATTCAAAACTGAAATCTGCCTTCTTCTACCCCTAAATTAAACTTCCATTACTACTATTTTACCATTTAGCCAGTTATTACCTTTCTATTGGTCAATTCAAAACCTGTTCCCACACAGACCTATTATATTAAATCTTTGTTGGTTTTATTCAATGAACAAATATAATTATTTCTGAAGACTGCATATGACCTATTTTCATTCCTAAAATAATCTTTCATTCATAATATTCTTTCCATCCAAAACTGAAATCTACCTTCCTCTACCCATAAATTAAGGTTCTTTTACTACTATTTTATCATATTGACCTTCACTATCTTTCTATTGGTCAATTCAAAACCTGTTCCCAAACAGACCTATTGTATTAAATCTTTGTTGGTTTTTTTCAATAAACAAATATCATTATTTCTGAAGACAGCATATATATGTGTAGGTATGTATATTCCCTCTGATAGTTTGTAAACATTTTACATAGATCTATAGGATATGCATACCAACACTAACACATATATATCCTAGAAACGATCGTAAAATGATGATTTTTTTAATATAAGGAACTGTTTCTTTGTTTATTCATTATTTTTATTTATATATATATATATATGTGTGTGTGTGTGTGTGTGTGTGTGTGTGTGTGTGTGTGTGTGTGTGTGTGTGTGTGTGTGTGTGTGTGTGTGTGTGTGTGTGTATATACACAGAGAGAGAGAAAGAGAGAGAGAGGGAGAGAGATGGGCCTACGAAAGTTACTGAGAGGGTTATAGCACAATGAATTAAAGACAAATTTAAGTTAGATGAGATGTAGTTCAGGTTTATGCCAGGTAGGGATACAACTGATATCCCCATACTGGTGATGCAACTATACGACAAATACTGAACTATGTGTGAGCAAATGTACCTGGCTTAAGGGTATCTGAAGAAAGCCTTTGACAGAGTGCCCCACTCTTTAATCTGGTGGGGTTTAAATAATTTATGGCGTAGACAATTGGTTCATGAATGCTGTGCAAGCCATATATAGAGCTGTAAAATGGTTGGGAAAGAATAGATTGAGTAGAGTCATGTATTTGAAGTGCAAGTGGGGGCCCACTAGGGCTCAGTCCTAAGTCTACTTCTGCTTATCATGTTCCTCCAAGCCATTACAGAGAAGTTTAAAACAAGCGTGCAAGGGAAGTCCTATATGCTGATTATGTATTTCTGAATATGGAGATAAAGAAAATAAATTTCAGGTATAGATTTAAAATCCAAAATGAAAATACCTAAAGGTAAGCTTAGCAAAGTCTAAAGACTTAATAATTGGAAAGGAGGGAAAAATCTGATTAAAACATAGAAGTTACCATTTCCGATAATTGTAAAAGAAGTGAGCAAAACCTCCATAATGTGCACACAAAGTAATTTAAGAAAAAAAAAACAGAATGTATGCTCTAAGAGCACACAAGAAATTGATTCCTTCAGTTGCATGAGAGGCTCCTTAGAAATTTTTGACAGCTTTTGTTACCTAAATGACCTAAACAGCAGTTGGTCCCTCTGTGAAAAATAAAGGCCTTCTCCCTGAGAAGGAAAAATATTATGCTTGTGTACAAATTGCAATGCTACATGGCAGTAAGATATAGAACTTAACTGCAGGAGACCTGAAAATGCTAGAGTGAAATGAAGTAAGTATGCCCCAATGGATGTGTAATACTAATGTGCATGCAAAACATAACAAATTTGAGTTAAGCCAGTATAAGAGGAATTGGATGAAGTGTTGCAAAAAAAGAACTGCATTGGTGTGGACATGTGAGGAGTAAACATCTGCATAAAGATGGGAAGAGAAATCTCAGTAGATAAAACTACAATCAAAATTTAATTCATGGCGTTTCTCTCTAATTTTGTAATACCTGGCAACCAATTGACCAAGGTGGCACCTTTAATTGTCAAGTACTTTTGTAAGTATCCTTGCAGCTCCAATGGCCAAAATTTAAAAAAAAAAAAATTTCTATTCTTGTGCTCACAGTTCCATGGGCCCCAACAACATTTGGTATCACCTCAAACTTTTTCATTGCTCGCAAATATTCTATCCTCCATGCTAATGGTTTGTATCAAACCTTATTGGCAATGGGACAAGCCATGCTCAGAATTGAACATTGTTTGTTAACTTTGATGATCACCAGAATATCTGGTTTGAGATGTTCGATTTCATGGTCACATTGGCTACACTATTAATATTATTCAATATGAACTTTACAGGCATGGAAGTGCTAACAACCAGACCTGTCTGGGATGCATGCAGTGTGTGAAAATCCTGCTGCACACAGTCGTTGAGGGCCTGAGTATTGCTGACTTGTGGACTTACACCAAACACCTGCTATCAAGTGTGAGACAGATCTGACTATTAACTAAGTCCATTATGAAGATCACCCAGCCATTCTCTTTTAGAGGGGAAGGACAGGCATTTTTTATCTGCCTGGTGGCCATGACAAAAGTGACGATATGGTGGAGATATTTGAAAAGGACAAAGATAAGCACTCTCCTACTTGGCAAAGTCCTGATTAACTTTGTCAGGTTTCACCTGAAGTGTAAAATCAAGGTGGAGAGTGAAATGCTGCCTTCCAACTGGTTTGTTGAATGGTAGGTGAGAGGGGCTAGCAACATCGGAGTGAATTAGCTTGCTCTGAATATGGACCTGTATGGAGGAGGACAACTGAGAGTAGGCACTTGTCTTAGTGGTCAAGGTTACTACGGCTTTTTGTGGGCTTTCTACATGGATGAACATTAGAGGTATGCCGACTTTGGGCTAATTTGTTATGTTTGTTTTTTTAAAATGTCTATCTTTTAGTTATTGTTATAAAACTTTGTTTCACACAAAAAACCTACTCTATACCATCATGTATTGTCTTTGTTTACCTCTTGATTTAAGCCCAGTGCAGCTATTAAAAAATAACAAAAATATTACTATTAGTATTGTTGTATATAGTGCAACTTAATAGAAGGATATGTGAGGAGTAGAATATGTCACTGATAATATTGCATCAGCTCCCAAAATGAACATACAGTTTCAACCTCAAATCATGGTTCATTTAGCATCACAGTGTTTAACAGAGCAGCTAAACTCTGTCCTAGAGTATTTTACAAGACAAAGCCTAAACAGAACTTACATGAAATTTCATATTAAATATAGAACATTTATATCAAAAGGATCAACTTGACCTAGGCTGACAAAAACAAACTCAGAGCAAGTGAGGTGCAGAGAGGAAATGGTAGCAACAACTACTACTAAAAATCACAGAGATAAAAGAATGAGAGACTAGTCATGAAAGGGCAGGAGGATGGTCAGAGTGCAATAGTGCAACTTGATATCTAATGTTCAAAGCAAAATTGAGAAAAGTATTCATTTTTTATAAGAAGCAGTTATTACTATCCCCACTAACAAAAATCAGATTTCCCCTTTAAGCATAAAATGCAATTTGCTATGAAACTAATTTTTCTTTGAGAATAACTATTATTTGATGCTAGAATTTAATTTTCTTTCTCCAACGGAAAGACAAACTTTAATACATTTTGAACTTAAAGCATATGTCATTCAGTTTATCACCATCAAAATGAATTTTCTTATTTAATACCATTGGCCTCCATGGGGAATTTCACTTAGTTCCTCACTTTTAGTATATATATATATTGATGCTTCTAAAAGCATCTGAAGGAATTACACATTCTCATCAAGAGAACTGTTATATTCTCAACTTCCACATTATGTTTTTTTCATCCATTTCAGTATTCGCTGTCTGTCGTCTTTGAGGCCTTGAAACCAGGAAACATAAGATTTTCCCCAACATCTATTTCATGAAGTTGCCACTCTTCATTGAGAAAATAACCATGGCTATCCAGAGAGCCATCTGTAGGGAGGGACTGGATGTAGATTAAGTCCATTCTGTATCCTCAATGTAGAAATTCTTATAAAAAATGACATGAAGAGGACAAAACACAGTAGATGCAGACATATAGCTATAGACATACATGGTATATTGTATCCAATGCATCAAATGAAACAAGTTTTATATCAGCAGCACAAACTGAACTCTACATATCTGTGTCAAAGAACTCCCCAATACATACAGATTCTTCTTCAAACAAACTCATAGATAAGTGCAAGAACATGAATAAAAATATCAGTTGCTATCAAAGCCATGGCTCAGAATACTGACATTCTGAGAATGAAAGAACCTAGTGCATCCATTCATGAAACCTTACCAAAATGGATCATTCGCTGTTTACTCTCAAAGTTTGACAACACTACTAATAAATGTAAGCATGTAAAAGGGTGATGAGGATGTTGATGATATAGATGTATATTCTTGCATATTGTAAGAAGCAAATAAAAGGATTGGTGTCACAAAGGGCATCCATCTGTAAAACACTGCATAAAAAACTCCTCTTCAACCAAAGTCAGAATGGAAAAGTCAACGTAGAAATCATGAAAGAGGGGGATATCATCATTATTATCCTTTTACGTCCAATTTTCCATGTTTATGTGGGATGGATGGGATGTTTACAGGCAGAGCTTTACAGCCTGATGCCCTTTCTGATGCCGAATTTCATTAATTAAATGTTATAGAATACAAGAATATAGAGTAGCTATTTAAAAGCCAGGATACATATATATATATAATAAAAAATTGAACAGGGACAGAACAGAGAGGCAGTACGACAAATGTTTATTAGATTCACGCTCAGGAGAGTGGGGGGTAGGTG
>OZ024740.1:97173765-97178765 GCA_964016885.1 Eledone cirrhosa
CGGCATAATGGCGAGTCTTTTGGGACAGTTTTCAAGAATATAGGACGTTCCTGTAAAAAGTTTTCCCATGTGTAACTTTGCCTTGTTTTTTTGCGCAAAGTCGAGCCCCGCTTCAGTTTTATTGATTTTTTACATCAATGCGTGATCTCTGAAGTAGAGTTGAGTAGCTAAAAACCTGTCCCGGTAAATTTGCTATAGGTGAAAAAAGTTGATCAAAATTGTATCTAGGGTTATTGCTCTTTGCCACAGCCTCAAGCCTCGTCTGACGGGATGTTGGTGATTCCTCCGTCAGCGCTTGTTGGCGACGAAGGCGAACATCAGCAAGCCTTGTCGTACGTGATGTTGGTGACTCAACCAGCCGGGAAAGACGTCTATCAGCGAGTCGAGATTCGCGCTCAGCAGCTGTTTCCTAGAGAAAATTAATTAATTCTACTGGTTAGCTAAGCCAATGGCAATGTCAATAGTAAATGAGAAAAGTCTAACATGAACAAAAGGGAATCAAGGTAAGACAATAAATTTAATATAACTACGATTAGAATGTTGTAGTTGCTTAAAAGTGGTGACAGTTAGGATAAACGCAGTAATTGCTAGCATTAAGGGAGAATATTGCATAAAGGATTAATCAATTGTGAATGAACTCATACCTGATAACGCCTAATTCGTTGTGTCAAAGCAATAGCTGTACCTTTTTTGGAGGTAAGACTTGAACGTTTCCGTGTGGGCATAACGACGTGTAACGAAGCTGTTAGGTTAGAGAGAGGTGATTAAATACAGAGAGAGATGACACCAGATTCGTTAGCATGGTTACTGGTGAATGGGAAGGTTTGGAAATATGATTACAATAACTTACCGAATTTTCCTGTCTATAAATTGCACTTAAAATAATTAAATTTAATCAACAAACAGCTCTGCGCTTTATACTCCGGTGAGCCTTATGTATAAATAATACAATGGTAATCAATCACGGTTCTAACAGAAGTAATAGATCCAGACTAAAAGTAAAGAAGATAGCATTTTCTGGTTGGCCTTACACGCCATTGCGCGGACCTGATTTTAAATGGTACGCCTTATATCCTGGTGAGCCTTATAGAGCGGACAATATCTATTGGAAAAGAATACGAATTCATGACCAAGGTGTGACAAAATAGGCGTCTATACAGCGCCTGAAACAAACTTGTCCAAAACCCTAGGATTTTTCTCGTTAAGTATCCACCCAAAAGGAACCGTTTTTTAGTTACAAAAAGTAACCAAAGTGTATAATAGCTATATTTCTGACATATCATGCCAAAAAGAACAATATATTCAAAAAATGTTCTAAAGTACATTCAATCTCTCTTTTTGACCGATATCTTAATAAGCAAGTTATCGATTTTTTATTAGCTGTCACTGTCTATCTGCATGCAGGTGTGCACGTGTGCGCAATTAATTGCAAATACGCTCATAACATTTAGTCGTAAGCAGAACAAAAAATGCCATTAGAGGTGGGCTAATAATGAAGACACAAACCCTGGTGAACTTACGTTTAAACATCCGAAAAGTTACTCACTTCCTGTGCAAAAGACTGTATTATAAATTAAGTAATTTTTTAGAATCTTTTGTTTAAAAAAGGAAAACATTGGTACGACGTAAATTTTTTTACTTGTATTGTATGTGTACAAAACAACTTGGTCAAGGTATTATTTAGTAATTTTTTTTCAAAAAGCATGATTATTTAAGACTGTTTGAAAATTTACTCACAGCTTTTAGGTTCACAAAAGACACCATTAAATTTGGTTCCCTTTTCAGATAGGGATAATACTGTATTACCACTTGAATAAGGTGGAATATGAAAAGAAACTCTTTAATGGTCGGTGGTTTACTGAGACAGCTGGAAAGACATGCAGCTTGCCGTCCAATCAATAACGCACGTCCTTATATGGGCATATGAAATTTATTTTTATTGCGCCAGATGTAAACTAAGAGTTCTTGTGTTCGAATTCACATAAAATTTCATTGGAATCGAAAAACCTTTTGTCATAGGGCCCGATTATCGATTTTTCGAAAGTTTCAAGTGGCCAATTCCACTCTACGCGTTGAGTTTTATATATGTGTGAGGTTTCATGAAAATTGGATGAACGGTGTAGCAGGCAAGTTCGGTACACTAAACAATGTCCATCTTCCCTTTATATATATATATATATATATATATATATATATATATACAGTATTTTCCGTTGTGTTGTAATATAAATATTACACACAGTAGATTATCAGCTCACGTAGAGTTTGCTCGACGGTTCCAGTTGTAGTTCCAAAAGTAATCCGGAGAAAAATAGAAAGATTTGAATGGATACAGTTTAGTTGAAAGGAATTTATTGACACGTGTTTCTATAACAGTTACATAACCTAAAACAGCTATCTACAAACTTTTAGTTATGCAGACATTCAATATTTCAATGTTATTATTTACTGTCATTTCATCAGAATAATATTACTGAGGACCTATTTAGTTTTTATAGAGAATATTAGGAGGGAGGGGTGAAGTTGTTAGAAGAATAGTTGAAGGAGTGGTTTTTCGATAGCAGTGAGAATTCTTGGTGGCAGTGAGTAATTAGAATCCCATCTGTTGTTTTGACATTTTTTATAGAATATATTATTGGTTATTTTTCTAAATCTATAGAAGGATTAGAGATAGTAAAGATATGCGTGGTTGGTTTTGTGTTTGCACTTAACATTCAGACTTAAATTTTTCTTTCAAGTGTACGTATTCTTTCACCCACGCATTCACACACAAATATATTTGCACACCTCTGCAAAATACATATACTCACAATTCACATATTCATACTTACATATATATACACATGCATACACATATATATACACACATGTATTCATGTACATACATACGCGCTCATGTGTATACATTTTCATACTCAACTTATCTTTATATATACACACGTATAGACACACACATATATACATACACACTCTAGTCCATGTGTACACACATACACATACATACACATCCATATACACATACATACATACACATATATATATATATATATATACATATATATATATATACATATATATATATATATATATATACATACATATACATATATACACATATATACATATACACACACACATATATATATATATAAGCACTTTAATACATGAATACACTTACATCTAACTATACACATCAAACATATATATATATTTACTTATTTATATACATTTTCACATATATATACATACTTATGGACGTTTTTAGACACATTCATTATCGCATATTTGTACCTATTCTCATCAGCATATCTTTTCATTATTAGTATGGTAATTTAAGGTTATTAATATATGTTGAGAAGAGATTGTTTTTATATTTTTCTAACTAGATTAAGGTTTATATAGTTGGGGGATGTCCCTCTTTTATGTAATATTCTGCTTGTAGTGGGAAAAAAGGGTTTTAGTTCTGTGACGGCAGAATAATGTTCGTTCAATTCTGTTATTCAACAGTTTCTTCTTGTGTGTGATTATGTAATAAATCTCAAGATTACACAATTTGCAGAAATTTTGGCTCCTGGAAAAGCTTTGGGTTTTAGCTAATTTTTCCCATTTTAGGGTAAACTTTTGATTGCTATCCCTGAGCGTCCAAGCTTTTTCTGCTAAAGTTGTTACATTTCTTTGGCTCTGGTGTTTTATTGAGTAAGAATGCCTATACAATCGAGATTTAAACGATGTTGCCGTTGATCCCACGTAATACCACTCGTTGCCTCCGGATTTAATGGTACACTTATAAATAATATTTTTTTCCAGGCAGTTATTGCCGAGGGGGCAGTTGTCAGGATAGGTGCAGTTACAGTTGTGTACGTTGGGTTTTCTCTGGAGTAGTATTGCGGACGAACTTAGGTGTGGTTTATTTATGTTCTGTAGTGTATTGTCTACTGTTTTTTTGGGGTTCTTTGTACTTAAGTTCTTAGTGTTTTCGTTTAACCTTCTAGTATTGATCTTTTTTATGTGTTGTTCAAGGTTTAACGCTGTAGAGTATGACAGTCTTATAGTGGTAGGGTTTAGGATTTTGTGGTATTTGTGTGATGTGGGAAAATGTCTTTTAATTATTTTAAAGAAGAGTACTGGTAAATTTGTACTAATGGAGCTATTGTATTCGGGGTTATACCATAAGTACTCTTTGCATCGCTTTCTATTAGTTTTGTTTGTTGGTTTACTGGTGTGCATACTATGGTAGTAAGTGTGGTTTGGTGTTGTGTTATTATATCTACCTATGTGGGATTTATTTTGGGTGTTTTGATTGTTCCCATCTATGTACTCTATTTTGTTGAGGTAGCCTGCTTTACTAAGGGCGTTATCGTAGTACTCGGCGTGTTCCTTAAATACTTGTATGTTAGAAGATAGACCCGAGATTCTAAGGGAAATATTTTTAGGGATAGATTTAATTATAGAGATGGGGTGGTTAGACCCAACATTTACGTATTTGAGATTTTCATTCAATTTATGAAACGGTTTAATCAAACCAGATTTTCCCACATCACACAAATACCACAAAATCCTAAACCCTACCACTATAAGACTGTCATACTCTACAGCGTTAAACCTTGAACAACACATAAAAAAGATCAATACTAGAAGGTTAAACGAAAACACTAAGAACTTAAGTACAAAGAACCCCAAAAAAACAGTAGACAATACACTACAGAACATAAATAAACCACACCTAAGTTCGTCCGCAATACTACTCCAGAGAAAACCCAACGTACACAACTGTAACTGCACCTATCCTGACAACTGCCCCCTCGGCAATAACTGCCTGGAAAAAAATATTATTTATAAGTGTACCATTAAATCCGGAGGCAACGAGTGGTATTACGTGGGATCAACGGCAACATCGTTTAAATCTCGATTGTATAGGCATTCTTACTCAATAAAACACCAGAGCCAAAGAAATGTAACAACTTTAGCAGAAAAAGCTTGGACGCTCAGGGATAGCAATC
>OZ024740.1:97193765-97198765 GCA_964016885.1 Eledone cirrhosa
CGCTATTATCCCCTCCTCTCACCAATTCCAAGTTCACACGCGACTGGTCGAATGCTAAGGGCTGTCCCCTCTTTGCTTGTTGTAGGGTTTGGTTCTAGCTTAGATGGTGGTCGTGTTATCCATGTTGCTTCTATATCCCGTCAGTCATGCATATTCAAGACAGATCACTGTATATATGCAGATATTTGCGGGTATGGTCCGGCGTCTGTGCTATCCAAAGGGTCTCTCTTGTGGTATTTTCAAATTCGCATGTCATCTCCCGGTTAAGTCTGCGCATGCTTCGGTGAATCCCGTTCATGGAATCTTGGGGTATCATATTACACAGGGTGACTAGCAGAAAATACATACTCCATGCTATCCCGCACGCGCAGGCCTGTCGCTACGACCATGTCCAGTCTCGGGTAGTAGCAGACAGCAGGTAGACCAGCAAGACACACCCCTGTTCAAGGGGCACAACCCCTAACTTATCGAGTGGTCAGACATCAAGGGAGTCAACTCTCCAAGCCCATTATGTCAACCGTGGTAATATACAAAAAAAATCCTTATTAATAAAGAACTAACACAAAATAAATCACTATTAATAAAGAACTAACTCAAAAGAAATGAATGGGAGAGAATGAGGAGGGGGATCTATTGGGGCGGGGGTTTACTAGGGGGGGGGGTTGATTGGATATAGGCAGGGAACGGCCGCCACATTGGGTGCTCTACTACTGTTCCCTTGGGCAAATTCCCGAATTTGTTGATATGCATCTCCGACGGCACCTCCTCAGACCAGTCAACGTGGGTCCAAGCACTCGCAATATCCCACACCGCAGGCATCAGCTGCCCCCAGGGCGCCCAGCAACAATGCTGCCACCAATCCCAGGTTGGCAAGCGGGACACAGTGTCGACTGTTCCTCACCAGAGTCACCATCGGCAAGTGGGGAGCCGAGGCATCCATGGGGCCGGGGTTACTCAAGAGCACCCTATTCGCCAGCGGGGCAGCCATGTGCGAGACAGGGTGGGGTCAGGGTTAGGTGTCCGGTCTGAAGAAAAAGAAAGAGCTAAGTATAGTATGGGGGCTGGACGAGAAGATTTCTGACCTCCTGTTGAGCAAGTTAAGTCCTGAGAATACTATGGCATGAGATTCAGTTAGGCACAGGCTACAAAACCTGCTCAACGAGCTATATGGAGGAGCTTTAGTAAGGTATCTCCAGCTTAGTGTGTAGGGGGTTTTTGCTTGTTTTAAGTTATGTATGTGTCCCGCTAACGACCTGGTATTTTTAAGCTTCTCATTTCGGAAGATATGCTGGTGGGCGTTGAATCTTGTCTTGAACTGGTTAGCGGTTGACCCCACATACGTCTTAGTATACGTGTCTGTGGTTACGTTACAAGCATATACTACGTTCTTAATAAGGCAGTATCCAGCTAGTGGGCATTTGTCCTTCCGTCGGCAATTACACTTTCTAATAGGGTCATGCTCCTCAATCAGGGGTGCATGTCCCTCCAAGCGGACGCGGGGCTGCCTAGTGGGACCGGTTCTATTGCCTGTTATCCCCCTGGGCCTTTCACTCAGTGGGTCGGTCCGATTTTGTCGTGTGTACTGGCGTGGTTCACTATTTCGGATGGCCTTAAGTCCCTCTTTAATCTTACTCTTATTGGTCTTAGCTAGGTGGGAGGCCAGATTAGGGGTTGTCGAGTACGATAGTTTGATAGTATTCTTATTGATTACACTACTGTACCTACTACCTGGGGGGACGTTCCTATGTATTAAAGAGAAAAAAGATTTGGGGAGGTCTGTAATAATATTAGACCTGTAGGGCGGGTTAAAGAAGGTGCCATCACGTCTTCTATTCCTTCCACTGCCTTTCGTATCCCCTACGCTGCTTACCCTCCCTTCATCTAGATTATTACGGGTTCTACCAGGTGTGCTTCCTGGGCTCCCGGTGGTATGTGTATTGGTCTCGAATCTCCTAGACCTCTGGCCCCCGTTTTTACTGTTGGACTTGCTTAGGGCGGCATAACGCTTTCCATATATATATATATATATATAATATATAATATATAATATATATAATATATATATATATAATATATATAATATATATATATATATAATATATATAATATATAATATATATAATATATATATATATATATATATATATATATATATATAATATATATAATATATATATATATAAATTAATAAAAATAATGATTAAAAACAAAGAAACAGTTCCTTATATTATAAAATTCATCATTTTACGATCGTTTCTAAGATATATATGTGTGTGTTGGTACGTATATCATATAGATCTATGTAAAATTTTTATAAAATATCAGAGGGAATATACATACCTACACATATATATGCTGTCTTATAATATATATATATATATTAGAAAGTGAGGTTTTTTTTACAAATTGAAAAATAACCGAGGTGTCCTACACGAGTGAAAGTATGAAGAAAACGAGATGAAATCGAAATTGCAACTGGAGTCTTATTTTTAAAAAAATATATATATTTATTTGGTTCCTTTACCAGTTTCGCAGTTCTTCTGCTTTTCAAAAGGTGAGTTGAGATGGAGGGTCTGTTGTTTTTTCTCACATCTGGTTGGTCTCTGAATGTTACTTGTTTTATATGGAAAAAGTGGCTCGAAATGCCAGGTTTTTCGAGAAGTAATTTGATTGGTTTGTCAATAATTATAATAAATTTCGCGCCAGTTCGCGTTACAATAGTTCTTCAAATAAGAGGGGGGGTTGTCACATGTTGTTTTTTCATATATGAGTGTTTGAATTTCTTTTTACTTGAAAAAAGGGGCTCACGAAGGCTTTTTTGGGGTTGGTTATAAATGAAATTATGGCTGTCATGTGAACAAGTTTTCATTAAATGTTCGTGCCCTTATTTGGAAATCCATTTTGTAGCCTTTTTAGAGAATTTTATGATAAGTGAAAGATAATGGTCAAGAGAAAGGGATGGGAGAATTGTTCTGGTTCAGTGAATATGGTTAGTTCGCTGAGGTGTCAGAATTCAGATTTTCTATTGAATAAAGAAAGTAAAGATATGTATGTTTATTTGTGTGCTTGTGTGTGTGTGCGTGTGTGTGTGTGTGTTGTGTGTGTGTGTGTTTGAGTTTCTTTACTTAACAAAAGGTGGCTCAAGAAGGCTTTTTTTTAATAAACGTGATTTGATTGGTTATAAATGAAATTTGGCTGTCACGTGAACAAGTTTTCATTACATTTTCGCGCCCTTATTTGGAAATCTATTCTGTAGCCTTTATAGAGAATGTTATGACAAGAGAAATGGGATTGGGAGAATTGTTCTGGTTCAGTGAATATGGTTAGTTCGCTGGGGTGTCAGAGTTCAGAATTTCTATTGAAGTAAAGATATGTATGTTTATTTGTGTGCTTGTGTGTGTATGTGTGCGTGTGTGTGTGTATTGGAAGATGATTCTATTAGTAGAAATGGGGGAGGGAGTTGTGTGTGTGTATATGGGTGTTATGTGTGTGCGAGTATGTTAAGATGGAGAGAATATATATTGTGTGTGTGTGTATATATGTGTGTAGGAAAGTGGTTCTATTAGTAGAAATGGGGGAGGGAGTTGTGGGTGTGGGGGTTGGTATGTGTGTGTATGGGTGTTATGTGTGTGGGAGTATGGTTAGCATGTTAAGATGAAGAGAATATATATATATAGAGAGAGAGAGATTGTGTGTGTGTGTGTGTGTAGGAAAATGATTCCTTTAGTAGGAATATTTGTGAATGAACATATTTTCGTTACTTATTCGTATTTGTTCTGTTGTATTGTCAGTGCAAACGTATGTTAAGGTTTATTTAGTTCGGGTTTTTATTTTCTAAAGTAGAAGGTGTTATGTGTGTGTGCGTATGTCATATTATGGTGTTGACATAATGTATATTAAACCATATTTAATGCTGGTCTATATTTTTGAATAAACATATTTTCCTTATTTATTCGTATTTGTTCTGTTGTATTGTTAGCGCAAAGTTAAACTGGGAAGACTTGGAATATGGGTGTCTTATTACTTGCAAACTAACCATATTCACTGAACCAGAACAATTCTCCCATCCCTTTCTCTTGACCATTATCATTCACTTATCATAAAATTCTCTAAAAAGGATACAGAATGGATTTCGAAATAAGGGCACGAAAATTTAATGAAAAAACTTGTTCACGTGACAGCCATAATTTCATATATAACGAACCCCCCAAAAGCCTTCGTGAGCCCCTTTCTTCAGGTAAAAAGAAATTCAAACACTCATATATGAAAAAAACAACCTGTGACAACCCCCCCTCTTATTTGAAGAACTATTGTAACGTGAACTGGCGCGAAATTTATTATAAGTATTGACAAACCAATCAAATTACTTCTCGAAAAACCTGGCATTTCGAGCCACTTTTTCCATATAAAACAAGCAACATTCAGAGACCAACCAGATGTGAGAAAAACAACAGACCCTCCATCTCAACTCTACTTTTGAAAAGCAGAAAAACTGCGAAACCGGTAAAGGAACCAAATAAATATATATATTTTTTTTATTAAATAAGACTCCAGTTGCATTTTCGATTTCATCTCTTTTTATATATATATATATATAATATATATATATAATATATATATATATATATATATATAATATATATAACTTTGAATAACTTTGAAATGTTTTGGCCAGTATTGGCCCAGGCCATGTCTAACTTAATAGCACCACCTGGCGAAGTCTTTCAATTCAGGATTTGGGCACCATGGCCCATTCGAGAAGAGAATTACTGTTTGCGGAGACATATCCGGGTGTGGGTGGTTTGTCCGGGATTACTTGGAGGAATTTGTCCAAAGACTTCTTGAATTTTGTGTGGTCAGTTTCTGTTTTGACGTGTCCTGGTGTGATGTTGAAGAGAGCAGGGCCGATTGAGGTGAAATAATTGTGCCGTATTGTTGTTATGAGTTGCGATTTAGATTTTTGAATGGGACGGATAGCACGGGACCCAAGCCTTGGGTGT
>OZ024740.1:97208765-97211265 GCA_964016885.1 Eledone cirrhosa
TTCTCTCCTAACCACATATATCTCTCTCTACCTTAATACTAGAACTAAATAAATAAATAAATAAATAAATATATCATTGATACGTCATTCAACTGGTGCCCAACTACCTATTTTCTTTCTTTCTATCTCTATCTATATCTATCTCTCTCTATTTTTTCTCTCTCTCTCTTCTCTCTCTCTATCTATCTCCCTCTGTGTTTTTTTCTCTCTCTGTTTTTTCTTTACATGAATTTCTTCTCTCTATCTATCTCTCTATATCTATCTCTCTCTGTTTTTCGTTGCATGCATTTCTTCTTTTTCTTCGCTTTCTTTCTTTCTTTCTTTTTATAACTGTCCCTAACATTTTTCACTACCAAATCAACTTTTTAAATGAAAGTTGAAGTTGTAAGGTACGTCAAATCTATCTATTTATAAGACTGTTTATATTGTATTTTGTCTGATGAAGGCATACCATATTTTTAATATGATATCTCTGAAATATATATAATGAAATAAATATGGTTTTATAAATATAGTTTCCATTTATTTAATATCGTATATAATATATATATATTTATAATATATACCAGATAGAAAAATGCGTACAGCAAAAAAAGTAATATTGTTGGAATATAAACCTTTAAAAATACAGGACAAGAAACTAAAATAAAACTTTAAAAGAATAGGACAAGAAACTAAGATAAAACTTTAAAAGAATAGGACAAGAAACTAAGATAAAACTTTAAAGTATTGGACAAGAAATAAAAAAATTTACAATAATATTAGTTGCAAAATTTTTATTGGTAAAAAATCGAGTTCCACATTCATAGGCTCTGGGTTCCACATTCAGAGGTCGTCGTCAGACCGTGGGGATCATTTGATCCTGGTTTGAACACCAATTGGGCCATTACCATACCCCTATTTCATCATTCGGCGACACGCCTCATGTGTCATGCATAATGTGAATGGACCTATGGGCCCATGAGCACAGATCTTGAGCAGCAGCGGACGGTCTTGTCGTACCGCTCATCCTTGATCTTGACCAACCCGTCCATCTTCTCCTTGCTTCTTGTCCTTGAGTTCAAGTCCGGCAGTCCAGATGAATGCGTGCCACAGCTTTCTGGTACAGGAAGGGGGAGCAGGAGGACTGGAGGGATGACGGGACAGAAGGAGGGAGGACCGGTGGTTGAGGGAGGTGCCGTAGTCGGTGGTCAGAGTCGACATCTTGTCCCGGTCGTCTTCTCCATCTTCGTCTGGTGTTGCGGGACCAGAAGTGCATTCTTGAAGGAGACCTGCAGCTGCATTGGCCAATTCTTCTTGCAATGGTCATTCTGACGGAGCAGAACTGCTCAGCCAACCAGCCCCAACCAGAACCAACCGCTCAGGGGCAACGCACAATGAGAGGATGACAATTATTATGCACTAATCAAGAAGATACTGGGGCATAAAACAGGAAACGAATAAACAAATTTTGCCACTAATATTATTGTAAATTTTTTTATTTCTTGTCCAATTCTTTAAAGTTTTATCTTAGTTTCTTGTCCTATTCTTTTAAAGTTTTATCTTAGTTTCTTGTCCTATTCTTTTAAAGTTTTATTTTAGTTTCTTGTCCTGTATTTTTAAAGGTTTATATTATTTTTTAAGGCAATGCAAGCAACAAATACCTAATAATTAAATGCTCATAGTGAATTACTGACAAGTGATTGACATTTTAAAGTTCTTTTGAGTATAATTGCAATCTAGTTGAGGCAACTGGCTTAATGACAAAGCTAGTAAATCATGAATGCATTTGAGATGATTAGTGCATAATAGTGAATTGGTGAAACTTGTGCATTTCAATGGTGTTACAACAATAGATGTAAGTTATATAGTAGTAATACTTTATCATTTTAACTTTTTAGAATGGACAAAAACCCATGCAAAGAAATGACTTTGACTGCAGTGATTCTCTCCAATTACTTACAAAGCAAAACGTGGTCAAATACCTTATCATCTCTGATAAAATGCCCATTGAATCACTGAAAATCGGATGCATGGAATTCCTCATAAAATGCACCTATGAATCGGAAGCCATCACATATATCAATGGATATAGGGAGTTGTTCACACTGGAAGACCATCACTTCATTTGTGACTTCATCAGTTATCTCCACGATTATCTCAGATACCCAATGCATTGATGAGAGGTGATCCAATGTGTGAGCATGTAACTAATCTTATAGAAGTTGTTATCGACCACCTGGCTTTTAGTGACATTTGACTGATTTAACTGATAATGATGTATTTTTAAAAAGTATGTGTACATTCTTGTTACTATTTTAAGGCAATGCAAGCAACAACTATTTAATAAAATTTAAATTTAAAAATGACCATTGTGCATTACTAGTATAATGACATTTTATTAAGTCACAAAATTAGTCAGTCAGCCATAGAACAGGGATCAGGTGGCAAAAACATTGGCAAAAATTTGTGTCAATTTAAGATTTCCAACATTGTTCAAATGAATAATATCTGGTTTGAA
>OZ024740.1:97225999-97298499 GCA_964016885.1 Eledone cirrhosa
GTTAAAAGGGTAAAAGAAATACAGTTTATAATTGCAATAGTACATGTATAAGAACCCCTGTATAATTAAGGGCAGTATTAAACCAACATTTTCTAATGAGCTGATCCTGATAGTAGTGTATTGGTTAGCAACAGATGAGCCCTATTTGAACAAGCTTATTATAAACATATTCCAGCCATTATTATCCTATCTTTTCCTCGTGCATTGTGTACATTTGATTCCTTCAAGAATGCATGAAGAAATGAATTTAAGAACAAAAGGAGATAGGAGAACCATGACACAGTGTCACCAAATCCAGAACAAAATATTCCTTGCAGCTACTTTAGCCAAGCCTGCCTGTCTTCTATTAGTCTGGAGTCAACATAGATAGCCTTCTTCCTAAATCTCCAATTCCCAGGTGAAGCTGCTGATAATGCATATGTAATTTGGTAATTTAAGAGATATTTAGTTGCTATGTCTTGTAGGTCATGCAACAGTTTAATGGCTTCTTTATTGTCTTGGAATGAAGAAGTGTCTTATCTAATAGATCTTATGTGCTAGCATATACCTCTCTTCAAACAACTGCAAACCAGCAGTGTCATATAAGTAATCACTTGGCACACACTATATACTGGCCGGTATTCAAATGGTAACAATATCATTTACAGCAAAGGTTCTCAACGGGGGGGAATATCCACCCCAAGGGGGCGTTTCGGAACTCCATGGGGGGCGTTTGGGAGCAAGGGGCATTAGAGGGGCGTTTGGAGCTTTGGGGGCACTGGAAGGCTCTTTACTTTGGTAAGTTTTATGAGCCATATTTGTATGTCTTTGAGACAGCCTGTGTGAATGCATTTGAATGGTCTGACGGTAGCTGTGAGCAGGTGTGCAGGTGTGTTTAGACATTAACCGGCAATTGAGATCCTAACAATGGAAAAACCCACAGTCAACTGGGTCAATGACACTTCAAGTGCAGCTAATTAGAATCTTGTCTTTCCTTTACTGATAACAATGTATTTCATGTCTGAAATTATTGACTCAACCGCTACAAGTTAACACTCTGTAGATCTATTTTATTTCCTATTGTATAAATAATATTACAAATAAAAATAAAAAAAAAACACAGAAACGGGTAGCACACACATCTAAGAACACATACAACACATAATCAGATAATACACACATCTAGGACCACATACAACACATAAGCAGGTAATACACACATCTAGGACCACATACAACACATAAGCAGGTAATACACACATCTAGGACCACATACAGCACATAAGGAGGGAGCAAACACATCTAGGACCACATACAACACACAGGAAGGTAATACATACATTTAGTACCACATACAACACATAAGCAGGTAATACAAACATCTAGGACCACATACAACACATAATCAGGTAATACAAACATATAGGACCACATACAACACATAATCAGATAATACATACATCTAGGACCACATGCAATACATAAGCAGATAATACATACATCTAGGACTACCTACAACACACAAGCAGGTAATACATACATCTAGGACCAATACAACACACATTGTATCATGTGCTACATACGACGCAAGAGCAAGAGCAATGGTCGGCCAACATAGGGGTTTCGTCACTCTTCTGAAGAGAGAAAATCTATCTGTATCTCTTGTACATTGTGTCATTTATCGACAACACTTGGCTGCGAAGAAACTCACCAAGCCTTGCAGGTGGCACTTGATGTCATCAATTTTATCAAACGCCATTCCCTTACTGAACAAATTTTCCGGCAACTGTGCCAAGATAATGACGAAGTACGTGCAGAGGACCTGCGCAGACTGGAAAGGAAGGAAGCATGCATGCTCCGTTGGATGTGTAATAGTAATATACGTGAGCGGCAAAGCATGAATGAATTGAGAGAGAGACTGAGAATAAGAGGAATCAAATGTTGTGTGCAGGAGAGCAGCTTGCATATGTAATAGTGATATACGTGAACAGCAAAGCATAAATGAACTAAGTGAGAAATTAGGAATAAGAGGGATCAGATGCTGATTATTTGAGAGAATTTTACGTTGGTATGGCCATGTGATGCGCATGAAAGACGACAGCTGTATAAAAAAGTGCAGCGCGATCAAAATTGATGGTAGTTACGGAGTATGTAGACCCAGAAAAACCTGGGACGATCTGATAAATTCCGACCTTACACACCTGTACCTCTCTAAGACAATGTCACTGGACCGAGATCTTTGGCGCTACGAAGTAATACAGAAGACCCGCCTTGCCTATGTACAAAGCGAAACCTACAGTCAGTAGGTACCTCTTAACCAAATATACACCCCAATCCACTACTCCTACCCTATCCTCCCACTCCCACCAACACCACACTCTCTCTGTAACGTTGGTACCACAACATCCAGTCCAAATAAATGAGATAATGAGATCAAGATCGTGTAGGTGTCACGACAAAAAAACAAAAACAAAAAAACATAGTCCATGCTGTAATGTGGCCGTGTAGGTAACATGGTAAAAAGTTCCCAGTTCCACACTGTAAATGGGGTTGGTGTTAGGAAGGGCATCCAGCCGTAGAAAACCTGCCAGATAGTCCTATATGAGCGAGACAAGGTCACCCGACCTACCTTGCCTCAAGTGGGACAACTCCCGTCTAACCCATGCTAGCGTGGAAGATGGACGTTAAACGAAGATGATTATGATGATGATGAATTCGTCAAGTTGCTCCTTCATAATAAAGTGAGGTGGCTTTCAAAGGGCAAGTGCCTTACTCACTTCTTTGAACTGTTCGACTCTATCATTGAGTTTCTGCGCGGACGCAACACAGAACTGTACAAGAAAACCCTCGATGTGAGGCAAAACTGTGCCTACCTCACCAACATCGTCGACAAATGCAATAGCGTCATTTTGGCTTTGCAGGGGAAGAAGATCACCTTGCTTAAAGCAAGGAATGTTGTGAAAACATTCCTGGCCAAATTGAATGTCATTGAAAGGAATTTTTGTTGACGGGAATTCTATAATTTTCCTAGCGTTGCCAATGTTCAAAACATTGTAAGCGATGACCAACTCCAAATTTATACCGCTCACCTCCGTGCGCTACAAGACAGCATGAGAGAACGGTTTGTCGACCTTTTGCCGATGGACATCCCAATGTGGGTAGCAGATCCCTTCATAGCTAACGTATTTTCAGGAAGAATCATTGAACTTCAAGCAGATGACATGATCAAAATTAGATTTCCCTAAATAGGTGAACCCCTTTTTTGGATGCAAGAGGAAATTCAGCGTCGATTCCCACACCTACATGCAGAGGCTAAGAGATTTGCTCTGCCTTTTCCAAACTCATACTTAGTCAAGAGGAGGTTTGGTGCTGTTTCCAGACTGCCCAGTAAGGCTCGCAACCGCTACAATGTAATTACACGTGGAGATCTCCGGCTACATCTTACAAAAATCCAGCGTGACGTCAAAGAGTTAGCTAGACTCTATACATTTCAAGGGTCCCATTGAAATGAGGTCAAAGTTAAAGTAAGTTGATTTATCTGAAAACTTGGATATGCTATTGTTACAAAGCAAACTAACAATTTTTTTTTATTTGTAGTTGCAGTCTGACTGGACTGGAAACCATCTACTACAATTCACTTACTCATTTATTGCATATATTTTACCATTTACTAATGAATATACCCTCTTCTGTGGTCTCTAAGCTCACAAAGCAGAGGGGACATCAAGTTAGATATCAACATTTATTCTGTCCGTTTCATTAAAGGGAAAATTGTAAAGCTTTGAAATGATATAATTGCCACTTTATTCCAGATAAGAGCACTCTTTGGATAGACAGAGTTGCTCTTGTATAAATGTTAAAAAATAGTTGGTTTCGCCTGGTGGGAATATAACAAATTCAACTGGTCCTTATTCATAAAAAAAAACATTTATGTTCCTTTTTTTGAAATTTATATTTATACACTCAGCTGCCTGCAATGGTATCTTTGGAATATTATTAATCAATTTTTTTAGTAATCTACAGATATCAACAAATCAGTAGTATATTGAAAAATGGAAAAATAGGGTAGGGGGGCGTTTCGTAATTTCGAGGGACAAAAGGGGGCGTTTGGCCTAAATGGGTTGAGAACCTGTGATGTACAGCTTTCTTATCAGTCATATCATTAAAAAGACAATCTCATTGTTGGTAGTTGTGCCATTATAAAATGCAATGTGGTTGATGTTAGGGCATTTTCTGTAGAAACTATGCTAAGATGGAGTATAAAAGAATGAGAACAGCTGCTCTGATTATGAATTGACTGGCTTAGCAAGAACTCAGCTGTGTGTAAAAGTGGATTTAAAATAATTGTTTCTATTTTAGGCACATGGCAATTACCCAGTACATTACTGGTACTTTTATTTTTACCGACCCCGTAAGGATGAAAGGCAAAGTTAACCTCGGCGAGTTTGAACTTAGATCATAAAGGGACGTAACTCTATGCTTCAACGCATGGTGTCCGACTCTCTACAGATACTGCCAATCCACCGCCCTGTGGATGTAAAATAATGATATTTGAAGGGCAGTGATTGAAACAGAAAAGAATTTCAATAGACTGAAAGAATAAAATTATCTTTGTGAGAATAAATTATGAAGAATTTTCATGTGGGAATCTTGTGATTAATTTCAATCCAGCATTTAGTTGAGTTTACTCCTATAGTGAAATTATAACTTTGAATGTTAAATTTCACAATTTTGTATAACATTTGCTGTTACCTTAATAATAATCTATTTTTGATATAGAAATTGGTCTCTCTCTGTCTCTCTTTCTGTCCTTCTCTCCCCCTCTCTCTCTATACAGATCTATCTATCTATCTATCTATCTATCTATCTATCTATCTATCTATCTATCTATCTATATATTATATAAATAGATAGATATATTTCTTTATTAGCCACAGGGGCACAAAAGAAGGGGACAAATACAAAGGGGGAAGTTTACATACAATAAAAACGTGTAAAATGTTATCACAGATGGAATTTAAAAGTTAGTCGATTTTCCCCAATAGAGGGAGACAGTTTATATGGGTAACACATACCCCCGAAAAAAAATGTGCAACCCTCATCTCCAGGAGTACGAAGAGCTTGTACTCCTTTCCTCTCCTCCTCCTTTTCCTCAACCTACAGGCTGATATAGAGAGAAGGCCCATTCACTCGGGCCATTCTTGCCACTTTCACCCACCTTTCATAAAACTTGCTGGGGTACAGCACCTCTCTCTCCATCCTGATTCTTCTTCCAAAGTGGTATTTTAAGAAAAGAATCAGTTGTTGGCCGGAGAGAAAGGTGTCTGACCTCAGCCCTTTCAACCTTGTCCACCATACAACCTCTTTCGCCATAGCTATCACACAAAGGAAAACCGCCTCTCCTTCGTTTTTGAAGGAGGGTGGCGGTTTGATCATGACAATGGACTCGGTGGTCAACTGGATTGTTCCCACCCGCGACAATAGTCGTTCTACATAGCCCCACAGGTCAGTGACGCCCGGGCAGTGTATGAATGCGTGCGCGACGGTTTCTTCGTCTCGCACGCACCTCGGACAGATCTTTTTTGCAGGGTCCCTGCCCGGGCGCCCATGTCTGTAGAGCTTGTCTCGAACTGGTAGAGCTCCTCGGTAGCACTGCCAGGCCAGGGACTTTTGGAAGTTGTCCATCGGTCCCGGGCGGAAGGTCCTACCGAACAGACTGGCCAGTTCATCTTCCTCTACGCCTAGAGTTTCACCGAGCGCGTCGTCGCACTTATAATATAAATAGATAGATAGATAGATAGATAGATAAATAGATAGATAGATAGATAGATAGATAGATAGATAGATAGATAGATAGATAGATAGATAGATAGATAGTCCACACTGTAACGTGGCTGGTGTTAGGAAGGGCATCCAGTCGTAGATAACCCGCCAGACAGTCCTATGCGAGTAAGACAACCACTCTTGCCTCAAGTGGGAAAACTCCCGTCCAAACCCATGCAAGCGTGGAATATGGACGTTAAACGATGATGATGATGATGATGATGATGATATATATATATATATATATATATATATATATATACATATAAATACAACCATTGTTATTAAAACATTTAGGCTTAGGACCATTTCACTAGACTAACCAGAAATGAAAGAATGTTTGATCTTGGATCAGTAGTTTATCAGAGAACAGATACGTTTAAATGATTTACCTTATATGTTTTAATATAGCTGTAGCAGAAATGCTGTGACATTTTAAGCTAAGTTGTAAATAATTTCAAGGTAGCATTAAACCAACATTTTCTAATGAGGTGATCCTGATAGAGTGTATACTGTCAAAAATTGGTTAGCACCAGATGAATCCTTATTGAACAAGCTTATTATAAACATATTCCAGCCACTTAAAATAACAGAGAAAACAGTGATTTCAAATTATGGATGCATACAATAATAATCAATATTTAAAAATGATATAATATTTACGTTCAGTAACTACAGATATTTCACTTACTATAATATATTACTACTAATGATAATATAGACTTCATATAGAGCTAGATTTATATCAACAGGAATTAAGTCATATTATCACTATGCATATAAGGCTATACATATATAACTATATATACTTATATATATATTTATATATATATATTTATCAATCAATGATTGAGTAAGCATATGATGAATTCACATGCGTAATACATATCCAACAATAAACTTTTAATGTGAAATAATCCCGTCTTAACCACTCTTGTTTGATAAATGAATACTCCGTCACTCCTAATCACCAACTCTTACCTGGGAGAAACTACTACGGCGAAGTGCTTGTGGATGACTTAGATCAGCTTATTCTCATCAAGTTGCAATGTAACAATTTCATATAAGCAACCTATTTTCTGCAATATATATGACAGAGAGCGGTCTGTCTGTTTTCCCTTGTTTTTGTCCTGTGTACTCCCATTTTGAATTTACATTCTAAAGAATTAGCCATGTTACCTTCTTTTGAAACTATATAGATATATATATACCCTTGGGTCACAAATAATGGTTGGGGTTGGAAAATCAGTAACGTTTCTAGGATGTCTCCATTGATTTTTGTAAAAATCAGAATTAGTCATTAAGTTAAGCTATTGAGACCCAACCCGTTCTATTTATATTAAAATGTATAGGATTTCTAGTAATGTACTTTTTTTGTCATGAATCATATTTCCTAATGTCTATACTTCTGCATAGATTCATTAAAAAATATTTTATTATCTTTTGCATTGTAGAACATCTGCACATTTACTAAGTTCACAATAGTTAAAATGAAATCTATTGTTCCTAATACATGCAAACAAAGCAAATTATAGTATATCAGCGAAAACACACACAAAGAAATAGGCAAAGTACCACTGGAATAAATCTAAGTAAATACCTATAGCTAACCAAGACAAATATTTTTGTAAAATCTTTTTACTTCTACAAAGCAGAAAGCAAAATACTCTGCAGTTTCACAAATATATAAAGGTAAAATTTAAATTTTTAGCCATGAGTTTCCTCTTCATTGATCTGCGTATTGGATGCAGGAAAGATTTTGTATGAATTTTCAAACAGAAATTTACAATAAATTGAAGTGAAAATCATGGGATGCATGTGTTTTATAAGCAGCATGACCCTCCCAAAGTATAACAATATCTGTTTCAACAAACGTTTTCAGATAAGAAATCTTGTATAACAAATTCAAAAATATATATATATATTATATATATGTGTGTATGTGTGTGATGCCTATGTGCAAACTGCAATGTTACATGGCAGAGAAACATGGGCCTTGAATGTAGAAAACCTGCAGAGGTTAGAAGGAAAAGAGTTGAGTATGCTCCAATGGATGTGTAAAGTTAGGGTGCATTAGCAACGTAACATAAGCAAACTGTTAGAAAAACGTGGCATAGGTGGAATTGGATGTAGTGTGCAAGAGTGAAGACTGTGTAAGTATGGACATGTGATGCACATGGAAGATATCAGCTGCATAAAGAAAAGTAGACAAACTCCAGTTGCTGGGACCCATGGAAGAAGTAGAGCCAGCAAGACACGGGATGAGTATGTGAAGGTTGACCCTGAAAAACTAAGCCTCACAACCGAAATGACTAAGGATGGTGAGGGCTGGTGATATGTGATGCTAAAAAGATCCGACTACCTAATTTGCATATCGAGTGAGTTAATCGACCGGGTGCACCGAAAGGTATACGGTGCTGACGATAGCTAATAAGCTTGAAACTAGTACATCGTTCCTTTATCAGTGTTGAACAAAAAAGCAACGATGGTTGCTAAACACTGTACGTCTTAATTCGGGATGTTTGTTTATAAACAAACCGAGCATTATAATAAATGTTCGGTGAATCCATACGTACATATATATATGTGTGCATGTATTTATATATATATACATACTACTGTACGTCTGTATACATATATGTATGTGCGTACACATACTTATATATATATATATATATATATGTGTGTGTGTATGTATATATATATATATATGTGTGTGTGTGTATATATATATATATATATATATATATATATATATATATATATATATATATATATATATATATATATATATATATATATATATATACATACATATAAATATACACACACACACATATACATGTATGTGTGTGTCTATATATTATGTATCCACGCATGCATCCATGTATATATATATATTTGAATGAATCAGGAATGTTACATATATTTGTTGTAGCAAATAACTCATTACTAATGTAGAATGATTTCTGTGATTTCCTGCAATTTCTCTATTACAAAAGAAATATTTCTATTTCGTCTATAAAAAAAAAAGTCTATATATGATTGCAGCGAAATATAACCATTTCAAGAAATTTATGAAATACGTGACTATATGTATTTTTGCCATTTTAAGCAACCAAATTCTGGAGGCAATTGGAAGACATATCAACAAAATGTTCGATGTTGAATGCTTTAAACACTTTCATCAAAGTAAAAATAGCCTCGTAATGGATAAGTGTATAAAAGACTGTGATTTTCATCTTGGGCAGAGATTGCAAACTAATAACAGTCAACAAATTCAAACCCAGCTGGGACACTGAAGACTACACACACATATGTATGTATATATATACGTATGTATGCACATTAGTAATAATAATATAGCTGCCTTTATAAATAAATAAAGGTACATAAAGTACTAATATATTCACATATTTATACAGCTAAATACACCCACATCATCATCATATATAAATATGTTTGTTTATTTATCTATTTATTTATTGTGCTGTTAGTTATTTACACTTACACATACAAATAAGCACAAATATTGCTAACGCATTTCATTTTCACTTCCATACACATGCACACAGATGTTTTCTGCACATATATACACAATTATTGGCATATACACTTCACAAATACGAAACATACAAACTGTATGCTGTCTGAATACATAATAAAATCCCAGTGGTGAAAATGCTTGCTTCCATAAATGGTATATCAGCTGTAATTTCAACAATTCCGTACTTATTAGAAAAACTTTCCACATAACTGATAAACTTATTGCAAATACATTGTGGAAGAGACATTTTAGCCATTTAATATCACACAGAAATCTATTACATTCACTTTCCATTTATTTTGACGTGTACAACCTAGTTACTGAGAAAATTGTTCTGCAGTGAAATGTTTCTGGATTTTTAATTCTTCCGTTACAATATTTCAAAGAAAAACAATACTGCCTAGGATTTTCAATTCATTTTGAAAAAAATGAAGAATTTAGCAAGATCTAGTAAAATAACTAACTTTCTGATTCGTAATCTGGTGTTTATGGCATTATTTGGGGAAGACCACCATGTAACACGTAACGGGAAACCGACACTAGGCACGCAGGGGTCGACCACCCTCTGCAACTGCAGAAACCTCAAAACATGCCCCCTTAGTAATGAATGCCTTAAGAAGAATCTAATATACGGATGTAGGGTTAAAACCCCGAACTCCAAACACATATACATAGGAGCCACATCAACGAGCCTTAAAGACCGTTGGAATAACCATCGCCATTCCTTCAATAAGGAGACCAAAAGGAAAAGTACGGCTTTTTCCGACCTGATCTGGAAGCTTAAGCTGTACAGGACCCCATACTCTCTGGCCTGGTCCATAATAAGGAAGGTACACACACAGATACTTCTAAATGTCAGCAGCAGCAAGACATAGGCTGACCACAACACCAACAACACTACCAAAATAAGCGTAGAGGTCAGATGTACTTAACAATAGCAAAACCAAACACTACAGGGAACCTCACCCCAGAAATAATTTCTATAGACTTTTGACTGAGGAATGCTCTCAAAACCGACAAATGGGAAGAGTGACCTTACACATTTTTATAACATTGAGATTGGGTATAACACACACATTTTATTTGATTATTTTATTTTGTTCCTTTACCACCTTATTCCTTCTACCGCTTTATCATTTTTTTAGCCCACTCTAACACCAACACCACTACCAACATAAGGTTAGAGGTCAGATGTACATAACAATAACAAGAACAACCACTACAGATTGCCTTGCCTCAGAACGAATTTCTATAGAATTTTGACTGAGGAATGTTCTCACAACTGACCAATAAGAGGAGAAGATGTCCTTTGACGATGAAATTCGTTTGTTTAAATTCATATGATTCCAGGTCCTCAGTGAAACAACAACCCAATCAGGAACTGGGCATATCAGAGTATTGACAAATTTAAACCTCTCAACAACATGTGTACTCTCGTCTCTACCACATTAATTCGGACTGCCTGAAGAGGTCACAGCCAAAGATGGCTGTCACCGAAATATAAATAGCAGTAATAGACGAAGACAAATTTTAAACATTTGACTTATTTATTTTATTTTATTTTATATATATATATATATATATATATATATATATATATATATATATATATATATATATATATATTAGTTCATTATTGTTATTATTAGTTTTATTCAGTTTATTGATTTATAGTTTTCTAGTTTTTTTTAGCTTATTTTGCCTATTTAGTCCCTTGTCCATTATTATATCTTTATCTTTATACTCATCCTTTGTCGACTTATATATTTCTATCTTTATATTCATCCCTAGTTGGAGTGTATCTTATTGTCTCCTTGACTAACTCGAAGTTTAATTTTAGTCTTCTACATCTACGGTTAATGAACCTCATTCTTTCTACAATTAATCTTTGCCTTATTGAATATATATATTATATCTTTATGTTCCTTCTTGTCCTCCATAGTTTTACTTCTTTCTGTTCCTTTTTGTCCACCATAGTTTTAATTGGAATCTTTACTTTGGATAACGTCAGTCGTCATAACGGAAATTAATATATTTTCGATGAATGTATTAGCTCATTTATTGGAATATTTTAATTTCTATCGGCATTAGTGATTTAAACTTTGTTCCAAATAGAGTGCACCATAATGTTTATTTTACTTTTAAAAAATTAATTAAAATTAATAAGGGTTTCAATTCAATTATTTGACTTTGAATAGTTGTATCATTAGTTTTCACCTAACAGTTTGTTGCGCCTACGCGATTTTGTGTTTGTGTTTGTTCTTGTTTTCGTTTTGTTTTGCTATGATATACTTTGTTGCTTCTGTCTGTCTTTTCTATCTTTTGTCACTTGTGTCGATGAATATATTGAGTAAATATGATTTAAATCTTTCTCCCTTGCAATTATATGTCTGGTATTGAAATATTAATATGTAATATTATATTGCTGTATGCATTTGAATTGCCTATATCTCTACATACCTTATCGTATATTTGCTATGCGCTCATTTATTTTTATTTATATTTTATTTTATCGGTATTTATTGGTAAATATTTACCTGTTACATTTCATTATTTATTGTCTATTATATATATATATATTTTTTTACCATACTTTATTTTATTTTATGGTATTATTTTTTACCCTGTGGAATACATTATGTTTTTATACGTTTTGTTGACTTTGCATGGTACGTTGGAAGTATTTATATTTTTTTAATGTCAATATTTTTTTCATTGATTTTAGTATTGTTTAATCACACCGTCAGGGTGATCATTTTATTATAGTGCTTATATTTATATATTTGTGTTAATATATGTATGTGTAAATGTGTATATGTGTATGTACATATATGTGTGTGAGTGCGTGTATATATATATATATTAAATTTTATTTCTGTATTATGTATTGCATTGTATTTTATTTCTGTATTATGTATTGCATTGTATTATAATTTTTATATCTTATTTCTCGCATTATATTACTATGTTGTATTTCGAGTATTGAACTTATATTGTACTTTTAACGTGGCTATTTTAATGTTTGCTTGCTCTCTTGCCCAATAGTTTTTATGTACCAATGCACCCTATTAGGTTTGACACGTCTTTCTATGATAATTTTCCAATATGTCCTTCTCTATTCTTCTGAATTTTGGCTTGTTCTAGCCGATGATATTTTTTGTATTTTCCTTGCTCTGATGAGTCCTAATTACTGGGACGAAACATTGTCAGCAAATAAAGATTTTTAATGTATTAAAAGCTTCTTTGTTGTTTTATATAATTTGTCGGCTCTGTTTGATAACATTGAGCTATCTCTTATACTGTCATTTCTCTAATACGACGAGTGTGTTTGACTCTAATGCACTCAAGTATTTTTATCTTATATATATATATATATATATATATATATATATATATTGGTAAACGGAATAGAAAATCTGACAAATTGTTCAGTGAAAAATAGTTTAATTAGGAATAAGTGAGAATTAGTAATTGTATTGGTTAGTATTCAGTTTTGGTTTTAAGTTTTACCGGTTGCGCATTTCAAATGCTTTTCAAAAATAATTTTGAGATAGAGCGTCCGTGATGTTTATATATATACATATATATATACATATATATATATACAAATATATACACGCATACACACATATACCCATACACACATACATATACATATATACATACACATATACATACATATATACATATATACACATATACATATTTTGTCGAGTGGAATTTTAAAAAAAAAGAAGTCAGATTCATATATATATATATATATATATATATATATAAATATATATATATATATATATATATAATAATTTGAACATATATTGAAGCTTTTACAAGATATTTAAGTATCTGGTAGACATGCAGTGACTAACAACAGAATGTTTTAAGTCTGTGTGTCTGACATATATGCGTAGCTTGTGAATAAACAATTCAAGGGGTGTCGCTGGACGGGGTGTTCGCTGCCAAACATGTTTTGTAATGTATTGTCTTATTGGCTACTCAACCAACGAGAGTAATTGTTGCTCAAAAGCATCCGCCATTTTGTTTGCACGTTTATTTATCGTTTCGCTTTCGAATCTTCTCCTGTTTTTCGTCGTTTTATCATCAAAATATTTTTCTTATTTTGGTAAGTTATATTGTTAATTTATATATGATTTTTTTTATTTATATTAACTATTTATTTTCAGTTCTTTATAACATGCTTATAATATTGGTTGTATTATATTTACTTGTATATTTGTCCATATTATTGTTCGTTTTATGTTAGATTATATTATTATTATTATTATGTTAGATTATTTTTTTATTATTTGTTAGACTATTTGTATGTAATATTTAATTTTTATTAATTCAACTGTAACAATTATTATGTAAGATATATTTATTTAATATTGATTGTTTTTTGTAGTTGTTTATATTAAAAGTCTGAAAATATTTTTATACATCTTACAATGATATTTATAAGATAATTTATAAAATAACAATTATACAATCTAATTATATTACAACGATGATTTATTATTAATATATATCATGTTTAACTATAATTATGACAAGCGATGCCTTAAAAAAATATTAAACTAGAAAAGTGCGCAGGCTCAACAGAGCCACAGAATGTTATAATAAACCTTCAAAAGTGTGGAACTAGAGTTGTTGCTCACTCTGTGGCATCCTTTTATAAAAAGAGACTCATAACGAACTGAAGACGACACGATAATTATTTAAGTGAATTTATAATATAGAATTCGGTCTAAATGCATTTCGTATTAATCATTACTAAACATCTAATATGAGATATTGAACATTAGCTTAAATAATTATCGTGTCGTCTTAGTTCGTTATGAGTTTCTTTTTTATAAAAGGATGCCACAGAGTGTAGGATAGATAATGATTGCAATATTTTTGAACAACAACTTCAGCCCCACACATTTGAAGGTTTATTATAACATTATGTGGCTCTTTTGAGCTTGCACATTTTTCAGGTCTAGTACAAAATCGAATCTTTGACCTAGGTGTGGTGATTTGACCTATCAAATTTCAGAACAAGACAAACCATCTAACCTGTGTCAACATGGGAAATAGACAGAAAATGGTGATGATATATATTGTGTGTGTGTGAAAATGTGTTGAGCTATTTTTATCAGCCTTCCCACCTAGAAATAGGTCTACTGACTCTGCATTCCCCTTACAAAGCACAATGGTGATGATCATCATCATGAGGATATACATTTAGAGGTAGAAGAAAGGGAAAGGAAAATAGTGAAGCAGTCGCCTTGAGAGAAAAATGAAAAAAGAAGAAAGAAACAAAGGGACATTTGAGAAGAATGAAAAAGTGCAGATGCAGAAACAAGTATGACAAAAAAATATGAAGATGCAAGAGAAAGAAAAATGTTATAAAGTTAGAAACATATTCTAAGTTTCTTCTATCCCCTCTTTCACTGACTCTCCTCTCTCTTTATACACACTCATATGTGTGTGTGTGCATGTGTAACTAAATGGTGTGTATTGATTTTGTTGTGGGTTACAGTTGTGTTATATAGAGAAGTAAGCAACCAGATTCTTCAGAAATGGTGCACTATTGCGGGGTGGTGACAAGCATTGGAAAATATCTTATTTCTTCAGGACTTTTCACGCTCATTCTCTGCATGCACATACACACGCATGCACACACGTACACACACACAGATATATGTATATATATATGTATATATATATGTATATATATATATATATATATATATATATATATATATATATATATATATATATATATATATATATATATATATATATATATATATATATATATATATATATGTATGTATATATATATATACATATAGGTAATGATAGTTCACAGCACTGTACATTTGTAAATTGATCAACAATGTGTGGCTAATTAATACTTCTGTATTTTGAACATATGAATAAGACTTGCAGATACTAAATAAAGTACACAACACTTCAGGCTATAGAGTGTATCATATTCTTTATTAGGTTACTAGTTTACAGCCCTGTATTCACTACTTTATTTAGTATTTTCAAGACTTATTCACATTTGCAAAATACATGAGTTGTATAAGTATCTTCATCATCCTCCTCATCATCATCATATTCACCATCATTACCGTCACAATTATCGTCATCATCATCTGTTTGATGGGATATTATTAGCACAGCTTGCCTCTACTTCTTTGTCACCAGCGTTTTGAGATCAGCTTTTATCAGATCTCCCTTCGTCTTCTGCAAATCTGTCTTTTTCCACTAAGGAAGCTGAACGAGCTTCTTGCAAATCGTAGCTTCAGAGATGTACTAGGTCAGTGCTTTTCAACTGGTGTACATATAAGTATTTTCAGGGTCCACACATAAACAACAGTAAATTGGGAGTTCACAGGTATATTTTAGGGGTGAATGAAAAAATGTTGCTTTCAAAGAAAAAGAGAACACGAATTAAAACAAATAAAAATATAAAAGTCAACTAAAAATTTCCCAGTGATTTAATAGAAAAGAAAAAAAACTGGAGAAAAACAACAACCTGAATCAGTGGTGAGGAAGTATAAATAAATTCATAATTTTATATACATACACACGTGTGTGAATATATATATATATAGGAGGAATTTGTAGTTTACTTGAAACATTGTATAAATAATACGAAGTTTGAAAGCCACAAGAATGTGAATTGGATGAATAAAGAATAATTAAGTCATTAGAAACAAGGAGTGTTTTTTACCTTACTTTATTTATATGTCCTGATATTTAGAGATTAACATATCCTCTTCCAAGGAAAATAAACAAACTATTCCAGTGTCCAGACTGCATCAGACATTGGAATAATTAGTTTATTTTCCTTGGAAGAAGAGATGTTAATCTCAAAATACCAGGACATGTAAATAAATGAATGTAAAAAACTCTCCTCATTTCTTATAACTTAATTATTTGTTTATTCATCCAATTCACATTGTCGCATATATATATATATATTCACATTGTCATACATATATATATATGTATATGTATATATATATATATATATATAAAGAGAGAGAGAGAGAGAGAGAGAGAGAGAGAGAGAGAGAGAGAGAGAGAGAGAGAGAGAGAGAGAGAGAGAGAAGGAAGAAGGATGTCAATCCACAAGATCCCAGACCTCAGTCGCTTACTGTGTGGAGTAGACCACATCAAATAGGAGCAAGAAAACAATGTTTCCTCTGGTTTTTAAATTGCTGATGCTATTTACTGGTCACAACTACTGGCAGAAAGAGCAATGCGAAATAAAGTGTCTTGCTCATGGATATAATACATCACCTTGTCTGTGAATCGAACTCGCAACCTCATGATTGTGGACCCAATTCTCTTGCTAAGCCAAGCACTAAGTTGTTCTCAATCATTTTTTTACCTATAGACCACTTTAATCATATATATATATATATAAATACACACACACACACATATATATATGTATATACTTAGGAGACAAAGCAAGTTAAATAGAACAGACATAACTTCAGCCACTTCCCCAATCACTCAATGGACAACTAATTTCAAATTATTAAAATTCAAACTCAGATAGCCAACGTGCATACTTTCAGAAATCAGTGTTCAAGATGACTTCATGGGGATAAGATGATATAGCACCTGGACTGTTATAACAATTTCCACGATCCTTTATTTATATATATATATATATATATATATATATATATATATATATATATATATATATATATATATATATATATATATATATATATATATATATATATATATATATATATATATATATATATAAAGTAAAAGGTTGCGAACCACTGTAGCAGGAGATAAAATTAACTAACATACAGAAAAACTGAAAGTTCCTATAAAGTAACCTGCTGATTGAAACAGGCCATAACACTTGTGGCTCAGCCAGTCCATCACTCTCGACTAGTACTCTATTTTATCGACAGTTGGAAAATGAAAACAAAGTTGATGCTGGCAGGATTTGAACACAGACTGCAATAAAACATTTTATTTGATACTTGACATATTTCTGCCAACTTGAAACTTAAATATGCCCATAGAATGATGGTCAGTCTGTGATCAGATATTTGCTTGATGAAGGTTGAATTTTTTGGGGGTGACAGGGTAAGCGGTGGGGGTTATGTAACAATGAAATAGACTATGTTTATTGTAGTATAATAGAGTATATATGGTAACAGGAGAGGCACATACGTCTGGTAGTTAGGTGATATGCATCTAGAATGTTCAAAAAGTTTTACTCTCAGTTAACCCTGATGAAAGTGGCTTATGAATAAAAGCTTTCCATTCAAGACAATTCTGCTTGTTTGCATATTTCCCAATATGTTATTCTTATTTTCAATGCAGTAAGGTGTTATTTGAGTGTAATTTAACTGTTCATTCTAGTATAGAAAGCCATTGCATAGAAGCACATACAGTGATTGCTGGTCATGATTCTATGAGGTGAAAAAGTATTTTGCTACCAAGAGTGGCTGTTTCATTAAACTAACAATATCAACTGCTTTTTAAAAGTATTAACCTACAATTAACTGACAACTAATCCAAGTAAATATGTTCTTTTTAACTTCTGAATAGTAATTCAGAAATTAAGCACCCATCTAATTATTGTTTGACTGCAGTCACTCAAACAACTTCATTTATAGAATTCCATATTGTTTTTTGCACTTAAATCTGTAAGAGGTTATCCACTATCTAAAGAACCAAATTTAAAACTAATCATAATCACTATTTTACGTTTTTTCTATGCTGGCATGGACTTGAGGGTTGTTACAAACCAAGTCAGTACTTTATCAGGGTCACTATTTATTTAGATTGATTAAGGAATCGTGTTTCATTCCAATTTGTCCCATTTTTTGGCATGGTTTCTTCCCATTTTTGGCATACTCTTCCTATTGCTAACCACTTTAGAGACAACACTTGGTGCATTTTTAGTATGGCAAAATATATATAAAGCCAGATATATAATGATAAAATGGTTAAAAACATTCATTCAACCCATGGCAGATATGTGGTGTGATTTTCACTGTGAGCATTCACCAAGAACACCATATAAGTTGGTTGATTATATGAAGGGTACATGTAGAAGCCATGACAAATATAGAATATATGAACAAGATGAGGTCTCTTTGATCTCATTCATAGTGTATGTTGACAAAACATACAAACCATGTAAGCAGAAAAGCTGGATCTAAAATGATGATGATAATATATTTTCAGACAGAATGCTTTGTGTTATTCATTCTGGATCCCTGTCGTCTGATTTCGAGCCTTGCCAAGGTTAAATTATCCTTTTATCCTCTCTCTCTATCTCCCCCCCCCCTCTCTCTCTCTCTCCACAGGAAGAAACCACCCTTGAGGAGGTATGAACATCACCAGAACTAAAATGTGTAACCCTTTTAATATCTCATGATTGTACCCTTATGATTCCATTAGGATTTATGGAAACAGTGATTACCATCATCATTTTGCTTTCACCTTTCTATTCTTGCACCAGTTGGATGGGTCTTTTCCAGTAGATCCTGCCTCCAGTTATTGTGCTTATTCATCATCTACTTTATGAAATTCATTATTTTGAGATCAGCTGTTTCCACCTATTGCACCATCCTTTCATTGACATCTCTACCAGTGCACCCTTTTTTTCTGCATGCTACATCTGATTCCTCTTAGACCCAGCATTTTTCTCAGGTCATTTGTAACTTGCCATTCATGCCCATAAACACCTCACATCAAATGGAGCATGGTCACTTCATTTCTCCCCAGCCTTTCCATATTCACTACATTCACTCTCCGTCTCTCTGCTGTGTAACATCATTTTGGCAGCATAGAATATCATTCACTTAGAGAGAAAATCCCTTTGTATTCAACAGGGATAGTAGTTCTCTGAAATTTTTCCATGGTGTTCTTAATCTCGCTACTATTGGAGGAAGATGCTTTCAAAGCATATTAGCTAAAATAAGCACACTGCAAAAAGTTACTGAAGCAATAAAATCTATAAGCTCCTACAGTACCTTCCTAGAACTGGAAAAAATTTATTTCACTGGTATTCTTATTTCCAACTAAATCTGTGCATCTGCCATATACAATGTCTACCTTTTCTCTATGTTTACCTGCTATCATACTATACCTCCTTTTTTACCCATATTTTAAGGCGTGTGGCTGAGTGGTTAGAGAATTGTATTCACAATCATGAGGTTGTGAGTTTGATTCCCAGACTGGGCGATGTGTTATGTCCTTGAGCAAGATACTTTATTTCATGTTGCTCCTTCTACCTGGTGTTGCAACCGATAGATAGTATTAGCAATTGGAAAGACCAATGGAAACATTGTTTCCTCGGTCCGGTTTGACGAATGTCAATCATTCCTTTTTATATCGTGTACAATGTACAAATTTGCTACTGACATGTATTTTTTTTTAGTTGAGCACGGCAATTTCCTTGCTGGTATTAAATTCTTTTCTTCTTTCGCACTTACTAAATTTTGAACGTTGGGAAGTTCTCTCTGTGCCCTACTGATTCTAGGTTTTGATTCCACAATTGGAATTTTTTCTCTCGATATTCTACTCATTCACCTATACGAATTAACTCATTAGCATACAGAATTTCCCAGCTAATATAGCCCGAAAAAACTGTTATAAACAGGATGAGGCAGCAGTCTGAGCTGTGAAGAACACTCATCTGCATATTGAATTGAACTCCCAACTAAATTCATTACCTACTTTTACTTTGGTGACAGCATCTCTGCGCATGCTTTGATCTGCTCACACAGCCACTCATTAAGAACCACCAGATAACATATTGTGCTACTTTTTTAAATACCTTTTCCAAATCTACAAAAGCTAGATGTAAAGCTTGCACTCAGCTAAGAAATTCTCTAGTAGCAGTCTCACTAAGAATATAGCATCTGTGGTGCTCTTTCTTGGCACAAAACCAAATTGTGTTTTATCTAATTTGACTCTTTCGTTAATTAGTTGATCTGTCAGTTTTATACCACTGTTGTTGCTCCATTCTAGAGCTTTGCCTTTTCTTTTGTAACAATTAATAATTAGCCTATTACACCAGTCATATATCTTTATAAGAAAACTGAGGTGTCATGTGACAATCACTTTGTGCCAAATTTGAGAGAGAAATGGTAATTTGATATCTTCTTCCCTTCCTCACTTTTATACAACATTGTTAAGATTTTCAATGGTCAAGTTATTTACCTATCTATCTTTGGACAATAAACACAGCACTCATCCATCCATCCATCTATCTATTTACCTATCTCTCTATAATAAATGGTTAAAATTGTCTGTTAAAATTAATAATTTTGAAGTAAAATATGAGGCCACTTAGAACAGTATAAATAACATTTGTTTGTTTGCTTAATCAATGTTTCTCACCCCATCTTATATGCTTGTAAAAATTATATAATCATCTGAAATATAATACAAGTAGATGATCAAGAGAATGATTCAGCAAATGTCTAAATATGGGAGTAATGTAGTGTTGAAATATGAGAGTGACTTGTGAGAGTTTAAACATGAGGCTAACCTAGCAAGTGCCTAAATATGAAAGTTATTTATTGTGCTTAAATATGAGAGTGATTTAGTTAGAGTTTAATTATGAGAGTAACTTAGCAAGAGTTTATTTAAATATGATAGTAGCAAAGAAATGACAAAATATGAAAGTGATTTACCAAGGGTTTGAGAGTGGCTTAACAAGTGGCTAATAATGACTAGTAGCTAATTACAAGAGTAACTTAACAAATGGCTAATTATGCATAAAATATGTTTGAAATGCGGATCCAGTGAAATAGCATTATAAATGAAGGTTCTGAAACAATAAAAGTATTTGGTTTGAGAGAGGAAATCTCGATTTTCACTAGTGTGAAATTAACACTGCACCAATGTGTTACTATTAATTATTTCTCTACTTAATTAGCTATTTTGTCAAATTCCCTCTTTGAGGTGATAATTTTTCTGATTTTGATTGTTATTTTAGCAGTGTTAGTCTTCTTTTTGTTGTATATTTTTTTTATTTCTTTGTGTGTAATTTTTTATAATAATATTTTAAGTGAAACTTATACTAGTTTTGTTTCTATTTTTTTTTTGTGTTGTTTCATGGTTTTAGTTTTGGTTATTTTTGGTTGTCTGTTTTGGTAATATTTTGATTGCTGTTTTAATAGTGTTTTATATGTTTATTTTTTATTTATTGAAATGAAATTCTAAACTGTTTCCTTCCTTCTTCTCTTTTCTGTTGCATTTGTTTCTTTGTTTATTTGTATATCATGTGTGTGCATATATATGTGAGTGGTAACTGGGTAACTGTATGCATGTATGAGCATGTATGAGTATGTTTGATAACCGGGTTACTGTGTATATGTATCTATATATCTGTATATATGTGAATGTGTGTGCATTCATGTGTGCATGTTTTTATGTGTCTATATATGTGTGCATGTATATGTGAATGTTAATTGTGTGTATATGTGTGTGTGTATTTGTGTGTGTGTTTGTGCATTCTCTCTCTGTTTTACACTGTTGAAGAACACTTAAATTAAAACATTATGAACATCTAAAAATTGTAGAATAACTATATACAGTGTGTTGTTTTTATGTTGTTACTGCACTGTTTTGTGCTTGTTGTTGTTTATAATGTCTTTGTTTTGATGTGGTTTCTGATGTTATTGATGTTTTTCCTGTTGTTGTCACCATGAATGATAAAAGTGGGTTACTACACATGATATTTTTGATGATGGTAGTGGTGGTGATGATGTTGATAGTGGTTTTATTTGGCAAGTATAAAAACTATGTGAAGGCTGATGTTGTTGTTTGAGAGGGGGCTGGTAATGAGAGTAGTGGTGGTGGAGGAGGTTGCAGCTGTAGTACTGATTAGGATGAGGAAGATGTTTTGATGAAATATTTATGAGCCAAAATTTTTCAGCTTATATTTGAAATTGACTGAAGAAAATATGGCTTTTTTCTCCATATTACTTTTATAATAATAGTAATAATAATAATAATAATAATAATAATAATGATAATTATTGTTGTTATTGTTTCTTCGCTCAGCCTCTAATGCTGGAGATGTATTACAGTGTTAGTTGTTCAATACCAATGGACTGAGCAAACAGCCCTTATTTTTCAAGTATGCTTCAGAGTATTCAAGCTGTTCCAAGCAATGAACATTTTTGTAATTGTTCCATCCATTTTGCAATCCTTATTTGTTTAATGTACTTCTCAAGATCTTTACTCACTGTTCCCAAGACTCCAACTAGTATTGGTGCTGCCTTATTGTTATTTCTATAAAGAAATAATTATCAATATGATTGAAAGATGGTGGATCATTAGTCATTAGCGCTTTGGAAAAATAGTAGTATTTGTTCCAGCTCTTTACTTTTTGAGTTCAAAGCCCACCAAGGTCAACTTGGCCTTTCATCTTTCTGAAGTTGATAAAATAAAGTACCAGTCAAATACTGGTTTATATAACTGATGAGCATTGTAATACATGGATGCATGCCAAGCAACAGAGGTAGAGGTTGGCCAACAAAATGATGAGTAACATCTGTGCATGGACAGGCAGGAGTCCCTGGGAGGTGATAAAAAGGGTGTGGGACAGGATTGCTCGGAAGAATTTGCAGAAGGCATACATGGACACTTGGGATCTATGATGATGATGATGATAACTGAATATCATCTCACCCCGAAATTGCTGGCCTTGTGCCAAAATTAGAAATGCTTCTTATTATGATTGGCAAAGCAAGTTATTTTATAACATTTTACCATGTTGCCTCTATAATTCATCATTGATAATTGATCATTATTGTCATTTTACATCCACCTTCCATGCTGGCATAGGTTTAATAGATTTTTATGGTCCAAGGTGGAAGAGGCTAAGGATATTTAATGCTGCTCAAATGTTCCATATTTAAGATAGCTTTTATGGTTTGATGGTCTTCTTAACACCAACCAGCTTACAGGGTGTACTGGTTGCTATTTCTTGTGGTACCAGCACTACATCTTTACAGTGTATTGGTATTGATAATGTAATGTAAAAACAAAATGTCATATATAGTCATCTTAATAAATTTAGTATGGTACCACAATGCCTCATTCTCAATCTTATAGTATTTGGCTCATTTCGACTATATTGTTGATTCTATTTTCAACAAAGGTAGTTTTTACTTTCTTTCTTACAAAGTCAAAAATTCATATAAATTTTTACCAGAATTGTTTGTGGAGTTACTGAACTTGCTAAAATTGTGACCAAATCTCCTTTACATCCCACCTTATCTTCAAGATGATAAGCCTGTTAGTAATGTAGTTTTAGACATTCTGTTTGGACACAAAACAATGGGGTAGTCAATGGCTTGATATGCTAGAAATAGTATCGAAATCTCTCTAACATCATTATCTACTGTGGTAAAAATAAAAGCATTGCAATAATGCAGTCATTCATGTATACTAAGAATCTAAAAGAAAAATGGATAGACATAATTGTAACATCTTTGAACATAGGTTTACTCAATCAGGGTTAGCTTGTGGCTAAACAAAAGAATAAGAAGTATATAACATTTTGCTACAGCTGCTGTTACTTATAATGACTACAATGGTGATATTGTTGGTAGTGGTGGTGGATATGACAGATATTGTAGACGTGGTAATGGATGTTGTGATGATATAGATGAGAGGGATACAGATAGGAATGATAGAGATGCTGGTGGTAAAGGTAGAGATGTTTATGTAGATGATAGTGATGTTGGTTGTGCAGATAAAAGTTGAGGTGGCATTGATGAGGGTGATGGTACTGATGTTGGTGGTAGCCTTTGGTCAGATGATGGTGATTGATGTTGTAGTGACACTAATGGTGATATTGATAATGGTCATGATGGAGGTTGTGTTAATGCTTGTTTTGGGGATGGAGGTAGCAATGTTTTGATGGTGGTAAATTTGGCAGGGAATTGGTGATGATGGATCTGGTGGTAGATGTGGAAGTGGTAGGAATAAAATGATTGTAGAGGTGATGATGTTGGTAATAATAGTTTCTGATTTAGTCACAAGGCCTACAGTTTTAAGGAGAAGGGTAAGTCGATTGAATTAACCCACTTGTGTTGATTCAATTGACTGGTATTTCATTTAATCGACTCCATAAGGATGAAAGGCAAAGCTAACCTCGACAGGATTTGAACTCAGAATGTAAAGGATCTTAACTTAATGTAACAACGTATGTTGTCTGACACTCAACTGATACAGCCAATCAACCACCCTCTTGATAATAATTGTTTCTACTTTTGGCACAAGGCCAGCAATTATCCCAGTACATTACTGGTACTTTATTTTATCGACCCCGTAAGGATGAACGGCAAAGTTAACCTCGGTGGGATTTGAACTCAGATGGTAAAGGGATGTAACTGTGCTGGAAAGCATGTCCGACCCTCTACCGATACTGCCAATTCACCCTGTTGGTAATAATGTAGTTCAGTCGGGCATGTATTTTATGGTATTGAACCTTCCAATGTAGGATTATATATCGACACATAAGTATATTTGACATAGAGGTAATAAATGTCAGCCTATTGTGTACTATTGTATGGTCTTGTAATTGCTGATAGAGTTGTAGGCATTTTAAGCCTTGCAGAGCCCATCTCTCTTCTGGTCTAAACACAGTAGATTTCTTCCCGAAAAGGACAGAGTGGGAGAATGGAAATGAAAAGGCAATATAACAATAAAATTAACTCCCGTACTAGACTAGTACTTTTTTCATTTACTTTGAATGGATGAAAGGCAAAGTTGATCTTAGCAGGATTTGAATTCAGAGAGCAGAGAGTTGGAATTAATACTGTAAAACATTCTTTCCAACATTCTAATGACTTTACCAATTTGCTGCCTAATTTTCAGCCAATATACAATTAAATAAGTGGCTATTATGTTGTGGATTATGGTTAATCAATTTGCTTTTTAAATGATTCATAGTAGCTATTGCTATGAGGGCTGAAGATGATGAACAGAATTAGTAGGAGAGCAGTCTAGATTTGGAAGAATTTTAGATGAACAGTGTCTATAATTCAAATTACATGCTTAACCACCTACTCTGTTATGTTGGTGAATTGATTTATTGGTTTAATCTTCTCCGGAAGATACCGCTGGTAACCAGCCACTTGATAAATAAAGATAAAGTAAACCAGGCATGCAAGATAGAGGTGATATGCTCTGTACATATAGTGTTCAGTTCCGAAGTAGTCGCAAGAGTATAGAGAGCTGCTCATCAGAACGAGGCCGGCAGCGAATAAGAGAGTGAGAAACACAAGTCTCGTCTATTTATAATGCCTACGGGAAGTAACTCTAATTAATTCTCTTTTTTTTTACCCTAGAGGTCGCTGCAAATCTCACTGAGAATTATGTGAAGAGCCCATGTTTCTGTTGAGTACTTTGCTACTTACATATTAATTTAATGAGTAGATTATTCTCTAGACCAAACAACAGGAACACTTATTGTCAAAACCAACATAGGTTCATTTTAACAGTCGTCTCCCATTAATTTATTTCCCTGTGCCCATGATAGAAATTAATTTTATGGCAGCAGATTATCGGTACTACAGGAGTGTAAATTAAATATAGTCGTTACTTATGGCTTTTCATATTTTCATTCTGAAGCAGCTAAGGTTAAAATGTCTTGCATTTTCCTGAATATAATAAAATATAGTACAAGTGAAGAACTTGTGTTGCTTTAATTAAAATCTGTTGCTTTCTGCCAATGATTAAAATGAGGTTTCTTACAACAGTAGATTAGCAGAATTCATATAGCAGCAGAGTTCAAAAGCCACTGAGGCCATTATGGTTTGTAGACTTTATCCATTGCTTGAATTAACACCACTATTAAGCCTTTGTGTATATTTTATATAGTTATTCTGGTGCAAGCATTCAAACTAATTTTCTGGTTTGAGGATATTTCTCTTCTTCATCCCTACCAATGTCACAAACCATTAAAAGGGGCACACTCTTTCTTCCTTACTAAGTGGTAGAAAAAATAATCTACCTAGGATCTGATGACTATAGTTAATCATCTAGCTTTCAAAACAAATCTATCCAACCCTTAATTAACTGCATGAATGATATTCTAAACCTTTATATAGCAGTGAATTGAAAATAGAAGGGTGGTGGATCAGCAGAGTTGTTAGAGCATCTAAAAATTTGCTTAACAGTAATTGTCCAGCTCTTTACATTCTAAGTTCAAATCCTAACCAAGTCAACTTCAACTTTCCAAGATTGAAAAAATAAACTACCAGTCAAGTACTGCAGTCTGTATAATCAATTTGGTTAGTAACTATATTTGATTGTTTCTCTCATGATATTGTTCAAGTTGACTAATATCTGATTAGACTGCCTCTAATGGTTGTCATGAACATGATAATATATTTTCATTATACTAGATATTAGAATGCTGGTATGGGTTGGATGATATGATTTGATGCAGTATTTTACAGCTAGATAGTTTCCTGATACCAACCATTTTAGCCTCTTCTTATGACACAGAGGGATACAATGAATCTATTTTGAAATTTGGAATACACAGTCATTCTAAAACAGTATTATCTTCTTTTGGATACAATAGCACCATAGATAGAACCACAGATGTTGTTATTTATACCAAATTCAACTCTGATTAAGGAAACTCATTCCAGCCATGACCATTCTGCCTCTAATACTCATCATTATCATCATCATCACCATTTGATGTCAATGTTTCCATGATAGCATGGGTTAGACAACGTGTCCTGTTGTGGGCAGTGCCAGGTCAAGTGACCATGTCTTGCTCATAGAGGACTGATTTTGGCTCAGTTTGTACAGCCGGTTGCCCTTTCTAACACCAACGCCATTTACAGTGAGTACTGGGTGCTTTTTTACCGTGGCACCTACACAATCATTTTACTGTGGGCTATGTGCTTTTTGTTGTGACACCTACATGACCACTTTACTGTGGGAGGGGCATGAGGGTATATTGTCTATATGCTTCAGTTTCGGCTTTTACCAGTGGCAACTCGGGTCTTCTGTATTACTGCGTAACACCAGAGGTCTTGGTCCTCTGTCATTGCCTTTGAGAGGTGCAATTGGACAAGGTAAGTTTTTATCACCTCATTCCAGGTCTTCTTGGGTCTCCCCTCTCCAAGGCTTCTATTGACTTTTAGTGCTCTGCACCTTTTTATGTAACTGTCATCCTTCATACGCATCACATGTCCATACCAATGCAGTCTCCTCTCCTGCACACAAAATTTGATTCCTCTTATGCTTAGTCTCTCTACATACAAATAATATTATATATATATTATTTATATGTAGGACTACATTATCTAATATGTCCTTTCTTTATTCAAAATGATTGTGTATGATTTAAATAAGATTTGGTCAATAATTCTAGCAAAGTAAGCATTTGTGCAAAGACTTTCTAAAAGTGCAGTTTACTGCTGTAGAAGCTTGAGACACAGTTTCCTTGACAAATCTTTTGTTCTAATGCAATAAAACAGCAATTATTCCAATAATAATGCTGCTGAAACTACTACTGCTGCTGCTTCTCCTCCTTTTCCTCTTTCTCCTCCTAACACCAATGATAACACCACCACCACCCATGCTTCTGCTGCTGAAGATGATACTGCTGCCACTACTGTTGCTGCAGTTGTCATTGCTATTAACTATGGAGGCAGTGTAATTAATTCCTTGTGGAATTCTATTTTGATATGTTATATAAAGGAAAAAATTATACAGGAAGGAAAAGAGATATTGCAATAGCAATGATGACAATTACAACAGCAATGAAAACAGTGGCAATGAGTACAAGTAGTAGTAGGAGCAGTAGTAGCAGTAGTAGTAGAAGTTATTGTTGTTGTTGTTTTGGGAGTTTAACTCTGCTCAAGCAGATGTCTGGCAAGGGGATACAGCAATTGCTGTCCTCTCTTTGTGTATGTCAGACTAAATTACCTGATGTGTACCCCTTTATTTAAGACCTAACTTTAGCTTAGGGTGCAGATTGTCAGTGTGTTAAAGTGCTAAATTCTATATAGTTTGGTAAGATCTATATGAACTCTGGAATTACATTCCATTGCTTTTACCTGGATATATATATATAATACGCAAGTGATGGAGAAATTGAAACCATTTCTGTTGAGGTTTAACAATAAATCCAAAACATATTGTTATAATTATATGTACAAATATACACAGAGAAGATGGCAAAGGACCGTGACAAGTGGAAAGATGCTGTGCTGAATAGGACCCGTCTCACCCTTGCAAGCAGGGAAAAGTGGACGTAAAATGATGATGATGATGATAATCATCATCATCATCATCAACGTTTAACGTCCGTGTTCCACGCTTGCATGGGTTTGGACGGGGGTTTTCCCACTTGAGGCAAGAGTGATTATCTTGCTCGCATAGGACTATCTGGCGGGTTTTCTACAGCTGGATGCCCTTCCTAACACCAACCACATTTACAGTGTGGGGCTGGGAGGTTTTTACCGTGTTGCCTACACGGCCACATTACAGCGTGGACTGTCTGGCGGGTTTTCTACAGCTGGATGCCCTTCCTAACACCAACCATGATGATATATATATATATATAGTTATACTTGGAGAGGGACATATTGTTATACTATTGCCAGAAATAATAACAGAACACACTCAGTGGTTGTTTTGGGTTGGTTTTCGCTTCTGTATCTTTTATATCACCATAGTTAATTTATCTGGCAACCAATGTTTATCATTGATTGACCAACGGTTAAAAATACAGATATGACTATATATAGTCTATCAAAGTTCTTTCATCACACATCTGCGACATCATCAGTTTCCTCCCATTGTATTGTAATGCCTACATCATTTTTATTTAATAGAAATGACTCAATAGGTAGGCAAATCAGAGACACAACTGAGATTGAACTAAGAAAACTGAAGTTAAACAGAAAGAACGAATGGGATAACAACAACAACCATACCAAAACAAACAATACTGACCTAAGGGAAATATAAATAAATAAATAAAATAAAAATGGCGTAGGCATTATAATACAATAGGAAGAAACAATTAAACCACTGTGATGAAAGAACTTTGATACACTATATATATATATATATTTATATCTGTATTTTTAACCGTTGGTCAATCAATGATAAAAATTGATTGCCAGATAAATTAAGGATGGAGATATAAAACATACAGAAGCGAAAAACCAACCCAAACCAAACAGTGAGTGCGTTCTGTTATTATTTCTGGCAATATTAAAACAATATGACCCTCCCAAAATATAACAATATTTGTTTCGACGATGATGCTGATGATGATGATACATGCATGTGTCCAACACATGCAAGCATAAAAAAACAGAGGTAAAAACGATGATGATGATATATATATATATATATATCATCATCATCGTTTCCAACCGTGACCATCCCCACTGAAAGTTTCGTGAAATAGTCTTTTTAAGACTATACAGAGCATTTGTAGTTTTTCCAAATTGAAGGATGAGTATATAAACTTTATTTTATTCTGAGTTAAGACTCTATTGATTTTTCCCTGGATTTCACAAAAATCTCTGGATAAATCTATGTCTTGATTTTTTTTTTAATTGAGTTTGAATTATTTTCCCCACATCTTACGTTAACTATGTTTCCATTTTGATGTTATAGTCACTTATATATTATGAAATACTGTTGGCTTCATGCTCACAATAATTTCTATACTCTCATTTATATATATATCAGATTGGACGTGGTGAAAACCAGTTAGACTATTACTCACCAGAGTACTCAATACTTAGGGTAGTTGAGTGGGTAATATGAACATATTCAGGACCCCGACAGCTGAGCTCTGGCAATTTCAACAGCTAGATTCAAACTCTTGAAATCTAGCTGTTGAAACGACCATAGCTCAGCTGTCATGATCCTGGATTTTTTCATAGAAATATATTCATAGAAATAATGAGAAAACTCAATGCAAGGCTGTTAAAAACTGCCAAATGACATCAATGGCAGCATTCAAGTTGGGTAAAAATACCTCAAAAGATTGAAATCAGTGGCCAGTGTTTGGTATAGATATATATGAAGCATTGTGGTGGGATATGTAATTTAGACTGTATTGGGAAGGCCAGTAAGAATAAGAAATATAATCATGGAACAAGTGTGAAGTAAATTTAGAATGACAAATCAAAACAAGTTTTTAAACTATATATTTTATAATATTTCCAGGTTAGAGGGTTCTTTTTAAATGATGAACAATGAAAATTTAAAGTGTCCTGTTCTGAAAAGCTCTTTTTTTGTTATGTGAATGAGCGCTGGTGGAAATGTAACATTTGTAGAAAGGTTTTAACAGCCTGTCATCTCCATCTAGCTCAGATCTGTTTGGATTATGCCTGGTTGTAAGAAGGGCCTTTTTGTTCTGCAAGTTAACCACCTTCCTCTCAGAGGCTTCTATGGTGATCTTATATCTCAGGTCTGACACTTTTGAATATGTTTATTCCCAGAGAAAGCTCCCATATATGCAGCTTCTTGACAGTGATTCTAATGTATGAGCAGACTGAGGAACCTTATTAGAGAAACTACTCTTCAATATCTGACACACTTACACCAATGATATATGCACACTCCTTAACTGTCCCATCAAATAAGCAGAACTGTGCATAAGATCATATGTAGTATATAAGTTCACTTGCAAAAAATGTGGTATCACAAGACCACACCCATGACATGGTTATTACTCTTCCTCTTTAGCAACTAACATATCTGGAGTTTTGCTCTCTCCTCTCATACCTCATTGCCTACCCAGCTGAATCATAAACAAAACAAACATCCTTTAGCAAGTAACATGTAGGCTGACACTTGCTCCCTCATCATTACCTATTTTTGTCATTGCTGCTCCTATCATTGTCTCTCCAATTTTGCCACACCCACAACAAGCATCTAAATGTCATAATGTATTAGCACTAGTGACATGACAAGAATCACCAGATTATCTTCTAAGAAAGTTGTGTTACTGTCACAACTAAAAGCTCGCTAAGCACACTTTAAGTTGATTGGCATTACGAATGGCATCCTGCAGTAGAGCACCGAGCCAAAATTATAGCATAGGAGCATGATTTGGACCCTGAACTGAGTAGGCTCATAATGTGACATCTCATCTAACCAATACGAGCATATAAAATATAGGGGAAATGGTGACGATGATACAATAGAAATGTATATGAAAGCCTATATAAATTGTTTATTTATAATTGTTTCTACTTTAGGCACAAGGCCAGCAATCACCCAGTGCATTACTGGTACTTTATTTTATCGATTGTTTATTTATAATAATCATAGAAAAGACTTGTTGTAAATATTTCAAGCTCTGTTCATATTACAGCTATGTCAGTATTTCAGGATCAATAATCCATCATCAGTGATTTTTCCGTCGCTTAGTACTGTAGCATGAAAGCTAAATTTCTTACATAAAGAATTTTGCAAATAATACATTTAACATGATGCTTGTTTGCTTATAGTGTATGCTTAGCAGCCCTATATTAATCAATGGTAACATAAACAACAATCTCATTCAGAATGAGGGTGTATATGCAAGCATAAACTATATGTTTGAATATAATAAACCTTTCATTATTTGCCCATTGTCACAAAGTCATTATATTGTTGTAACTGCTGCTCTGTCAGATGGACTGAGGGCTACATCTTGCTTATGCCACCAGCATTATGGAGGGTTGGTATGCTTTTCTCATGACTGAGAAGTTCTTGCAATACTTCTTGAGGCATGTTTTCTTGTGGCTGCATGCCATCCCCATCACCAACCTCTTTACAGTATGTGTTGGGTGCATTTTATCATGACACCAACACAAGAGAGTCTGTGTGATTGATACACCTGAAGAGACCTCTCAACATACATACATCATCATCATCATCATCATCGTTTTATGTCTGTTCTTCCATGCTAGCATGGGTTAGACGGGTTGTCCTGTCGTGGGCAGTGTTTGGTCGGCTGACCTTGTCTTGCTCATACAGGAACTGATTCTGGCTTGATTCCTACAGATGGATGCCCTTCCTAACACCAACCTCATTTACAGTGAGTGGTGGGTGTTTTTTTTTCGTGGCGCCTACACATCCACTTTACAGTGTGGGCTGGGTGCTTTTTTGCCGTGGCACCTCCACGACCACTTTGCAGTGGGAGGGTGTGGGGGCATATTGTCTATATGCTTCAGCTTCGGCTTGAACCCGTGGGAGGTCGGGTACTCTGTATTACTGCATGACACCAGATGTCACGGTCGTGTGTCATCGCCTTTGAGAGGTGTAATGGGTAAGGTCGGCTTTTATCACCTCATTCCAGGTCTTCTTGAGTCTCCACACTCTGCGGTTTCCATTGATTTCTAGTGCTCTGGACCTTTTTATGCAGCTGTCATCCTTCATACGCATAACATGTCCATACCAATGCAACCACCTCCCCTGCACACAGCATTTGATTCCTCTTATGCTCAGTCTCTCTCTCAATTCATTTATGCTTTGCCATTCGCATATATTACTTTTACACATCCATCGGAGTATGCAGGCTTCGTTTCTTTCTAATCTACGTAAGTCTTCCACCTTCAGCGCCCAGGTCTCACTACCATGTATACGTGCATCATACAGTCTGCCTTTCATTTTGAAGGAAAAGCTTTTTGCAGCTAGCAGTGGCAGTAGCTCACTGAACTTCTTCCATCCCATTCTTACCCTAGTTATTGTACTTTCTGAACACCCACCTCCGCTGCTAATTCGGTCACTTAGGTAGCAGAAGCTGTCTACTATTTCTCCAGAGCCCTCCTAGAGATTGCTGGTACTTGTTTCCTGTGGCTGTTTGCTGCTTGCTGTCCCAGCACAACTGCTATATGTGAAGCCTACATTCTTAGTTAAGCTTCCTGAGATCCTGCTACATCTCTTGTGTACCCATTGTTTGCATTTGGGGCAGAGAATGGATTTCCTACCTACACCTTTCCTACATACTGAGCAAGGCCATTTCCCTGAGGGGATCTGGGTTCTGTTTTCTCGTCTACTTACAAGGGCCTTCGTCTTTGTCAGGTTGACTTTAAGACACTTTCTTTCTAGTCCCTCCTTCCAAGTTTGGTATTTCTTCTCTAGTTCTACCATAGATTCAGCTATAATTGTGAGGTCATCTGTATACAGGAGTTCCCATGGGCATCCGGTCTTAAACTCCTCCGTTATTGCCTGATGAACAAGAGAGGGCTAAGAACAGAGTCCTGTTGGACACCGACCTGTACGCTAAATTCCTCGCTATACTCATTGCTAATGCTAACGTATACATATAATTATACTCATATATAAGGCAGTGAATTGGCAGTGTATTTAGAACGTCGCATTTGCAGTATTCATTTTCGTTCTTTGCTTTCTGAGTTTAAATGTCTCCAATGTCAACTCTGCCATTCCTCCATTCATTGTCATTAAAGAAGTACCAGTCTAGTACTGGAGTCAATTATTCCTCTATATCTATTTCTCACTTTCATTCTCTCACTCTTTCTGTGCCCTTCTCTGGAAAAAAATCTGCTATATTCACACCTGGAGAGAAGATGAGTTACACCAGGTTTTAAAAAGTGCCTTAGAAATGCATTCCTATGACTCAATCAGGTGTTATAGTTCCATACATACAATTCATATACATATATGTGTGTATGTGTGTGTGTATATGCATATATATATGTATATATATATGTATATATATATATTTATATATATCATCATCATCATCATCACTGTTTTACATCCGTTCTTCCACGCTAGCATGGGTTAGACGAGTTGTCCTGTTGTGGGCAGTGTCCGGTCTGCTAACCATGCCTTGCTCATATGGAAACTGATTCTGGTTTGATTTCTACAGCTGGATGCCCTTCCTAACACCAACCTTATTTACAATGAGTGCTGTGTGCTTTTTTCCATGGCGCCTACACGTCCACATTACACTATTGGCTGGGTGCTATTTTGCTGTGGCACATCCACGACCATTTTGCTGTGGGAGAGTATGGGGACATATTGTCTATATGCTTTAGACAATATATATATATATAAACACAATTCTTTAAGACTCTTCACCTCATTTTGTTGTCTTGACTGTTAAAAAATCATTTAGGTATTCTTACGATGCTAACTAAATTAAATTAAGATGAGAGGCAAATGTTTTTACCACTTTGCAAAGCTGACCAACTTCTCAAAGAAGCTGGTGCAGATTATAATGTTAACCCTAGAAAGTTTAAGAAACTGTTTCATTTCTCCAATTCATTTTCATAAAACATTTTCCATTATGGTTTATAGAAACCATTGCATTAGAATTTTCTTGTTGGATTAAACGATTAATTTTGGTTTTACTGGACTTGGGTTCACTGCAAGAATAATAATATTTAAATCAAACTATATTAGATAATGAATTTTCATAGATCTACTTTTATTATTAATTTGTTCAAGCTATTTTAATTCAAACATTAAGGGGGCATTTTTTAAACAGATGCTTTTTTCCCTATACTTGTGGTTAATTTCATGTCACATTCAAGGGTTTAGAATATGAAAAAAAGATCCAACAGATATTTACCTTACCAGAAAAACCATATATATATTACAGTACAATGTTTCTTAATTTCCTAAAGACTTTTTGTTGAGATTTGAAGCTTGAAAGTTATATTTACAGTCATGAAATCCAAGATAACTGGGCAAGCGAAATGAAAATAAAATATAAAATTTACTGGATTTATTTTGAGGTATATCATTTACAGGATATGTAAGACTTCAGATTCTTCCATTCTTCTAATCATTTATATTTCATGCTGACCATGCTGGCAAATGTTTAGTTGCACATATTTTCATCATTCATTAGTAAATAAATTTTCTTCTAATCATCTCAATGAAGAATAGTAATGCTGAACCAATTTGCAAATTCTGAGATCAGGAATGTTAAATTAGAAGGCAAACATGCAAACACCTTCTGGCAGAGTAAAGACAAATTGTGGCTCATTTTACAATTGTAAAGTTTAGGTTGATATTTCTGAATTTTAACACATTGAAGTATGCTGCCCAATAATAGGCCTTGTATAATTTTTCATATGCCAAAGTAATTATTTACATAAATGATATTTGTTATTTACAGGTGCTCAATTGCATTATAGAATGTTTTGTATTTTGCTGATAAAACAAAAGTAACCTTTAAAATGATACACACATTCTTTGTTACACAGTCACAATCAATTTGTAAAGCTTATATAGACGTTTGCACAAATCATAAATCTTTTGACTTGTTTAAAGTCTCCAACGAACTTCCCAGACAAAGCAAAAAAAAAAAAATATTCTTGATTAATACATTTGTTTGAGATACAGTAATTTCATTTAAACTTCCTTTTCTGTTATTTGTTTTTAAATCAATTTGATGATCTCCAGATGGAACATTGCAGTTGCATGCCATTTTTTGGTATACTATATTTGATCTTGGTTATATTCATTTGGTACAAGCCTTTGTTTAAAATTAGATTTATGTCTGTACACCTATTAGCAATGTTTCTCTATCTAAAGATTTCTAAGGAATCAGTTAGAGAAAATGTATACAGTTGCAACACTTGTATGCTACTTTATTACACTTCCACATAAGCCACTGAAACTAACTTTCTCAATCCTTGTTATACTGTCTGCTATCGTTAGTATTTTAGTTTCCAATTACGAGATTCTGTTAATAAGATTAGGTAAAATTTTACAATTGCTTGAATATATTTTTTAAAACCAAATTACATCACTAAATTCTGAGAACATTAATAGATAGTGCTTCAAAAGAATTTGATAAATATAATAAAACCCACAACAACCTCGTTCACCTGTTTTCCAACTCCATTAAGCTGCAAGTTATAGATGTTGACATCAATTATATTCCAGAAAACTGTATTTTGTTTTATAAAAAGAAACTTAACATTTAAATAGAGCAGATGTTTGATTTAACCATTTTTTATAACAAACTACATGAAACTGAAAGATTAGATTAATTTATTCACGAAAATACATTATATATTTGCACCATAAATACAATACCTTTCATTAGTTGTGGCAGCAAACAAACTATGTGATAATGAAAATATATATCAGACATATTACAGAAAATTTAAGAGTATAAAATAAAGACGTAATTATTTTTATAAAATGCCCCTCATTCTTGGTGTTGAATTAATTTGCTCTCACTATAGTATTATAAATCCAAGGAATGAAAATAGACCATTAAAATTAAATGCCTCAATTATTATTGATATTTGTTTTATCAACTTGATCAATGAAGTGCATTTTGAAAAAAAGTTTTATTTCACTCTTTATATTGTGAAATACAGTCATAGTTTATATTGTAATTTTAATATATCAAGCTTTTTGGCTTATAATGTCAAATCAAACAAAAATAACTAATTACATATATTCAACTAATGAATCAATATTTGTTGCATGAAGAAGGCACAGTGGAAAGTGGGGTTAAGCATACACATGTATATATATATAAAGTTGGATTCCTGTCTATTTGTTAGTTCACAAACTACTCCTATGGTTTTGAAGATAGACCCCCCCCCCCCGCCATAAACTTATATATTCAGAAACTACATTGCCCAGGGTACTTGGATAAATATATTTCATTTTAATCAAAGGGTTCTCCGGGGGCACAGACCCCCGCTAAAACTGTTTTCCCTTTGACTTTTATGAAATTGAAACTATAGGTAAAGGGCAAGTATGATGCCTATTCACAAAATTTCAGCAAATTTCAATAATATTAAGACACCCTTATGAGTGAAAATGTTGGCCAATAAATGGAACAAGAGTTCACAAACTCCTCCTATGGTTTTGGAGATAGACCCATAACCATATATATTCTGAAACTACATTGCTCAGGGTTTGGATAAGTATATTATGCCTATTCACAAACGTTTTTGATTAAAATATCGGAAAAAATGTATTTACAAGAAACAAAATAAGAATAAGATTTAATAATGTAATTTTGATTTGATATATTACAAAAGATAATTGTTTCTACTTTTGGCACAAGGCCAGCAATTACCCAGTACATTACTGGTACTTTATTTTATCGACCCCGTTAGGATGAAAGGCAAAGTTACCTCGGCGGGATTTGAACTCAGAATGGCAAGGGCCGTAACTCTATGCGTCAAAGCATGGCATCCGACCTTCTACCGATACTGCCAATCCACCACCGTATATTACAAAAAATAATGTTTTTCAATTTTTCATGCATTACATTATATCAATAATTTAAAATCAATCATCATTTTCTCACAAAAAAAAATGTGAGAAACGCGACAAGGTACTGGTAATTCGGCTCGTGTATATATATATATATATATATATATATATATTGTTATACTTTGGGAGGGTCATGTTGCCAATAAGAAACACACGCACCAGTTGCTTTCACTTCAATTTATTATATATTTATAAATTTATAAATTTACCCATTTACAAATCTACAAACCTATAAATTTCTGGTTGGTTGGTTGGTTCCACAACCAGATAGTTGTTTATATATATAGTCATAGTCCTTTCGTCACACACTCTGTGACCTCTTCAGTGACTGGGGAAAGGAAAGGCACAGAAACAAAGAAAGGAATCCCCAGTCACTGAAGAGGTCACAGAGTGTGTGACGAAAGGACTATGACTATATATATAAACAACTATCTGGTTGTGGAACCAACCAACCAACCAGAAATTTATAGGTTTGTAGATTTGTAAATTTGTAAATTTATAAATTTATAAATATATAATAAATTGAAGTGAAAGCAACTGGTGCGTGTGTTTCTTATTGGCAACATGACCCTCCCAAAGTATAACAATATCGGTTTCAACACACGATTTCAGATAAAGAATCTTGCTAAACAAATTCAGAAACGATATATATATATATATATATATATATATATATATATATCATCTTCATTTTCGTATATTTACATACATTTTAACATGTTTGCATGGTTTATATATTTATAGTGTTGCAACAGAAATGAATGTCATACATATATATATATATATATTGCGCTTTTACCTGGCCAGCCCATCTTGTTAAGGCCATGCTAGGGCACTGTCCTTGTTGCTACACTTTCTATATCCACCCTGCATTGGCTGTGGATTCATCTGGGATCCTGGTTAGCAGAGTGTCATGATGTTTCTTGAAAACATCCACGTCCACCCCATGCAGATCTCTCAATTTTCTTGGTAGCTTATTAAAGAGTTGAAGGCCTTAGAACCCCAGGCTATTATAACATCTGCTCCTTATTTTAGGTGTGAAAACAGGTCCTTATATATGTTTTTTGTATATCTCCTGTGGCCGGATTTCAACGTAATCCTGTTAAGTAATTATGTGGACAATGCCTAATGAAATCGCCATCATGCATCATAAATGGAAGATGGAGCTGGGCATTAAAATATGTAAGGAAAGTTTCCAGTCTGGCCTTCTGTTGTTGTTTAATGGCAACACATTTACTATGTGTAAATATATATATATATGTATATATATATATATATATATATATATATATATATATAGGGATTTCAGTTACTAATGTTACTAATGTATTAATGTGTCACCTGTCGCATTCACTTCCATAGCCAGCATGGACTAGAATCAAATTCTCTCGATTGGTTGGTTATTGATTAGGTGAGACCTGCTGATGAATACATATGCACCGATTGTGCATTGTCGCATAATAAATTCAGACAGTAGCTGCTGTGTGCTTTCTTGCTGCATTAAGTACATGTAAAGATTTATGCTACCCATTTATGTGTGTTGTATTGAAGCAAATAACTTTGTGTCTACTCTGGGATTGTTACATAAACTTACCTATTGAGTATGCTGAGATGCAACCTCTACTAGCAGGGAAACTTATGCTAGTACCATCAACTTATTATTATTATTAGATATGGCTTAGTGGTTAGAGCATTGGCCTTGCAATTGAAAGGTTGTGAGTTCAATTCTCAGACTGGGTGATGTGTTGTTTCCTTGAGCAAGACACTTTATTTCACATTGCTCCAGTTTACTCAACTGTAGAAATGAGATGAGAGGGATTGGGGTCCCTATCATTCCACTGCAAAGTGGTTGTGCAGGTGCCACGGCAAAAAAGCACCCAGCCCACACTGTAAAGTGGACGTGTAGGCACCACGGAAAAAAGCATCCAGCATTCACTGTAAATGCGGTTGGTGTTAGGAAGGGCATCCAGCTTCCTACAGCTGGAATCAGACCAGAATCAGATACCGTCCCATCCTTGCATGCAGGGAAAAGCGGAGTAAAATGATGAAGATGATGTTGATGATATATAGTGTAAGATGGTAATATGGACAAAAACAAGGGAAGAAATGTAACCCTTCATCAGCTGTTAACTGCGGATCATAGATGTTTTGGTACTTAAATCAGCACATCAAAATCGATCGGCAGCATGCCCAAGGCGTTTTATCAATCAAAAGGCCATGAGAGAAAGAAAAGATAGTGAAGGGAGCAGAAGGACAATGGCACATGCAAGTGAGGAACCGAGGAGAAAATAGAATAAGTTAAAATGGACCGATTGGAGTAGATGGATAGAAAGAGAAAGAGGAAGAGGAAGAGAGAGAAGGAGGGAGTCGATATGAAAGCGTGGTGGGACAACAAAGCAAGCCAAACAGGTAGAGGAGGGTGGGGGGTCACGACAATAAATACAAAATTACAAGAAAAGAAGCGGTTGTGTGGTTACTGTAAACAAAGTGTAAGATGGTAATATGGACGTAAACAAGTTAAGAAAAGTAGCCATTTATCAGCTGTTAACTGCGTATCATAGATGTTTTGGTGCTTAAAACAGGACATCAAAATCAATCGGCAGTGCGCCCAAGGCCTTTTATCAATCAAAAGGCCCCGAGGGAAAGAAAAGATAGTGAAGAGAGAGGAAGAAAGAGAAAAAAGGAGAGAGGAAAAAAAAACAAAGTAAACAAACCGAATGGCGGGGGGACACAGGACAATGGCACATGCAAGTGAGTGGAGAGAGAGAGAGAAAAAGACGGAGAAACCAGAAGTGAGAGGGAAAAGGTAAAGGGAGATAATCCAAATTTGCACATAGAATGTGTTGACATTTTCTCGTTGAAAGAGCTGAGTATTTGATTGTATGGCTTAAGGTGTAAGATATGTGGCTCATAACTATAAGGGTTATTCCTGGCAATACAATATGCCCTTCTTCAAAATACTTTATTTCACATTACTCCAATCAATTCAGCTGGCAAAAATGGGTTGTACCTGTAATTTGAAGGGCTAACCTTGTCAAATTTTGTGTTATGCTTAATGTCCCTTAGAACTTTCTTAAACGTACAGGCGTCTATGAAATGCTCAACCACTTGCATGTTAATTTAACAAGCAGACTGCTGCTTAGATCGTATCAACTGAAACACGCATCATTGTAACCTGCGGACTGCCTGTTTTATCAGTGTGTATGTATGTATGAATAACAAAGTAGCACATCATATAACAACTAAACTAGAAAGAAAATGGTGAATTATCATGTGATGGCTAGCATTAGGATTATAGTTTTATTTTTAGAATTAAAAGGCCCCTTAATCTTCAAAGTCACATCTTCTTGTAGTATACTATCTATTTTGTATGATGCAGAAACATGAATTCTGACAAAAAAGTTCACATACGACCTCAGAACAGCTCATGCATGCATCATGCTTGGTGCATCATAGTAAATCTACAGAACAACGAAATGGATCTGAAAGCAAACATCTTTAATATGTTTAGCTTTAAACTTGTCAATGAAATTGGAAAAGTAAGTTTTAGGTTTAAAGATACTCCCCATCTTTTTCTTTTTATACTTACTCTATTAATTTTACATTAATTAACTTTCAATAGTGATAGAAAATGAAGCATATATGATATATTAGTTATTTCAGTGAGTGTTTCATTTGGTTGGTTAACAGGACAACTTATTCATGAAATTATTGATTTTAAAGTGTACTTCGTAATCTTTCAGCAAAGGTGCATTAACATGGATCACTTTATGAACTTTGAAAGCAGCTTTATGCAATGATTTTATCTGCTAGTAATTGTGACCAAATGCCCCTTTAAATCATAACATATAGGCTTAAAAAAAATATCAATATTTCATTACTAAACATTTACTTTCAATACGAAATCAGATCTGATTTTAACCATAATGTTGCAACCATTCAAACAAGCATCTACATAGTCATTCAACCTGTTAGAAATTATGAGCAGTTCTTCTTACATTTTTGTTAGGGTATTTTAAATGAAAAACATTAACTATGATTGTCAAATATCTTTGAAAAACATACTTTCTTACAAAAAATAATAATAGGAGATTTTTAGATAAATATAAACACTCTAAAATTGGTTGCATTTTATCATTGAATCAATAGCAGCTCCAGATGGTTTGGTATCCTATGAAACCTAGAACAGGACACATTAAGTAATGTAGCTCTAAATGACACTGAAAATAGGTCATGGCTGAAATATCATAGATTGTGGGTCAGCTTGATAAGGATTTAGTGCTGGATAAACTGTTAAGCAAAATAAGTGAAGAGTGGTTCTATATTTTCCAAATTAAATGTATTTGTCAATCTCTTCCACAGCAACATTTTCGCAGATTTTATTTATGGATGGCACCATAATCCTTTAAGTGTTTAGGGTCTTAGAAGGTCTTTATCCAGTCATGAACTTATTCATGATAATTGTAGCATTTTAACTAAATGACATTGTTATGTTCATAGATTATTAATGTGGATTTGGCTGGACACATCCTGAAGTTAGGTGACAAGTAGGAAAAAATTACTGCATTCTGAGAGAGAGTAAAAAAAAAATAGCGAATGGCAGTGAATATGATGGAAGGATTAGAGAATTCTTTCGAACAAGATGGAGAGATAACATGATTGCCTTATACAGTGTATTAGAAGAAAAACCCTCTATGACATTTTCATCACAGAACAACCTGGAAAGCAATAAATTAACTGCATCTCATTATTCAAGCGTCAGCATGATGATAATCATCATCAGTAGTAGTAGTAGAGATAGTGACAGTGCTTTGGCAGAAAATGTGGCAGTAACAGCAGCAGCAGTATCATAATCCACTTGTCACACATCATTTGTGGCTGGTGATGTAATTCTGGTACCAGCTGTCCAGACTCAGTGAACATTATTATCATTCTTTGTCTTCTTCTTCTAATTCTTCTTCTTCTTATTATTATTATTATTATTATTATTATTGTTATTGTTATTCCTTGAATCTCAGTCATTGATGTTGGTTAACTGGAAAGTCCGTTGGATTGAATATCAAGCCACTACCTGCAGCCTCAGATATTCAGGACGTATCGGAGGGTTCTTGCCGTTCCAAGCAAGCATGCCTTTTGAAGCGTTCCAAAAAGCGTGAAGGGGCCGATTTTCTTTAACCATCCCTGGAAACCTTTGGAGATAGTCCCCAGTGCGCCTATGACAATCGGGATCACTTTGACTTCATGGCAGTTCCAAATCCTTTTCACCTCCCACTTTAGGTCCTGGTATCGGTTAATTTTCTCCCTCTCCTTCTCTTGCACTCTCGTGTCGAACGGGCAGGCCACATCCACAATCAGGCACGATCTTTTTTCTTTGTCCACAACCACCAGGTCAGGTCTATTGTGTTCCAGTTTTTTGTCCGTCTGTATCCTAAAATCCCACAGCACCTTCACCTGACTGTTCTCCATCACCGTCTCTGGCCTATGCTCATACCATTTCTCAGAATGTGGTAGATTGTTTACTTTGCACAGGTGCCAGTGGATCACCCTGCCCATCACATCGTGTCTCCAGCCCTTATAGTGGGTCTGGGCTAGGTGTTTACACTCGGACACAATGTGAGCCACAGTCTCCTCTCTCTCTCCACAGATCCTGCACAGTGGGCTAGCCTCCTCCTTGTAGATATGGTGCTTCAACCACTTCGTTTTGAAGGCCTGCTCCTGCGCAGCCATTAGCATTCCTTCTGTAGCCTTTTTGAGGTCTCCTCTTCTCAACCAGTTCCATGTCTGTGGATCTCTAAATTCAGTTTTCTCAAAGAAGGTACTATGAAGGGATTTTCCCTTAAGGCTGCTCTTCCTCCTTGATGTTATTTCCTCCTTGGGTATCCCCTGGCCTACTGTCCCCTCCTTCAGTACAGCTCTGAGCATTGGCTCCTTACTATAGGTCACGTATTTGTATAGGTTGTTTTTCTCCATCTGAACACAGTCCTCTATGCTGATAAGACCTCTTCCACCCTCAGATCTCCTTAGGTATAGTCTATCGACATCACTCCTCTTGTGGAACATGTTGTAGATAGTCAATAGCTTCCTAGTCTTCCTATCCATTTCTTTTTGTTCAGCAACATTCCATCTCAGAATTCCCGCACTGTACCTAATAATAGACACAGCTCGGGAATTTACTGCGCTTATGGCATTTCTGCTGTTCAGATGTGACTTCAATACGCTCCTTACTCTCCGAATGTATTCAGTTCTTAACAATTCCTTCATTTTTTTGTTCTTTATGCCATCAGCCTCCAGAACGCCCAAATACTTGTATCCTTCCTCAGAGTCAATTTCCTTTATCATCTCACCTGTTGGTATCTGGATCCCGTTACTTCTGCTCAACCTACCCCTCCTCATCACAATGACTCCACATTTACCAATACCAAACTGCATACATATATCACTGCTGAAAATACGGACAGTGTCAACAAGCACATCCAACTCCTCACTTTTCCCGAAGAGCTTAAGATCGTCCATGAAGAGGAGGTGATTGATGGTAAGCTCTCCCCTTCCCAACTTGTATCCTGCTCTCACTTTTCGCAGCATAATGGTCAAGGGCATCAGGGCAAGGACAAACAACAGAGGGGACAGGCTATCTCCCTGGAAGATACCTCTCTTGATCTTCACGCTTCCCAAGGATACTCCAGTTGATGTCAACTCTGTCTCCCAGGACCCCATACTCCTGCCCAGCAACTGTCTGATGTTATCTGCCACCCTGAAGATCTCCAGGCTTTTGGTGATCCAGGAATGAGGCACCATGTCAAATGCCTTTCTGTAGTCTATCCATCCCATGGCAAGATCAGTGTGTCTCCTCCTGCAATTCCCCATTACCATCTTATCAATAAGCAACTGGTCCTTTGTACCACGTGACTTCTTTCGGCATCCTTTCTGTTCGTCCGGCAACAAGTTGTTTGTGTGGAGGTGATGGTAGATTTCCTCAGACACAATGCTCGTCAACAGTTTCCACATTACGGGCAGACATGTGATAGGTCTATAGTTGGTAACATCATTACCCTTGATTCGGTCTTTCATTATCAGAACTGTGGTACCTTTTGTCAACCACTCTGGCACCTCACCCGACACCAAGCAGTCATTGAACATGGCCGTCAGCTTCGGGTGGAGGGATGTTAAATGTTTAATCCAATACCCCTGCACACCATCTGGGCCTGGTGATTTCCAGTTGGTTAGTTTTTTGGCTTGCCCCTTAAGAGTTTCAACTGTGATACTCAAATCAGTCTGTTGCTGTGCCTGCTCACCGATCTCCCTCTGTACTGTCTCAATCCACCCTGCCTGGGCATTGTGTCTAACATCCTGCTCCCATATTCCTCTCCAGAATGTTTTAGCTTGTTCCGCCCCAGGGATCAAGTCGGTGCCTCTTTCTTTCCCCTCAAGCTGTCCAAACAGCATCTTCTGGTTGTTGTCGAACATGCGGTTCTGTTTATACTGACTGACTCTGTTCTCGTATCGCCTGATTTTGGCACTCTTTGCTACAATGCGTTGCTTCAATTCCTCTATGATAATATTTAGCTTTTTACTCCTAGTTTTGTATTTTATTTCCAGTCTATTTTTAGTGCCTATGTTTTTTAGTGTCCCATTCAGTAGTGACTCAAGCTTTCCTATGTCATTTCTCATTTCCCCGATTTGCCCACTCAGTCGCTTCTTCCACCACGGCTCTGCTCTTTCTTGTCTGTTGTTTCCTCTCGCTTTTATACCAAGTAGTTTCCTCACCGTATTTGCTGTTGCTTTGAGGATATTGTTGCACTGGTGAAGACTCCTCGCCTCAAGGTATGGGATGACTTTGTTTACCTTAGCTGTTGTTTCTTTTAACTTTTTCCTGTCTACAAATCTTAGGTTCATAGGTCTCCCACTATCATTGTTCAACTCATCTACCACTAAATTTAGGATGTCAACCGAATCTTGTCCTAGCCCGTCAGCATTCATCTCCTCAGTGGCCGTATATCTGTTCCAGGTATTATTTATCTCAGTATTCAGATCATTGTCTGCTTCGGGTGGTTCCTCCGCTCTCAGGACCTCCTCACCTTCATTTCCCGCCGGCTCGCTTGTCTGGCATACTACACCCGCCATCTCCAAGCCATTCTCTCTGCTCAGTTCCTCCAGTTCCAGCTCGCTTATCCACCCATTAGTTCTTATTACCCGAGCCTGCCCGGCCAATTTTTGTTCATCTAATTTAAATAAACCAATCTCGTTCCAGATGTTATGCATCCGTCTCCTGTAGCCCCTCTCCTTGGGGTTACTTTTCAGGTAGCATTGCATAACAGTTCTATTCAATTCTTTCGTCCAGTTGGTTCTGGCCCCTTTCCTTCTTCTTCTTCCTCCAACATCAGCAGTATTTCGTTGACAGTCAGGTTCCTGCTGCTGAGCCAGGGGGCACCTGTTGGGTGAGAGTCTGTCACATGACGTTCTAGTCTCCATTTCACCGTTATTCGAACTGTTTATGTTCGATATTTAAACACTCTTATCGAGGATTGGCGAATGTATGTTTACATAGCCATCTGTGGATCCGCCATCCCACTTGGCCCTTGTGTGGCATTATCACCACGCTGTATACGGACACACATAAACAAACAAACACACGGGCAGAAAGGGCCCCAAAAATGAATAAGCATAAGTTTCATTGTAATGTAGTATTCGAATGTCTGACTTAGTTTTTGTTTTTTAAGTTTTACTTTTTCCCCCCTCTTCTCTGTCCGTCCGCCTGCTTCTCTCTTCATTCTTATTTTCTTTACGTTTTTGGGGTTTCTTTTTTTGTTTTTGTTTTTCTCTGTTTTTCTCGTTTTTTACTGTTGTTGCTGTGCTGCTTTTGTTGTTTGTTTTTTCTTTTTTCTTTTGAGTCTATCTATATATTTTGATGCCTTCCTCTTTGTTAGTAGTAGGAATTCTATAATGTGGAAGTGGTAGCCAGCAGAGACTAGCGGCGTTGGCGATACTGAGACAGTGGTGGCGGTGATGTCGATACCGAGGCAGTGGTGGCGGTGATGCGACCGTATTACTGTAGTGATGGTGCTGTAGCGGTGGCAGCAGCAGTGAAGGAGTCAGGGGGTGGTGGCGGCGGTGATGGGATAGTGGTGGTAATGATGGCCGTAGTGAGCGGTGGCGGTGAAGGTGAAAATGCTGTTGTGTTTAGTGTACACAGATGATGGGGTGGGTGGTGTATCTAGTTTCTGGTGTTGGTGAGTTTCGCTGTCCTATATAGTGTAGCCAGAGGAGAGGAGGGGGGGGGTTCTTCTTCTTCCATTTATAGCCATTTTATTTATTTTTTTTTTTTTGGATATACAGTGTACAATACAAAGTTGAATATTTGAATATTTGAGCCGTATTACTGTAGTGATGGTGCTGTAGCGGTGGCAGCAGCAGTGAAGGAGTCAAGGGGTGGTGGCGGCGGTGATGGGATAGTGGTGGTAATGATGGCCGTAGTGAGCGGTGGCGGTGAAGGTGAAAATGCTGTTGTGTTTAGTGTACACAGATGATGGGGTGGGCGGTGTATCTAGTTTCTGGTGTTGGTGAGTTTAGCTGTCCTATATAGTGTAGCCAGAGGAGAGGAGGGGGGGGGTTCTTCTTCCATTTATAGCCATTTTTTTTTGGATATACAGTGTACAATACAAAGTTGAATATTTGAATATTTGAGCCTTATAACAATATATTTTGGGTCCGAATTTTTTGGGGCTCAAGCCGGGTGCTTTACGTAGCATTTGTACTAAGAGTTGTTATTTCACAAATGATTTAAATATGTTAAAAATTCAAAACTTACGGGAGCGATTTCATGACCTCCGTCACCTCGTGCGTCTTCTTCCCTTATTCTTCTTCTTCTTATTATTATTATTATTATTATTATTTGCATTTATCTTGCTTTATGTTTATACGAGTTATCACCAAGTCACAACCAGTGACCTCAAGAGACAACAAGGTCCGCCATGTTCAAGAAAGAACACACATATTCACACATGCATCCTTAGTGTTTAGACTTGTGATGTACTTATATTGACAGGATCTTCCTTAGTATATGGGCAGTTCCCATTAGTACTATCTTTTGTATTTCTCCTATACGCGGGTTTCCTGGGATTTGCGATAAGTAGTCGTTAGACCCCTTAGGTATCATTCCCAGAGCGCCTACAACCACTGGTATTGTTTTAGTTCTCAATTTCCACATTTTTCCAATTTCTATCTCCAGGTCCTTATACTTGCTCAATTTTTCAAATGTTTTTATAGATACATTCTTGTCTATTGGAACAGACATATCAATTAGCAGGCATACCCTCCTTTGAAAGTCCTTCAATATTATATCAGGTCTATTTGCATCTATTTTTCGGTCTGTTTGGATGCTAAAGTTCCACAAGATTGAGATGTGATCTTTTTCAAGTATGGGAGGTGGTTGATGCTCCCACCAATTCTTTTGATGGGGCAGGTCAAAATGCTTACACATTATCCAATGTATGTATTGTGCAGCTCTGTCATGCCTGTTTAGGTATTCGGTTGGAGCTATAGGACTGCACATTGAAATTATATGGTCAATGGTCTCTGGTTGTTTTTTGCATACACGGCATAATGGGCTGCACCCATTTTTTATTATGTTGGCTTGGTAATTTTTTGTTGGCAGACACTGATCTTGTGCGGAGATAATCAGTCCTTCAGTCTCCGATTTCAGTCCAGAGGATGCCAACCACTGATGGGTTAAAGTTTTGTCAACATCAGGATTGTTAGCTCGCTCTGGGTATTTTCCATACAGAGGCTTTTCTTGCCATTTCTTAGCCAGTTTCTGTAGCAGTTCTTTCTTTGCAGTTACTTTTACCTGCTTTGCTTTTTCTGTGTTTTCCATTTCAGCAGTAAATGGGACTTCTGAAATTTGTAGTCCATTACTGTATCTTTGTGCATCTTTTGTAATGGAATTATTATTATTATTATTATTATTATTATTATTATTATTATTATTATTATTATTATTATATTTCTCTGAGTCTCAGTCATTGATGTTATTTAACTGGAAAGTTTGTTGAAATGAATATCAAGCTACTACCTGCAGCCTCAGATATTCAGGACGTATCGGAGGGTTCTTGCTGTTCCCAGCAAGCATGCCTTTTGAAGTGTCCCAAAAAGCGGGGCGGGGCCAATTTTCTTTAACCATCCCTGGAAACTTTTTGAGATAGTACCTAGTGCGCCTATGACAATCTGGACCACTTTGACTTCATGGCAGATCCAAATCATTTTTACCTCCCACTTTAAGTCCTGTTATCGGTTAATTTTCTCCCTCTCCTTCTCTTGCACTCTCGTGTGGAATAGGCAGGCCACATCCACAATCAGGCACGATCTTTTTTCCTTGTCGAAAACCACTAGGCCAGGTCTATTGTGTTCCAGTTTCTTGTCCGTCTGTATCCTAAAATCCCATAGCACCTTCACCTGATCGTTTTCTATCACCGTCTCTGGCTTATGCTCATACCACTTCTCAGAATGTGGCAAATTGTTTACTTTGCATAGGTGCCAGTGGATCACCCTGCCCATCACATCATGTCTCCGGCCTTTATAGTGAGTCTCGGCTAGGTGTTTACACTCGGATACAATGTGAGCCACAGTCTCCTCTCTCTCTCCACAGATCCTGCACAGAGGGCTAGCCTCATCTTTGTAAATATGGTGTTTAAGCCACTTCGTTTTGAGGGCCTACTCTTGCGTAGCCATTAGCATTCCTTCTGTAGCCTTTTTAAGGTCTCCTCTTCTCAACCAGTTCCATGTCTGTGGATCTCTGAATTCTGTTTTCTCAAAGAAGGTACTATGAAGGGATTTTTCAGGAAGGTTGCTCTTTCTCCTCATTGTTATTTCCTCCTTGGACATCCCCTGGTCTATTGTCCTCTCCTTCAGTACAATTCTGAGCATTGGCTCCTTACTATCAGTCACGTATTTGTGTAGGTTGTTTTTCTACATCTGAACACAGTCCTTTATGCTGGTAAAACCTCTTCCACCCTCAGATCTCCTTAAGTAGAGTATATCGACATCACTCCTCTTGTGGAACATGTTGTAGATAGTCAATAGCTTCCTAGTCTTCCTCTCCATTTCTTTTTGTTCAGCAATATTCCATCTCAGAATTCCCGCACTGTACCTAAATTATTATTATTATTATTATTATTATTATTATTATTATTATTATTATTATTATTATTATTATTGGCGACCTACGTAGTAAATCATATCATCGTGAGCTCCGCAAAGGTTTGTTATTTTCAGTTATTTAAAATTGCCATTCATGGAAAATTTTGATTGGTAACTCTATACATTGATTTGAACACATATATTGATTTCTGAAAAGGACACTCAAAAATATTGGGGCCTTCAGCCCAAAATTTAAACTTTTTATAATTATCAAACAAAAATTTTTCTTGGAAAGATAATGGATTACTCAGAGTCACTCCTTCCTCACAGTCCAACACCTCACACCGACACCACCATTGTAAATATTGCTACGTTTGTCAACACTGGAATTGTAAGCAGTAGCAATATTTTTAATTTGTCTCAGACAGACGTTCATTTCCCGCCATTACCAATGACTGCAGGTGTTAAAGGTGCCACCACCACCACCACCACCATCGCGACAACCACCACCCCCACCACCACCACAGCGACAACAGAAACAAAAGAAAAAAACATTAACTCATGATATCGAAATTAATTAAACCAAAATGAATTCTTCCACACCGAACACAACTGACACCACCACCACCACAACTGAAACTAAAATTAACAATAGCAAAAATAACGATAACAACAACAGCAACAATGAAATTAAGAAAACTACCCTGAGTTTTGCTAGAGTAGCAAAAACGTGCGAAGCGATCCATGTAACTCAAGAAGAATTAGACGAAGCCATAGGAATGGTAAAGAAAGATGGGTACAGGGTCAATTCCCCCCACCTAATAAAATGGAGCAACGTCGCCTATGCACCGTGTCGTATCGGACAATAAACATAAAATCGCGCCGAGTGGAACGGGCATCTGAGTCCCAAATCCAAAAAGATTTGGGACATGTGTGGGCAAAAAAAACCCCACATCAGACGTGGGCAGAAGTATGGAACCGTGGACGTGTTCTTTGAAACACCACAGGAGACCAGAGAACACTCCATGGCCCCATTAAGAAGTGACGACTTCACACTCATCCCAAGCTATTGTGGCCAGAGACTTGTGAAGATCAGGGTGACCCACGTTCCACCGGCCATCGAAATTCCTTGGCTAATGGCTGCCGTCCTCGCCGGCATCGAGGCCAACACCAAAATAATAGAAATAGCAAAAGAAAAGCAGGAGAACTGGTCCGGATCTGGGATGGAGCTCCTGATCCAAGCGGACCATAAAAGCATTGAGGAGATCCCAGAGGTAATAGACCTCACTGACGGCAGCCACCTCACCGTAATCGTCGAGGGCAGAAGACCTAGGTGTGTCGTTTGTGGTGAAGGAACCCACCTAAGAGCTTTCTGCCCTCAGGCTAAAAGGTTGAGGCCACCTCTCTTAGACACCCCAGTGAATCAACCATCAACACCACCAGCAGCAGAAATAGCAGCAACAACTGTAGCAGCAACAACAGAAGCAACTGTAACAGCAACAACCCCAGCAACAGTAGCAAAACCAACACCACCACCACCCAACGCCCCAGAACTAGCACCAGCGCCTACACCATCCACCACGCTACAACCAAAACCAACGCCTGTGAAGGATTTTCCACTCTCCGGCTTATCGCAACTGGAGACAGATTGTGACGACGAGAAGTGGGAAACGATATCAGAAAAAAGAAAAAAAAAGAAACCAAAAAAGAAAAAATTCTCTTCCTTCCCCCTCAAAAAACAAAATACAGAGGGAAACAAATAAATTATCGAACAAGAAAGTTAAGACAGATACGCCACCATCCACACCAGCATCACCAACCCCATCACCACAAACACCAACACCATCACCATCATTAACCTCAACACCACCATCACCAACACCACAAAAGTCACCAAAAAGCGTAACAGAAACAAACCCGCAACAAATGCAAACAAAACAAAACAACCAAAACGATACACACTACACAGCATTAAATTTGAACAACAACCAATTATTACACTACATGCAACCGAACACCAGCATCACAGAAAAAGACTACACAACAAGCCAAAAGTTCACACCACCTCCACACATACAAATCACTCGCATCACACAGAAAACGTACACGGCACTAAAACAAAAATTCCCCAAAGACATCGGAGACTTCCGACAAACACTCTCCAGGAGGATTTATAAGGACATCCTTCCGGAGGAGGCCACAAGCAGTGAAAAGGATGGACAAACCATCCTTCCTCTACGAGAAGTAAGGTAAGTGGTCTTTCCCATCTTTTCCACTCCATTTCAACATGACCTCACTCAGAATAGGCAGCATAAATGCGCGTGGCCTGGGGTTGTCATGGATGCAGGGCCACCTGCTCAACAACCTCAGGTCACTAAACATAGATGTAGTGGCCATCAGCTAGACCAGAATCTCCGAAGCACGGGCCTTCGCACCGAACTTCGGCGGCTACGATGTGTACGCATCTCCCAGAAGTCCGGGATCGGGGGGAGGAGTTGCTGTGCTTTTTCGGACAGGTTTGGATTTCGCCATACGGGCCATCTTCCTGGATCCAGAAGGTAAGCTGTTGGTGCTAGACGTGACCAGCGGAGACGGGCAAGCTTTCAGGCTAGTGGCCGTCTATGTCCCGACAGGTGGAGGGCGGCCTGATTTCTTCCGGTCTGGAGATCTTTCTTGGAACGTCCCGGTTTAGTGTTAGTGGGCGATTGGAACGGGTTCTTAGATGCACGCTGGGACTGTGTGGTATTAGCGGATAGGAGAGGAGGGTGCAAGAGCCTCACCAAACTGCTCAGGCGTTTTCAACTGTCTGACAGGTACCGATTGGATTTCCCGAATGTGCCAATGTGGAATTGGACAAATCGCATAGGGTCATCCAGATCATATCTAGATAGAGTATTTTGTAGAGAAATAGATAGGTCTAGCATAGGCTGTCCACAATTCAAGATAGTCAGCTACACGGACCACAAATTCGTGATCTGTGTGCTTGACTTAGATAGGCTTCATAGACGAGGACCCGGCTACTGGAAGCTAAACGCGTCTTTACCAGCGCGCAAGGCCTACAGAGACCGGATTAGCGAACTAGTTAAGCGGGCGTTGACGGGGGCCATCGTCAACAACAAGTTGTGGTTTGCTCTGAATAGAGCAATTAGAATAGAGTCCATTAGGTTTAGTAAGGCTTTAGCAATAGAGAAAAATAGAGCAGAGGGAGAATTAGTTAGAAAATTAGACGAGGCGCTTAACAAAGGCATCGCGACCGACGTACTTGCGGCAAAATTGGCCCATGACCAATTCTTCAATGCAAAGCACGAAGGCTGCGTTGTCAGAGCTAGGGTGCGTGCTCTCAGACACGAGGGAACGAAAGCCGTTCAATGGGCCCGAGTGGCGGAGGCGCGTCGTGGCAACAAAGCCACGATCCGGTCTTTGGTGGACCTCGACGGGCGCATGCTACTCGATCCCGGGTAAATATGCGAAACTTTTCAGCGACGCTTCGCTCAGTTGTTCGGGGGCAGCGGCGGGCCGGATTGAGGGATGGACTTTAGTGTCTACCTCGACGGACTGCCGCGGCTCTCGGCCACTGAAGCGGAGTGTTGCGAAAAGCCGATAACAGCCGCTGAAGTACGGGAGGCAATGATTAGCTGCACAAGGGGTAAATTGCCTGGTTTGGATGGTCTGCCCTATGAACTTTACGTACAGATGCCAGACTTGTGCGGAGGCCTCTTGGCGGACGTCTACTCCAACTGGCAACAGAACGGAGAATTCCCAGCTCTGTGAGCCGAGAAGCTGTGGCGCTGCTGAGAAAGGATCCGAACAAGATGGATAACATAGATAATTTCAGGCCCATAACTCTGCTAAACACAGAGTTCAAGATTTTGGCCAAGGTGCTAGCAAAGAGGTTGGCGCTTGTCATTGGTGGTCTGGTGGGAGAGGCGCAGACGTGCGCCATTTCCGACAGATCCATCCACGACAACCTCCACCTCATGCGATACATCGTAGAGAGGGTAGCTAGGGAACCAGGCACGGGTGGGTCCTTGATAAATTTAGATCAGTCGAAAGCTTTCGATGGAGTCGACCATCGTTAGCGAGCGGCAGTCTTGAAGGCGGGTGGCTTTGGGCCCGGCTTCTGAGGCTGGATCGCTGCCATGCACAGCGACATCTGCTCTGTGGTGAGAGTGAACTGTCACCTTTCGGAACCGTTCAACATCATGCGCTCGGTCCGCCAAGGATGTCCCCTCCCGTCCCTCTTGTACGTATTGACTCCCGAGCCATTAAAGCAAACACTGGAGACGTTGAGGGGGGTCCTGCCCGAACTAGGATGCGGAAGATCCGTGTCAGCATATGCGGTCGATATCACCGTAGTGGTGTCGAACGCCAAATACATCGAGGCGATCGGCACTACACTAAGAGAATACGAAGCGGTGACAGGAGCAATGATCAACCAGAAAAAGTCAGTGGGCCTGCAACTCGGCACCTGGAGGGGCAGGTCCATGCCGTCCAACAGCGTCGTCGGGCGCTGGACGGACGGACCGGTTAAATTGCTAGGGGTCTGGTTCGGTCCGGACATCCAGACGGACAAAAACTGGGACGAGGTGACGAGCAGGGTGGCTTCTCTCCCAGAAATGGGCGGACAGGAAGCTATCCCTGAAAGGTCGAGTGTAGGTGGCTAACACGTACATCACGTCCGTCATCTACTACCGCCTGACCGTCGTACCTTGTCCGAAGCCCCGCCTGACTGCGCTGGAATGTTTGCTCTTTCGCTTTTGTGGAAGGGACGCGCTCCGATGTTCAGGCGGTCCATCTGCTGTCAACACCCGCTACGTGGAGGGCTGGGCATGCCGTGGCTGATGATACGCAGACAAGCGCTCAGGCTACGACATCTCCACCTCTTCCTCGACGGTGATCAGGTGTGGTCGCCGTTTGCTAGACACGTCTTTCCCCAGCTCGTCTCCTTGACGGAGCTTAAGTTCTGGGTCAAGAGAAGACCGAGAGGGAGCGCTTGGAGACTGGAATGTCTTCAGGCGCTCACAGCCCTCGACCAATCGGGCAATGTGATCGGTGGAAACTCCACCTTGGCGTTCTATAGAGGATTAGTGGAGGGGAAGAGCGACGACGTACTTGGGGAAACTCTAGGCGTCGACGAAAATCAACTAGCCAATCTCTTCGGAAGAACTTTCGGGCCGGGACCTATGGAAACTTCCAGAAATCCCTGGCCTGGCAGTGACACCGAGGAGCTTTGCCAGTTCGGGATAAACTCTACAGGCATGGAGGTACCGTCAGCCGGGCATGTCCGAGATGCGCGCAGGGCGACGAAACCGTCCTGCACGCACTCGTCCAGTGTCCGAGCATTGCTGACTTGTGGGTTTATGTGGAACACCTGCTGTCGCGTGTAGGACGGACCCAGCTATCAGCTGAGTCCATCGTGAGGATTCCCCCGCCCTCTTCCTTTAGCCGGGAAGGGCAGGCAGTTTTTATCTGTCTAGTGGCCATGGCGAAAGAGATAGTATGGTGGACACGTTTGAAAGGGCTGAAGACGAGCACTTACCTCTCCGGTGAAGCCCTGATTAACTTTTTCAAATTTCATTTGAAAAGGAAAATCAGGTTAGAGAGGGAAGTGCTCTCTTCCCAGAATTTTGTTGAAAGATGGGTGAGAGAGGCAAGAATGGCCCGAGTGAATGGGCCTACTCTGAGTATGTGTCTGTAAATTAAAGGTGGAAAACTGGGAGAGGGCACTTTCCCAGGTGGTCAGGGTCACTGTGGCCTTTTAATGGGCTTTCTCCACAAATGTCCCTCGGATGTCTCCCCCCTATTGGGGAATGATTCATTGCTATTTTTTATTACATCCTCTGTTTTTTTTTTACACGCAGAAATGCCCATTTATACCGTCCTGTATTGTCCTGTACTGTCCTTAATGTCTACTTTATGTAAACCCTTGTGGTTAATAAAGAAAGCATTATTATTATTATTATTATCATTATTTTTGTTTCTACTTTAGGCACAAGGCCAGCAATTACCCAGTGCATTACTGGTACTTTATTTTATCGACTCCGTAAGGATGAAAGGCAAAGTCAACCTCGGCAGGATTTGAACTCAGATCGTAAAGGGACGTAACTATGCTGGAAAGCATGGCGTCCGACCCTCTACCGATACTGCCAATCCACCATTTTTATTTTCTTTCATTATTGTTTCTGAGATATATGCCGAGTGTCTTCCTGAAACCTAGGGCAAATAAATTCACAGTGTGCATTAGAAAGCCAGTTAATACAGCACATTGATTATAATTAAAAAAAGAAAACAATATACATATATACACATGTGCTTATGCATACGTAAATACAATCTTACAGAGATTGTGCTCTTCTGTATACTTGTGGAGTACCAGTCAAAACAATTTGTTGCACCTCGTGCAGTGAGGGTAAACTAGGAATCATTCGCAAATATTGTTCTGTTTATTTCTTGATCATTCCCAGTCCTCCCACAATCAGTGGTATTGTAATGGCTTTGAGGTGCCACATTTTCTCAATTTCAATAAGCAGACCTTTATATTTTCGTAGCTTGTCAAACTCTTTGCCGCGATATTGTGATCACATGGGATGCTCGTATCTATCAATAAACAGACCTTGTTATGTTAATCTTTTACAATGATGTCAGGACTATTTGCTTTTATGGTTCTGTCAGGAAAGTCCCAGAGAATTGTTACTTTTTCTCCTTCAGTTACAGCCTCAGGGTGATGATTGTACCACTTGTCTTCAGCTTTGATTGTGTAATGCCGACATATTACCCAGTGTAGATATTGGCCAACTCTGTCATGTCTATATTTGTATTCTACTGGTGCTAAACCTTTACATCCAGAGACTAAGTGATCCACTGTTTCAACCTGAACATTGTAGAATCGGCACTTTTTGTTTATTCCGTTTCTCATCACATTAGCCTAGTAATTACGAGTCAATAAGCTTTGATCTTGGGCAGCTAAGATGAAGCCTTCACTCTCCGCCTTTAGCCCTGAACTACGTAGCCACTGATGGGTGTGTTTTGGTCAACATCAGCTTGTTTGCTACCGGCCACATATTTGCCATGCAGTGGTTTCTACTCTCAATTTGATGCTAATTGTCCTTGCCCTTTTGCTTTTGCCAGTGATTTTATGTGCCTAGCAGCATCAGTTGCAACATTTTCTTTAATCTGTCCAGCCTGGGTATGAAGCATGAGATCAGAAGCATATTTTTTGCTCTCCTTCAAGATAGAATGCAGCTTCTTACTTCTCTCATGATTTTCAACAAGTTTCAGCATACAGTTGTTAGTTGTTTCAACGTATTTGGCCAGTCCAATGATGGTAGTCCTGTAAGCAAGTTCAAATTGGATCAGGTCACAGCCTCCTTGAGTTCTAGGAAGGTAAAGACGATCCACATCTGCTTTTGGGTGGTGCATCCTATTACAGGTCAGTAGCTTATGGACTTTGGTGTCGATTCTTTTGAGTTCACTCATATTCCAGTTCAATACACCGAAGCTATAAGTGACAACTGGGACTGCCAAGGAATTTATGGCTAGCACCTTGTTATGAGCATTTAGTTCTGATCTCAGAACTGCACGTACCCTCCTGTAACATTCTTTCCTTATCCTCTCTTCCATACGTGCATGCTGTATGCCAGAGCCCACATTAAAACCTAAGTATTCATAGGTTTGTTCCTGCTCAAGTTCCTTTATGATTGTTTCAGCATCCAATTTAACTGAGTCTGAGTTGACAAGCTTCCGCTTCTTGAAAGTGGCTTTTGCACATTTGTCAAGTCCAAACTCCGTCCTGTTGTCATCGCTAAACGTTTTTACTCTCCGCAAAAGGCCTTCCAGTTCGTCATTATCTTTGCAATATAGCTTCAAATCATCCATATAAAATAGGTGACTTATTTTGTTGTTGTCAATTCTATATTACCGTACCCTGTTCTATTAAGTTCAGATGTAAGGGATATTAAAGCTATGTAGAAAAGCAAGGATGAAACTGAGTCACCCTGGAATATACCACAGTTGATATTTATATTCCTAGAGCACAGTACCCCAGTGGAATGAGACGATTGGAGACGTGTGTTCCATAATGACATATTGTGCTTCAGGAAGTTTGAGATCACAGGTGAGATTTTGAAGATTTCCAGTGATTTCAGAATCCATTAGTGTGGTATGCTGACAAAGGCTTTTTTATAATCGATCCATGCAGAACTGAGATGTATGTGTTTATTATGAAAATTCTCAAGGATCATACGATTAATCAAAGGTTGATCTTTGCAACCATATGAACCTCCTCGGCACCCTTTTTGTTCAATGGGGAAACGATTGTTCTCCTCCAAAAATCACGTATGCTTTTTCCATGAGAATAGAGGTTAATCGTTTATAAGTGGTGGACAAGCAGGTTATGGGCCGATAGTTTTTTGGATCTTTGGTTTCGATGTTCTTTAGTAGAAGGTAGGTAATGCCACTTGCTATCCAATCAGGTGTATTTTTTGGATTTTTCATAATTCCATTAAACAGCTTGACCAATATATTGTGAGTGCACGGGAGTGAGGAAAGCCAGAAATTTGGCACCCTGTCTCTACCAGGAGATTTCCATTTATGAGATTTATTGAGTGCTGTCCTTAAGTCCGCTATAGAGATGTCTTCCCACACCTGTTCTTCTAAATTTGTATAGGATTTTTCCAGGCGAATAATCCAATCTATATTAGTATTATATGCCTTCTCATCACTCCAAATCTTACTCCAGAAGTTTTCAACTTCTTCAATAATAATTTCTTTCTTCCCTACTTCTCTATAAAATGACTTGGCATTGGATGAAAACAACTTATTTTGCCTGTAGAAATTGTTTCGCTTCTCGAATCTACGTATTCGTTGGGCTTTTACTTGGACTTTTTGTTTCAGATATTCTTTTGTTGAAACTATTGCTTCTCTAGAAGACAACCCATATTTTCTCTTTAGTTTTCTTACCTTCTTGTATCTTATATCATTTACAGCAGTTAACTCACTCAATAAAGATATTTCTCCTCTCATTACGTCAATCTCCTTTTCAATTCTACTTCTCCAAATTGGTTTACCACGAAGGTTCGACTTTTTTTCTGTTTTTGGTGGTAAACAACTTGTTTCAATTACTCTAGCAGATGCATAAATGATTTCATTTAACTCAGTAAGATCAGGTTCTAGTTCTTCTATGATTTCTTTTGTCACAGAATTACCAATCATTATTTGTTTTCTATTTTGGATTGTATTTGGGAGTTTTTGAAGTGGTTCTCTATCATTTATACTAGAATGTCTTACTACTGCAAGCTCATTCAGTGATTTTTGCTTTAATTCCTTCATAGTCTCCCTGTGTTCTTCAGCAGATGTTTGCTTTTCAATTACTGTTTCTAAGTCCCTCTCCTGGCTATTTTCAGCGGGTTCAATAGGGCTTCTCATTTCTACAAACCTATTTGTGATTTCGTCAGATGGAGGTCTTTCAGTAAAGACGTGTGACAGGTTACTATCTCCAGGAGATTCTTCAGTTCTTTCATTATTTATATTTATGTCATTCTCCGCCGCCCGCTTGATCACAGTGAGTTCAGTGTATGTGAGTCTATTATTTTTGAAGATATACCTCCTTACATTTGCCAACTTATTTCCATCCATATCACGTCTGCTCGCTTGATTCCGAGTTTTCCAGATTTTGTAGGAGTTTAAAGTGTGTCTGTCTTGTGATGGCTTACCTAATGCATAGTAATATGCATATATTACTTCTTTATACTCTTCTCGGGTCCATTTCATCCTTTTAGGTTTTTCTTTTTGAGGTGGTTAGGGTGGTGGATCTGGAGATTTCGAATTGGGGCAATCGCCGATCAAGTGACCATCCAGGTCCATAATTATAGAAGAGTTTGTGCCAGAGGGGGACTTTTCGATCTCAGGTTGGCACCTTCCTGAGGGATGCGCTTCCTGATTAACCATAGGAAAAGCGATTTGGTATTGTGTATTAATTTTTATTTGTTCATCTCGCAGTACATGCTTGCGTTACGCATGGTATTGGATGTACATGGAAAGTTGCCCGGCTCTTGGGTAGTGCATTTGCTGGCTGGCACTGAGATCATTATTACTATTATAACAATATAGTTATGGTCATTGCTGTTGTTGATTGAGGTGATATTGTTATGGTTGCAGCTGTAAGAGGTGTACACGAATTTTCTCAACTCTTCTTGTGGTGTGAGTGGTGTCGGTGGTGGTGGCAGGGAGATTAATGCTGGCAGTGTGGGTGCTGGGAGTGGTAGTGGTTAGGGTGACAATGTAGCTTTATTATTATTATTATTACAGTTGCATTTATCTTGCTTTATGTTCATACGAGTTATCACCAAGTCACAACCAGTGACCTCAAGAGACAACAAGGTCCGCCATGTTCAAGAAAGAACATACATACTCACACATGCATCTTTAGTGTTTAGATTTGTGATGTACTTATATTGACAGAATCTTCCTTAGTATATGGGCAGTTCCCATTAGTACTATCTTTTGTATTTCTCCTATACGCGGGTTTCCTGGGATTTGCGATAAGTAATCATTAGACCCCTTAGGTATCATTCCCAGAGCGCCTACAACCACTGGTATTGTTTTAGTTCTCAATTTCAACATTTTTCCAATTTCTATCTCCAGGTCCTTATACTTGCTCAATTTTTCAAATGTTTTTATAGATACATTCTTGTCTATTGGAACAGACATATCAATTAGCAGGCATACCCTCTTTTAAAAGTGCTTCAATATTATATCAGGTCTATTTGCATCTATTTTTCGGTCTGTTTGGATGCTAAAGTTCCACAAGATTGAGATGTGATCTTTTTCAAGTATGGGAGGTGGTTGATGCTCCCACCAATTCTTTTGATGGGGCAGGTCAAAATGCTTACACATTATCCAATGTATGTATTGTGCAGCTCTGTCATGCCTGTTTAGGTATTCGGTTGGAGCTATAGGACGGCACATTGAAATTATATGGTCAATGGTCTCTGGTTGTTTTTTGCATACACGGCATAATGGGCTGCATCCATTTTTTATTATGTTGGCTTGGTAATATTTTGTTGGCAGACACTGATCTTGTGCTGATATAATCAGACCTACAGTCTCCGATTTCAGTCCAGAGGATGCCAACCACTGATGGGTTAAAGTTTTGTCAACATCAGGATTGTTAGCTCGCTCTGGGTATTTTCCATACAGAGGCTTTTCTTGCCATTTCTTAGCCAGTTTCTGTAGCAGTTCTTTCTTTGCAGTTACTTTTACCTGCTTTGCTTTTTCTGTGTTTTCCATTTCAGCAGTAAATGGGACTTCTGAAATTTGTAGTCCATTACTGTATCTTTGTGCATCTTTTGTAATGGAATATGATCTTTTGATGCTTTCGTGTTTCAAAACGGGTTTGATCATCCAATCATGTGATTCCCTTAGATATGTATATAATCGAATTGTTGCAGTTTTCAACGCAATGTCTAACTGGATTAACCCACGTCCTCCTTCTTTCCTAGGGAGATATATTCTATCTATATCTGCCTTAGGGTCATGCATTCTGTGCATGGTTAAGAATTTTCGAATTTTTGTATCGAGCCTACGGATCTCTGTGCCTGACCAGTTGATGACATTGTAACTGTAGGTTACTACTGGTATGGCAAGCGTGTTTATGGCATCGATCCTATTCCTTGCATTCAATTCCGTTCTTAAGATTGCTCTTACTCTGCGGTAACATTCCTTCCTTATCCTTTCCCTCATTGTCGAGTGCTTGATTCTTCTTCTTCTTCTTCTTATTATTATTATTATTATTGTTGTTGTTGTTGTTGTTGTTGTTGTTATTGCTTTGTGCTTAAAGTAGAAACAATCATTATTTTGGCATTGTCGGTAGAGGGTATGACGCCAGCTTTGCAGCAAAGAGTTACGGCCCTATATGATCTGAGTTCAAATCCCGCTGAGGTTAACTTTGCCTTTCATCCTTACGGGGTCGATAAAATAAAGTACCAGTAATGCACTGGATATTGCTGGCCTTGTGCCAAAAGTAGAAACAATTGTTACTATTGCTTCGTGTGACGAAGAGATGAGGTGACGAGCAGGGTGGCCTCTCTCACCCAGAAATGGACCGAGAAGAAACTATCCCTGAGAGGTTCAGTGGAGGTAGCGAATGCATACATCGCGTCCAGCAGCTACTTCCGTTTAACTGTCACACCTTGTCCTAAACCTCGCCTGACTATGCTGGAGCGTTTTCTCTTTCGCTTTTTGTGGAAGGGACGCGATCCGATGGCCAGGCGGTCCATCTGCTGTCAAAACCCGCTATTTGGAAGACTGGGCATGCCATGGCTGAAGATGTACAGACATGTGCTCAGGCTACAGCATCTCCACCTTTGCGTTCTATATAGGGTTATTTGAGGGAAAGAGCAATGACGCCCTTGGGGGACTACGGACATCAACGAAAATCAACTAGCCAATCTTTCGGGAGAAATTTTGGGAAGGGGCCCATGGACAAATTCAAGAAATCCCTGGCCTGGCAGTGCTACTAGGAGCTTTGCCGGTTCGGGATAAACTCTTCAGGCATGGAAGTGCCGTCAACCAGACCTGTCTGAGATCTGCGCAGGGCAACAAAACCATCCTGCACACAGTCATCCAGTGTCCGAGCATTGCTCACTTGTGGGTTTATGTTGAACACTTGCTGTCACATGTAGGATGGATCAAGCTATCAGCTGAGTCGATCGTGATGATTGCCCCCGTCACCTTCCGTTAGCCAATAAAGGCAGGCAGTTTTTATCTGCCTGGTGGCCATGGCAAAATAGATCATATGGTGAACACATTTGAAAGGGCTGAAGACGAGCACTTGCCTCTTTGGGGATACCCTGATTAACTTTTTCAAATTTCATTTGAAAAGGAAAATCAGAGTGGAGAGGGAAGTGCTTCCTCCCCAACAATTTGTTGAAAGTTGGGAGAGTGAGGCGAGCACAGCCCAAAAGAATGGGCCTGCTCTGAGTATGTGCCTGTAGATTGAAGGTGGGAAACTGGGAGAGAATATTTGTCCTGGTGATCAGGGTCACCAAGGCTTTTGTGGGCTTTCTCCAGGAGTGACCCTCGGAGGTCTCCCCCTATTGGGAAATTTCTTATTTTTTTCATTTTTTTTTACTTCCTTTATTATTGTTTTGTTTTCGTTACATGCAGAATTGCCCATTGGTACCATCCTATATCATCTTGTGCTGTTCTTAATGTTATACTTTATGTAGTTAAACCAACCAGAATCGTTATGAGTTTGTTAGTTTACATCTACTTGTAGCCCTTAGGGGCTAAACCCGTTTAAGTTTATGGAACATTGCTCTCAATATTTTGTTAAAATTAGGATGGTGGACAAAAATGCTGCGTCCACTAGCAGAACCTGTGACTGTCTATTGAAAGAAATGGTCAAAATTCACAAAACAGTAACAGCAACAACAACGGTAACAGCAGCACCAACAACAGCAACCGAAACATAATATCACATGTATTAGCCGCAAATGAATTACATTTATCACCACTGACAATACCTACAACTGTAAACACCACCTCCACCGCAATGACAGTAAGCACACTCAAAGCAAAAACTATTACCACCACCACTGCAACAACTGAAACAAATAGGAAAAAATAACACTAACACTGATGACAGCGACATTGCAAATGACAACAACCACACAAATGACTTAAACTACAATAACAAGAATAAAACATTTGTAGAATCAGCTGCCATAAGTATTGAACTCTTGTTTATGCACATCACAGAAATGAACACATCTTTGACCCAACCCACCAAGCTGATAAAATTGGAAAACTCCGTAGTTATCTCCCTCTGAGGCATTGGTAGAAATGCAGAAAAAGACAGTCACCTACAAATGTATGGCTACAGATACAAAACAACTGATGTCGATGGGCCAAGTAGAAGTCAAAATAGCACTCAAAGAAATAAAGCCTGATATGCAACATATCCTGAGGTCAAGACAGTTGGCAGGCTTTTCATGGCTCTTTAAATGTGAAGCTCAGGTTCTGAAGCACTCTTTGATTCTATGTTGAAGTGAGACGTATTTACTCTACCTCTCTGAATTTGGAGAAAGGACAGTGAGAGTGAACAACACATACCCATACCAAACAAAAACACATATGCAGCAACAATATCACATCCACCACCACCACCACCACCACCCCATTTGACAACGCAACTACCATTGACACCAGCATCAACCCTGTCACAACCACAACCAACCATAACTAAAAGAAAACACATGAACACACAAAATCAACAGACAACACCACAACCTACACACAATTTCATGCTAGTTAGAATTGCCAACAAAAAACTGATGGCCCTCACAGAATGAAGTAAAGAGATGGAGAAATGGGAAAATGTTTGGCACCAGCACATTTAAAGTGCCTGAAAATCTAATCATAGTATGAATGCCACTAGATACCGACAATCGGATTATAGAGAGCTTCTTCTATGTGGCATCCACTAATATAAAATTCATGAGTAGGCTTTTAAAAGGTTTCCCGAATGAAGCCCACTAAATATGGAGGTTGACCCACCCAATATCTAATAGTTATTAGCGGGTATATAGCCTCCTTTATTTCTCCCTTAGCTAACCAATCAACATGACTATTACAAGAGTAGAATGTATAAATGTTTGTGGCCTGGGGTCATCATAGAAGCAAGGATGCTTGTTCAATGATCACAGGTCACTAGCTATGGATGTAACTGCTATCAGTGAGACAAAGATTTCTGGCATGCATGCAGTAGCCTCTATTTTTTATTTTTTATTTTTTTAGGACTAAGAGATCTTTGCATCTGTTAGTTGGCCTGGAATCGGAGGCGCAGTAGCAGTGCTCTTTAAGAAAAGCCTATATCTCAAGCTACGGACAAGCTTCTTGAACCTGGACTGTAAGTTGGTTGTCCTGGATGAGAGCAATAGCGAATGTGGTGTCTTAGACTAATGGCTGTCAAAGGAGTACACAGAGATGATACAAGTTCAACATGTGATAGGAAAACATAAATGTATAACATATTATGTGTGAACAGACAAGGTGGTCAGAGCTAGAATGCTTGCCATACTGTGTCTGCTCACTCAGATCTGACCTGAGGCTATAGTAACCCACATTCCATTTAAAAGACAGAAGCATTATAATTATAACAAATATTATTTTCAATAATCATTTCAAAAGTCACCAACCAGAATATTTTAAATCAGTATTTGCGTTAATGAACAAACAGAGCTCTGAAAATAAAGGAAGTTGTGCTATACAAATGACTTCATTATTATATGAAACACAATCTTCTGACAAGCCAGTCAATAATTCAATGAATTTTTAGTTAATGAACAACAGATCACTAAAAACGAAGAATTTGTGTTATGCAAATTATTTCATTATATGAAACATATATGTCTGACAAGCTAGTCAATAGATTAATGAAATGCCAAACAGCTGAAAGTGATGAGCTGGATCATCTTTCTTCTAATAAGGTAATATAGATCAACACAGAGTCAAAAATGCAAAGTCAAATGTTATTCTTTGCATATATTAGTAGTAAAGTGTGAAGAGATGTATGTTGTTATGGCCAAGAGAGGAAGTAGAAAATAATATGTCCACAAAAGGTGCCGTCTGGAATATACTTACTATTCACATCATGACATTTGATCATCATTGTTAAACTGTGATAGAAGATTGCTCATTCACTCTCCACCCATGGCAGCATTCGTAATCAGTTATGGTCCCATGGGCAGGTGATTAGCTGTCATCACCAGTGATGTTTGAATCTCTTGGTAGAGTTTGAACTCAGAACACACAGAGCTGGAATACACACTGCAAGGAATCAAATATGCCACCTTAACAATTCCACTCATGCATTGCCTCTGGACTGGTACTTTATTTTATCACCATCTGAATTGATGAAAAACAAAATTGGCCTTTGAATGATTTGAACTCAAAACACAGAAAGTCTGAACAAATAATGCAATGCTCTCTACCCAATATACTAATGTCACTGTCATTTGGCAGTCTTACTTATTTAGACATGTTGTATAACATAGTCCAACATACTCTGAAAAAAGATGGATTTATTATGGCTGGATCATAAACCTGCCTGGTGAAAGTTGGACACTTGTTTACCAATAATTAAAAGAGCCTTTCATATTTTGTTTCCAGTTTCATTTTTATCAATGCACACACTCACAAGCTAACTATATTGATAATAGATCTAAAATTGGAAAAATCGGAATTAAGATTAAAGAAAAACAAAAAAATAAAACTAGGATCAGGTGATCAAATACATTGAAGCTAGAAGATAAACTACATGACATGTAGAATAGAGTCCTTAGAAGCATTTATGAACAACTAGTCTTCTATCATTTGAATACACTCGTATGATGAAATATAATTCTATAAGTAAGGCAATATGATACAACAAAAATAACCTCAATGAAGGAAATAAAACAAACTGGAAATACTGTTTAGCATAAGGCAGTTTTGGTCAAACATATTTATGATCTAATACATTCCAACATGGATCATCTTTTTTTGTCAGACATAGTGTAGCTAAGACTATATGATTCCATTTCTTCAACCATTTTTTTATAAGAAGGTAAGGTGTGAGATGAGGAAAATTTGGTTTCTCTTTCTGACAAGGATATAGGCCACACAGAGACTCCTTTTAAACCCATGTTGTTGATATTGTTGTAAATCTCTATTGATGTTGATCTTTAATCCACACATCTGATGTTCCTTTTCTCTAAACCCAGGCCATCAACCATGATCAAACAGACATATAATCATTCCATCATTAAATATCCCATCTTTTTGTTTATCTAGGACTATATAACTATAATTCAATATGTCCCTGGAACTATACTATTCAATGAGATTTGGCTGATATTTCCACCATGCTTATCGACCTTGTAGATGTTTCCCCTGGCTACAATGATATCAACATGACAAACTCAAACAGCTTTCATTCTTTCATCGTAATATCTTATGATAAATGAGTTTCAAAATATGAAGCTATGTACCAGAACAAATTGGATTTCTCAGAGGAAAAATTCTTATACATATATTATATAGAGATCATCTATCAGTGGCAATGAAAATAAATTAGCAGTAAGCTGTCATATGATGTTGGTGAAAATTTATGAACAACAATGAAAGCCTCTCTCTTCATATCTCTAAATATATTACAATGTCTATTATAAGTGAAATGGCAAATACAATATAGAGAGTTCAAATTCCCAGGTAAAAAATATATTGTTGTTTAACTCCAGACCTGTTCTGATCAATCAGACGACTCAACAGTGGATTAAAAACTATGAACATCCAAGCTTTTCTTCATAATAAATGTATCTCCAACTACACTATCTAGTATGTTTTTCCTATCTTTTAAAATAACGTACTGTTATATGAAGGTAATTTGACTGGCATTTCTATATGACTTTCAAACTTTCTACACCTTTTACAGCCCTATCTACAGTACTGTTCCAACCCCATGTCATCCAACTGGCTGATATCTTGCCCCAGACACAAGTCTCATTTATAGCCCTCAATATATTGTCCCACAGACATGTTCAGCTGTCTTCTATTATGACTAATTCCTCATCCTCCTTGTAAGGCTATTTAATGGCTTTTAAAATATCGGTATCCTTCTTTTCTAGACGGACGCAGGTTTCTATGTGCATGTATTTCATACTCTTAAGCCACATAGCATTAACTTTTGTTGCGTGGTGTATTCTTCCCAAGGGAAATCTTTAGCATTTACAACTATCTGGCAATTTCATTTCTTGGTGAGAAAGTAAATCTTGCTTGTGTGTTCTCCTGGATCGTAGATGATAGGGTGACTGGTCAGTTTTCTGAAGTTACTGCCACAGATTGTCAGGCCATGTGCATAACAGAACCCCAGGTGTCTTGGTCCCTCTTTATTTCTTATGTTAAATACATATCCCAACCATAAAAGATTGAATGGTTATGGCTTGTTATAAAAAAAGTTAAAGCCTGCCTCAAGTCTTAAACCTCATTAGGTAGTAGTTTATCCTGGTTTCCTTGAAGCTAAGTGACTGTGAGTAGATGATAGAGTTAACCATGCAGCAGATAAGCGTTTCTTTCTGCTGAAGTGCTTTTCTCAGAGAATCAATGTCTCATTTAGTGAGGGAATTCATCACAGAACCATACAATTGTAAGTTTATCATCCTCATCACTAAGGTACGTGACATCAAATACATCATGAGTGGAATGTCTTTGACCTTAGGTCTTCTCTACTAGAGCTGGCTAAACAATATCAAAACTAATCCTCATCCATAGATGATACCCTTTGGTGTTTAGAACATCTTCACAATTTTTCTATTTGATTAATCTTCTTGTTACCAATAAGAAGGTTGTGAATCTCAGTACATACAGCAGAACCGTAATCACTAATAACATTGAATCTATTAGTAGAAGAAATCTAAAAGAATTCATATAGAAAAAGGAGGATGAAGATCAGGAGGATGAGGACGAAAAGAGGTTGTGGTGATGAAGATGATGATGATGAAGTATGTTCATTATGCATATCACTGAGGCTGACGTGTGTTGGGGAGATGTGTAGAGAAAGATTTTTAAAAGTATAGGAGAGAGGGAGAGCAGGAGTAGAAACAGACGAAAAAAGGTAATAATAATAATGATAATAATAGTAATAATAATATTAATGATAATAATAAGAAGAATAAGAGTAATAGTAAGAAAGATAATAGAATAAAAAGAAGAAGAATAGTTATATGAAATACATGTCTATTTCAACTGAATAGATAATTAATAACTATAAATGAGAAGCCAGAGGCATTTTTTTCTATGGCTATTGTTAGAAATGTCCATAGCTCATAGTGTAGTGTAAATGGATGATTACTTTATTTTAATCTTCCTATATGACTGTGTTTGCAGATGTATGCATATACGTATGTGTCTTACATGTGCACATAGTTAAGTTGATTTTTATATATATATACACACACACATATACTAACATGCACATATATAATGACATGCATATATATATAGGAAAAAGTATGACTCCGACGGCAGAGCTCAAGCAGTTTCGACGGCTATTTCTGGACTCAGAAATAGTTGTCGAAACGGCTTGAGCTCTGCCGTCGGGGTCATACTTTTTCCTATTTCCAATCTACTACCCTAAGTATTGAGTACTCTGGTGCGTTATGGTCCATCTGGTTCCTTACTACAATTCCTTTGTTATATTTATATATATATATATATATATATATATATATATATATATATATATAATATTAGGATCACCTTTTCTTTTAAGCATGTGTTCAAACCAGAAGAGATTCAGAATTTAATACAAAACACATACGCATGTATACATACACATGTATGTACACATGATAGTGCATGAGATTAAGTTCAGTTAACTATTTGTGTAGATGTGGAGGTGTGGGTATATTAATGCGTCTTTATGTAGATATATCTATATTGTAAAATATAATTCATATATATGGATAAGGAAATTAATGTGGTTATGAATTGGTCTATAATGATTTGTACGTTCATTTTTCTATATTTGAGAGTGTAACGATTTCAGGCAATATAAGCCGCCTAAGCCATGCTAGCGTGGAAATATATATATATATATATATATATATATATATATATATATATTATAAAGAATTTATATCTAGTAACATTTATATACATACAGATGCATACCAATGCTAGCAAATATATAGGTTTTGTCTTAGTAACATTGTGGTTCAATGCATGGGGTTGCAGAACAATAATATGAGAGACGTAAGATAAGAAAATTATAAAATTATAAAAAAATTATAAAATTGACTTACTTACTAAAATATCACTTCCAACTAATTAGTTTCTGGAATGGAGTAAATATATTTTCCGAAGAATATATTGAAAAGCATTCCGTCGTCAGGAAAGTCTATTTTCATGTAAGTTACTAGGCATAGCGAGGACTCTGGAAACTTATTAAAAAAGTAATTCAGTGGAAAGGAAATAGCGAAGCGTGGACTGAAATCCTAGCCATTGAGAAAATCACTGCCTCTACGTCTGTGGCAAATTCAAAAAGAATCAATCACGTGACATCGAGGTCAATCAGTGGAAAGCGAGTTGTTAATAAGACAGCGGCCTGCCTACTACTATAGCAGCAGTCATGGCCAATATTGCTCGACAAATGAATTGGAGATAATTATAAAGAATTTTTATCTAGTAACATTTATATACATACAGATGCATATCAATGCTAGCAAATATATAGGTTTTGTCTTAGTAACATTGTGGTTCAATGCGTGGGGTTGCAGAACAATAATATGAGAAACGTCAGATAAGAAAATTATAAAATTATGAAAAAATTATAAAATTGACTTACTTTTTTTATAATTTTATAATTTTCTTATCTTACGTCTCTCATATATATATATATATATATATATATATATATATATATATATATATATATATATATATATATATATATATATAAATATATATAAATACATATATATATATATATATATATATATTTATATATATTTATATATATTTATATATATTTATATATATATTTATATATATATTTATATATATATATATATATATTAATATATATATATATATATATATATATATATATATTTATATATATATATATATATATATATATATATTTATTTATATATATATATATATATATATATATATATATATATATATATATATATATTAATATATATATATATATATATATATATATATATATATATATATATATATATATATATATATATATATATATATATATATATATATATAAATATATATATAAATATATATAAATATATATAAATATATATATATATATATATAAATATATATATATATTGTCGGGGAGAAGTGTGTACTTAATGATGATGGCATACTTGCCATCACTGACGCTGATAAGAAGGTAGCTTAGAAGTGTCACTACGAAAGGCTTCTAAATGAGGAGAACAAATGGGAGAAAGACAGTCTCCCCCACATCGACCCAATAGAGGGACCAGCAGTGTTAGTCGAAGGTAGTATAATAAGTAAGGCAATCAAAAATATGAAGACGGGTAAGGCGGCTGGGCCTTCGGAAATAGTTGCTGAGATGCTGAAAGCCTCTGGAATGGTGGGACACACCATGGTCACCCGGATAGTAAACCAAGTCATACAGAATGGGGTTGTTCCGAAGGACTGGCATAGCAGCATCATCATTAACTGTTACAAGGGTAAAGGAGATGCCCTAGATAGGTGTAACTATAGAGGCATTAAATTAATCGACCAGGTCATGAAGGTCACGGAAAAAGTAATAGCGCAACTAATCAGAGAGAGAATTGATCTTGATGAAATGCAGTTCGGGTTTGTGTCAGGCAAAAGTACCACAGACGCTCTTTTCATTGTACGACAACTACAGGAGAAGTACCTAGTTAAAAGTAAACCCCTATACTTAGCTTTTGTTGACTTGGAGAAAGCCTTCGACAGAGTCCCCCGTTCCATTATCTGGTGGGCTCTTAGAAAACTAGGTGTTGACGAATGGCTTGTGAGAGCTATACAAGCCATGTATAAAGAAACAGTCAGCAAGGTTAGAATTAACAACGAATATAGTGAAGAGTTTAGCGCAAAAGTTGGTGTCCATCAGGGCTCTGTTCTTAGCCCCCTACTATTTATTATTGCCCTTCAGGCTATAACAGTGGAGTTCAAGACCGGCTGCCCATGGGAACTCCTATACGCAGATGATCTAACGCTCATAGCTGAATCAATGACCGAACTAGAGAAGAAATTCCAAACATGGAAGCACGGCCTAGAATCAAAAGGCCTTAAAATTAATCTGGCTAAGACAAAAGTTCTAGTTTGTAGGAAAGAAAATAAGGCGCCGGTCCCTTCCGGGAAATGGCCATGCTCAGTGTGTAGGAAAGGCGTAGGTAGAAACTCCATTTTATGTCCCAAGTGCAAAGTATGCGTGCATAAAAGATGTAGTGGGATCACAGGTAAGCTAACTAAGAACATAGATTTTACATGTGGCCGGTGCTCTGGTGCAATAAGTAGCAGCAAGTGCCCACAAAATACTAGCTCTTTCAATTGCGCAGAGGGTTCTATAGAAATAGAGGACAGCTTCCGTTACCTGGGTGACAAAATCAGCAGTGGGGGAGGGTGCTCTGAAAGTACAGTAGCTAGAGTCAGAACTGGATGGAAAAAGTTCAGAGAGCTTATACCACTATTAGCCGCTAAAGGGTTCTCCCTAAAAATGAAAGGCAGGTTATATGATGCCTGCATACGAACAGCAATGCTGCATGGCAGTGAGACCTGGGCATTGTGTCCAGAGGATATACGCAGACTAGAGAGGAACGAAGCTTTCATGCTCCGCTGGATGTGTAATAGTAATATACGTGAACGGCTAAGCATAAACGAACTAAGGAAAAAATTAGAAATAAGAGGGATCAGATGTTGTTTACTCGAGAGAAGGCTACGTTGGTATGGTCACGTGATGCGCGTGAGGGACGACAGCTGTATGAGGAGGTGCAGGGCAATAAAGATAGACGGTAGCCACGGAGTAGGCAGACCCAGAAAAACCTGGGACGACATGATAAATTCCGACCTCACACGCTTACACCTCTCCAAGACAATGTCACTGGACCGAGACATTTGGCGGTACTCAGTAATAGAGAAGACCCGCCTTACCTAAATACAAAATAAAACCTACTACAGTCAG
>OZ024740.1:97300999-97315999 GCA_964016885.1 Eledone cirrhosa
ACAATGTAAAGGTGACACCAACATTTCTCTCGGATCATAACTTAGTAGAGCTAATGATATGTGGTCCAAGAGAACCAACAGATACAAAACCACCAAGAAGCTCCGGGACGCTATCCAGCCTTAACTTCTACAAGGCTAACTGGAAAAAGATTAACAGAGAAATCCGTAAGAAACATGGAGTGAAAACACCGCCACACAAGACACTAACACACAATTTCAACACTTCATGACAACGATACACACTATATGCAAAAAGTTTGTCCCGGAGAAAGAGACAAACAGACACACAAATCTTATTCCCAGAAATAGGAAAATCTTTATGAGACGTAGAACTAAACTCTCAAACCAGTTGAATAGTCAACAAAACAAAAACAAGAAGGAATCCTATTTGAAACGTGCACTACTTGACACCGAGATTGCACTCAAACTTTCACATGAGAATGAGAGGGCAAAGAAAGAGAACAGGGCCATAGAAAACATTAAAACAAACCCTAAGGCCTTCTTTAAATTTGCAAAAGAAACTGCCTCAGTACACTGCAAGATTGGGCCACTCTTCCACACGGACGGTTCATTAACCGAAAACCCCCAGGAGATATGTGAAATACTGAACGAACAGTACAAAAGTGTCTTCACATGTCCACTGAGGCACATGCAAATAACGAAGCCGAGGAGTTCTTTGATGCCACAACACTACATCAAGAAATGGCAACCATCAACCACATAGACATAACGGAGGAGGATGTGGCGTACGCCATTGATGAAATTATAACAGACTCGGCTGCTGGACCTGATGGATTCCCAGCAGTTCTCTTAAATATATGTAAGCGGGCTTTAGCAACTCCACTGAAGATACACTTCAGAAGCTCCTTGGCTAGCGGTGTACTACCCAGAGAGCTGAAAGAAGGCACAATATGCCCTATCCATAAAGGAGGTAGTAGAGCGGAGGCCAAGAACTATAGGCCAGTCTCCCTGACGTCGCATATCAGTAAGGTCATGGAGCGAGTCGTCAGAAAGAAACTAATCACTTTCCTCGAGGAAAATGACCGCCTGACTAGCACGCAACATGGCTTCCGCCCAGGAAGAAGCTCCCTTACACAGCTGCTACATCACTACGACAGGGTACTGAGACAACTACTAGACAGCTCACATGTGGACGTGATATATCTTGACTTTGCGAAGGCTTTTGACAAGGTCGACCACGGAATGATATGTCACAAACTACACGGACTCGGCATAACTGGAAAAGTAGGTGAGTGGCTGCATGGCTTCCTAAGGGACAGAAGCCAGGCAGTCGCAGCAAATGGGGCCCTCTCGAGGGAAACACCGATAACAAGTGGGGCGCCCCAGGGGACAGTCCTGGGACCACTACTGTTTTTGGTAGCTCTCTCGGACATGCCCTCTGTGGTGCATGCAACATATCCCTCACTAGCTATGCTGATGAAACTAAGGTAGCACAGGCAATCAAAAACCCGGCTGATGCTGCCCTTTTATAGCAGGATCTGGATGCCATATACAGATGGGCAGAAGAAAACAACATGTAGTTTAATGCTGGCAAATTCCAAGCCCTACAATACAAACCTGCAAACACAAATATAGTGGAACACAGCTACACAGGACCAGGAGCGACCGATATCCCCGTGTCAAAATCGATACGAGACCTGGGCATAGACATGAGCGATGATGCATCTTTTACTTCACACATCATGAAAGTGGCGACAACTCGCTGGCTGGATCTTGAGGACTTTCCGGACAAGAGATCGAGACACCATGTTGACACTGTGGAGGACTTTTGTCCTAAGCCGCCGGGAATACTGCTCCCAGTTGTGATCACCCCATAGTGTCAAATTAACCACGGAGCTTGAGGCAATCCAGCGAAGCTACACCAAGAGGATTGACAAGATGAGGGAGACAAGCTACTGGGAGAGGCTGAAGGAACTGAACCTCTACTCCTTGGAGCGAAGACGGGAGAGATACGCAGTGATCTACATGTGGAAAATCCTGGAGGGACTAGCACCAAACTTTGGCATTGGGAGCTGGACCAACCGTCGAACAGGACGTCACTGTGTGGTGCCAAAGGTCCCGTCTTCCACATCTAGAATAAGGAGCAGGTATTGCAATAGCCTGGGATTCAAGGCCCCTCAACTCTTCAACAGACATGATATGAAGGTTAAAAATCACTTGTGGATAGAGCAGTTTTAAATCAACATATGAAAAGTAGTTTTAGATTGATGTGTGATGTTGGGAAAAATATTTTATTTTGAGGGGGGGGGTGAAAAAGAGGGGGAGATGAGAGTAAAAAATGGAGAGGGAGGAGTATAATGAGGAAGGATGAGATAGGAGGAGAGATGGGTGATAGAGAGAGAGAGAGATAGCTTTTATAACTGAGAAAAATATATTGTTTTACATAGAGAGGTTGAAAAACCGTTGGAAGATAATGTATAAATTAAAGAATTTGAAAATTAACGAAGAGAAAAATAATGTAAAGTTAAGGTTTGTATATTGAAGGGTTTAATAATATGTGCGATGGAAAGAAAAAGTTAATATGTATTAAGAATAATATTTAAGGGTTTAATAATATGTGCGATGGAAAGAAAATTTTGATATGTATTATTAAAAAGAACAACAAGTAATTTAATTAAGGATATATTGTGAGATGAGCATGGATAGGTTAGATGAAAGCGAGAAAAAAATAATGAATTGAGGATGAATAATCTAACGTCAAAAAAATGTTTATGTTTACGAAGTATTTTTACAAGGTGATATAGAGTAAGAATGTATTGTATTATGTAATAATTGTTTCTATGTTAGGCAACAGTGAGAAAAGATACAGATTAGGGGTTAGACATTAAAAGAAAAAGAGAAGAAAGTGAAGAGATAAATAGGAGTGATATAGAATGAGTAGCACGTATTATATAATGTATAATAAATAACTTTGAAATAAGGTAGAAAGATGGGTATATTTTTTAAAGAAGTATATATATTTATATATATGTGCCTTTGAGAAAAAGATTCTAAATTGATAAAGTTTTGGATATTAGCTGTATACTTTGTGGAATGTTTTGTGGAATTTATGCAGCAGATAGAAAACAAGTCAGTGCGTCTATTTATTATAGAATCTAAATTAATGGTAAATTTTTCATTTAGACAGAGATTGCAAATCTTGGATAGAGAACTGTTCAAGTATGGAGACGCAGAAGAAACCTTCTTCCAAAAGATGCTATATTTAATATTTTTGTCTTTCAAGGACCATATGAGTTCTGAGAGAGCCGTGTTGGTTCTTTTAAGTTTTTATTTAAAAGACGAATGATGGTTATAAAGACGAGCTTTATAGGAGGTGGAAGTGGAGCCAAAATAGGTGAAGGAATTGGTGTCAGTTATAACTTTACATTCGTAAATTAAGGTTTTATCAAGACTGGTTGTTGAGAAGACATTTATTTTTAACAGGGCAATTGCAATTGCGATTAGAGAGATTATTAACGAGTGACCTAGTGTTATCTATAGAAGGAATTGGATTGGAGAAGTTATTTGCGAGAGAAATAATAGTTTCTTGATTTAGAATGGGATTAAGAACATTTAGCGAAGTTGTGTTTGACGTTGTATTTGGGTTTGCAGAAATTAGCCTAGGGTTTACAATGACGTCGGGAGTACTATTACTATTATTATGATATTCAGTGTTGGAAGGAAGAGATTTAGTATTTAGTATTTTATTGTTGTGTTTAGAGATAATGTTGGAAATGTTGGAGGATGTTGAATAGGAAAATTTTATATTGTGTTTGTTAAATATTTTACTATAGATATGTGAGGGAGGGAAGCATTTATTTAAGGCACTAAAGAATAATTTAGGAATATTATTATTAATAGAGATGGAGAAAGGAGCATTATACCAGATTGTTTTTGTATCTAGGTCTTTTATTAAAGTTATTGGAATGATCATGATTAATTATTCTACTGTAAGATCTTCTAGAATTTTTTTCTTTACTATATTTGATTTTATCAGGATAGCCGGCTTTAGAAAGCGCGTTATTATAGTAATTAGCGTTAGCATCAAAGATGTTTTTATTAGAAGATAGGTTAGATATTATTTTTCCAATATTACTAACTATAGCATTCTTAATATTAGTGGGGTGGTCAGATTTAAAATTAACATAATTTAGGTTCTTATTGTTTTTATGGTAGGGCAATATAGGCCAGTGTCAAGATTAAGAGATACATCCAAGAAATTAGCTAGTTTGATGCTGTTATCAAATTAAATTTTTAAGTTATGTTGGTTAAAGAGATTACGTATATTGTTCTTAATAATATTAAGGTTAACTATGTTGCAATTTAAGATAGTAAAGAGTCCATCGTCACGATAAATTCCACCGCGAAGTTGAGGAATTTTCCGACTCAAAGAGTTCAAAATAAAGATACCAATTAAATCTGTCAATTGGGATGAATCGGATGTTCCCATTGTGATGTCGAAGTTGTTAGAGGTATCAGCTCTGGTCCAATATTCATTGTTGAACCCTAGGATGGTTTTACGTTCGGTGAGAATGATGTGAAGTTCATCTGTGGTGATGTCAGAATATTTAAATGCGAAAGATAGAGCATTGTTGAGAAGTGAAGGCGAAATAGAAGAATAGTAGCTGGCAATATCAAATTGAACAAATTTTAGTTTGTTTTTATTATTCAATTTGTTGAACCAGCCAATCACTTCAGAAGTACCAAACCATAAATTTAAGTTCAAAGAAGAGCAATTAGAACGAACCTGTGGGAAAATTCTATTCAATATGGCTTTGCTAACAACCCCCAGATCAGATTTAGAGGGTGCGATTAACAGGTAGTTCAGTACGAAAATTGTTTTTGTGATCCTTGAGATTTATCCTCGGAGTTCTTGGGAGGAATGGTTCGGTCTTTTTTCCGATGCCAAGTTTTGACATAATCTCAGAAGCTTCAAAGCATTATACCAGATTATGTTTTTGTATCTTGGTCTTTTATTAAAGTTATTGGAATGATCATGATTAATTGTTCGACTGTAAGATCTTCTAGAATTTGTTTCTTTACTATATTTGATTTTATCAGGATAGCCGGCTTTAGAAAGCGCGTTATTATAGTAATTGGCGTTAGCATCAAAGATGTTTTTATTATAAGATAGGTTAGATATTCTTTTTTCCAATATTACTAACTATAGCATTCTTGATATTAGTAGGATGGTTAGATTTAAAATTAACATAATTTAGGTTCTCATTGTTTTTATGGTCAGGGTAATATAGGCCAGTGTCAAGATTAAGAGATACATCCAAGAAATTAGCTAGTTTGATGCTGTTATCAAATTAAATTTTTAGGTTATGTTGGTTAAAGAGATTACGTATATTGTTCTTAATAATATTAAGGTTAACTATGTTGCAATTTAAGATAGTAAAGAGTCCATCGTCACGATAAATTCCACCGCGAAGTTGAGGAATTTTCCGACTCAAAGAGTTCAAAATAAAGATACCAATTAAATCTGTCAATTGGGATGAATCGGATGCACCCATTGTGATGTCGAAGTTGTTAGAGGTGTCGGCTCTGGTCCAATATTCATTGTTGAACTCTAGGATGGTTTTACGTGCGGTCAGAATGATGTGAAGTTCATCTGTGGTGATGTCAGAATATTTAAGTGCGAAAGATAGAGCATTATTGAGAAGTGAAGGCGAAATAGAAGAATAGTAGCTGGCAATATCAAATTGAACAAATTTTAGTTTGTTTTTATTATTCAATTCGTTGAACCAGCCAATTACTTCAGAAGTACCAAACCACAAATTTAAGTTCAAAGAAGAGCAATTAGAACGAGCCTGTGGGATAATTCTATCCAAGATGGCTTTACTAACAACCCCAGATCTGATTTAGAGGGTGTGATTAATCTAACAGGTAGTTCAGTGCGACAATTGATTTGTGATCCTTGAGATTTATCCTCGGAGTTCTTAGAAGGAATGGTTCGGTCTTTTTTTCAATGCCAAGTTTTGATATAATCTCAGAGGCTTCAAAGTTTATGTATTCTAAATTATCATGGTTGGTTTTACGATATTTTTTACTAAGTTCCTTTAGGATAAGGTTGTTATAATTATCCTTGGAAATACCATATAAATTATTGGATTTTGTCGGAGTGGACTAAAACATTTTTTGAGGAATTTAGGTTTCAAATTGTGTTCTTCAGATTTACAAGGTGCTCTTCCTGTTTTATCTGATGAAAACACAAATATTATTGCATGATGATATTTGTTTTTGAAATGCGCATAATAAAATACATGGAACTCTTTTAACCATCTTTTGTTCTTATATATTATGTATACTCCAGTCCTACAAACTGTAGAGTGCTTCTTATCCGATATCCGCATTGCTTTATTGTACTACAATAAAACTCACATCCTACATATATATAAATATATATATATAAATATATATATATAAATATATATATATATACATATATATATATATATATATATATATATATATATATATATATATATATATATATATATATATATATATATATATATATATAAATATATATATATACATATATATATATAAATATATATATAAATATATATATATAAATATATATATATAAATATATATATACATATATATATATACATATATATAAATAAATATATATATATAAATATATATATACATATATATATATACATATATAAATATACATATATATATAAATATATATATGAATATATATATATATAAAAATATATATACATATATATATATACATATATATATATACATATATATATATAAATATATATATATAAATATATATATATAAATATATATATATACATATATATATATAAATATATATATATAAATGTATATATATATATATATATATATATATATATATATATATATATATATATATATATATATATATATATATATATATATAAATATATATATATACATATATATATATATATATAAATATATATAAATATATATATATATATATATATACATATACATATATATATTAAATATATATATATAATTATATATATATACATATATATATATATAAATATATATATATACATATATATATATAAATATATATATATATACATATATATATATACATATATCCTCCATACATTTCTTTTTTCTGTCCCTATTAGCCTACCATAATTCTGCTTAAGTCAGTTTTTTAGATATCGTTATGTAAATGATAGAATATTTCATTCCTTTCTATATATATATTTATAGTGAAATATTAATTGTTTCTACTTTAGGCACAAGGCCAGCAATTACCCAATGCATTACTGGTACTTTATTTTATCGACCCCGTAAGGATGAAAGGCAATATTAATGTTTACGGATTTTGATCACTTAAACCATAGTTAATATCGTATTGCCTTATTAGGTATTTTAAATATTTTCAAATTAATTTATCAAATAGAGTTTTCTAGTCATTTATCTGGGTTGTTTCCTAAGTTTTTACTTAACTGCATGTGATACCTAAGTAAATACTTTTGTTTTTGTTTTTTGATTTTCGGTTGATTTTATTTATTTATTTATTTATTTATTTATTAATACTACTGTGCATAGTATTTTCTGTCTGGCCCTTATTCACTCATTCACATATGTGTCTGTTTACCAACCTTGTAATTATAAGTAATTATATATTATATTATATTCATTATTTTATATTGAAGTTGTTATTCAACTCTTTGTAAATGTAATATTGATCTTTGTTACTTACTGATGATTTTATGTACCATTATGATATGTTAAATTTTATATATCATGAAAGATGTTTATATATTTTTGTACCATCATAATTTTGGATATTGTACAATTTTTTATTTTTTTCTCACCTGCTCTCTAACCCTATATGAATTGATTTGTTAACTTACATGCCATTATATATTATATATTATTATATTATTATTATTATAGTGTTATTGTGACCTCTATATTGTTTGTGTAAATTAACCGGAGATTATCTATTATATTATATTATATTATATATTATACAATTATATAGTTTATTATATATTATATGTGTTACTTTTAATCATTTCATTACTTCATGTTATACTGTATATTTGATATATACATTATTTTTATTTTTATTCCTATTATGCTTATTTATATTTAAACTCTTAATAAGGTTTGTGCTGTTAATGATGGAAATGTGTATTGATGTATATGTATATGTGCGTACGTGTGCGTATATATATATACATATGTATATTGTGCCTTTTAATTTTAATTTTAATTTTTATATTGTTACAAGTATATTGTATTATATTGTATTACATATAGTATTATAATTCCCGCTCTATATAACCACCTTTGTTTAGCTCTAGTTTTTTGCTTTGGACTATATTTGTAATATGGTTCAAAATGTTATCCACCTCCTTAGTGATTTTTATTATATATTTTTACCCATAATCTTCCAATACTTTAGTGTATGTACACTCCATATTCTTCGGAGTTTTCGGCTTGTATTGGCCGATAGTGCTTCTTGTGGTTTTGATTGCCCTGATGAGTCCTTAATAGGACGAAACATTGTTGGCTAATAAAGACTTTTGATGTATTGAAGGCTTCTTTGTTTTATTTTCATAATTCTTCGGCTCTGTTTAATTACATTGAGCTACCTTTTACTGTCATTTCTATAATACGAAGAGGGTGTTTAACTCCAACACGCTCCAGTATTTTAATCCTTGTCACTGCTCCCGATTGGTTGAGCTTCCTCCTATATACTGGTGTTTTGGCCTTTATATATATCTGACAGTATGCTAACAAAGAGTTACCTGCATTTATCTCTGAAGAATATTCCCACCCCCTCTAAGAATACTTACGAAAAACTATTGATTGCTAGTGTTAACTTCTTCGTAAAAGGGATTTGATGGCGTGCTTTCCACTATGATATTAATAGGAATAGGAAGGACCCCAGGAATAGAACTCATTTTAATAACTATGGCTTCAAAACTTATAAGAGCCCACCGCATAATGTTCTACTAGATAATTTTGAAAGTGACTTACTCTCTCTTGTCAAAAATATTAAGTATAGGCCAAATAATAGACATAGAAATTATAATAAATTTGATAAGTTCCAGTCTAGACTTAAAAATATTGTTAACAGTTTTAGTGCGAATAAGTCTATTCTTGTCCCGGCGGATAAGACTAAGAATCTATACTCTATGGATTACAGTGCTTATCGTGACTTTATTTATAAGGAGCTGCATAGAAATTATAAAAAGACTACGCTAGATAATTTGAACCATATCAATGGTGAGGGTCTTAAAATAGTCTCGGACCTCGGCCTTGATAAGTATACCCAGCCATATTACCCTAGAGAACCGAGATTCACTCTTAAGGATAATAAGGTAGACTTCATTAGTAACCCCTCTGTTAGACTCATCTATCCTTCTAAGTCCGATATAGCCATAATCAGTAAAAAGATCCTTGACCTTATTATACCAGATGTTAGGGATAAAGTTAATTTTAACCTATGGGGGAACACTAAGGAAGTTATAGATTGGTTCTCTGGGATTAATAAACTTGAATCTAATAAGTTTATCCAGTTCGATATTGATGCCTACTACACATCGATTTCACCCATCCTCCTCAATAAAGCCTTAATGTTAGCCATGAAAGTGTCCAGCCTTACACGATCACAGGTAGATATTATACTAGCAGCCCGTAGAACTATCATTAATTTTGAGGACACATTTTAGACCCGTAAAAACACGCCCAACAATTTCGACGTTACAATGGGTTCGAGTGATTCGGCCCAGGTAACAGATCTTGTTGGGTTGTTCCTCCTAAATGAACTATATGTTACCTTTCCGCACCTTAAAGGCGGACTATATCGTGATGATGCATTGTTTGTGATTAACTCTAGCACCAACAATGTCGAGCATAATAAGAAGAAGCTTTATAAGTTTTTTAAAAGCTATTACCTTTCGATCACGATAGATAGAAACGGTAGAGCGGTCAACTTTTTAGATGTGACTTTGGACTTGGTCACTAATAGTTTTAAACCCTTCCATAAGCCTAATGAAATACTTTCTTATGTTAGTCCCAATTCTAACCACCCCAAATCTATGATAAGCTCTATAATTAAGGTTGTATCTAATAGGATTTCCACACTCTCTAAGGAGGTAGGAACATTTAATGAACATGCGGAATACTATAATAATGCCCTAGCTAATTCCGGTTACTCTAGTAAAATACATTATAATAATAGTAACTTTAGAAAGTCTCCGCTTACTTATAATAATAATAACATAATATCCCATAACATAGCCATGAATGGGAGTAGGAAGCATAATAATCGTAGTAATTACATAGGTGTATCTGAACCCATCCATAAGATAACCCACCGGACTCGTAATAGGGAATATAATACCTCTAGGAATCAAGTCGAACCCTCTGAGCGCTCACTCATTGGTGATGCTTTTGCTAGATCTAATTCTAATAATGTTGTTTCTACTGATCCTATTATTGGCCCTAATCCTTTTGATAGGATCCCAGACAGCAGCAGATCTACTAGAGGTAGAAACAGAAAGAGACTTAATGGAATTTTGGCTGATTTTAATAATGCGGTTTTAACTAATCCTTGTAGTAACCCTAGTCTTAATAATGGGATATTGGATAATGGTAGAGTCGGAAAGGATAAAAATAGAAGGAGACTAAATACTTATTTTAACCCGTCATATAATCAGGAAGTATTAACTAATATCGCTAGGTCTTTCTTTTCTATCTTAGAGAAAAATTTCCCCCTTCTCATAAATAGTAGTTTTAATAAAAATGTTATTAAACTTTCATTCTCTACCACCCGTAATATTAGTTCTCATTTAGCTAGCACTAATAATAGGAAAAATAGGGATGGATACTTCTCTCTACATACTACTAGTCTGAACAGATCTACAAATGCCTTACCACCAGAGCAGACCTTATCTAATAGTAATCCTACGTGTAATGCATCACTACTTCAGCCAATCAATACCACCCGGAAGTGTAACTGTAGAGTGAGTGCTAACTGCTCTTTAAACGGTAACTGCCTCTCTAAGAACATCGTTTATGCCTGCGTAGTTATAACTAATTCCTCTAATAGAACTTATATAGGCTCTACATCTAACACTTTTAAGACCAGGTTTAATTCTCATATCTCTAATTTCAAACATGTTAACTTTAAGAATTCTACTTCTTTAGCACACTATATTTGGGATCTTAAGGGGGCTAATATACCATATAGCCTTAATTGGCGTTTAGTAGCACGCTCTAATAACCTTTCTACACATACTAAATTTTGTAATCTCTGTATCCTCGAGACACACTCTATAATTTTCTCTAGTGAATCCTTACTTAATAGAAAGTCCGAGATATTCTCTTCTTGCCCCCACGCTATTTCTAATTCTTACTTTTATTATAAACCTAAAGGTTCTAGTAGTGTAAATTGTATCCACTAGCTGATATATTCTATTACTTATTTTTTTTAGTTTAGGTTCTTTTTGTTTACCACCATTATTATCATCATTATTATCATTGGTTTTTGACAACTTTTTATTCTAGCTCTCATAATCTTTTGGCTACTATACCATATCTATCTTCTTACACATTAAATTTACACTATTAACACCTCATGAGTATATATCTGATTATATATTTTATATTATTTTATTTCATTTTATTTTATTTTATTTGGATTCTTCTTTGGATACCCCCCCCCCTCCAAACCCCCAACCCCCACCATGCACACATAAACTTATTGCTAACCCCTTCAAATATATTATGATTATATTTAATCCCCCCTTTTTTATGCTCCTTTCTATTATACAATACAGTATATTGATTATGATTTTATGCTCCTTTGTATCCTCGATACATTTCTTTTTTCTGTCCCTATTAGCCTACCATAATTCTGCTTAAGTCAGTTTTTTAGATATCGTTATGTAAATGATAGTAGAATATTTCATTCCTTTCTATATATATATTTATAGTGAAATATTAATGTTTACGGATTTTGATCACTTAAACCATAGCTAATATTGTATTGCCTTATTAGGTATTTTAAATATTTTCAATATTAATTTATCAAATAGGGTTTTCGAGTCATTTATCTGGGTTGTTTCCTAAGTTTTTACTTAACTGCATGTGAGACCTAAGTAAATACTTTTGTTTTTGTTTTTTTATTTCCGGTCGATTTTATTTATTTATTTATTTATTTATTTATTAATACTACTGTGCATAGTATTTTCTGTCTGGCCCGTATTCACTCATTCACATATGTGTCTGTTTACCAACCTTGTAATTATAAGTAATTATATATTATATTATGTTCATTATTTTATATTGAAGTTGTTATTCAACTCTTTGTAAATGTAATATTGATCTTTGTTACTTACCGATGATTTTATGTACCATTATGATATGTTAAATTTTATATATCATGAAAGATGTTTATATATTTTTGTACCATCATAATTTTGGGTATTGTACAATTTATATTTTTTTTCTCAGCTGCTCTCTAACTGTATATGAATTGATTTGTTAACTTACATGCCTTTATATGTTATATATTATTATATTATTATTATAGTGTTATTGTGACATCTATATTGTTTGTGTAAATTAACCGGAGATTATCTATTATATTATATTATATTATATTATATATTATATAATTATATAGTTTATTATATATTATATGTGTTACTTTTAATCATTTAATTACTTCATGTTATACTGTATATTTGATATACATATTATTTTTATTTTTATTCCTATTATGCTTATTTATATTTATACTCTTAATAAGGTTTAATTTGTGCTGTTAATGATGGAAATGTGTATTGATGTATATGTATATGTGCGTACGTGTGCGTATATATATATATACATATGTATATTGTGCCTTTTAATTTTAATTTTAATTTTTATATTGTTACAAGTATATTATATTATATTATATTGTATTACATATAGTATTATAATTCCCGCTCTATATAACCACCTTTGTTTAGCTCTAGTTTTTTGCTTTGGACTATATTTGTAATATGGTTCAAAATGTTATCCACCTCCTTAGTGATTTTTATTATATATTTTTACCCATAATCTTCCAATACTTTAGTGTATGTACACTCCATATTCTTCGGAGTTTTCGGCTTGTATTGGCCGATAGTGCTTCTTGTGGTTTTGATTGCCCTGATGAGTCCTTAATAGGACGAAACATTGTTGGCTAATAAAGACTTTTGATGTATTGAAGGCTTCTTTGTTTTATTTTCATAATTCTTCGGCTCTGTTTAATTACATTGAGCTATACCTTTTACTGTCATTTCTATAATACGAAGAAGGTGTTTAACTCCAACACGCTCCAGTATTTTAATCCTTACATATATATATATAAATATATGTATACATATATATATATAAATATATATATACATATATATATATATATAAATATATATATACGTATATATATATACATATATATATATATATAAATATATATATAAATATATATATATACATATATATATAAATATATATATACATAATATATATAAATATATATATATATACATAATTTAATACAATAACAGGGATAGTTTAAAGCTAAACTCTGACTGCTAACCATCTCACTCAACAAACATTAGGTTATATTAAAATATAAACCCAATTTAAGTGTTTGGGGTGCTAACAATATGTATAATGTGGAAAAACCAGTTGTATTATTTTATGAGATATAATTAAAGTTAAAGTATATCTCTCTTTCCAAACAATTGTATCATTATAAGGTTTCTACAAGTTTGGGAGAATGTATATATATATATATATAAATATATATATACATATATATATAAATATATATATATATATATATATATATATATATATATATATATATATATATATATATATATATATATACATATATATATATATATATATATAAATATATTCATATATAAATATAAATATATATATACATATATATATATATATACATATATATATACATATATATATATATAAGTATATATATACATATATATATATATATATATATATATATATATATATATATATATATATATATATATATATATATATATATATATATATATATATATATATATATATATATATATATATATATATATATACATATATATATATATGAGTAGATAAATCTACCAAAATATACAGTAGTGTCCAATCCATATGAAGAACTCAATGTAATCCAAATATCATAAACGGAAGAGTATTCAAACATGTTCGATGAAAATTATAGGAAAACAGAGTGAAAGATAAATTAATAAAAACAATGAACAAAAACAAAAACATGTTCCTTATATTAAAAAAATCATCATTTTACGATCGTTTCTAGGATATATATGTGTGTTGGTATGTATATCATATAGATATATGTAAAAATATTACAAACTATCAGAGGAAATATACATACCTTCACATATATATGTTGTCTTCAGAAATGATGAGATTTGATTATTGGAAAAAAACAACAAAGATTTAATATAATAGCTCTGTTTGGGAATATGTTTTGAATTTACCTATAGAAAAGTAGTAAAAGATCAAGTTGATAGAATAGTATTGTAGAAATTTAATTTAGGGGTAGAGGAGTGCAGACTTATGTTTTGAATGGAAAGAATACTTTGAAAGAAAAGAATACTTTTGCGATGAAAAGAGGTCAAGCCGGCTGAGGGTACACGAAAATTTGATGTTATTAAAGAATAATGTTAAAAACAAAGGAAATTAACATTTTAGGGTAAGGGTATTCGTATGAAATACCAATCTTATTTAAACCACAAGGAATCTAGATCTATAACAAGAAATTAAATTAATTGATAGGTATACATATAGGGATACATTTATATTAATTCATATGGATGTGATGAATAAGAATTAGATGTTATTAAATAATGTTGTTAAAAACGAAGGAAAATAAAATTTTGGGATAAGGGAAGTAGTGAGAAA
>OZ024740.1:97333499-97338499 GCA_964016885.1 Eledone cirrhosa
TGCACCAGCAGTGACAATTGTAGTTTCGCCTCTGGATATTATCTCTGTGGAAAAAAGTGCTGAAATTTATTGTTTCACAGTAATTGCGCAACACACGCGTAGACGATGCCAGCCGAACAACAGAGCTGCGATGGAGTTGTTCTGCATGGTTGTCTGTGTGTTTTCTAAATTTAAGACAATAGGGAGGGTTGTGAAATGAGGGAGAGTTAGCTGTTGTTTCTAGCAGGTTTAGTGACCTCATAGAGGATACGTGTTTTCTAAATTTAAGACAGTAGGGAGTGGTGTGATATGGGGGAGAGTTAGCTGCTGTTTCTAGCAGGTTTAGTGACCTCATAGAAGATATGTTTTCTAAATTTAAGACATTAGGGAGGGGTGTGATATGGGGGAGAGTTAGCTGCTGTTTCTAGCAGGTTTAGTAACCTCATAGAGGATATGTGTTTTCTAAATTTAAGACAGTACGGAATGGTGTGGGGAGGGGTGTGATATGGGGGAGAGTTAGCTGCTGTTTCTAGCTGGTTTAGTAACCTCATAGAGGATATGTGTTTTCTAAATTTAAGACAGTAGGGAGTGGTGTGAACGGACAGTATCACCATCAAGCTTGGAAAGAGAAAGTAGTATAAAGTATGAAGTTGTATAGATTTTGAATGGTAGTGGAAAGAGTTTAGCAGTTTAAATGACAGAGGAAAATCGTAAAATATTGAGTTTTATCTATTTTTGGGGTAATTGTGGGTGAAATTGATAAATTTATCTGCGTCAAGACGCAATCGAAACTATTTCGAATACTGAGTTGTAAATTTCAATTGAAGAAATTCTATATCGTAGATTTCTATAACGAAGGAGCTTGATCACACACTGAGTTTATAGATTATGATATATATATATATATATTATATATATATATTATATATATATTATATATATATTATATATATATATATTATATATATATATATATTATATATATATATATATATATATTATATATATCATATCAGTATATATATATATAGTATATATATTATATATATATATATATATATAAGAATTAAAATACTAGAGTGCGTTGGAGTTAAACACACTCGTCGTATTATAGAAATGGCAGTATCAGAATATAGCTCAATGTATTATAACAGAGCCGAAATATTTAAAAAAATAAAACAAAGAGGCCTTCAATACATCAATAGTCTTTATTAGCCAACAATGTTTCGTCCCATTAATAAGGACTCATCAGGGCAAGCAAAGAGACAAGAAGCATTAACGGCCAGAACAAGCCAAAACTCACAAGAATAGAGAATTTATATTTTTGAAAGCTTAGGAGAGATATCAAGGAAAAGCATGCTAAGCCTAAAAGTGTGCAGTTACATATATAGACTATAGGGCATGAAAGCGAGTAACATGTTAATCCTACGTTGAAAATACAGTATAATACAATTACATGGAACACAACATGGTAATATAATGTGGGAATTACAATATGATATTGAATACAATACAATGGATAAGGAATTAAAAGGAATAAAAGGCTTAATATATGTATATATATATATATATATCCATATATATACACATTTACACAAACACATACTAACACTTAAGTATTTAAATATAGATATACTCGTTATAATATAAAAAAACCTTTATAATAGAATAAACCAATCACCCTGAGGTTGTGCATAAACAATACAGAAAACAATAGAACAATATACCGACATCAAAAAACATATAAAACTACATCATACATATTATTTAAGGTTAATAAATTGTATATAAAGTTTTTCACAGGGTAAGACAAAATAACACAAACATGAAATTAATAATAACATAATTAAAAATAACATAAAAATGAAATTAATAATAAGGTTAATAATAAGGTTAAAAATCAGAAAAAGTAGTCTTAAAGAGAATAATAAGAGCTTATGGAGGATATGTATATGAAAGTACGTTAATTTTATATGAGCTGGAAAGCAGGTGTGATTTCATGTGTGGGCAACTGGTGAAAATTTCTGTCTTTGTGTTTAGGCAGGTCTTTGGTGATTTAAAGTTTTGCAAAATCCAATATTTTTCATTTATGCAGAGCGTGCATTTTCTTGTTCCTCTTGGATATTCTTTAGATTGGTTCAAAATTATTGACCAATCCAATTTATATTGGATACCTTGGTCTTTCAAATCCCATATTCTGCTAGCCAGAGCTGTTGTAAATCTTTTTTCTGGATGTCGAAAGGATGCGACATGTGAGTAATAACGCGTTTTGAATTTGTCTTGCGTCATACCCACATATCGTTCACTGGTGGCTGGCTGGTTGTTGCTGATGGTTGTCACTTTAGCGGCATATACAATGGCTTTGGTATGCATTTGCCTTGTAATGGGCATTCACTTTTTATTCTACAGGAGCAATTTTGATTTTCTCTAGGTGATTTTTTGATGATGATATAGGATTTAATAGGGGGACCGCAGGAGTAGCTAATTTTGACGCAGTTTCTATTAAAGATCTTATAGTATCTATGTGTTCTAGGGAAATGTTTATCTAAGAGCTCTATGAATTTTTTGCCTACATTAGTTTTAACTGCTAGCGAGTAGTGGGGGGGGGGGGGGGAACCAGATTATTTTTCTTTTCCTGTTTTTATGTTTAATAAAGTTAGTATAGTTGGGTATGTATTTAATCGGTTCGCTAAAACCGCTATTTTGAGGGCTTTATTATAGTAGAGGGATGCCTTATTGAAAATAGCTTCTGAGGAAGAGAGGGTGGAGATCCTACGGCTAATATTAGGGATAAGGTTTTTAAAAACTATAGGAGGATGGCAAGAGCCTTTATTTTGATATTTTAAGTTTTCATTAGGTTTAAGGTATGGTTTATAAGAAGCAGTAGGCAAATCTAGGTTTATATCTAGGAAATTTACAATGGTAAGATTAGTGTCAATAGTAATTTTAAGATTAAAACTAGCAAAGGTTTTTATTAAGTCTTTCCTTAATCTATCTAAGTTATGGCCTATGGTGGTATGGGAAAGTATTAGACCATCGTCGCGATAAAGCCCAAAAATATGGTTAGGAATTTTTTCTTTAAGTGTGTGTAGGAGGAATAGGCCGACTAAATCACAAACATCAGCACTGTCATAAGAGCCCATTGAGACATCGAATGGTCTCTCTGGGTTAGATATTTTTACCCAAGTGTCATTATCAGTAAAGAGTAGAGTGTTTCTAGCGTGCAAGATGACATTCTCTTCAATATCGGAGATATTAGTAAACCTTCTAGCGAAATTTAAAGCTTTCGCTAAAAGGATCTGAGTGATAGATGGGTAGCAATCTACAATGTCAAATTGGGTGAATCTAGAACTATTTTTGTTTTTAATTTTATTAAACCAATGTACTACGGAAGAGCTATTTATCCATTCGAGTAATTTAGACTTATTTCTAATGTGTGTATTTATATTATTTAAAATTTTTTTGCTGGCAAGACCAATATCAGTCTTAGCAGGGTTGATTAATCTACAACTAGGACGATTAATAAAGTCGGGTTTGTGATCTTTAAGGGTGGTGTACGCATTACGTTTAGCAAGTTTTTCTGTCCTATTATCTACTTTTTAAGAAACAGCTAATTCTTTAGCTTCCTTATTTATATTACGATACGTGTTTATATTAGCTATTTGGTATTTAGAGGTGATATTATCTATTAATAGTTGGTCGTGTAAATTATTGTTAACTTCATATAGGTTTTTAGGTTTATCGGAGAAGATGAACTTATTATTAGAAGATTTGAATGTTGAAATATCATTAGATAGTTTAGATTGAAAAGGGTTAGGGTACTTACGAAAATTGATATTGTTGATTAGGTTAACTAGGTCTAATTCAAAAGCGGTCATATCTTTTACTCTTTGCGGGTATTTATGAGTTTTGATGTCAAAATATTCCGTAGAATCCGTGTTAAAGTGTCCATCGAGAATCAAAGCTTTCCATCTCATTCTTTTAACAACCTTCTCTACTTTTTCTTTTAACAACCTTCTCTACTTTGTCTATCAGCATTTTCGTGTAGAGCTCTTAGATAAACATTTCCCTAGAACACATAGATACTATGAGATATTTAATAGAAACTGTGTCAAAATTAGCTACTCCTGCGGTCCCCCTATTAATCCTATATCATCAACAAAAAATCACCGAGAGAAAATCAACATTGCTCCTGTAGAATCGAAAGTGAATGCCCATTACAAGGCAAATGCAACACCAAAGCATTTGTATATGCGGCTAAAGTGACAACCATCAGCAACAACCAACCAGTGAACGATATGTGGGTATGACGCAAGACAAATTCAAAACGCGTTATTTCTCACATGTCGCATCCTTTCGACATCCAGAAAAAAGATTTACAACAGCTCTGGCTAGCAGAATATGGGATTTGAAAGACCAAGGTATCCAATATAAATTGGATTGGTCAATAATTTTGAATCAATCTAAAGAATATCCAAGAGGAAAAAGAAAATGCACGCTCTGCATAAATGAAAAATATTGGATTTTGCAAAACCTTAAATCACCAAAGACCTGCCTAAACACAACGACAGTAATTTTCACCTGTTGCCCATACATGAAAACACACCTGCTTTCCAGCTCATATAAACTTAACACACTTTCAGATACATATCCTCCATAAGCTCTTATCATTCTCTTTAAGACCACCTTTTCTGATTTACTTTCATTTTTAACCTTATTATTAATTTCATTTTTATTTTTATTTTTTTTATTTTTATTTTATTTTTATTTTTATTTTTATTATTATTTTTTATTTTTATTTTTATTTTTATTTTTATTTTTATTTTTATTTTTATTTTTATTTTTATTTTTATTTTTATTTTTATTTTTATTTTTATTTTTATTTTTATTTTTATTTTTATTTTTATTTTTATTTTTATTTTTATTTTTATTTTTATTTTTATTTTTATTTTTATTTTTATTTTTATTTTTATTTTTATTTTTATTTTTATTTTTACTTCACATCCACCACTAATCCCCCC
>OZ024740.1:97345999-97348499 GCA_964016885.1 Eledone cirrhosa
ATTGGAAAGGTTAGTGTCAATAGTAATTTTAAGATTAAAACTAGCGAAGGTTTTTATTAAGTCTTTCCTTAATCTATCTAAGTTATGGCCTATGGTGGTATGGGAAAGTATTAGACCATCGTCGCGATAAAGCCCAAAAATATGGTTAGGAAACTTTTCTTTAAGTGTATGTAGGAGGAATAGGCCGACCAAATCACAAACATCAGCAGTCATAAGAGCCCATTGGGACATCGAATGGGCTCTCTGGGTTAGATATTTTTACCCAAGCTTCATTATCAGTAAAGAGTAGAGTGTTTCTAGCGTGCAAGATGACATTCTCTTCAATATCGGAGATATTAGTAAACCTTCTAGCGAAATTTAAAGCTTTCGCTAAAAGGATCTGAGTGATAGATGGGTAGCAATCTACAATGTCAAATTGGGTGAATCTAGAACTATTTTTGTTTTTAATTTTATTAAACCAATGTACTACGGAAGAGCTATTTATCCATTCGAGTAATTTAGACTTATTTCTAATGTGTGTATTTATATTATTTAAAATTTTTTTGCTGGCAAGACCAATATCAGTCTTAGCAGGGTTGATTAATCTACAACTAGGACGATTAATAAAGTCGGGTTTGTGATCTTTAAGGGTGGTGTACGCATTACGTTTAGCAAGTTTTTCTGTCCTATTATCTACTTTTTAAGAAACAGCTAATTCTTTAGCTTCCTTATTTATATTACGATACGTGTTTATATTAGCTATTTGGTATTTAGAGGTGATATTATCTATTAATAGTTGGTCGTGTAAATTATTGTTAACTTCATATAGGTTTTTAGGTTTATCGGAGAAGATGAACTTATTATTAGAAGATTTGAATGTTGAAATATCATTAGATAGTTTAGATTGAAAAGGGTTAGGGTACTTACGAAAATTGATATTGTTGATTAGGTTAACTAGGTGTAATTCAAAAGCGGTCATATCTTTTACTCTTTGCGGGTATTTATGAGTTTTGATGTCAAAATATTCCGTAGAATCCGTGTTAAAGTGTCCATCGAGAATCAAAGCTTTCCATCTCATTCTTTTAACAACCTTCTCTACTTTGTCTATCAGTATTTACGTGTAGAGAGTGTTAGAAGGTGTTGGGATATTCTTTACAGAGTAATCCAAAGGGTATCTATCCATGTTCAGTATTGGTTTAAAATCCTATGACTGAAGAGTGCTCGACTTTAAAAGGGCTGGAAGGTGCCAATCTCAGAAAGATGTAAAATATGCTGCGTTCATTCCCTTGGGAGCTGTATAAGTATTGAAATTTCCGTTGAAAACAGAAAAGGTCATAGAAGTGAAGAGTGCTCTACGTATCGAATTTATGGATGTGTAAGTGTGCGTGTGTATATAAGCATGTATATTTTTGTGTTTCTCTTGTGAGATATATGTGTGTGCGTATGCGTGTAACTTGTTTGTCTTCTTTTCTTTAATTTTTTCTTTCTAAATTATTGTTCCATTTTTATAAATATATCGACATTGATACTTTCCTTTAATTATTACACTCCCTTACCACTTTTACTTCCGCATATAAGTGTACGTGTGTGTAGGTGTGTTTATGCGCGTGCCTTCATATTCTTATGATGTATCTATTCTGTTTGTAGTTTACAGATACACAGATACATTTGCCCTAAAATATATATTTACGCACACTTTTTCACTATACGTATACATTTGTGCATAAACATATATGCACATCTGTGAGCGTATATACATACATATACACACACCTAACTATATTTCTTGAATGATTTTTATATATTTCATATTGTAATTCTATTGTCTATATATATATATATTTTTTTTTGCTTTTCTTGATGAGACTTTCCAAGTATTTACCCATGTTTTATATTGCCTCGTCTGACGAACGAATGAAGACGTTTCTTTCGTATTCGTATTCCGGAAACCTCTGGTAATGAGGTAATTATATTGTATTGATTTTAATACATTATATAATATATATATATATATATATATACTGTTATATGCCTTGAAAAGTCCCACCATATGGTCGGCCGAAACGGCTGTCGGCAATAAACTTGTTATAATGTCATAATAGTTCCTTTGTTCTTTTTCATTAATATTTCTGCTCTGCTTATATGCATAGAGCTTAACTAGCTACCGTCGCATATTTGGTAGGTCAGGCGTGATCATCGCGATTCACGTACGACCTACCATACATCTTGCTTATATATATATATATATATTATATATATATATATACATATATATATATATATATATATATATATATATATATATATATATATTATATATATATATATATATATATATATATATATATATATATATATATATATATATATATATATATATATATATATATATATATATATATATATATATTATATATTATATATATATCATGTAGCTTGTATAAGAACTTTTGTAGCGTGGCGGTACCATTAGAGTTAGCATTAGTATATATTTTTCGGGACTCAGAATTATTATCTCGTA
>OZ024740.1:97353499-97358499 GCA_964016885.1 Eledone cirrhosa
GGAGACGTAAGTCAACTAAAACAAGAAGTACACATATACACACACCCACCATACGTACGAACCTGCATACTCACTCGGACGCAAAACTCCCGTATACACATAGCCAAACCTAAATACCAGAATATGTAAAAATGATACGCCATAACAGTCAAATATACGTACGAGAAAGTATACTTACCTTCACAAAACATACAGGTAATATGTACTTACCTATGCAAATAAGTAAAGGAATAAACAAAACATATACTTAGCTCCCACATCAAGACGTAAAATATCCACGTACAGATCGTACTATCCGTTAGGGTATAACGTGGGGCTGTAATACAGGAAAGTTTTGTGCAATTTATGTTTACAAGCCGAAATTGCCTCAGATTTTTTGTTTAAGATGTGGTCTGTGGCGTAGAGTATTTCCAGGGCCTCAGCGGCGCAGAGGTCTCATGGTCTTTTATTTCCGTTATACGATCTATCCCTAGCTAGGATCTCCCAGTGTAACTTTTATTGGGTGTGGTTGTCTTTTAGACTCCAGATATAAGCTGAAAGTGACGTCATATTCCTTCTTAGAGGGTAACGAAAAGAATGGGTATGCATGTAAAGACGCTGCTTGAAACTATTGGCGTTTAACCCTATGTAGGCCCTACGGGACGTGGGTGTTACAACCTTACATTTGTAGACAATGTTACTAGAGAGGCATTTCCCGGATATTTATTTATTTGTACACAAGCATACGCACACACACATATTTATATGTGCGTGGTTTTGTATACCTATGGTAAGGTTTTGCGTATGCTTGTGTATGTACGTATCTGTTTGCGTGTATGTATTTATTTGTTTCTATTACTTCTGTATTGTATTTATTTACTTTGTTCTTAACTCTGTAGCGGAGATTCATTTGGTCTCCTAGTTAGAATTTTAGTCTACGACTTCTGCTTTAACATTTACGTGGTTTTGTCTTTGCGTGCTCTTGTTCTCCACGCTCCACATATGACTTATTATCTTCGTTTTTTCGTTCATTGCCAGAGAACGTCTCTATGCACCACCTAAGAGAACATTAGTCTACGACCTCTTTTATACCATTAACGTGGTTTTGTCTTTGCGCGTATTTGTTTTTCACCGCTCCTATTAATGACGTATTATTCGTTTTTTCCCGTTCTTTGCCAGCGAACGTTACCACGAACCAAAGTATCGTCTTCCTGTCTTCTCCGGTTGCAACGTTTTTTGAAATATCCAGTTCTGCGTTTACAGATTGACTTTGTTAGTTTCAGAAGATCCCGTTAAGGGTGAAAGCAGCGATTCTTTGCTTAAACTTTAATCTGTTATTTTAATAAATATTATATATATATATATATATATATATATATATATATATATATATATATATATATATATATATATATATATATATATATATATTATATATATATATTTATTAAACTAACAGATTAAAGTTTAAGCAAAGAATCCCTGCTTTCACCCTTAACGGGATCTTCTGAAACTAACAAATTCAATCTGTAAACGCAGTTTACAGATTGACTTTGTTAGTTTCAGAAGATCCCGTTAAGGGTGAAAGCAGCGATTCTTTGCTTAAACTTTAATCTGTTATTTTAATAAATATTTGCTCTACGGTTCTTATATATCTGATATATATTTTCCCTCTTTGGATTTTAGTCTTCAATTTTATTATTATTACTATATTATATATATATATATATATATATGTATATATATATATATATATATATTATATATATATATATATATATATATATATATATATATATATTATATATATATACATTATATATATATATATATATTATATATATATATATTATATATATATATATTTATATATTATATATATATATATTATATATATATATATATTATATATATATATATATATATTGTATATATTATATATATATATATATATATTATATTTATATATATATATATTATATATATATATATATATATATATATATATATATATATATATATATATATATATATATGTTATATATATTATATATGGACAGTTATATTTAAATTGTTGGGTTACAACTAGTAAATATTTATAACTGATATAAAAGCACTCAACAAGTATCTGGAGTATATTTACGATATTAAATAAATGGAAACTATATTTATAAAACCATATTTATTTCATTATATATATTTCAGGGATATCATATTAACAATATGTTATGCCTTCTTCAGACAAAATACAATATAGACAGTTTTATAAATAAATAGATTTGACATACCGTTCAACATCGATTTGTATTTGAAAAGTTGATTTGGCAGTGAAAAATTGTAAACAGAAAGAAAGAAAGAAAGAAGGAAAGAAAGAAAGAAAACGAAGAAAAAGAAGAAATGCATGCAACTAAATAGAGAGATGGAAAGATAGATAAAGAGAAGAACTTCATGTAAAGAAACAGAGAGAGATATATAGAGAGAGGAAATAGATAGAGATAGATATATATAGAGAAAAGTAGGTAGTTGAACATCCGTTGAATGACGTATCAATGATACATTTATTTATTTATTTATTTATTTAGCTCTAGTATTAATGTAAGGGAGATATATGTGGTTAGGAGAGAAACCAGCCGTTATATAGAGAGAAAAAATGAAAAGTAACCAGACATAGGCGAGGCAGAATTTAAAAACCCTATGTTTCAATGTAGAAATATTAGTTCGTATAAAAACCAGGCACTATAATGTAAATATCAGTATTCATGAATGAGACACGTATCTATAATGTGTGAAAAGTAATGATCTTATGTTTAGCTTTAAAAATTCATATGTTTATATGATAACTACAAACATCGATGTGAATTTACGTGATCAACTCTGCAAACTCCTATTTCACACGGAGAACATTCTCATTGTGCTATAAAAATTTAAGTATACATATATGTGTATATATACACATATATATAGAGTCTATATTAATTTTAATTTTAACAATACTATTCTTGTCTTTACTCTACATGATTATCTATCAAGCAGAAATAGAGAACAGATTTCAATATATTAATAAGAATAAAAATATCAGAAACAAAAACAAAAAATAAAAAATAATAATAATAATAATAATAAATAAATAAAACAGAAAACTAAAAAATATTACATATTAAAAATAAAAATATTAAAAATATTAAAAAATATTAAAATAATAAAAATAAAAACATAGTATGCCACGCAAATCGACCACAAAGATCAACCCTTCAAAATTAATTGACAATATATTGCCAAGTTCATTATAAGCATCAGAGTCGAAAACAGATAAAACTAAAAATTATTTACCAAATGACGTCTAGCAGAAATCATTTCAAAAGTTTAGGATACCCATTTGGTCTACATATGTTCTTATATTTATCTAGTGTAACATTTATTCGATATATTTGGAGCATCAACTTTTAGGGTAGTTTAATTTTTCATGAAGAATGTTTAAAATAAAAATAAAAGGAAGAATAAAAAGAAGAAATCTAAAGATTTATCGGCTAGTTTCCTAAATAATTGCAAATCAAACTAAATATACGACATTTTAAATTTAAATTAATATTTAAAAGTTGAGTTCAATCTATGTTTGCAGCAACTGAATAAATTTGTCCGTAGATTAAGGGAATTTTTAGATTTTAGTATAAAGAATATCTCCTCCGCGCAGAGGTCACATGTCTCAGAGGATGAATTAAAAGGAATCCCTCTTAAGACTATATTCCAAGCCGTCGAATATCTAACGTTATCTTGCCTAAGTTGCCAGAGTACGCCTGATAGTGCTGTTGAAGATGTTTTGCTTGGATCTGTGAAAGAATTCTTGTGGTTATTATAGCGAAGTTTAAATTCCGTCGATGTGGAACCAACGTAGTTAAAAGAATTAGAGTCCGTTTTAACATTACAGTTGTATATTATATTTTTAACTAAGCAGTTGTTATTTAACGGACATTTAGATCTATCTCTACTGTTACATTTGTTAACTTGTATATTATTTATGGTATTATCGCTAGGTTTTAAGTTCCTATTATTTATTCTATTAATATTTTGTGCTAAATTTTTGGTGGATGAGTAGGTTAATTTTATAGTATGTTTATTGAAAATTGAGTGATACCTATGTGTTCTAGGGAAGCGATTATCAAGAGCTTTAAAAAATAGTTTAGCGATGTGGGTTTTAATGTTTAGTGAGAAAGGGGGGGGGGGGAAACCATATTATGTTCCTAGTTCTATTTCTTTTTTGGCTTTTGGAATTATTGTAATGCTTTCTATTATAGTTGTTAAGGTTGTGGCCGTAATTAAAATAGTTGTTATTTTGTTTAGTTTGTCTATCATTATCTATGTACATAATTTTATCACTATATCCTGCTCTAGCTAACGCTTCATTGTAGTACTGGGCTTTTTCGTGGAAAATCTTTCTATTAGACGAGATTCTAGAGATACGTTTTTGGACAGAGTTTACTATAGTATTTTTAACAGATCTGGGGTGGTTAGAGTTAAAGCTGACATAGTTTAAGTTTTCATTCAACTTGTGAAATGGATAGTGAAGACATGTGTTGAGATTTAATGTTATATCTAGGAAATTGACTATTCTATGGTTGTTCTCAATTTCTATTTTTAGATTAAAGTAATTAAAAAATTGTGTAATTTGTTTTCTTTTTCTATTTAGTTCAGAGTTATTATTATCAATAAGTAAAAGCATGTCATCTCTATATAAACCTCCGGTAGTACCAGGTATTTTCCTATGCAGCGAATTGATTAAAAATAAGCCCACAAGGTCAGTTACCTGAGCTGAGTCGGATGATCCCATAGTAATGTCAAAATTGCTATCTCTATCTGCTCTGGTCCATAGTTGGTCATTAAATTCTATCAATGTTTTCCTAGCCGATAATATAATGTGCATTTCATTGCTAGTTAGGTCTGTATGTTTGAATGCGTAATTTAGTGCCTTATTTAGTAGATTAGGGGTAATAGAAGAATAATAGTTAGCAATATCAAGTTGAATA
>OZ024740.1:97365999-97385999 GCA_964016885.1 Eledone cirrhosa
ACGGACTCCAAGAACTGAAGGGGGATACCCAAGAATTCTGTCGAAAATTACGTCTTGTAGAATTCTTCGCTGATAAAAATAATGAGAGTGATGAATCACTATTAAAGAATAAATCAAATTTCACTCCGCCAAAAGGAAGAAATATCTATCTCGACCAATACATTGACATCCTGTCTAAATTTCCTCTTAGACATAATACTAATGTTAGGCCAACATTAACAAATCAGAAATGTCTGCACTTAAACGTATACAAAATGATAAAACAATAATAATTAAACAAGCAGATAAAGGGGGTGCAGTTGTTATAATGGATACTAAATACTACAAGGATTTGGTTGAGGAACAACTGAAAGACACAATATTCTATCATGAAATAACGTCAAATATAGACCACAACATCGTGAAGAAGATCAACAACCTGGCTTCAAAATACCACAACTCATTTACTGATAAGGAAAGAGACTACATCACCAATTTTGAGCCGAAACCCAGCAACCTGTATGGCCTACCGAAAGTTCATAAGTCAAAAGAAATACAACTGGCAGTAAGAGAACAAAACAGTGAGTACATTAAATTATTACACCCAAAAGACTTAAAACTTAGACCTATTATAGCTGGTCCAACATGCCCCACCCACGGTCTAAGCAATTTTGTTGACATTATTTTGAAACCACTATGTATTCACATACCCAGTTTCATCCGGGATGATATCAACTTCCTATCCCATCTTCCCAAAACCACGGAAACGAATTCACTTCTACTCAGTTTTGATGTGGTAAGCCTTTACACCAACATTACACATGATTTAGGAATAAAGGCGGTTAAATACTGGGTGGAAAAACACAGAGAAGTGATTACCATTAGATTCACAGCGCCATTTATATTAGACGCAGTTAAACTTATTCTGGAAAACAACACTTTCTTCTTCAATGGAAAGAATTACATTCAATTTAGAGGCACAGCGATGGGAACGAAGTTTGCTCCCGTTTACGCGAACTCTGTAATGGGATACTTAGAACAACAAGTCTACCAAGAAATAGAGGAAAAATATAGTATTGACTTTAGAAAGTACATTGAAAAATCTTGGAAGAGATACCTTGACGACTGTTTCATCATCTGGACAGAATCTCTAGATACTCTGGATTAGTTCAATATCCTCCTGAATAACCTACACCCATCTCTTCAATTCACAAAAGAGATGAGTAGGACCAAATTACCATTCCTAGATATAATGATAATCAAAAACGACACCACCATTACCACGGATATATATTATAAACACACAGACACCCATCAATATCTGAATTTTAAGTCGTGCCATCCACCTCATATAAAACGCAACATCCCATACTGCCTAGCCAGAAGAATTTGTACCCTTGTAGAAGATACGAATACCAGGTACAAACGCCTAACAGAACTAAGAGAATTTTTGCTCAAACAAAAATACCCATCTCTACTTATAGAAAATGGCATACAGCGGGCTATAAAAATATCTATACAACAACTTAGGACAACCCAAGGAAGAAGAAACCAAGAACTGGTCATACCATTTATAATGACACACAACCCATGTCACCAGAATATCTTCAACACTGCCAAAGCAAACCTGCCGATCATTGCTCAAAGTAATGAATTAAAAGGCTTAATCACAGATCGATCTTTGACTCTTAGTAAAAGACAGTCAAAAAATTTGAAGCAATTACTAACAAAAGCAAAGTTTGACCTTAACAACAAAGACCAATCATTCACTGTATCTAAATGCAATGATAGTCGATGCGGCACATGTCAATCCATACACCCCGGTCAATATATGAAAAGAAAAACTGGAAAAATATTCCCAAATGCAAATATGAACTGCAAAAGCAGAAATCTAATTTACTGCATTAAATACCCGAATTGTGAAGAACTATATGTCGGTCAAACAGGAAAGGCACTATCGGAATATGCACGGGTACACCGTCAACAAATCAGAGACCCAAATGTCCGTCAGATACCCTTAAGTAACCATCTAGCAACATGTGGTCAGGGAATATTTATAATATTCCCATTCTCTAAATTACACAGCCCAAGTTAAATCAAGAGAAAAATCAAAGAAAAGAATGTTATTGATAAATTCAAACCCAAGCTAAATGAACAATAATAACGCTTAGGGGTATTACTTCTACTACCACTATGACTACGACCACTAACAACAACAACAACAACAACAATAATAATAATAATAATAAAAGTGATGTTGATGGTGATGATTAATAGAAAATGCTATTTTCATCATTTCTAAAAATAGCAAAACAATTGATGCTTTGGATATGATTATTGGTCGTTAGACATGCTCAACCAGCCGTGACGCTTAAACCAATCAGCTTTAGTAATTCAGTGAAACTACACACTGATTGGTCGAAATACAGTTTACAGGGCTTAGCATTCTGGAGCCACTTTTCTGTATGAAATGTATAAAAGGTAGGAAATTTACCCATCTTATTACAGTTGAAGATTGCAAACTTGACTGTCACCACATATTATGAACCTGAAGATTGCGAAAGCATGAAAGCACTTGTTCAATTAACACTTAGAATTTAATACTCTATCATACTATTTCATTATAATACCATTATATATTTTAAAGGATTGTAAATAAAACGAGTAAATCAGACAAAGTTGGAATTCCTCTTATTAATATAATCTTCTATACACAATCATACACACCCATGTATATTTACCTATCTATATATATATATATATTCCTATTGTGTATATGCCAACATGTCTGGAAAGCAGCACATGAAATCAACAGAATCAGAAAGAATTCTAAAGGAGATATCATCGAAATTATCAACACTTATCACGATGATGGACACACAATGGTCTATTTTAAAGGAAATAGAAAAACAATCTACAGACGGAAAACTTATAACTGAACATATAAACTCTGAAATTAAGAATTTAGCTGAAATTATACCAACAGTTATCAAAGATACAAGAGAAAGCCTACCACAACCCCCTTGGATGTCAGAAATAAACGAAAGAAATTTGGAAAACAAAACACATCGAATAAGAAAAGAAATGTGGAAGATATGGAAAAAATTCCTTAACATAAGAAAACAAAATTTCTGGAAAGCATACAAATGCGAAAAATGGGTCGAAACACATTCGAAATGGCTCTCTCTAACGGCACCCATACTCCCTCATAAATACCTAATTACAGAAATTGCAGGAGAACCAGAAGAAGAAACAAAACTCCGATGGGAACTTACATTGACAAAATTCAGGACCGACATCTCCATTTCTGAATGTAAACAATCCCGCTACAAAGCCAGATATGAAGCTATTGATGACCAAGTTGAAATTTCAAAGCTAACGACTGGTATTATAGCTGAAAAACTACGAGAACTATGGATCGGAGATATCTCAAAAGAAGAAAACAAATCAAGAAAGGTATGGCAGCAGAAACAATTATTTCTCGACGAATATGCTGCAAATTACGGTAAAGACTCTGGAACCCTGAGAAAAAGCATTAAAAGTGGACAATCTCATCAACACAACATACGCCAGAACACGTGCCAACACAAACACTCACCTTACCTTGAATCAAAGAAGAACTACGGTAATAACTCTTCGCTTTTTCTACAAAAACACCCTATCGCACACAACATGAACAAAAAGCACAAACACGATAGATACTCCTTTGACCAGACCATGAGAAGTAGTAAAACCAGGAGATCATTCTCAAGATCTCAACAGAGACTACCAACAAGGAATGTGGAAACAAAACGTAGAATAACCAGATCACTCTCAAGATCTCAACAGAGATTGCCCACAAGAAACTGGACGAAAGAACGATCTAAACCTGAAAGCAAACCTAGGTCATTTCCCCATGTTGTTAAAAATAATGCTAACAGTAAGAAAAACAATATACAGAATACCAAAAATAGGACAAAATACATAACGAAACCAAATATAATATCACGACCAAAAGTTCATCAAGCGAACACCAACAGGAATATAAATCCTGAACAGAGAAAAATCCATTTTTTAACGTCAGGACAACAAAAACAGGAAAAAGAAAAACTCCAGGAGGAAACATACCCAAAACAACTGTACACGTAGATACTAAAATAATTAATTTATCTAAAAGAGATCTTGACAAAGATGAAATGAAATTCCGTCAAAAGGACTGAAATTCACACGGACTCCAAGAACTGAAGGGGGATACCCAAGAATTCTGTCGAAAATTACGTCTTGTAGAATTCTTCGCTGATAAAAATAATGAGAGTGATGAATCACTATTAAAGAATAAATCAAATTTCACTCCGCCAAAAGGAAGAAATATCTATCTCGACCAATACATTGACATCCTGTCTAAATTTCCTCTTAGACATAATACTAATGTTAGGCCAACATTAACAAATCAGAAATGTCTGCACTTAAACGTATACAAAATGATAAAACAATAATAATTAAACAAGCAGATAAAGGGGGTGCAGTTGTTATAATGGATACTAAATACTACAAGGATTTGGTTGAGGAACAACTGAAAGACACAATATTCTATCATGAAATAACGTCAAATATAGACCACAACATCGTGAAGAAGATCAACAACCTGGCTTCAAAATACCACAACTCATTTACTGATAAGGAAAGAGACTACATCACCAATTTTGAGCCGAAACCCAGCAACCTGTATGGCCTACCGAAAGTTCATAAGTCAAAAGAAATACAACTGGCAGTAAGAGAACAAAACAGTGAGTACATTAAATTATTACACCCAAAAGACTTAAAACTTAGACCTATTATAGCTGGTCCAACATGCCCCACCCACGGTCTAAGCAATTTTGTTGACATTATTTTGAAACCACTATGTATTCACATACCCAGTTTCATCCGGGATGATATCAACTTCCTATCCCATCTTCCCAAAACCACGGAAACGAATTCACTTCTACTCAGTTTTGATGTGGTAAGCCTTTACACCAACATTACACATGATTTAGGAATAAAGGCGGTTAAATACTGGGTGGAAAAACACAGAGAAGTGATTACCATTAGATTCACAGCGCCATTTATATTAGACGCAGTTAAACTTATTCTGGAAAACAACACTTTCTTCTTCAATGGAAAGAATTACATTCAATTTAGAGGCACAGCGATGGGAACGAAGTTTGCTCCCGTTTACGCGAACTCTGTAATGGGATACTTAGAACAACAAGTCTACCAAGAAATAGAGGAAAAATATAGTATTGACTTTAGAAAGTACATTGAAAAATCTTGGAAGAGATACCTTGACGACTGTTTCATCATCTGGACAGAATCTCTAGATACTCTGGATTAGTTCAATATCCTCCTGAATAACCTACACCCATCTCTTCAATTCACAAAAGAGATGAGTAGGACCAAATTACCATTCCTAGATATAATGATAATCAAAAACGACACCACCATTACCACGGATATATATTATAAACACACAGACACCCATCAATATCTGAATTTTAAGTCGTGCCATCCACCTCATATAAAACGCAACATCCCATACTGCCTAGCCAGAAGAATTTGTACCCTTGTAGAAGATACGAATACCAGGTACAAACGCCTAACAGAACTAAGAGAATTTTTGCTCAAACAAAAATACCCATCTCTACTTATAGAAAATGGCATACAGCGGGCTATAAAAATATCTATACAACAACTTAGGACAACCCAAGGAAGAAGAAACCAAGAACTGGTCATACCATTTATAATGACACACAACCCATGTCACCAGAATATCTTCAACACTGCCAAAGCAAACCTGCCGATCATTGCTCAAAGTAATGAATTAAAAGGCTTAATCACAGATCGATCTTTGACTCTTAGTAAAAGACAGTCAAAAAATTTGAAGCAATTACTAACAAAAGCAAAGTTTGACCTTAACAACAAAGACCAATCATTCACTGTATCTAAATGCAATGATAGTCGATGCGGCACATGTCAATCCATACACCCCGGTCAATATATGAAAAGAAAAACTGGAAAAATATTCCCAAATGCAAATATGAACTGCAAAAGCAGAAATCTAATTTACTGCATTAAATACCCGAATTGTGAAGAACTATATGTCGGTCAAACAGGAAAGGCACTATCGGAATATGCACGGGTACACCGTCAACAAATCAGAGACCCAAATGTCCGTCAGATACCCTTAAGTAACCATCTAGCAACATGTGGTCAGGGAATATTTATAATATTCCCATTCTCTAAATTACACAGCCCAAGTTAAATCAAGAGAAAAATCAAAGAAAAGAATGTTATTGATAAATTCAAACCCAAGCTAAATGAACAATAATAACGCTTAGGGGTATTACTTCTACTACCACTATGACTACGACCACTAACAACAACAACAACAACAACAATAATAATAATAATAATAATAAAAGTGATGTTGATGGTGATGATTAATAGAAAATGCTATTTTCATCATTTCTAAAAATAGCAAAACAATTGATGCTTTGGATATGATTATTGGTCGTTAGACATGCTCAACCAGCCGTGACGCTTAAACCAATCAGCTTTAGTAATTCAGTGAAACTACACACTGATTGGTCGAAATACAGTTTACAGGGCTTAGCATTCTGGAGCCACTTTTCTGTATGAAATGTATAAAAGGTAGGAAATTTACCCATCTTATTACAGTTGAAGATTGCAAACTTGACTGTCACCACATATTATGAACCTGAAGATTGCGAAAGCATGAAAGCACTTGTTCAATTAACACTTAGAATTTAATACTCTATCATACTATTTCATTATAATACCATTATATATTTTAAAGGATTGTAAATAAAACGAGTAAATCAGACAAAGTTGGAATTCCTCTTATTAATATAATCTTCTATACACAATCATACACACCCATGTATATTTACCTATCTATATATATATATATATTCCTATTGTGTATATGCCAACATGTCTGGAAAGCAGCACATGAAATCAACAGAATCAGAAAGAATTCTAAAGGAGATATCATCGAAATTATCAACACTTATCACGATGATGGACACACAATGGTCTATTTTAAAGGAAATAGAAAAACAATCTACAGACGGAAAACTTATAACTGAACATATAAACTCTGAAATTAAGAATTTAGCTGAAATTATACCAACAGTTATCAAAGATACAAGAGAAAGCCTACCACAACCCCCTTGGATGTCAGAAATAAACGAAAGAAATTTGGAAAACAAAACACATCGAATAAGAAAAGAAATGTGGAAGATATGGAAAAAATTCCTTAACATAAGAAAACAAAATTTCTGGAAAGCATACAAATGCGAAAAATGGGTCGAAACACATTCGAAATGGCTCTCTCTAACGGCACCCATACTCCCTCATAAATACCTAATTACAGAAATTGCAGGAGAACCAGAAGAAGAAACAAAACTCCGATGGGAACTTACATTGACAAAATTCAGGACCGACATCTCCATTTCTGAATGTAAACAATCCCGCTACAAAGCCAGATATGAAGCTATTGATGACCAAGTTGAAATTTCAAAGCTAACGACTGGTATTATAGCTGAAAAACTACGAGAACTATGGATCGGAGATATCTCAAAAGAAGAAAACAAATCAAGAAAGGTATGGCAGCAGAAACAATTATTTCTCGACGAATATGCTGCAAATTACGGTAAAGACTCTGGAACCCTGAGAAAAAGCATTAAAAGTGGACAATCTCATCAACACAACATACGCCAGAACACGTGCCAACACAAACACTCACCTTACCTTGAATCAAAGAAGAACTACGGTAATAACTCTTCGCTTTTTCTACAAAAACACCCTATCGCACACAACATGAACAAAAAGCACAAACACGATAGATACTCCTTTGACCAGACCATGAGAAGTAGTAAAACCAGGAGATCATTCTCAAGATCTCAACAGAGACTACCAACAAGGAATGTGGAAACAAAACGTAGAATAACCAGATCACTCTCAAGATCTCAACAGAGATTGCCCACAAGAAACTGGACGAAAGAACGATCTAAACCTGAAAGCAAACCTAGGTCATTTCCCCATGTTGTTAAAAATAATGCTAACAGTAAGAAAAACAATATACAGAATACCAAAAATAGGACAAAATACATAACGAAACCAAATATAATATCACGACCAAAAGTTCATCAAGCGAACACCAACAGGAATATAAATCCTGAACAGAGAAAAATCCATTTTTTAACGTCAGGACAACAAAAACAGGAAAAAGAAAAACTCCAGGAGGAAACATACCCAAAACAACTGTACACGTAGATACTAAAATAATTAATTTATCTAAAAGAGATCTTGACAAAGATGAAATGAAATTCCGTCAAAAGGACTGAAATTCACACGGACTCCAAGAACTGAAGGGGGATACCCAAGAATTCTGTCGAAAATTACGTCTTGTAGAATTCTTCGCTGATAAAAATAATGAGAGTGATGAATCACTATTAAAGAATAAATCAAATTTCACTCCGCCAAAAGGAAGAAATATCTATCTCGACCAATACATTGACATCCTGTCTAAATTTCCTCTTAGACATAATACTAATGTTAGGCCAACATTAACAAATCAGAAATGTCTGCACTTAAACGTATACAAAATGATAAAACAATAATAATTAAACAAGCAGATAAAGGGGGTGCAGTTGTTATAATGGATACTAAATACTACAAGGATTTGGTTGAGGAACAACTGAAAGACACAATATTCTATCATGAAATAACGTCAAATATAGACCACAACATCGTGAAGAAGATCAACAACCTGGCTTCAAAATACCACAACTCATTTACTGATAAGGAAAGAGACTACATCACCAATTTTGAGCCGAAACCCAGCAACCTGTATGGCCTACCGAAAGTTCATAAGTCAAAAGAAATACAACTGGCAGTAAGAGAACAAAACAGTGAGTACATTAAATTATTACACCCAAAAGACTTAAAACTTAGACCTATTATAGCTGGTCCAACATGCCCCACCCACGGTCTAAGCAATTTTGTTGACATTATTTTGAAACCACTATGTATTCACATACCCAGTTTCATCCGGGATGATATCAACTTCCTATCCCATCTTCCCAAAACCACGGAAACGAATTCACTTCTACTCAGTTTTGATGTGGTAAGCCTTTACACCAACATTACACATGATTTAGGAATAAAGGCGGTTAAATACTGGGTGGAAAAACACAGAGAAGTGATTACCATTAGATTCACAGCGCCATTTATATTAGACGCAGTTAAACTTATTCTGGAAAACAACACTTTCTTCTTCAATGGAAAGAATTACATTCAATTTAGAGGCACAGCGATGGGAACGAAGTTTGCTCCCGTTTACGCGAACTCTGTAATGGGATACTTAGAACAACAAGTCTACCAAGAAATAGAGGAAAAATATAGTATTGACTTTAGAAAGTACATTGAAAAATCTTGGAAGAGATACCTTGACGACTGTTTCATCATCTGGACAGAATCTCTAGATACTCTGGATTAGTTCAATATCCTCCTGAATAACCTACACCCATCTCTTCAATTCACAAAAGAGATGAGTAGGACCAAATTACCATTCCTAGATATAATGATAATCAAAAACGACACCACCATTACCACGGATATATATTATAAACACACAGACACCCATCAATATCTGAATTTTAAGTCGTGCCATCCACCTCATATAAAACGCAACATCCCATACTGCCTAGCCAGAAGAATTTGTACCCTTGTAGAAGATACGAATACCAGGTACAAACGCCTAACAGAACTAAGAGAATTTTTGCTCAAACAAAAATACCCATCTCTACTTATAGAAAATGGCATACAGCGGGCTATAAAAATATCTATACAACAACTTAGGACAACCCAAGGAAGAAGAAACCAAGAACTGGTCATACCATTTATAATGACACACAACCCATGTCACCAGAATATCTTCAACACTGCCAAAGCAAACCTGCCGATCATTGCTCAAAGTAATGAATTAAAAGGCTTAATCACAGATCGATCTTTGACTCTTAGTAAAAGACAGTCAAAAAATTTGAAGCAATTACTAACAAAAGCAAAGTTTGACCTTAACAACAAAGACCAATCATTCACTGTATCTAAATGCAATGATAGTCGATGCGGCACATGTCAATCCATACACCCCGGTCAATATATGAAAAGAAAAACTGGAAAAATATTCCCAAATGCAAATATGAACTGCAAAAGCAGAAATCTAATTTACTGCATTAAATACCCGAATTGTGAAGAACTATATGTCGGTCAAACAGGAAAGGCACTATCGGAATATGCACGGGTACACCGTCAACAAATCAGAGACCCAAATGTCCGTCAGATACCCTTAAGTAACCATCTAGCAACATGTGGTCAGGGAATATTTATAATATTCCCATTCTCTAAATTACACAGCCCAAGTTAAATCAAGAGAAAAATCAAAGAAAAGAATGTTATTGATAAATTCAAACCCAAGCTAAATGAACAATAATAACGCTTAGGGGTATTACTTCTACTACCACTATGACTACGACCACTAACAACAACAACAACAACAACAATAATAATAATAATAATAAAAGTGATGTTGATGGTGATGATTAATAGAAAATGCTATTTTCATCATTTCTAAAAATAGCAAAACAATTGATGCTTTGGATATGATTATTGGTCGTTAGACATGCTCAACCAGCCGTGACGCTTAAACCAATCAGCTTTAGTAATTCAGTGAAACTACACACTGATTGGTCGAAATACAGTTTACAGGGCTTAGCATTCTGGAGCCACTTTTCTGTATGAAATGTATAAAAGGTAGGAAATTTACCCATCTTATTACAGTTGAAGATTGCAAACTTGACTGTCACCACATATTATGAACCTGAAGATTGCGAAAGCATGAAAGCACTTGTTCAATTAACACTTAGAATTTAATACTCTATCATACTATTTCATTATAATACCATTATATATTTTAAAGGATTGTAAATAAAACGAGTAAATCAGACAAAGTTGGAATTCCTCTTATTAATATAATCTTCTATACACAATCATACACACCCATGTATATTTACCTATCTATATATATATATATATTCCTATTGTGTATATGCCAACATGTCTGGAAAGCAGCACATGAAATCAACAGAATCAGAAAGAATTCTAAAGGAGATATCATCGAAATTATCAACACTTATCACGATGATGGACACACAATGGTCTATTTTAAAGGAAATAGAAAAACAATCTACAGACGGAAAACTTATAACTGAACATATAAACTCTGAAATTAAGAATTTAGCTGAAATTATACCAACAGTTATCAAAGATACAAGAGAAAGCCTACCACAACCCCCTTGGATGTCAGAAATAAACGAAAGAAATTTGGAAAACAAAACACATCGAATAAGAAAAGAAATGTGGAAGATATGGAAAAAATTCCTTAACATAAGAAAACAAAATTTCTGGAAAGCATACAAATGCGAAAAATGGGTCGAAACACATTCGAAATGGCTCTCTCTAACGGCACCCATACTCCCTCATAAATACCTAATTACAGAAATTGCAGGAGAACCAGAAGAAGAAACAAAACTCCGATGGGAACTTACATTGACAAAATTCAGGACCGACATCTCCATTTCTGAATGTAAACAATCCCGCTACAAAGCCAGATATGAAGCTATTGATGACCAAGTTGAAATTTCAAAGCTAACGACTGGTATTATAGCTGAAAAACTACGAGAACTATGGATCGGAGATATCTCAAAAGAAGAAAACAAATCAAGAAAGGTATGGCAGCAGAAACAATTATTTCTCGACGAATATGCTGCAAATTACGGTAAAGACTCTGGAACCCTGAGAAAAAGCATTAAAAGTGGACAATCTCATCAACACAACATACGCCAGAACACGTGCCAACACAAACACTCACCTTACCTTGAATCAAAGAAGAACTACGGTAATAACTCTTCGCTTTTTCTACAAAAACACCCTATCGCACACAACATGAACAAAAAGCACAAACACGATAGATACTCCTTTGACCAGACCATGAGAAGTAGTAAAACCAGGAGATCATTCTCAAGATCTCAACAGAGACTACCAACAAGGAATGTGGAAACAAAACGTAGAATAACCAGATCACTCTCAAGATCTCAACAGAGATTGTCCACAAGAAACTGGACGAAAAAACGATCTAAACCCGAAAGCAAACCTAGGTCATTTCCCCAGATTGTTAAAAATAATGCTAACAGGAAGAAAAATAGTATACAGAATACCAAAAATAGGACAAAATACATAACGAAACCAAATATAATATCTCGACCAAAAGTTCATCAAGCGAACACCAACAGGAATATAAATCCTGAACAGAGAAACATCCATTTTTTAACGTCGGGACAACAAAAAACGGAAAAAGAAAAACTCCAGGAGGAAACATACCCAAAACAACTGTACACGTAGATACTAAAATAATTAATTTATCTAAAAGAGATCTTGACAATGATGAAATGCAAATTCTGTCAAAAGGACCGAAATTCACACCGACTCCAAGAACTGAAGGGGGATACCCAAGAATTCTGTCGAAAATTACGTCTTGTAGAATTCTTCGCTGATAAAAATAATGAGAGTGATGAATCACTAGTAAAGAATAAGTCAAATTTCACTCCGCCAAAAGGAAGAAATATCTATCTCGACCAATACATTGACATCCTGTCTAAATTTCCTCTTAGACATAATACTAATGTTAGGCCAAACATTAACAAATCAGAAATGTCTGCACTTAAACGTATACAAAATGATAAAACAATAATAATTAAACAAGCAGATAAAGGGGGTGCAGTTGTTATAATGGATACTAAATACTACAAGGATTTGGTTGAGGAACAACTGAAAGACACAATATTCTATCATGAAATAACGTCAAATATAGACCACAACATCGTGAAGAAGATCAACAACCTGGCTTCAAAATACCACAACTCATTTACTGATAAGGAAAGAGACTACATCACCAATTTTGAGCCGAAACCCAGCAACCTGTATGGCCTACCGAAAGTTCATAAGTCAAAAGAAATACAACTGGCAGTAAGAGAACAAAACAGTGAGTACATTAAATTATTACACCCAAAAGACTTAAAACTTAGACCTATTATAGCTGGTCCAACACGCCCCACCCACCGTCTAAGCAATTTTGTTGACATTATTTTGAAACCACTATGTATTCACATACCCAGTTTCATCCGGGATGATATCGACTTCCTATCCCATCTTCCCAAAACCACGGAAACGAATTCACTTCTACTCAGTTTTGATGTGGTAAGCCTTTACACCAACATTACACATGATTTAGGAATAAAGGCGGTTAAATACTGGGTGGAAAAACACAGAGAAGTGATTCCCATTAGATTCATAGCGCCATTTATATTAGACGCAGTTAAACTTATTCTGGAAAACAACACTTTCTTCTTCAATGGAAAGAATTACATCCAAATTAGAGGCACAGCGATGGGAACGAAGTTTGCTCCCGTTTACGCGAACTCTGTAATGGGATACTTAGAACAACAAGTCTACCAAGAAATAGAGGAAAAATATAGTACTGACTTTAGAAAGTACATTGAAAAATCTTGGAAGAGATACCTTGACGACTGTTTCATCATCTGGACAGAATCTCTAGATATTCTGGATGAGTTCAATATCCTCCTGAATAACCTACACCCATCTCTCCAATTCACAAAAGAGATGAGTAGGACCAAATTACCATTCCTAGATATAATGATAATCAAAAACGACACCACCATTACCACGGATATATATTATAAACACACAGACACCCATCAATATCTGAATTTTAAGTCGTGCCATCCACCTCATACAAAACGCAATATCCCATACTGCCTAGCCAGAAGAATTTGTACCATTGTAGAAGATACGAATACCAGGTACAAACGCCTAACAGAACTAAGAGAATTTTTGCTCAAACAAAAATACCCATCTCCACTTATAGAAAATGGCATACAGCGGGCTATAAAAATACCTATACAACAACTTAGGATAACCCAAGGAAGAAGAAACCAAGAACTGGTCATACCATTTATAATGACACACAACCCATGTCACCAGAATAACTTCAACACTACCAAAGCAGACCTACCGATCATTGCTCAAAGTAATGAATTAAAAGGCTTAATCACAGATCGATCTTTGACTCTTAGTAAAAGACAGTCAAAAAGTTTGAAGCAATTACTAACAAAAGCAAAGTTTGACCTTAACAACAAAGACCAATCATTCACTGTATCTAAATGCAATGATAGTCGATGCGGCACATGTCAATCCATACACCCCGGTCAATATATGAAAAGAAAAACTGGAAAAATATTCCCAAATGCAAATATGAACTGCAAAAGCAGAAATCTAATTTACTGCATTAAATGCCCGAATTGTGAAGAACTATATGTCGGTCAAACAGGAAAGGCACTATCGGAATATGCACGGGTACACCGTCAACAAATCAGAGACCCAAATGTCCGTCAGATACCCTTAAGTAACCATCTAGCAACTTGTGGTCAGGGAATATTTATAATATTCCCATTCTACAAATTACACAGCCCAAGTGAAATCAAGAGAAAAATCAAAGAAAAGAATTTTATTGATAAATTCAAACCCAAGCTAAATGAACAATAATAACGCTTAGAGGTATTACTTCTACTACCACTATGACTACGACCACTAACAACAACAACAGCAACAACAACAATAATAATAATAATAAAAGTGATGTTGATGGTGATGATTAATAGAAAATGCTATTTTCATCATTTCTAAAAATAGCAAAACAATTGATGCTTTGGATATGATTATTGGTCGTTAGACATGCTCAACCAGCCGTGACGCTTAAACCAATCAGCTTTAGTAATTCAGTGAAACTACACACTGATTGGTCGAAATACAGTTTACAGGGCTTAGCATTCTGGGGCCACTTTTCTCTGTATAAAATGTATAAAAGGTAGGAAATTTACCCATCTTATTACAGTTGAAGATTGCAAACTTGACTGTCACCACATATTATGAACCTGAAGATTGCGAAAGCATGAAAGTACTTGTTCAATTAACACTTAGAATTTAATACTCTATCATACTATTTCATTATAATACCATTATATATTTTAAAGGACTGTAAATAAAACGAGTAAATCAGACAAAGTTGGAATTCCTCTTATTAATATAATCTTCTATACACAATCATACACACCCGTGTATATTTACCTATCTATATATATATATATATATATATATATATATATATATATATTCCTATTGTGTATATGTCAACATGTCTGGAAAGCAACAAATGAAATCAACAGAATCAGAAAGAATTCTAAAGGAGATATCATCGAAATTATCAACACTTATCACGATGATGGACACACAATGGTCTATTTTAAAGGAAATAGAAAAACAATCTACAGACGGAAAACTTATAACTGAACATATAAACTCTGAAATTAAGAATTTAGCTGAAATTATACCAACAGTTATCAAAGATACAAGAGAAAGCCTACCACAACCCCCTTGGATGTCAGAAATAAACGAAAGAAATTTGGAAAACAAAGCACATCGAATAAGAAAAGAAATGTGGAAAACATGGAAAAAATTCCTTAACATAAGAAAACAAAATTTCTGGAAAGCATACAAATGCGAAAAATATGTCGAAACACATTCGAAATGGCTCTCTCTTACGGCACCCATACTCCCTCGTAAATACCTAATTAAATTCTTTTAATTACGCATAAAGTGTATTGCAAAATACATTATATATACATCCATATATATATTGCTATTTCAGAGCTCCAATTCTAATTTTTAATTTCTGCCTGACCAACAACCGCCCTGCATAATCAGCTCCTGATTATTTACTAGATTTCTATAAGAATATAACATCAATGATCTCGGTAGACAGGAGGGGTAGTTGGCCTTGATAAGCTTCAGCCAAAGCGAAATAAGACTTGTCGGCTTATCTCCCCTGTTTGCTGAGATCAAAGTAAGTGAATTTGTCACTACTTTAAAACAATAGCTTACGGTCTTCAAAATGCTTTTAATTAAGCATAAAGTGTATTGCAAAATACATTATATATACATCCATATATGTATTGCTATTTCAGAGCTCCAATTCTAATTTTTAATTTCTGCCTGACCAACAACCGCTCTGCATAATCAGCTCCTGATTATTTACTAGATTTCTATAAGAATATCACATCAATGATCTCGGTAGACAGGAGGGGTAGTTGGCCTTGATAAGCTTCAACCAAAGCGAAACAAGATTTGTCGGCTTATCTCCCCTGTTTGCTGAGATCAAAGTAAGTGAATTTGTCACTACTTTAAAACAATAGCTTACGGTCTTCAAAATGCTTTTAATTAAGCATAAAGTGTATTGCAAAATACCTTATATATACATCCATATGTATATTGCTATTTCAGAGCTCCAATTCAAATATATATTTATATATATATATATATTATATATGTATATATATTATATATATATTATATATATATATATTATATATATATATATATTATATATATATATATATTATATATATATAAATATATATATATATATATTATATATATATATTGTATATATATATTGTATATATATATTTATATTGGTAAACGGAATAGAAAATGCTGACAAATTGTTCACAGTTGAAAAATAGTTTAATTAGGAATAGAGATTGATTCATACAAAATGAAAATTCGAACAATTCCAAAATGGAACAAATCCCTCAGAGACAGAAAGTTTTTATTCTGGAAGATGATACAAAATCACAACAAAGCGGAGATATATGAAAAATGGCTTAACTCAACCCCTCTAACTCTCCCCCGTAAACTACAAATAAAGTCCTTTCCAAATGAATCCGAACCTCAAAGACACCTTAGGGAAAGAATGGCATTGGAAAAAATGAAGACAAAAATTGAACTTCTTAAACTGAGGGCCCAGACAAATGAGGAAAAAATCAAAACCATCGATGAAGAGATCCTCCTGGAAATCAACAATAAAACTGAAGGCCCCAAGGTAGAGAAGATCTCCAAATTATGGAAAGGGGACTGCAACAGAGAAGAACTGAAATCCCTTCAACGCTGGGAAAAAAGTTCCGCTTGGTTCCTACACTATGAATCGACTTTTCAAACGGATTACCCCTCCAATAACCCGTTCATAAAAATAGGAAAACCCTTAACTGAACAGCACAACAACTTCTCAAACCCCCAAGCCACTAACAAACGAAGAAGGAAGCACCACACCGAAGATGAACTTTCCAATCTCGCTACCATAAGAAGGAACAAAAACCCAAGAAATCATCTCCCCCAGAATGACATTTGCAACGTTTCCCCTTCAAGGAAACAGCATACCAAATCACTCAACTACTACGCGGATGCCTCATCGTCAAACATAGGGAAAAGATACCACCACCATGATAGATCTAACAACTTCCCCGCTTTAAGGGGACAGCAAGGTAATTACCATTTTCTCAACTCTCGCTTCCACAATACACAACAAACCCACACCACACGATACAACCAACAACGTAGGCCACTTATAACACCACAATACAACATGGCACATAGAAACACACACCCATACTCGCAGTACAGGAACACCCCATTCAGTCTACAACCACCAACCTGAACCACATTTTACAACAACAAGGAATATAACAAACACAGGAGACCACTTAACATCAGCAGACAACCCCTCTACCCCAACCATTTTTTAGACACAGCACACATATAGGCAAACAAAATAACACAAGACAGGGAGGAGAAACCGATAGTAATAAAAATTATCAATCTTACTAGTGCAGAACCAACACCCAACCTTATCAACTTACTCTCCAAAGCTCTTAAATTCACACCGACCCCACTACGTCCTAACTACTATGAAATGAAGGAAGACATCACAGACTTCTGTAGAAAGTTACGACTTAGTGAACAACTATTCGACCAGTACAATGAGGATGAATAATTAGCCAGAAATAGAAGCAATTACACCCCTTCAAAAAGTAGAAATAAAATCCTGGACGAATTCTGTGAACACATCACAAACTTCCCTTACCAACACTTGCACAGACAAAAACACAAGCCAAACCTCAACAAGAAAGAATGGGAAGAATTAAATAGATTAAAAACCGACAGAACCATTACAATTAAAGAGGCTGATAAAGGGAGTACAGTAGTCCTAATGGTGACAGAATTCTATATCAACTTAACGCTCTCCACTTTGGAAAACGAAACATACTACAAAAAGGCTGACACTACAATCAACAGAAAATTATGAGAAACCTAAAACCTCTAATCAACCAATACAAAGAAGGACTAACAAAGAATTCACCTTCATCACAGACTTCACAAGTAAATCCAGCCTTTTCTACGGTATCCCTAAAGTACATAAAAGCGAATTAATAAGTAAGGCATGCAAGGAAGCCACAGACATAGTCATCAATGTCCCCTCACCCAATGATCTCAAATTAAGACCTATAATAGCAGGCCCCGCTTCATTGATACCCTTCTCAAGCCCTTTCTCAAACACATCAAAAGCTATATAAGGGACGACCTAGATATGCTCAATCACCTCCCTAATATGCCACTTTCTGAACAAACCCTACTAGTGACGTTCGATGTAGTCAACCTATACTCCAACATCCCCCACAACCTAGGAATAGAAGCTATCTAATTCTGGCTGGATAATTACCACAATGAACTCCCACAACGCATCAAAAAAGAATTCGTGATAGAGGGACTCAAATTTATCTTGGAGAACAATTACTTCGTTTTCAATAACAAACCCTACAGGCAGAAATCTGGGACCGCTATGGGAACGAAAACAGCCCCACTTATGCCAACCTAGTCATGGGACACCTGGAAATCACCCTCTACACTAAAGACCTAAACAAATTTGGAAACACTCTCCACTTACACATAGAAAGGAACTGGAAGCGATATCTAGATGACTGTTTCATCCTTTGGCACGAAAACATCGAAAAACTTAAAGAATTTCACACCCTTATAAATGGGCTCAACACGAATATTAACTTCACGATGGAATACAGCCATCAACAACTCCCCTTCCTCGACATCCTCATTAAGATCCATAACAAAAAAATAAAAACAGACATATACTACAAGCCCACAGACTCCAAGCAATATCTTCCTTTCAACTCTTGCCACCTTAGACACGTTAAAATTAATATTCCCTACAACTTAGCCAAGAGAATCTGTACTATAGTCTCCAATAAAAACACCTGCTACTTACGGCTACAAGAACTAAAGGACACACTCATAGGCAGGGACTACCCTGCATCACTAATTGACAATGGAATCCAACGTGCCCTAAAACTCAGTACCCAGGACCTTAGACACCCTAAAGTAAATCAACCAAAACTAAAAGCTCTTCCATACATCTCCACACACAACCCCTTCAACAATGAGGCCTTTGAAACTATCCTCCAGAACATCCCTGTGTTGAAAAAGGACCATAGAATGAACCAAGTCCTACGAACACACGATATCATAAAGAGCAAAAGACAATCCAAGTCAATGAAAAACATCCTAACACATGCCAAAGTACTGCCAACCACAACAACGAAACCAAGATTAAAAGAATGCGATAGACCCAACTGTGGCATTTGCATCAACCTAATAGAGGGTTCGGAATTCTATTTCAAAGAAGGACAACGTTTTATAGTAAAACACAATTTCACATGTGCATCGGAAAATCTAATATTAACTTGTTCCGGTTGTCGAGAACAATACATAGGCCAGACCAAAACACAGCCTCCGCCAACGCATGACTGTCCATAGATCCCAAATTAAAATACGGGAATACAGGAAAATACCACTGAGTGAACACATTGATACCTGTGCCGCCCAAAATCATCCCAACTTCAGAATCTTTCCCCTCTACAAATTTAAAGATAATGCCA
>OZ024740.1:97418499-97583499 GCA_964016885.1 Eledone cirrhosa
CTCTTGCTGTTCTCACTCTACTCCCTTTCTCTCTCCCCTCACCTTTCTTCCATTTTCTATTCTGTTATTTTGGTGCATGTGTTAATGTTTTTGTTGTGTGAGTGTAGTTTACTACTTTGAGTGTGTGTGGCTATATATATTTCAACTCCTGTGGCTATATTTTATGGGTTTATTGCCACCCCCTACATATGTGGTGTGTGTGTGTGTGTGTATGTACGTGTGCATGGCTGGTGCTAGTCTTGGTAGATTGATGTTCTGGTTTGCATTCTCCGTCCAGTGGTATTAGTATGAATGTGTGTACTAAGGAGGGGGGGGGGGGGTAAATGTGGAAAAGGGTGTTTTGTGTGCTTACTGGGGGCAGGATGATATCACTATGTGCATGTACTTTCTACTCAAGTGTTGTCCATACATATGTGTTCATCTTAGCAGTGATGTACCTGTGTAAGCATTCTGTCTATGGTTGTGTGTGAAAATACCGACACTTGGAAAATTAGCACGCCCACAGCAAGCTCGCTCATATAGTCAAAGAACATGCACATGCAGACTCAAATCAAACCATACTATATGGGGGGAAATAGAAAGAGAGAGAAAGAGAAAGTAAATTCACTACAATATTTAACTGGTACTTTATATTTTATTTATTGACACATCCCCCGAAAAATCAAAGGCAAAATTTGACCTTGATAGGATTTGAAATCTGAATGCAGGGAGCTGGAATACATAGTGCAAAAATTCCTATCTGGCACTCTAATGACTCTGCCAAATTTATTCCTTAATAGTGGTTGTAGAAGTTTTAACTGTGTGATGATCATATATCAGACAGTTGTAAATACACAGTGTGAAACACTACGTGATAAAACTTAGCAACAGCCATTTAAATACTATTGATAAATACTCTATCCTGTCATTTACAATTTGTATTTTATATTCTAGTTTTTGTTGTTATTTTAAAAAAAGATTTAATGGTTAATTGGATAAAGAATGAGACTGCTGGCTTATTGGTTGCAAATGTGAATCTGCTTTAAGTGATTACTTTTATATCTGCGTAGGTATATTTACTTCTATGTTGGTACAATTAACCTTTTGAACGTGAATGGCTGAATTATATATATAGATGATGGTCGTTGGTTGAAGATGTATCAGAATAAAACCAAGAAAAAATGGGTAGAGCTAGTGAGAATTTATCTCAGAATGCTGATACTTAGAGAAAAATTCAGTAAGTCAGAGAAAGCTGTGCTAGAGAAGAGTCATACAACAAATGACAGCGTGGAAAGGCGGACATTAAAATAGTAATGATGATGATGAAATGGTATTGCTCACAATACCACTCGCCATTTGTTCTAATTTATAAACAAATGTGTTTCATATCTACTAAGGTTCATATGATCATGGAAAAACGGTCTGTGTTTGAAGTTTTCCAAATGTTGTGGATCCAAATCACAAAACAAAAGTTTAGAGACACAACATTATTCAACAAAGAATTTTTTATAATTTTTAGGAATTTAGAACTAGAAAGCCAGTGCAGAGGTCCCCAAATATTTAGAACTATTAGAAAAGGTTAATTATACCTCTGTTCACTTAACTGTAAGGAGTAGGTATCAAGTTTTTCCCCGAGAAATATTGTTGTGGGAGATTATTGTTGAGTTTAGCAGATTTATCTCTTATATGCTGTTGGTCCACATTGTATAAGGATGCATTCTTTTATTGTGGAACCAGTACTAGAAATTTATTTTCTAATGATAGGTACAGAAGGAGGTTCAGTGTCCACGTCCTTCACAATTCCTTTAAAACTGGAAAGTTTGATGCCATTGGTGTTGTGTTTAATCTTTTGCATGCCCACTCCTTTAGAAAAAACACGAGTGGCAGGGTGGGATTGGAGCAGGCCAACATTTTGACTGCCCCAGGTGTGTGTGTATCTTCTTCACTCTTTCATAGTCAACAATTTATTCGAGGCAAATGTGAATGAATATGAATAAAAAAGGAGTTATGGTCAAGAGGAGAGGGTATGTGCGTTATTGTAAAGGATGAAATCAATATATTTTTTAAATGTTCAATATTCTCTATGCATGTTACTGATCCGATAACAGCTCATAGAACCACGTCTTGGCTGTTTAGTACCTCACATCACTAATCTCTCATGAGTTTGACCACAACCAATTTCTTACAAACATAGGCAGAGAGTTAGAGAGTTAGAAATATAGACAGAGAATAAGAGAGTGTGAAAGATAGACAGAAAGAGTCAGAGAGGAAGAGAGTGATAAAGACAGACAGAAAAAGGCAGAGAGTGAGAAAGAAAGACAGACAGAGAGTAAAAGGCTAAGAGAGTGAGAAAGATAGACAGAAAGCGTCTGAGAGTAAGGGAATGAGAAAGAGAGACAAAGAGTAGGAAAGTGAGAGAAATAGAAAAAGAGAGACAAACAAACAGAGATAGAGAGAAAAGGAACAAGAAATAAAAATGAATCTCATTTTACGTTCGTTTTACCATGCTGTTCCAGGTTTGAGAGGTTGCCACAAACTAAATCAGTACTTAGAGATATTCTCCTTTTATATGGACTGGGGGCCATCTCTTGCTTACATATATCCCAGATTTTACAGCTGGATAGCTTTCATATCACCAACAACAATACAGAATGAACTGGTACCTTATTTCTTGAGCCCCAAAAGATAGCAGCTTAACTAAGCTTTGGCAAGATTTTAACATGGAGAGCGGAGAACTGGTATAAATAATGGTTTCAGATTTAGGCATAAGCCCAATAATTTGGAGGGAAGAGTAAGTCAATTAAATTGACCCTGTGCATTGATCCCATAGCGATGAAGGGCAAAGTTAACCTCGGCGGAATTTGAACTCAGAATGTAAAGGGATATAACCATATGTTGCAAAGCATGTTCTACGATGTTCTACAGATACGGCCAAGCAAAGCATTCTATCTGATGCCCCAACTGACTCTGTAAATTTCCCACCTTCTATAAACGTATATGATTAAACAGAAAATGTTTGAATGATACATGATTAAAGGACATTGAACTTCACTAATCAGATGTCTCAGAATCAATACAGAATCAATTGTTATATATACTTTTTTTAATGGAGTCATATCAATAATTTCAGTATGGAAAAATAAACAACTAAAATATAACACACTAACCAATAATAAAACAACATGGAGGATGAGGACAGCAGTGGTGATGGCGCTGGAGGTGGGGTAGTGATGATGGTGGTGGGGTTGGTGATGGTGGTGGCAGTGGGGATGATAGGGGTGTTTCTTGTGCTAGGAGTGATAATGGGCATAATAATGATAGAGATGATGGAAATGATTGTGATATCACTATCATAACTGACACGATGCTAATTGTGGTATACAGAGATTTATACAAATACATAAAGCAAAAATTATTTTTAGCAAGGCCACACTCTTCTACAGTTGGCAATGATGATGATAAAGATAATGATTGTAATGATGATAATAATGAAGTAAATGATGATGATGAAGAATATCATGTTGATGATGGTTGTGATGGTACTGGTCAGAGTGGAGATGGTGATGATGATGATGATAACGATGATAATGTGGAAGGGGATGCTGATAGTCGTAGTGCTGGTGGTGATGGTGTTGGCATTAGTGGTGTAGTAGTGGGGCTTTGACGATGATGATGATGACCGTTGTGATGTAGGTGATGATGACAGTGATGATGATAATGATGATGATGATATTGGTGACAATTAAATGATGATGATTATAATGGAGACGATTAAATGTTCAACTGTCATAGAGGTGACTATGGGAACTGATATAGACAAACAATGGTTGAAGCATGAATGCTTATTGATGGTTGTGATTCTGGTGGGGGTGGTGGTGGCTGGAATGGCACTGCCAGAGGAGAGGGTAGTGATAGTGCAGGTGATGGTCGTGGTGGTGGTGGTGGATGAGATGGCAGTAGTGATAGTGATGGTGGTTGTGGTGATGGTGGTGTAGGCTCTTGATAGTAGCTTTAGTGGTAGTATTGGTAGTGATGGTATTGGTTATAGTGATAGTGGTGGAGATGATGTTGATAGTGATGTTGGCAGTGAAGGTGGTTAGCAGTGTTGGTGGATGCTGGCAGTGTTGATGATAATGTTTTTGGAAGAGGTGGTGATGATGGTGGTAGTAGTGTTGGTGTTAATAGCACTAGCAATGATAATGGTGGTGGTGTTGGTTGCAGTGATGCTAGTATTAGTGCTGATAGTGTCAGGATAGCACAATAATATTGATTATCCCCATGGTGATCATTAAAAATGCCAGAATAAAAATAATGAATAAGAATAATGATGAAAATAACAACAACAACAATAATAATAATAATAATAATAATAATAATAATAATGATTTCATTTATTGGCCACAAGGGCCGACATATAGGGGACAACACAATAGACAGGGACAGTGGGGGTTTACATAGAGATCGAGTAAGTATAAATAACAAAAAAACAAAATAACAATAAAAATACAACAATGAAAGTTCCCCAATAAGAGGGATCACCACCCAGGGTTGACTCAAGCACCCCACCAGTCCTGAGCCACCCGACGCTCCTAGGGCACCCGGGAAGGGCACCCCTCTCCTTCTCGAATTCACCAGCCTACAGGCGCATGATCAGAGTAGGCCCACTCACGCGGGCCATTCTCGCCACATTCACCCACCTTTCAGTAAATGTACTGGGGGGCAGCACTTCTCTCTCCACCCTCACCTTCCTTTCCAAGTGAAACTTGAAGAAGTTGATGAGGGATTGGCCGAAGAGAAAAGTGTCTGTCTTCAGTCCTTTCAACCTGGTCCACCATGCAACCTCTTTCGCTACTGCCACCAGGCAGAGGAAAATTGCCTGCCCTTCCTGACCAAAAGAAGGCGGCGGGTCAATCTTCACTATGGACTCGGACGATAGCCGGATCCGTTCTACACGCGACAATAGCTGTTCGACATAACCCCACAAGTCAGCAATGCACGGACACTGGACGAGTGCGTGCAGAACGGTTTCGTCGCTCTGCGCGCATCTCGGGCAGGTTCGTCTGACAGCACTTCCGTGCCTGTAGAGTTTATCCCGAACCGGCAGCGCCCCCCGGTAGCACTGCCAAGCGAGGGATTTCTGGAAGTTATCCATCGTCCCCGGCTCGAAAGTCCTCCGGAACATACTGGTCAGTTCTACTTCGTTGACGCCCAGAGCCTCTCCTAGTACGTCATCGCACTTGCCCTCCACTAATCCTCTATAGAAATCTTGAGTGGAAGTTCCACTGACCGCATTGCCCACCTTGCAGAGTGCAGTGAGCGCCTGGCAACATTCCAGATTCCAGTCGCCCAGTCTCGGTCTCTTCTTGACCCAGGACTGCAGCTCAGTCAAAGAGATGAGCTGCGGAAAGGCCCGTCTAACAAACGGCGACCACACCTGTTCACCGTTTAGGCAAAATATCTGGAGATGTCGCAGCCTCAGCGCATGTCTGCGCATCATTAGCCACGGCATGCCCAGCCCTCCACGAAGAGGGTGCTGGCAGCAGATGGACCGCCTCACCAACGGGACCCGTCCCCTCCACAAAAATTTGAAAAGGAGCCGTTCCAAATTGGCGAGGCGTGGACGGGGGCAAGGCACGACGGTCAGGCGGTAGTAGATGACGGACGCGATGTACGCGTTCGCCACCTCCGCCCGCCCTTTCAGTGATAGCTTTCTCTCAGCCCATTTCTGGGTGAGGTTGGCTATCCTGCTCGTCACCTCGTCCCAATTCTTATCCACCTGGAGGTCTGGTCCGAACCAAACCCCGAGCAACTTTACCGGTCCGTCTGTCCAGCGCCCAACGACGCTGTTGGACGGCATGGACTTGCCTCTCCAGGTGCCGAGCTGCAAGCCCACCGACTTTTCCGGGTTAAGTTTTGCTCCCGTCAACCTTTCATATTCCTCCAAATGGGTGCGGATCACCTCGATTTCCGAGGTGTCCGACACCATCACGGTGATGTCGTCCGCATAAGCGGACGCAGCCTTTCTACGTCCCGGTTCGAGCGGGATGCCCTGCAACAACTCCAGCTTCCGCAGTAGAGGCTCAAGAGTCAATACGTACAGAAGTGAGGAGAGAGGGCACCCTTGACGGACCGATCGAGAGATCTGAAACGGTTCCGAGAGGTGGCCATTAACTTTGACCACCGAGCGGATGCCGCTGTACATTGCAGCGATCCAGCTTCTGAAGACGGGGCCGAAGCCAGCCGCCTCGAGGACAGCCTCCAAGTACCGATGGTCGACCCTATCGAATGCTTTCGATTGATCTAAATTGATCAGAGCCCCACCGAAGCCAGGTTTGCACCCAACCCTCTCTATGATGTATCGCATGAGGTGGAGGTTGTCGTGTATGGACCTGGTCGGGATTGCGCAAGTTTGCGCCTCCCCAACCAAATCTTTGACGACAAGCGCCAACCTTTTCGCTAACACCTTGGCCAAAATCTTAAACTCTGTGTTGAGCAGGGTTATGGGCCTGAAATTATCTAGTGTGTCCCTCTTGTTCTCGTCTTTCCTTATCAGCGTCACTACGCCACGGCTCACAGAACTGGGAATGCTCCCGTTCTGCTGCCAGTTGCAGTAGAGCGCTTCGAGGAGATCGGAGAACAAGTCTGGCATATTTACGTAAAGCTCGTAGGGCAGACCATCCAAACCGGGTGACTTGCGACTCGAGCAGCCGACAAGGGCGTCCTGAATTTCGGCTGATGTTATCGGCTCTTCGCAGCGCTCAGCGTCGGCCGTCGAGAGGCGTGGCAAGCCGTCGAGGTAGGGACTGAAGTCCGCCGCCGTCTCCGACTCACCCATCCTCCCGAACAATCGAGCAAAGTGCTGGCGAAAGGCCTCACACATCTGCTTGGAATCGCTCAGTTCGTGTCCATCTCGATCCGTCAAAGACCGAATTGTGGTTTTATTTCCACGCTGCGTCTCTGCAAAGCGAGCCCATCGGGCAGCTTTGGTTCCCTCGTTCCTCAGAGCACGCGCCTTAGCTCTGACAATGCAACCTTCGTGTTTCGCATTGAAGAAATGGTCTAGTGCCATTCTCGCCGCTAGCACGTCTGTTGCAATGCCACTACAAATAGCCTCGTCTAACTTAGCTATCAGCCCCTCCTCTTTTCTATTTTTCTCTATTGCTACTTCTTTGCTAAATCCTATCGAGGTTGCTCTAATCTCTCTTTTGAGTGCCCCCCACCACCTGTTGTTGACAACCCCCCCTGTCAACTTTTGCTTAACTAAGTTGTTGACCCGGTCCCTGTAAGCTTTACGTGCCGGAAACGACATGTTTAGCTTCCAGTAGCTAGGTCCTAACCTACGTGTCTTATCTAGGTCGACCATACAGATCACAAGCTTGTGATCTGAATAGGCAACCGTTTTAAAATGTGGACATCCTACACTATTTCTATCTCTTTTCCTAATGAAAATCCTATCTATGTACGATCTAGATGACCCTATGCGATTGGTCCAGGTCCATACTGGCGCATTAGGGAAATCTAGTCGGTACCTGTCAGACAGTTGAAACTGGCTGATCAGGTACTTGAGGCTTTTGCACCCCCCGCTCCTATCAGATACTCCCACACAATCCCAGCGTGCTTCTAAGATGCCATTCCAATCCCCTATTAACAGTAAAGGGCGAGACGTAAGCAGAAAGTTTTCCAGGCGCCTAAAGAAGTCCGGCCGACCGGCCCCAGTAGGGGCGTAGACGGCCACCAGTCTAAAGGCACCACCTTCGCTATTGCTCACGTCCAGGACCACCAACTTTCCGTCAGGATCCCGGAAGATTGACCTTACCTCGAGATCCAGACATTTCCTAAACAGCACAGCCACTCCACCTCCCATTCCCGGCCGACTAACAGATGCAAAGATCTGATAATCGTCGAAAATCGGCGCCAGTGCGCGTGTGTCGGAAATTCTGGTCTCGCTGATGGCAATTACATCTATTCCTAGTGACCTGAGGTCGTTGAGCAAGTGACCTTGCTTCCAGGGCGACCCCAGGCCACGAACATTTAAACTTCCTACTCTTATGGCCATGCTGGCAGGATGAATGGGAGAGGAAAGGTTTACTTACCTTCCGGGGTCTTGTGAAGGTCGGGTGGTTCGACCTCCATGGTTTGTGGGGTTTCTTTTGGGAACCCCTTTAATAGTCTTGACGTGGGTTTTACGTTCGGGGTTCCCACATCCCGAGGAAAGCTCTTTCGAATTTCTTTGTATGAAGCGAGCGACATTCGCATCAGAAGCAAATTATCTGGTACGCGAAATGTGCTCGCTTCAAATGTTTCCCCGTCTTTTTCGATGTTTGTGCTTCGTGCTACATGGGCCATCAATTCCTTGTTGGCCCTTCTGGCAAGCACGAAGTTTTTAATGTTTTGTTGCTCGGGTTTTATTTGTTCGTGTGATTGTGGTGGTGATAGCTTTGTTAGTGTTGTTTCTATTGTGTCTGCGTTTGTTGTGGGTGGGGTGTCTGTAGTTTCTGATGTTTGTGTGTCTATTTGTTCTTGTGTCTGTTTAGCTTGTTTGCGTTTGGGGGATTTTGGTGGTTGTGTTGGTGATGCTGTGGGGAAAATGTTTGTGTGGGTGGTGTGTGTATTTTTTTTTGTGGGGGTGTTTGTGCTTTGTGGATTTCTTTTTTTTTTGTGTTTTGTTTTTTGTATTTTGGGGGACTTTGGTTTTCCCTCATCTTCACTGCTGGAGGATGAGGGGTCTGTGGCTGTGAGCGTGTTTGTGTCTGAGTGAGTGTTTATGTTCTTGTTCGTGTGTGTATTTTGGGGGGGAGGGGGAATGGGAGAGCTTTCCTCGTTTCCCCCCTGGGTGTGCAATTTTGGTGGTTCCATTGTTGACGGTGTTGCTGGTGGTCCTTGTCCCGGCGTCGCCAGCAGTGGAATCTTTCGACCCCTTGCGCTTTTCGGCAGTTGAGGGCAGAAGGCTCGCAAGTGTGTCGTTTCCCCACAAAGGAAACAATGCGGCCTTTTGCCCTCAGTCATTATATGCAACACCCTCCCGTTTTGGAGGCGGATGTGGTCCGGGATTGTTTTTACGTTTTCGGGTCTGATTTGGAGCAGTATCTCCAGATCAACCCCGGACCAGTCGTCCCTGGCAGTTCTCGTTGCCTCTACCGGGACTGTATCCGTTCCTTCCACGATTACGCAACCCAGGAGCCACCACATATCAAGTCCTGGTGGAATCCTGGGAATGCGCACACGTGCTATTCGTTTTCCCATGTGGGAGGGGTACATTATGACCTTGCTGGTTTTGCAAGGGGTCATTGAATGCTTCACAGCGAGGGCTTCAGACTTGAACAGCACCGAAACGGTGCCGTATTGCCTGCCCCTCTCTATGAAGTCTGTGTCCTCTCTGATGTATTTCAGTGCGGCTTCTATGTCAGCTTGGGCGATTATCGCTGCCCTCTTTGTCTCTACTGAGATGCATCTGAAATGCACCGTTCTTTTTTCCACTGCCTCAATGGCTTCTGCCGGGACAGTTAAGTTTGCCCAGGTCTGCTCTTGATTTATGATTTTCCAGGCCTGGGCCAACTTTTCCTCTCTGTTGGTTAAGTCGATGCTGTAGCATGGTCTCCTTTTAGCCGCTGCCACAGCAGCGAAAGTGTTCTTGTTGGTGTTGTCACTGTTGTTGTTCTTGTTGGTGTTGCTGCTGCTATTGCTGTTGTTGTTCTCCCCTGTGTCGTGGTTACCCTCTGTGCTGTTGGCCTTGTTGGTGCTGTTGCTGTCGCTACTATTACTCTCTGTGCTGTTCGTTTTGTTGGTGCTCTCGCTATTACCACCTTCTGCGCTGTTCGGCTTGTTGGTGTTGGTGTTGTCGCTGTTACCACCTTCCGCGCCGCTCGGCCCGTTGGTGCTGGCACTGTCGCTGCTCACATTCGTGCTGGTGGCGCTCCTCGCCTCACCTCTCCTCTCAACGCTCAAGTCGCCGTTGCACGACAGCAGACCCGCCTCTAGGGGGCGTGGCTCCGCCATGTTTTTTTGAGAAAAAAATTATTATTTTTTTTTTTCAAAATAAAGTTCAAATATTTGGGCCAAAAGGCCCAAATATTATGAGTTATTCCTTCACAGGATACAAATTAATGTCTTATAATGCTTCAGCGGTACAAAAAATAAACAATTCTCTACAATTAATCCTCAAAAAATTGCTTACTCACGGAGCTTCAAAAAACGTACATCCACTTTCGTCAATAATAATAATAATAATAATAATAATAATAATAATAATAATAATAATAATAACAATAATAAAAATAATAATAATAATGATGATGATGATGATGATGATGATGATGATGTCAGCAACAATAATAAGTTTGTGCTGTTTTTTTTATTTTTATTCTATATCTTTTAATATTTTGTTTGTCATTGTTGTCAATATCTTTCATCAGAAACTATTTTTTTTTCTTGAAGGACAATCAATTATACATATTATATGAAGAACAATGAAACTCTTCATTTGACCGTTTTCAGAATGTTCTTCCAACAATGGCAACAAGAACAACATATACTACAACTATGCTACCAGCACTAACACTACTGCTGCTACTACTATAATGACTATGAATAAAAGTTTCTTTATTAGCTACATATGGCTCATATTAAGAGAAAAGTATAGAAGATACACGGTGATAAAGACAGTACAGTGTGGGTTTTAAAATAACATTTAATAAAACTTTATAGCAAAGACCAAAAGAAAACAAACATTTAAAATTCAAGCATCACATTCCCCCAAAATAGGGATAGCTCCAAGGGTGACTTGTGAAGGAAGCCCACAAAAAACCACTGTCACCTTTACTGCTAGGTCAAGTGCCCCCTCCCAGTTGTCCTCCTCCAATTTACAGACAAATACTCTGAGCAGGTCAATTCACTTGGACCATGCTTTCCACACTCACCCACCTTTGAACAAATTGGTTCAAAGACAGCATTTCACTCTCCACCATGATTTTCCTCTTCAAATGAAATCTGAAAAATTTAATCAGGACCTCACTGAAGAGGAGAGTATTTGTCTTCAACCCTTTCACACGTGCCCACCACCTCTTTCACCATGAACACCAGGCAGATAAACTGCCATCCATCCCATCGAAAACAAGATGGCTGGGTGATCTTCACAGTGGTCTTAGTTGATAGTCAGATCTGTCCCACATGTGACAGTAAGTGTTCAACATAAAACCACAGGACAGCAATATTCAGACACAAAACGAGTACATCTAGGATGGCTTCAAGACCATGTGTGCACATTTTGGACAGGTTCAGCTGACAGCACTTCCATGTCTACAGAGTTTATCTTGAACTGATAAAACTCCTCAATAGCGCTGCCATGCCAAGGACTTCTGGAAGATATCCATGGGCCCTCCACCAAAATTCCTCTAGAAAATAGCGACTAGTTGATTTTCGTCAACACCAAGAGTTTTCCCAAGAAGATTGATGTTTTTTCTGGCACTAACCCTCTATAGAACACCAATGATCTTGTGCAATCAGACATGAACAGATGGATGCCCAGTCAAAACCAGACCCCAAGCAATTTAGCCAGTCCATTGGTTCAGCACCTGATCTTGTTGTACAGAATAGACATGCTTCTAAAAGTGCCAAGCTGCAGGCCGACTGGCATATCGTGGTCAATTTTTGCTCCTATAGCGTTTGGTGTTCAACACCACTATGGTGACGTCGTTAGCATATGCTGACATAGATGTCCCACAGCCTACTTCATGTGGGATGTTCCTCAACATCTCCAATTTGTGTAGTAATGGTTTGATAGTCAATACATACAAAAGAAATGAAAGGAGACAACCTTGGCAGATTGAGTACATGTTGTTGAACTATTTCATGTTACTGTGCATTGCAGCAGTCCAGCACCTGAAATCGGGTCTGATGCTGGGTGCTTTGAGGGCTGCCATGAAGTAACAATTGTCAACCCCATCAACAGCTTTCAATTGATCTAAATTGATCAGGGCCCCACCCATGTCAGATTCCTTAGCCACCCTCTCTATGATGTATTACTCGATGAGGAGGTTGTCATGGATGGATGTGTACAGATGGTTCATGTTTGTGCCTATCCTACTAGTCCACTGATGGCAACTGCCAACCTCATTGCTAACAACTTAGCCAAAATTTTAAACTCTGCATTTAGCAGTTATAGGTAGATGTGATTGTCACCAGTTTATTACCATCAGTTAATCTAAGCTTGATGAGTGAGTCACTTAATCTTACTACTTCTATCACCTTATCTATCTATTTTTCAGCTAGTAGGATGCCTATGCATCCTACACCATTGTCACCTCCTACCCAGTAGAGTTTATATCTAAGTTGCTTCCCCATGCTATTCTTGCTGAGGCACCCCTCCATCTCACTTCTTGTACACAGCATACATCTACTCCTCTTTTCTCTAACAGTTCCACAATTTCACCTAATTTCCCTATCTGTGTACCAATATTGAGGGTGTCATTCTTGAGATTTGTTCCTTGATAGTTGTTTTATATATATATATATATTAACAGTCTGACTTTACTTTACACTACCTATGGTTTCAAGATGAAGTTACATCTAAATTATTAGGTCTTGATACTGGCACCACTAAATAGGGTTGGATGTTAAAGCCATTCAAACTTTTACTTAAAGATTTTCAGTGTGCATCTATTCTGCACTCCTGTAGTTACTTGTGGCACAGATCTCTGCATCTGCATGTAACTCATAAAAATGTCTCTATTTTCTGTGAAATCCAGTTTTCAGTGTTTTCCTTGGTCAACACTCCCTCTGCAATTTTCAACATTCAAGGGCAAGGAGTGCTGCTATGTATTCCACGATCCAAAGTGTATATGCTAGCACATGGAGACTGACTGCAAGAGCGTTATCTTCAATGAAATCAAATCAGGTATCCATGTGCAAATAAGAATATGAAAAATTCTGTCATTTACGGGAACAACCAGACTCATTTTCCCAGGAAAGCAAGTGATATATATGCAAGATGGAATGTTAGCTCACAGGCAACAAATCTTTCTTTTGAATCAATATGGTGAATGAAACTCTTGAACTGTGAAAGAGCTTTTAGGGCACCAGCATACAAATGTATATTTTGCTTCCCAGATTAAGTTGCAGTTGTTTCAAAGATAGGTAAATGTTTTCCAGTTGATGATTGTATGGGATGTTTTCCACATACTGTAGGCACAACTGCAAAACCTGTGATTCATGCACAACAGTGCTGCAGTTGTGAATGAACCATCTAGTGATTTGGGCTATGGGCTTTGGTTAGATAAAGTTTATAGATAAGATGATTTCAGTCATTCACTCAGCTATTTCAAATGAACCATAGATAAAACACATTTAGCTGCTAAGTATTGTGAACATAGAATAGACAGATGTCAGATAAGTTAGTTTGAATGATTGAAGTACCAAAGGTTTCAGAAGACAGAGACAACTATGTAGTAGACTGATGTGATTCGTTTTGATTAAACAGTAATCAGATAATCGAAAATAGTGATGGCTGAGTTTGATGGTGAGAATGGGATCAAGATTCTTAGCATAACCAGTGTCCATCTGGCCTTTGAATTTGTAAAGACTAACTGATGAAGTCATATCAGAACATCAAACAATTTAGCAGGGAATGCAGACGTTTAATGATGATGATGAATAAGGATGGAAAGTAAAAACCAATAAAAGATGTGTGTTGCTATATGTAGCAGATATTGTTATAATATTGATTTCTAATTTAAGCACTAGGCCAGCAAATTTTGGGGGAAAGCAAAAGTAGATTAGATCAATCATAGTACTAGACTAGTATTTTATTTTCTTGATCCTGGAAAGATAAGAGACAAAGTGGACAATAATGCGATTTGAACTCACAATGGCATATTATCCGATGCCCTACAAATTCTGCCAATCCACCTCACTATAGATATTGTATAATATTGATGTCTAGCCTTCGCACAAAGCCACAAATTTGTAAAAAGGGAAATATATTGATTGTATCAATATATGTAAAGAAGAGCAATTAATAGCTAATTTTTATTTTTATCAATTCAAGTGAGATGAAGGCAAACTTAACTCCAATGGGATTTGAACTCAGAACATAATGGGATGTAATTAAATATCATAAGGTACCCTTCCTTTCACACCACTTGATATTGTATCTCATTTAACTTCACGAAAGCTGTTGTTTTGTTTGACCAAAGAATCTTAACTAGAGTATGTACAGAATTCTTTCTTTAGTCTTGCTTGCACAGTAGCATGACAGAGTTTTTTTATCCATAATTCACTATAACAGTCATTGCAAGCTTGCTTATATGCAATTTTGCAGATATATTAGAACAGTAGAAGAAATACGGAAACATAATGATTCAAGGTCTAGCTTAAAAGATCATTCACAAATATCAATCTTCAAGAATATATATAGTCTTGTATTTTGTGTTGCTTCCTCTTTTCAGAACAAAGCAAAACACAGTTGTCAAGAGAAATGTGTCTTTGATATTATTTTTAAACATTTTATTTGCTTTCTGATGCCCTCAGTCAAAACAATGGTGATAATTAGGGAAGTCTGCCTTCCTGAGAAAACATTTGGCGATATGAATCAATGAAAACATTGAACATTAATTGCAAATGAGAAAAAATAAACGAAAATAACAATAATTGCATAAATTAAATGTATATAATATACTATGAGAGATTGATGAATATAGAGAATGAATGAGAGGAAGAGAAACTACCCCAACTTACCAAAAGGAAGGACCAGCTACTGAAGTTGATAGCTTTAGTGGCAAAAATGCAATCAAGATGAAGAATGGTAAAGCTGCGGGACCATCAGAAATAGTTGCTGAAAGCATTGGGAGAGGTAGGAGTGAAACTAGTAACCCATAGAGTAAATCAAGTAATAGATGATGGAGTCATATGCAATGACTGGCATAGCAATACAATCATACATTGCTACAAAGGCAAAGGGGATGCTCTAGAAAGGAGCAACTATCAAGGAATAAAACTAATGGATCAAGTTATGAAAGTGACGGAAAGAGTAATAGGGCTGCTAATTAGGGAAAGAGTCAAAATAGATGCGATGCAGTTTGGTTTCATGTCTGGGAAAAGTAATAATGATGCCCTCTTCTTAGTGAGGCAAGTACAAGAGAAGTTCCTAGCCCAAAACAAGTCACTATATTTAGCTTTTGTTGATATATGGAAGGCCTTTGACAAAGAACCTCGATCTATTATCTGGTAATACTTAAGGAAATTAGGTGTAGAAGAATGGCTGTTGAGGGCAGTGCAAGCTATGGACAGAGGAGCAGTCAGTAAAGTATGAGTAGGAAATGAATTTAGTAAGGAATTCAAGGTACATGAAGGAGTTCATCAAGGTTCAGTTCTTAACCCACCATCATAGTTCTTCGGGCCATAACAAAGGATTTTAAAATGAGCTGTTCATGGAAACTTCTCTATGCAGATGATTTGGTCCTTATAGCTGAAACAAAAAAAGAACTAGAGAATAAATTTCGATCATGGAAACTGAATTTGAATCGAAAGGTCTGAGGGTAAAATAGGCCAAAACTAAAATGCAAGTGAGTAGGAGGGAAGATAGTACCCAGATTTCCTCATGGAAGTGACCATGCTTAAGAAGCAGAAAAGATATAAACTCCATACAATGTTCAAAATGTAAATATTGTGTACACAAAAGATGTAATGTGATAATTGTTTCTACTTTTTGGCAGAAGGCCAGCAATTAACAAGTGCATTACTGGTACTTTATTTTATCGACCCCGTAAGGATGAAAGACAAAGTTAACCTCGGTGGGACTTGAACTCAGAATGGCAAGTGCTGTAACTCTATGCGTCAAAGCATGGCATTTGACCCTCTACCGATACTGCCAATCCACCGCCATTGTAATGTGATAATGAATAGACTAAAAGGAAGGGAGAAGTTTGTATGTAGAACATGCACAGGAGAAATTGGGGGATTTGCTAATGATATAACATGTTTCCAGTCAGTCAAAGATCCATTGAATGGTTGATAGCTTCTGCTATCTAGGTGAACTAATTAGCAGTGGAGGAGCGAGTAACAAGTGCATAATAGCTAGAATAACGATAGGATGGAAGATGTTTACAGAACTACTCACACTCACGATAACAAAAGGTTTCTCCCTAAAAAAAAAAAGGCTGTGTGATGCCTGTGTGCAGTGGACAGTGCTGCATGTTACAGAAACATGGGCGGTGACTGAAGAGAACATACATAGACTGGAGAAAATTGAAGCAACTATGTTTCATTGGAGTGTAATGTAAATGTGAAAAAAAGGCAGAGCTTGGATAAGCTGAGAAGAAGCCGGGTTTAAGGGGAATCTTAGATGGTGTGCAGGAGAGATGACTGCATTGGTATAGACATATGATGTGCATGGAGAATGACCGATGGATGAAGAAATGCCAAGAAATCCCAGCAGAAGATATTTGCAGTAGAGTATGACAAAGAAAGACCTGGACAGAGGTTATGAGAGCTGACCTCAAATTGCTAAGACTGGCAGAGAAGATGGACAATAATTGGAGAGATGCCGAGCTGAGAAGGACCTGTCCAACCCATGCAAGCATAGAAACGTTGATTTATAGTCAAGCGCCTATCATCCATAAGTCGCTACTAGTTACTTCTAAAGTCTTCTTTGAACAGTCATATTTTAGTTTACCTGGAACGAAACAATGCAGTTATTAATAATAGTTTTACTTTGTTTGTGTTTATTATAGAGCATATAACAAATATATGCGTGTGCTTGTGTGTAATATGTTGGGTAGTTTTTTGAATGCTACAAGAAAGCAAAAGTGATGATTAAAAATACAATATGCTGCATAATTTACTCTAAGTGGCTAAAGCAACAAATATAATAATAAAACTCCATAAAATGAAGTGTTTATTAATGTAGATAGATTTTATGAAAGTCATGGAGGGTTAAGCTTAGATCACAAGACATGCTGTCTCATTAATAAGCTTGGATAAATAGCATAAATATGAATATGAAATAAATTAAGATGAAAACTATATTAAATCTGTGGAAATTATGCAAGGAAATCAAAGGCTTTGTGATTTTTATCTTCATATAAATTACTTACTGGGATGGTCATGTTCAGATTAACGATAATGTACTAAGTGCCTATCATCGTCATCACTGTTTTATGTATTTTCTTGTGTTCGCATTACTTGGGTGACTCATCACAGACTAAGTCAGCACTTTATCAGATCCACTGTCCTACTAGATGTTACAGGAGACCACGTCTCATTTGAATACATTCTTTTTGGCATGTTTTCTTTAAGTGGATGCTTTTCCTAATGTCAAGCACATTAGAGAGTTTACTGGGTGCATTTTCTTATGTCTCAACATTAGAGTATTTGACTTGTCATTGTAACATGTTTATAGTTCTTTTGGTAGGGTTTCTACAGATGGTTATCTTTTTGAAAGACAACCACTTTGCGGAGTGTACTGAGTGAGGTTGCCATATCATTGAAATGATTGCTGAGTCCTCTCTAATCTATGTTAATGCCATTTGAATGCTAACTACTTTATGGAGTGCAACGAATGGTTTTTATATTGACACCAGTGCTCCCTGCCTCTGTTCTTATAAGGGCTGCACAAGTGGACATTGCTGCCAATTGTTTCTTATATTTATTTAAGTAGTTTGCAAGGAGATTAGTGGTCACTGAATCCACTTGGTAAAGAACACAATCTTCCTAAAAACTAAAATTGTTGTCTTAAAAATGGATTGGCACATTTTAGAATGTAATCTTTGATCTAAAAAAAATTGCTATAAAACCTTTTTTTACTTTATATTTAAAGAAAATATCTGCCTACAAATTATAAATAATTTTGAAATTAAGAAAATATTGAAGAGATTTGGTAATATAGCTAACTTTCTAATTATCAAGCTGATATTTGCAGCTTAATAAATGTTCTTACGTAAAATTATTATGGAATGTGTTTAGCTAAATTTAAGAACTTTAAACTAAACAACTTTGAATTTTAGAAACAAGGGCAGATTAAGGCAGTCTGGTATCAAATGAGTTAACAGTAAACTGCAGTTGATATTAGCTTTTTGGCTTAGTATTCTGATTTTCAGTAACTTTTCCCATTCTTTGTGCAGTTAGGCTATCATTTTTGGTGTGAATAGATGAGGAGTGGTGATAAGGAATCTTCCTAAAAAATATCTTTGTTACGATGCTGGTTTTTATTAGCTTTTTTTCCATAAATTTTTCCATAAAGCTTCTAATGTTGACATGTGATATTTTCCCTTAGTATTGGATTTACTTAGTTTAAATACACTGTCTCCAATATCCCGGAGCGTGACATGCTGTCAGAGGCATTTTACTAATCAATGTCAAGCTTAATGTTACTGTTTCTCCTAATTTAAATATTTCTTCAGTTTACCAATAGAATCACACACCGCTCTCTAATATTAAAAACCAAACAAACATGAAGAATACATGGACAATGCAATTCTATGCCTGAAAGAAAAAGGATAATAATCATATGCTGAAAGTCTTTAATTCTTTTGATACCAACCTGGTTCTAAAATAGAGAACTGTTTATTTAAAAACTCATATATTTATCTAAAAGTCTTCACACATAAGATTATATAAGAACCTGTGTTAAGTAATATTCCAAACACTATTTTAATAATTGTTTCTACTTTTGGCACAAGGCCAGTAATTATCCCACTGTATTACTGGTACTTTATTTTATCGACCCCCGTAAGGATGAAAGGCAAAGTTAACCTCAGTGAGATTTGAACTCAGACCATAAAGGGTCGTAACTCTTTGCTGCACAGCATGGCGTCCGACCCTCTAAGGATACTGCCAATCCACCGCCCTTCTATTTTAATAATTATTTCTACTTTTGGCACAAGGCCAGTAATTATCCCAGTGCATTATTGGTACTTTATTTCATCGACCCCGTAAGGATGAAAGGCAAAGTTAACCTCGGCGGGATTTGAACTCAGACCATAAAGGGCTGTAACTCTTTGCATCAAAGCATGGCGTCCGACCCTCTATCGATACTGCCAATCCACCCTCTTCTATTTTAATAATGCCGTTAGACATGTATCAAACATGGACCTCCTCAATACTCCCTCTCATCACACATCTCACTTACAGGACACCCAGCACACTGAATGCTACTGGTAACATAACCACATCTACCACCAGTGTCTAGCAAAGTGATACATTCAGTCCACTCCTGATTGAATTGGGTGTCAATGATAATTATCCAAAACCAATCCCTCCTTTGACTTGTGAACAACCCACCCAAGTCTAAATGCTAAATGTAAGCTGTGGTGAAAGTCAATATGAAAACACTGTACTCAGAATTCAACCCATCCTGACTGAGACATGTCTAACTGTGACAGTTGATCCCTACATTCTTGGATTTCCAATCCTTTTAAAAACCACACAAGAGTGCCAAAAAAGCAAAAAAGTAGAGATGGTGAATATGATGGACAAACTGAACCCCGTTGATGTACATCCCATGATTTTCCTCCTCCTGAGGAACTGTTTCATTTTCCTTAGATTTATGTTTATGTAGTGCAGTGTATTTAGTCACCCTCATACAGACTTCTTCAATGAACTTATCCATAGTCATCATTTCAATGCAGTTGGCTGCCTGTAGGTGAAGCTCCCCATGACATTTAGTAACTGAGGCATCAACACAACGTATAACTTTATACTGCCAGCCTACTTATTTTCCATCATCACCAGCTACACCTTCATCAATTAGGTTTTCTGCAAATCAGGATCTCAAAGCTGATCTGGCTGTTTGGGTTAAGGATAAACTCACCATCACCAAGTAGGCAAGTTACCAAGGTAACTGGGATGGCAGCCTCCACAAAATTGGAAGGAGTGTATCCTGTCATTGGAGAGATCCCATTGTGGTGGAGGGGCTGATACGGCGAATGTCACTGGTGATTCTCCACAGCAGTGCAATGCCATTTTGTCCGTTGGGTAAAGCTGAGATATACTGACTAGATTAGGGTGTAGAGTAGGCATGGCAACATTTTTCGAGAAGCAGGCCACTTGAGATGTGGCTCATCATGATTGATGTTGATAAATAAAATAGTATCTAAGGCAGTGTATTGGCAGGATTGTTAGTATGTTGGGCTAAATGCCTTGTGAGAGCTTTTTCCATTTCTATGTTCTAAGTTCAAATACTGCCACATTTTACAGAAAAGAACTGATGTCTGTCTCATTAAAACACCAGCTACATCAAACCTGAGACTAGCTCATGGAATTCCAGCAAAGCTATGCAAGTGGTAGCTGTAACAGCAACACTTCAAAGTAGGATTCATTGGTTTAAGGTTCTCTTTTAATTTTGTTTTTATTTCAGCACAGACATAGCTGAATGATTAAGGGGTTTGTTTCACAACCCATCAGTCATATGATTCTGGATTCAGTCCAGCTATGTGGCACCTTGGGCAAATGTCTCACTATAACCTCAGGTTGACCAGTGCTTTGTGTGTATTAATTTGGTAGATGGAACCTGCAGAATCCCATCATATGTGTGTAGGGTGTCTGCATCTGTGTGCATGTATGTATCTATGTTCATGTCTCTGTTTACATTTGTGTTTGTAATTATGTCCCATAACTTGGCAATTTGAGAGAGAGAGAGAGAGAGAGAGAGAAAGAGAGAGAGAGAGAGAGAGAGAGAGAGAGAGAGAGAGAGAGAGAGAGAGAGAGAGAGAGAGAGAGAGAGAGAGAGAGAGAGAAGATTAATATTAAATTTTAAAAAATTAGTATTGATAAGATTGACTAATCCAAGACATTGCTCATTGTCATGAGTGCAATCTAATGATGAAAACGAGGAAAAGTATAAAAAAGTAGAATGCTAGTAGAAAGCTATGAGCCATTCTGTTAATGATGTTAACCTTTTGAAATGACACTGATGCTGAGCAACGTGACACATTATTTTTGTATTGCAATCACAATAAATTCACACTATGAAATTCATCATATAAACCTGACATATGTAGTCATGCTTTTGTTGCTGATTAATTCATTCCTGGACATGATTGATTTGTATTAAAATAGTATTGATTATATTTACAGTTTGATTCAGTCTTTGTTTGTCACATATGTTTACCTCATTACAAATATAGTATATATTATTCCAGCAACTAAAATTTCCTATTCTGTATAATTGTTTGTAATTTATGTGTCTGTATGTGTTAATAGATGTAGATATTAGCAACCCATTTTATCACTACTTATATATGATAAGGGTCAGCTATACTAATTAGGGTCCTTATGGCAGAATTTCTCTTTTTTGTATCCCAGTTTTGTTTTTTTCTTAGCAGATTTATTTTAGATTAAATGAAAGTTATTATTAATATTATTAATCCCGCCGAAGTTAACTTGGCCTTTCACCCTTACGGAGTCGATAAAATAAAGTACCAGTAATACACTGGTTAATTTGCTGGCCTTGTGCCACAAGTAGAAACACTTATTAATATTATTCAGTTGTGAAATTGTAGAACATAACAAATGCCTCATAGTTTTGTACTTAACATACTGAGCTCAAATTTTTCTGAGATTGATCTTGTCATGCACTTTTCAGATGTCATTGAAAATAGAATACTAGTCAAAAACTAGGGTTAATATAATTGACTGGGTTTACCTCACACCAATTTTAGGAATTGTGCCAGGCAGAATATTATTTTAGGTGTTTCTTCTGGCTCATTATGTTCTGAGCTCAAATTTTGTTCAAATCAAGTGTGCAGTTCAGTATTCTGAGATTAATACGATTAAGTATCAGTCAAGTACTGGTGTCAATATTGCTGACTATCACACCTCCCACCAACATTTCTTGCTTCATGCTTAATTAAGAAATAATGATTGCAATTATTATGATTATTGTTGCTGTTACACGGCATTGAGGTTTTGACTAGTTTAAACATTCTTCACAAAGTCGTCTAAGGTTAGAAGCATCTTATCCTTTCTCCTGCTAAGGTTTTTCCAGTAACTGGGTTTACATTGCAATGGATTTTTTGATAACTCTTGTTAATACTCTCAGATTAAGGTCTAGTTTTCTCCTTATTTCTCAAATTATGCTAGTGTCAACCTGGCACATATTATTATTATTATTTTTATTATTATTATTATTACAGTTGCATTTATCTTGCTTTATGCTCATGTGAGTTATCACCAAGTCACAACCAGTGACCTCAAGAGATGACAAGGTCCCCCATGTTCAAGAAAGAACATACATACACACACATGCATCTTTAGGTGTTTAGACTTGTGATGTACTTATATTTACAGAATCTTCCTTAGTATATGGGCAGTTCCCATTAGTACTATCTTTTGTATTTCTCCTATACGCGGGTTTCTTGGGATTTGTGATAAGTAATCATTAGACCCCTTAGGTATCATTCCTAGAGTTCTTACAACCACTGGTATTGTTTTAGTTCTCAATTTCCACATTTTTCCAATTTCTATCTCCAGGTCCTTATACTTGCTCAATTTTTCAAATATTTTTATAGATACATTCTTGTGTATTGGAACGGACATATCAATTAGCAGGCATACCCTCTTTTTAAAGTCCTTCAGTATTATATCAGGTCTATTTGCATCTATTTTTCGGTCTGTTTGGATGCTAAAGTTCCACTAGATTGAGATGTGATCTTTTCATGTATGGGAGGTGGTTGATGCTCCCACCAAATCTTTTGATGGGACAGGTCAAAATGCTTACACATTATGCAATGTATGTCTTGTGCAGCTCTGTCATGCCTGTTTAGGTATTCGGTTGGAGCTATAGGGCTGCACATTGAAATTATATGATCAATGGTCTCTGGTTGTTTTTTACATACACGGCATAATGGGTTGCATCCATTTTTTATTATGTTGGCTTGGTAATTTTTTGTTGGCAGACACTGATCTTGTGCTGATATAATCAGTCCTTCAGTCTCCGATTTCAGTCCAGAGGATGCCAACCACTGATGGGTTAAAGTTTTGTCAACATCAGGATTATTAGCTCTTTCTGGGTATTTTCCATACAGAGGCTTTTCTTGCCATTTCTAGGCCAGTTTCTGTAGCAGTTCTTTCTTTGCAGTTACTTTTACCTGCTTTGCTTTTTCTGTGTTTTCCATTTCAGCAGTAAATGGGACTTCTGAAATGTGTAGTCCATTACTGTACATGTGTGCATCTTTTGTAATGGAGTATGATCTTTTGATGCTTTCGTGTTTCAAAACGAGTTTGATCACCCAATCATGTGATTCCCTTAGATATGTATATAATCCAATTGTTGCAGTTTTCAACACAATATCTAACTGGATTAACCCACGTCCTCCTTCTTTCCTAGGGAGATATATTCTATCTGTATCTGCCTTAGGGTGATGCATTCTGTGCATGGTTAAGAATTTTCTAATTTTTATATCGAGCCTACGGATCTCTGTGCTTGACCAGTTGATGACATTGTAACTGTAGGTTACTACTGGTATGGCAAGTATGTTTATGGCATCGACCCTATTCCTTGCATTCAATTCCGTTATTAAGTTTGCTCTTACTCTGCGGTAACATTCCTTCCTTATCCTTTCCCTTATTGTCGAGAGCTTGATTCCGTCTCCTTCACAAATACCTAGATATTTGTAAGTTTCCTCTTGTTCAAGTTCTCTTATCACATTCCCCCGATCAAGATAAATGTCTGAACTTTTCAGCAGATTTCTTCTGGTGAACGCAGCTTTGGCGCACTTATCTAGTCCAAACTGCATTTTAATGTCATCACTGAACTGCTCCACAGTGGATAATAGCCCTTGCAATTGTTCATCATTTTTTGCAAATCGTTTCAGGTCATCCATGTAGAACAAGTGATTAATGGTTTTGTCATAGACTTTATATCCATGTTTTGTTTCATTGAGCATTTTACTTAATGGTATAAGTGCGATGCAGAATAAAAGCGGTGATAAAGAGTCACCCTGAAATATTCCACAATTAATATTAACTTCTCCAGCTTCCAGTGATTCCTTTTCACTATTCAAAAGGAGTGTCGTTTTCCATGTCTTCATACTGAATGACAAGAACCTCCTGACAACGGGAGATATTTTGAAAATATCTAAACATTTTTCAATCCAACTGTGTGGCAAACTTATTATTATTATTATTATTATTATTATTATTATTATTATTATTGGCGACCTACGTAGTAAATCGTATCATCATGAGCTCCGCAAAGGTTTGTTATTTTCAGTTGTTTAAAATTGCCATTTATGGAAAATTTTTATTGTTAACTGTATATAAGTGCACATACATTGATTTCTGTAAAAGACACTCAAAAATAATAGGGCCTTGAGCCCAAATTTAAACTTTTTATAATTATCAAACAAAACAAACTTCTTTGAAAAATCATGGACGACTCAGAGTCACTCCTTCCTCACACACTAACACCTCACACAGACACCACCATTGTAAATATTACTACGTTTGCCAACAATAAAAATATAAGCAATAGCAATATTTTAAATTTGTCTCAGCCAGACATTCATTTCCCGCCATTACCAATGACTGCAGGTGTTAAAGCCACCACCCCACCATCACCACCACAGCGAAAACCCCCACCACCACTACCACAGCGACAACCCCCATCACCACCACCAAAACCAACGCCTGTGAAGGATTTTCCACTCCCCGGCTTATCGTAACTGGAGACAGATTGTGACGACGAGGAGTGGGAAACGGTATCAGGAAAAAAGAAAAAACAAACCAAAAAAGAAAAAATTCTCTTCCTTCCCCCTCCAAAAACAAAATACAGAGGGAAACAAATAAATTATCAAACAAAAAAGTTAGGACAGATATGCCACTATCCACACCAGCATCACCAACCCCATCACCACAAACACCAACACCATCACCATCATTAACCCCAACACCACCATCACCAACACCACAACAGTTACCAAAAAGCGTAACAGAAACAAACTCACAACAAACGCAACAAAACAAAACAACCAAAACGATACACACTACACAGCATTAAATTTGAACAACAACCAATCATTACACTACATGCAACACAACACCTGCATCACAGAAAAAGACTACACAACAACCCAACAGTTCACACCACCTCCACACATACAAATCAATCGCATCACACATAAAACGTACACGACACTAAAACAAAACTTCCCCAAAGACATCGGAGGCTACCGACAAACACTCTCCAGGAGGATTTATAAGGACATCCTTCCGGAGGAGGCCACAAGCAGTGAAAAGGATGGACAAACCATCCTTCCTCTACGAGAAGTAAGGTAAGTGGTCTTTCCCATCTTTTCCACTCCATTTCAACATGACCTCATTCAGAATAGGCAGCATAAATGCGCGTAGCTTGGGGTAGTCATGGAAGCAAGGCCACCTGCTCAACGACCTCAGGTCACTAAACATAGATGTAGTGGCCATCAGCGAGACCAGAATCTCCGAAGCAGGGGCTTTCGCACCGATCTTCGACGGCTACGATGTGTACGCATCTCCCAGCCGTCCGGGATCGGGAGGAGGAGTTGATGTGATTTTTCGGAGAGTTTTGGATCTCGCCATACGGGCCATCTTCTTGGACCCAGAAGGTAAGTTGGTGGTGCTAGACGTGACCAGCGGAGAAGGGCAAGATTTCAGGCTAGTGGCCGTCTATGCCTCGACAGGAGCAGGGCGGCCTGATTTATTCCGGCGTCTGGAGACCTTTCTTGGAACGTCCCGCTCTTTAGTGTTAGTGGGCGACTGGAACGGGATTTTAGATGCACGCTGGGACTGTGTGGGATTAGCGGATAGGGAAGGAGGGTGCAAGATCCTCACCAATCTGCTCAGGCGTTTTGAACTGTCTGACAGGTACGGATTGCATTTCCCGAATGTGCCAATGTGGATTGGACAAATCGCATAGGGTCATCCAGATCATATCTAGATAGAGTATTTTGTAGAGAAATAGATAGGTCTAGCATAGGTTGTCCACAATTCAAGATAGTCAGCTACACGGACCACAAATTCGTGATCTGTATGCTTGACTTAGATAGCCTTCATAGACGAGGACCCGGCTACTGGAAGCTAAACGCGACCTTACCAGCGCGCATGGCCTACAGAGATCGAATTAGCGAACTAGTTAAGCGGGCATTGACGGGGGCCATCGTCAACAACAAGTGGTAGTTTGCTCTGAAAAGAGCAATTAGAATAGAGTCCATTAGGTTTAGTAAGGCTTTAGCAATAGAGAAAAATAGAGCAGAGGGAGAATTAGTTAGAAAATTAGACGAGGTGCTTAGCAAAGGCATCGCGACCGACGTACTTGCGGCGAAATTGGCCCTTGACCAATTCTTCAATGCAAAGCACGAAGGCTGCGTTGTCAGAGCTAATGTGCGTGCTCTCAGACACGAGGGAACGAAAGCCGTTCAATGGGGACGAAAGCCGTTCAATGGGCCCGAATGGCGGAGGAGCGTCGTGGCAACAAAGCCACGATCCGGTCTATGGTGGACCACGACGGGCGCATGCTACTCGATCCCGGGCAAATGTGTGAAGATTTTCAGCGACACTTCGCTCAGTTGTTCGGGGGCAGCGGCGGGCCGGATAGAAAGATGGATTAGTATCTACCTCGACGGACTGCCGCGGCTCTCGGCCTCTGAGGCGGAGTGTTGATAAAAGCCGATAACAGCCGCAGAAGTACGGGGAGCAATGACTAGCTGCACAAGGGGTAAATCGCCTGGTTTGGATAGTCTGCCCTATGAACTTTACGTACAGATGCCAGACTTGTTCGGAGGCCTCTTGGCGGACGTCTACTGCAACTGGCAACAGAACGGGATAATTCCCAGCTCTATAAGCCAGGGAGCTGTGGTGCTTCTGAGAAAGGATCCGAACAAGGGGGATAACATAGATAATTTTAGGCCCATAACACTGCTAAACACAGAGTTTAAGATTTTGGCCAAGGTGCTAGCAAAGAGGTTGGCGCTTGTCGTTGGTGGTCTGGTGGGAGAGGCGCAGACATGCGCCATTCCCAACAGATCCATCCACGACAACCTCCACCTCATGCGATACATCGTAGAGAGGGTAGCTAGGGAACCTGGCACGGGTGGGTCCTTGATCAATTTAGATCAGTCGAAAGCTTTCGATAGGGTCGACCATCATTACCTAGCGGCAGCCCTGAGGGCGGCTGGCTTTGGGCCCGTCTTCAGAGGCTGGATCGCTGCGATGCACAGCGACATCTGCTCTGTCGTGAGAGTGAACGGTCACCTTTCGGAACCGTTCAACATCATGCGCTCGTTCCGCCAAGGATGTCCCCCCCCGTCCCTCTTGTACGTATTGACTCTCGAGCCATTACTGCACAAACTGGAGACTTTGAGGGGGGTCCCGCGCGAACAAGGATGCGGAAGATCCGTGTCATCATATGCGGACGATGTCACCGTAGTGGTGTCGAATGTCAAACACATCGAGACGATCGGCATTACACTAAGAGAGTACGAAGCGGTGACAGGAGCAATGATCAACCAGGAAAAGTCAGTGGGCCTGCAGCTCGGCACCTGGATAGGCAGGTCCATGCCGTCCAACAGCGTCGTCGGGCGCTGGACGGACGGACCAGTTAAATTGCTCGGGGTCTGGTTCGGTGCGGATCTCCAGACGGACAAAAACTGGGATAAGGTGACGAATAGGGTGGCTTCTCTCATCCAGAAATGGGCAGAGAGGAAGCTATCCCTGAAAGGTCGAGCGGAGGTGGCTAACGCGTATATCGCGTCCGTTATCTACTACCGCCTGACCGTCGTACCTTGTCCTAAGCCCCGCCTGACTGCGCTGGAGCGTTTGCTCTTTCGCTTTTTGTGGAAGGGACGCGCTCTGATGGTCAGCGGTCCATCTGCTGTCAACACCCGCTATATGGAGGGTTGGGAATGCCGTGGCTGATGATGCGCAGACACGCGCTCAGGCTACGAGATCTCCACCTCTTCCTCGACGGTGATCAGGTGTGGTCTCCGTTTGCTAGACGCGTCTTTCCCCAGCTCTTCTCCTTGACGGAGCTGCAGTCTTGGGTCAAGCGAAGACCGAGAGGGAGCGCTTGGAGACTGGAATGTCTTCAGGCGCTCACAGCCCTCGACCAATCGGGCAATGTGATCGGTGGAAATTCCACCTTGGCGTTCTATAGAGTATTAGTGGAGGGGAAGAGCGACGACGTACTTGGGGAAACTCTAGGCGTCGACGAAAATCAACTAGCCAATCTCTTCGGAAGAACTTTCGGGCCGGGGCCTATGGACAACTTCCAGAAATCCCTGGCCTGGCAGTGCTACCGAGGAGCTTTGCCAGTTCGGGATAAACCCTACAATCATGGAGGTGCCGTCAGCCGGGCATGTCCGAGATGCGCGCAGGGCGACGAAAACGTCCTGCACGCACTCGTCCAGTGTCCGAGCATTGACATGTGGGTTTATGTCGAACACCTGCTGTCGCGTGTAGGACGGATCCAGCTATCAGCAGGGTCCATCGTGAGGATTGCCCCGCCCTCCTCCTTTAGCCGGGAAGGGCAGGCAGTTTTTATCTGTCTGGTGGTCATGGCGAAAGAGATAGTATGGTGGACACGTTTGAAAGGGCTGAAGACGAGCACTTACCTCTTCGGTGATGCCCTGATTAACATTTTCAAATTTCATTTGAAAAAGAAAATCAGGTTAGAGAGGGAAGTGCTCTCTTCCCAGCATTTTGTTGAAAGATGGGTGAGAGAGGCAAGTATGGCCCGAATGAATGGGCCTTCTCTGAATATGTGTCTGTAAATTAAAGGTGGAAAACTGGGAGAGGGCACTTGCCCTGGTGATCAGGGTCACTGTGGTCTTTTAATGGGCTTTCTCCACAAATGTCCCTCGGAAGTCTCCCCCCTATTGGGGAATTTTTCTTTGTTATTTTATTACATCCTCTGTTTTCTTTTACACGCAGAAATGCCCATTTGTACCGTCCTGTATTGTCCTGTACTGTCCTTAATGTCTACTTTATGTAAACCCTTGTGGTTAATAAAGAAAACATTATTATTATTATTATTATTATTATTATTATTAAATATTATTATTATTGTAAGAGATAGGATAGTTACTGAAATCAACAAAATAGAATCTGTAAACTTCTTGATAGACAATGCAGAAAGTGTATTGTTAAAACTATATTTAGAATAATAGTAGTAGTAGCAATGTCTCTCACACACACACGCCTACAAATAAGATGAGGAAGAAACAAATAAATTTAACAAAGACTTGTCATATAAATATATATATATATATATATATATATATATATATATATATATATACACACACACTCAAAACAACAATAAATGAAACATTAAACTGTCAAAGACATCGTCAATAAGAAAAAAGACCTAAACAAACACCAATAGAAAAAAGCCCAACATTAAAGCATTAATCAGTGATGAGGCACTAATGAATTATTGGATTATTTCCTTTCCTATACATACATACAAATATATGTGTGTGTGTGTGTGTGTGTGTGTGTGTGTGTGTGTGATTGCTTGTATGTGTAAGTATGTATGAATATGTATATGTGTGTGAGTATATATCTATATATATATATAACCACCTATCCACATTGCTACCTCCTCATCCTTTACTCCCTCTCCCTTCTCCAGCTCACTTTTAGAGGTATCAATTGATTTTCTTCCTATTTTCCCTGACAACAGTGATTTAGTAGAGAGCCAGCAGCATGAAAACTAACACAAGCAGAATCTGAAACAACAACTTGTCAAATGTTTGCTTATCATATATGTATGTTTATATATATATATATATATATATATATATATATATATATATATATATATATATATATATATATATATATATAGCCAGGGAGTGTAACTTTCAGTTACCGTAGATTCACCCGGGTGAGCACTCGATGTTTAGATTCACTTCAGTGTCGTGGTGTAGAGCTATACAGAGTGTATTATAGTTAAATAAGATAACAAGGATGATTGGTTACTCCTTCATTACGTTTATTGTTTGGTGACGCGCGTTTCGCAACTGATCAGCTCAAAGTTCGATGTGTATCGATCTGACCCGACTCTGTAATCCGCGGCCTGTCAGACCCCTTGTAATGTTAATGGAACATGACTACATGCTGTATTATAAAGTCAGAAGTTCCTATGGTGGTCATTAAAGTTTGTTTCGATTGATGGATTAATTCATAGGGATGTTCTTGCCTGTAGTGTGTGTATGTGTGGAGGGGGGGGGGGTCGTGATAAGTTGGTGATGAGAGTCGCAGGTTGAAGTGGACGTGATGTGGGGGTGCTGGTTGTTGGTAGACAGTTTGGCATGTTGATGTGGCTGAGTTTTGTGTGTGGTGTGTGTGTGTGTGTGTGTGTGGTGTTGCTGTTTGTGATAAAGATGAAAGGTTTCGGTGTTTATGATGGTGTGATGATTGTGTTCGTGGTTTCCTTTCCATAAGGAGATACATATATAGACACACTTAGTCTGACAGATACAATGCATACATACACATGTGTATATATATAGAGCCAGTGGAGATGGCGTTGTACAAATGTACTTACACACAGACACACACACATGCGTTGTTTAGGGAGGGATGATAAGTGTTGGTGATGTTGATGGTTGTGGAAGTATAGCGATGTGTCTGTTGGTGGCGGTGGTGGGAATGATGGGTGCGATATGATATGTATAAGATCTGATCTTACAATGGGTAACATGTTATAGAAGACAAATGTACTGAGATGAGAGACGGTGTGGTAAGGCAAAGGTGGTTATCCCTATGTTGAGTCAGGGTAAGGGGTTGGCCCTGCGCCGAATTTTTGTGCAGAGAAGGTGGCTATTCTGGTGTGTCTGCAGTTTATAATTATGTCAGACCTTGAGTTTATGGCCGATTTCTATTTAATGATTTTGGCCGCCTCGGCTAGGCATAACCTGCAGTGGTTTCTGTCATTGGGGAGTTGGGCCACACATCTTTTAACTGACCATTTGATCTGGTATTCAATGTTCTTGTCTTTGAGTTCCCAGATCAAGTCCGCCAATATTCTTTGGAATCATTTGGGGCTATGTTTGAAGGAGCTTCTGGGGTTATACCAGCGATCCTTAACGTAGTCGAAGTCGCCCCTATGTAGGAGTACTCTTATCGGCCAGATGTGACATTGCACCGGTAAATAATGTTTTTAACGAGGCACTCCCCGTTTAATGGGCTTTCTGCACGCTTTTTGCAGTTGCAGTTAGGGGTTATGGTTTTGTGTCCATGTTGTCGGTTGTTCATATTCTGTGTGGAGCTGGCACGTGGGTTGTTGTGTTGTGTCTTGTGTATGGTTTCGTTCTGGGTTGTGCTAGAGGTTGGTTGTGGTGCTATCATGTATCTGCGTATTTTTGTCCTATGTTTGTGTGATATTGTGTCGCCTAGATTTGGTGTTGTGGAGAAGGAGAATTTGACAGTGTGTCTATTAAAGAGCTTACACACACACATATATATATATATATAAGTATGTATGCATGTATGTATGTATATATGTCTGCATGTGTGTATCATTATCATTATTTAACGGTGGTCTGAGTTCAAATCCCGCCGAGGTTGACTTTGCCTTTCATCTTTACGGGGTCGATAAAATAAAGTACCAGTAATAAACTGGTTAATTGCTGGCCTTGTGCCTAAAGTAGAAACAATTATTTAATATTTTTTAAATGATCTCTCTCTCTTTATATATATAAATTATATATATATACATATATATATATATATATATATATATATATATATATATATATATATATATATATATATATATATATATATATATATTTATACATACACACATACACTGATATATGTGTGCGCGCTTGTGAGAGAGAGAGTGGATGTGTTTGAAAGTTGTATTATATTTCAAGAGATAATTTGTTTAGCCACGAATGTGTAAATGTTTTTGAAGAAATCTGCTGTGTTAATAAGGCATGAGAATTTGTCAAGTCAGTTTGGACAACAATTTTCCTAACAGGATGAAACAAATAACTAATATAGAAATATAATGATGTTAATGCTAACAATTATCTCTATCTCTGTCAGAGAAATACAGAACATAGAATAAAATAGATTATAGATTTGTGTTTCCATGTTTTCACAAGTGAAAACTTTATAATTCTTAATAGGAAGATTTAAGAATTTGTATAGTGTATGATCATCATCATCATCTTTATCATTATTTTACATTCACTTTCTATGCTGGCATAAGTGAGAAGGGTTGCCAAGATCCATGACCAAATATTTTTGAACAGTCCATCTTGCTTATACATACCATATTTGACATGGTATTTCTGACTGGATGACCTTTCTTATTCCAACAATTTATAGAGTGGACTTGCTTCGTTTTTTCCTGACACCCACACTACCAATTTTTCATACAGACACAGAAATACATATATACATGCATGCATACTGAATGCATAAAGCCATAAAAGGTAAAAGAGTGGTCTTGACAGACTGAAAAAATGGTGTTAGCTGTAAGCAATACACTGCAGTTGGTGAGCAGCTGGTCACCTATATACTTAACTATGGGAGAAGCGGAATATAAAGAAAACTTCCATATGTTCTTTGTCAGGAGAATCAGAGGCATGAAGTGTTTCAGATTGCAGCACAGCTTACTAGTGAACATCAACACTTTGTTGCATTTGGATTGATAGCAGTATACTTGCTCTCACTGATATTGAGAAGAACGAGATGAGAGAGAAAAATGCATAGGAAAGAGATGGGATGCAGTGACGAAACCCAAAGGAAGGCCCCAAACATCCAGGTTGACAGCAGTAAGATAGATAAATCAATTAAGAATATGAAGACTGGTATAGTTTACAAAGTGCTGAAAATATGTGACAGTACAATATACACAAAATATATATTTATACAAAATATACACAAGCATATTAAACCAGGTAGTACAGGATGGTGTTATACCCAAATATTTACATAGCACATTTGTTAGAGTGTCAAACAAAGTACATTGGGGTATTTGTTATTGTTCTTTAGATTCTAAGTTGAAACATAAGGCCAACTAAATGAACTATTCCTTTAAATCTTTTGACAACAATCTACCAAAATGTTCCTTCAGTTCTCTGAGGTAAAAATACCCAATTTAAAGGATTCTTATTTAAATGAAACTCTGCAACATAATTTTATAGGATAACGACTACATATATTGGAATATAAGCCAAGGAATATACAATCAAAACATCGATGGTAAAATGGTGTCAGCTGATATGGGGCCAATATTTTGAAGATTTTCACTAACTTCAAATTCTACATAAATATGCTGCATAAATATCTGGAGTTATTATTTCACAATTAAACGGTTTTCCTACATTTACTACACCTCCGTTGGTGTTAAAAATGCATTTCATTGAAAATAGTCCCAGACAAAGTTTTAGAATTTGAACTGTTTAATACATAAATACCCCTTACACATGTGTACACACATATATATGTTTTAACTGACAATAAATATGTTTCTTTCAATCTTACCTCTGATTTTATTTTAATCCTCTGGCTCTCTTTCTCTCTTTATCCTGCTCTGCCTTTTCTCTCTCACACACATACTGTCTCTCCCTCTCTCTTCTAGTCTATGAATTCCCATATAAAGTTATCTCATTCAATCTCTTGCTTTTGAGTGGCCGGAAGTAAACTAAAATTTGAGAAACTTGTTGCAACTTAAAGTAATAAAAACACTTTACGTAATAGAGTTCTGAAACAAAAAAAAACTTTCCTCTAAATCACATTTAAAACATCAAAATATTAAAACTTCATAAATATATTTTATACTTATGAGAATTTCAAAACAACCACATCTAAACATTATGTGTTGATTAGTTGTCTCAGATGATAAATGGGATGTGGATTTTTGCCCATTTCTCAGACATAAAATAGGAAGGTGGGGACGAGTAACATTTTGATTGACTTAGATTTTTGTATATACGATACTTGTTAAATCATTTTACAAATACCATCCTAATATTGAAATAATTAATAATTTTAATAGATGTAATGATTAATTAAAATACACAGTATTTCATTATGAATATGATAACAAAATTGTTAAGGGTTCAATGTGATTATATTTTGAAACATACATTGGTCACACTCAAAGGTGAATGACACAAAAGAGAAAAATTGAAATTTAGACACATCATTCATTATCTCCTATGGAAAATACGTTTGTTTCAGTTTTCTTTTCTTGTAATCTCAAGTAATGCATACAATCCAATAGTGCATATTGTTTATCTCATTAATTCTTATTTAACACAATCACTGTCATTGACCATATTAATTTAAGCTCTAAGGCCTAATAGCCAATGGAACGCATTGACACATTTCTGCTTTATCTGTTTCTTCACAAAGAGCTTAAAACATAAAATCAAAGAATTTAAATAATTAATTGTTCTGCAATTATTTTTCTCTGTTTTCATTCCTGGGGCCATTTGGATATACACACACACTTATGTATGTGTATATATATATACATACATATTACATGGCTCGGAAATATTCCCTTCTTTGAGCTATTTAATTGTAAAAGATATGATAATAAAATTGTTAAGGTTTCAATGAGATTATATTTTGAAACATACATTGGTCACACTCAAAGGTGAATGACACAAAAGAGAAGAATTGAAATTTAGACACCTCATTCATTAGCTCCTATGGAAATACGTTTGTTTCAGTTTTCATTTCTTGTAATCTCAAGTAATGCATACAATCCAATAGTGCATATTCTTTACCGCATTAATTCATATTTATAACTCAATATTTGATACGTTGAGCTAATTTTAGTCCCATAAAACCGATTGCTATTTTTAGCGGCACGAGTATAGGACAAGGTAGGCGCTGGGACACATGTGCGTTCAACAACACGTATTTCTCAGTCTTCTTAAGTATTCTGAAGTGATTGATACAAATTTTCATGGATACCCGCAGAAGAGCATAGGAATAGTAACTTTCACTTAATTGTTGCGAAACAAATTTAGAATTTGTCCGGGTATCATAGCCATTGCCAATATAGGTTTGTTATTTTTATTGATTTATTATTTTAAATCGAGACAGGCAAATCATATTATGTTAAATTAGTATTTTTCAACCTAGCTAACGTGGTCATTTGCAATTCGAACACATGTATAATTGTATAGGTGTTCATCCCTCATATATTCATTTATATTACACGGCTCAGAAATATTCCCTTCTTTGCGCTATTAAATTGTAAAAGACTATTTCGAGTTTATAACTCAATATTTTATATATATATATATATATATATATATATATATATATATATATATATATATATATATATATAAGACACTTGCCCAAGACAGCACTTTGTGGAATTAGACACTGGCCTACATGATTGTGAAGTAAACGTTTTACCCACAAACCCATGCCAGGTATGAATCCATTTACAAATATATTTTTACTGAAATACACTTTCTGTGTGTTCTTTGTTGATTTGATAAATGGCCAAGAATTTTGAAGGATTTAGTATTTTTTATTCTATTAAGCTGATGTATATACACAAGTATAGTCACACATATGAAGGAGTCAACTGCAGTAGGGATTCTCTAATTATATAGGTTAATATTTCTTTATCTTATTTGCATTTCCCATATATATATATGTGTGTCTTTGTGTAAGTGTTTCCTGTCAGACAGAGCCCAACATGTTATCATCTAAGAAGTAAAATCAAGCCCAGCCAAAGAAAATAGTGGTGTGCCACAAAGTACTGTGATCGGCTTACTTCTATTCCTCATCTACATTAACCCTTTACCATTTACATTTCTCTATATATACTATTGTATTTTTACAGTACACACTTTATTTTACATAATTATCTTACATAATATCGAATCTATGAGATTTTGATACTATTTATTTTGAGAACAATACCTTGACATAAGTCTGAGTGGCTGGTTACAGCCGGTTTGATAAGAGAGAGGTGAGAGAATTCTGGCCGGATACGGCCGTTTTAAATGCTAAAGCGTTAATGACATTACTGACATAATGAAGCACAGCAACATAAGAATCTTTGCAGATGATTCTAAGCTCCAGAAGGTCATCAATGAAGTGGGTGACTGGACATGTCTTCAGTCAGACCTATTGGCAGTTATCCAATGGGTCGAAAAGAGGCTTGGGAGTAATTGTGGACAAGAACATAAGCTGGGCCACTCATATAAACAGTAAAGTTGACATGGCCCGCAGAATGTGTTCCTGGATTCTCAGAACCTTCCAGTCGAACCACACTATTATCCTTATCTTCATTTTTGCCTGGCTCCACCTTGAATACTGTTTTCCACTGTGGTCTCCCCTCTTCGAAACAAATATCATGAAAATTGAAGCTTCTCAAGCGTCAATCACAAACAAAATAGATGGCATGACAGGTCTTGACTATTGGGGTTGACTAAAATCTCAAACTTTATTCTCCCTAACGTCGCTGTAAGTGTTACATCATCTTCATGATGTGGAAAATATACCATCATCATAGCCCAAATGATGTAAATGCGCGTAACAGGTTGATACTCAATAAATATCTTTTATATGTAAACGAAAAATCCTCGTTTTTTTCTATTATATGTATATATATATATATATATATATATATATATATATATATATATATATATATATATATATATACACATACCTACATATATGTTTATACGTAGCTGTATATGATAAACACTCACTAAATTGAAATTTTGTTCGCTTAAAGAAAAAGTAGACAAAAAGCTATTGGAAATGGTTAGTGACAGAATAAGAGATGGAACAATTTTCAAGCAATTAAAAATGAATTTCCAATGAATTAACATATTAGGAGAAAAAAAATAATCTGAATTTTACCTCAATAAGTGTTATTTGTATGGCTGCCCTTCTTACTTCTAAACAATTTGTCAAATACAAAATGAGTTGAGAACATTGATGGTTAAGCTTAAAGAAGGTAATTTAAATTTTTAATGAAATATGTGGAGTTAGATACATAAAAGCAATTTTGATTTTGATTCAAAATTTCTAGAGTTTTCATATCAAAAGCAAAATATTTCATCATAAATTATGAAAGAAAATTTTAAGTTTCAAACATCAGCTTAATAGAATAAAAACTACTAAATCCTTCAAAATTCTTGACCATTTATCAAATCAACAAAGAACACACAGAAAGTGTATTTCAGTAAAAATATATTTATAAATGGATTCATATCTGGCATGGGTTTACGGGTAAAACGTTTACTTCACAATCATGTAGGCCAGTGTCAAATCCCACAAAGTGGTGTCTTGGGCAAGTGTCTTTATCAGAGACTCAAGTAAATCCAAGTCTTATAAGTAAAATTTGGTTAGCAGAAGCCTATCAGATGAATTATACTTGTAATTCATAGATCAAGCCTTGTAACACTGTATTACTGATTCAGTTTGGGAATCAATTCTAAGGGTGCACGTGACTATAAAATACACAGTTAACTTGTTAATTGAATGATCAAGCAGATATTTCAGTTAGCTGAAGAACTAAAAGCACACTGTCGAAATAAATGGAGGGTCCATCACTGTAGTTATTCTCTGCACCCAGAATGATATTAATCAGAATCGATTCCAGGTATCTCAGTTGATATAAAGGGGTGATGATGATGGAAGTATTGTAGAATATTGGAGGCTCTGGTATTGATTGTTTTCCTCATTTATGCACTGAATACATGGATACAAGATACATATCTCTACTACCTTCAGTTTTCATTCTGATAGATTTGATTTTTTTACTACACAATTGAGTGCTTAGCTGCAGGAAAGTCATCTTGCTGATGTGGTTACAACACTTTGCAAATATATAAATTCTTGAAAATAGATGCAAAATAGAAAATATAAACAATAATATTTGTAGTTCGTGTTATTCTTTCCTTATTTTATGTATGTTTTCAGATTCATGTAGGCTTTCAGTTTATGTCGTTTTTATGTTTTGTCTTTTAAGACAGAAACACAGTTTCATTCACAACTTTTTTTTATATTTCAATGTTTCTTTTTTAGCTTTTTAATATACTTAGTCAGAAGAGAAGTGTTGTGCCCATGAACATTTTCAAGACCTTAAAGAAATGACGCAAAAATATTTGCTTAATGTGAGAATGGCAAAGTATGGGTGATCTGAAGAAGAAACTGGCTATAAGAAGAATCAGAATTAGAGTGCAGGAAAGGAGACTGCATTGGCATGGACATGTGATGTGCATGGATGTTGATTGCTAGGTGATGAAGTTCCACCATATCCGAGTAGAGAGAAGATGTGGTAGAGGAAGACCAAGGAAGACCTGGATAGAAGCGGTGAGGGCAAATCTCAGATTGCAAGAGTTCACAGCTGAGATGACAAAAGAACTAGACAAGTGGGAGAGATGCTATACAGAGAATTACCTTTCCAACCCATGCAAGCATGGAACAACAGTCGTAAAATGATGAGGATGATGATGGTGATGATGATATATTTCACAGAGTGAGAAAGAAATACAGATAGAGTGTCAGAAAGATATATATAAATAATGAAATAAATATATATATATATATATATATATATATATATATATACTTCGGTTAATAGGAGTTAGGTATTGTATACCCGTGTCCCATTAAGGTATTGAATCCAACCACCGACAACATAGTTGGATGACCGATAATCACACCAAACCGGAGTACTGTGATCCTTGTGATTTTGAGATATACAACCACTGACACTCTTACGAAGACCAGAAAACCATACTCCATAATATTGAACCAAGTGATTGATTTGCGCGACCAAAATAACACCACACACATATTGAACTAGGAATATTGGATCCTCCGTCAATGTCTGGGTGAGCAAAAGTAGATCTCTATCTGCATTGGAATTTACGAACTTGTGCATCTGCTGTGGTGTCAAAAACAAACGCACATGACCGCACGGATGAACAATGGACTATACCACGTGGCTTGAACCTGCAGGTGAATTGAAGGATGTGTAACTCTGATATACAGATTGTTTATTATTAGGATGTATAAACTTGACATAACTATTATCATCTTATATTCTCTCAAATAATCACATTTGATTATATTTCTCTATCCCGTTTTCTCCCCCTATATTTATAATATTTTTATTTGAAAAGATCGGTTTTTTTTTACATTGTGTTTCCCCTCCTAATACTTGCTTATATTTCTTTATATATTCTCTATATATTTTTTATATATATTTTTTATCTTTATTCTTATTTTCACTTTTATCCTCCTTTATTCTTACTTTTATACCTTATTATAGTGTAATCTTCCCCATGCCTTATTATACATTATTAATTATAGATTATTATTATTACTCTTTTTCCATTTCTAATTACCTCCTCCATTATATATATATTGTATGCCTTTTGTGTGTGTGTAGCCTCTGCACACCCTCTGCACCCTACTATCGACGCCACCCCATCTATGGCTCAACTAACCACTCGACTCCCGGGAATGAATATGACCCCAGCTAGTAAAAAAGGACACAAACCCCACCCTCCCGCACCAAAATTAAAATTAGACTTATCGTCCCCTGCTTTTGCTCTTTACTCTCTTTACTCTTTGTTCTTGAATGTTTGGTTGGTAGAGTCCATAACACCAATCAAACCCCTTTTATAGCTCTGACGAATCCTACGGTTACATAAGGAAGAAACATTGTAAGCCAATAAAAATCTTTTGATGTTGTAGACGCTCTTGTGTTCTTTATCATATATATATATATATATATATATATACATATATATATATATATATATATATATATACATACATATATATATATATATACATACATATATATATATATATATACATATATTAATATGCATGAGTATACACCATTTTGGTCACACACAAGTATTTATATGCATACTAGCATGTAAACATATATATATATATATATATATATATATATATATATATATATATATATATATGTGTGTGTGTGTGTGTGTGTTTACATGCTAGTATGCATATAAATACTTGTGTGTGACCAAAATGGTGTATACTCATGCATATTAATATATGTATATATTTACACATTTGCATAAGTACATATGCATACATGCATACATGCACCCCCCCACACACACACACCCACACACACAAATACACACACACACACACACAATTTAGCCGGAGAATGATCAGTTTTGTTATTATTATTGCTATTTTATTGTTTCTTATATCATCTGACTACGCGATTAATAGTTTAGCCATTTATTGATTTATGCTTATTTTTTCTTTATCTAAAAATATTAAAATATTTAACAAATGTGATTTAGCTGTTTTATTTTTTCTCAAAATAACAGGAATTATAATTTGAGAATTTTAATGTGTATAAACTAAAAATATAATTTTCAAAAAGTAAATAAAATAAAATTTTAAAAATATATATGATATGTATGTATATATATATATTATATATATACATTTAATTTAAATATATAATAGATAATGTATTGAAACTGCTAGTAATTTAAATTTCATAAGAAACTATTCTATAATGTGCACTAGATGTATTTATCTGGGTCAGAATTATCATCTTTACATATATTACTTTAATGATAATGGAGATGCTCCATGATTCACAGCCATAAAGACAGATTCAACTGATTTGTAAAGATAAGAACTACACACTCATTTCCTCTCAATGGTTTCTACCTTCTTAGGTTTCTCAGTTATACATTGTGACTCACAGAAACAGAGATTGAACATAAATATATAATGTACATTCTATAATATTGTGTGTGGAAGTGTGGATGCCATAATCAACAGTATCTAGAGCATATCTAAGAGCTGCTGGGTGCCTGATCCCAGCTTATGAAGCCAGAATATATCACTAGTATGTTTCATGATAATGCCAGTTGGAAGAGAACTGTAGCCATGTGTGCAGCATCCAAAACAGGTTGGTGATAATGATGATGATTGTCATCATTAAAACTTTATGGTCTGATTTAAAAAAAAAAAAATTTTACATGGAAGGTGTAGTACCACCACATACATGTTCCTTGATATATTTAGTAGAGTCCCAATTTTGCAAACATTTGGACAAAATCTTTGCTTTGAGAATATCTTCCTAATTCGTTCCAACCTACACATAATGGATATCATGTTTTAGTCTTACTTCATTAGTTTGCTGGGGACTGAAAAGATGATGATTCTACATATGTGTGTGTATTTGTGCATGTAGAAACTATGTCAAGCAAAGGGTTAAGATAACTTTATGAAAAAAATGGACCTAGTACACTCTGTAAAGTGTTTAAATTTATGAAGGGAACTCAGCTGTAGAAAGGACAACAAAACTGGAATTTATGTAAGACATGGCCTTCAGTCCATCTAAGAGGAATGTAGCTCTAATTAAGTACTGCCAACTCAAGCCAGCATTGAAACCTAAAGTAAAATGATGTTGAAATGGATGGTGATGATAACATGTGCATATGTGTGCGTATGTCTGTTCTCAAATACTGAAACATATTTATAAAGGTGAAAACCATTAACAAAATAAAACATAGATTAGCCTGCAGCTCCAAACCAAATTTTGTTAAAACTAATCTAAATTTTGCTAGTAGACCTACTTAGAGTCTGAAACAAATGTATTATTTACTTTTAGCAAAGTTTGAATGTTACTACTATTAATAATAATAACTCTTAGTGAGTCAAACTTAATAATTTACAGAAACAGCTATTTGGTTTTGACACTATATATATATATATATATATATATATATATATATATATATATATATATATATCATCATCATCGTCACAGTTTAACATAATATTTTATTATCTATTTATAATGACATTATAAATATAAATTTAGCGAGAATTGCATTTCGGCGCGTAGAAATTGGCGAAACGCAACTTCTGTGTTGTGCAGACAAGCGCTCCATGGATATGAAGATACCAGAGCTATAAACATAAGTTAAAATGGTCATACAAACTGAGACGATGGTTAAGAAGCCATTAACCACCTTAGCCAAAAAAGCGAACAAGCTAAACGGGTCAAACAAAATAAGATATGATTGAAATAGTTACCCAGACTCTCGGGGGAGATGGAATACTCCGATATTTGGGTTTCTGCAACACCTAAATCAATAATACTGTCTGCTTATAAAAAAATAAGCTTTTGGTATAATGATCGGACAAGGCATCGCTTTCTCAACAGGCATTTTGCTCTTCGTGTGCCAGAATCTCACAGGTTATGAAAGCACATGTGAGGTGCTAAGGGGAGGAAACCTCTATTTTGGCCAGTGAATTGAGCATGTATAGTTATTGCGAAACATTTGCAAAAACAGCACAAGACGAATTAAGCTCTCGACCGAGTTGTTTTTAAAATAAACTTAAGCGATTGATCAGTCAATAGAGTTAACTAAAAAGCCAAATAAAATTAACTGGTTAATCGCTTGACTTGGGAGATTAATTAATACAAATATAAATTTAGCGAGAATCGCATTTCGGCGGGTAGAAATTGGTGAAACGCAACTTCTGTATTGTGCAAACAAGCGCTCCATGGATATGAAGATACCAGAGCTATAAACATAAGTTAAAATGGTCATATATATAATATATATATATATTATATATAATATAATATATCATAAATTGAGTATTAAAATAAATGTAGAAAGATTGCTTCAATTTCCATTATAATATGCATTCATATCTTCAAACCCATGAGATTCTGTTTTAGATCACACAGCCTGGCATTATCACCATCATTTAATGGCCATTTTCAACACTAGCTTGGGTTAGGTGAGCAGATCCATTGTAAGATAAGCCAGGTCGGAGAATGGTGTTTGGCTCACACAAACCGATTTTGGCTTAGAAGTGAGGCCGAACTAGACAAGTGGGAGAGATGCTATACAGAGAATTACCTTTCCAACCCATGCAAACAAGGAACAACAGTCGTAATATGATGAGGATGATGATGGTGATGATGATATATTTCAGAGTGTAAGAAAGAAATACAGATAGGGAGTCAGAAAGATATATATAAATAATGAAATAAACATATATATATATATATATATATATTGGAATAAATGCTCTGAAATAGCGATATATATGTGAATATAGACATAGAATATTCGAAAATATTCTGTATGTTTATAATAAACATTTTGAAGACCTAATCGCTATAGAATAGAATACGTCACGTATTACAATTAGATTCTCGATAAAAGCAAGGGAAGTAATCTACGCGTTTCATTCTTGTTAGAAATCATCAGGACTACATATCCAGTGCTTTTATCGAGAATGACACAGCTAGAGACTTATAGAATACTTAGCTGTGTACAGGAACTGGTTTGAAAGAGCGGTTGCCGGTCCGGCAGAAATTAGAAATTGGAATAAATGCTCTGAAATAGCGATATATATGTGAATATAGACATAGAATATTCGAAAATATTCTGTATGTTTATAATAAACATTTTGAAGACCTAATCGCTATAGAATAGAATACGTCACGTATTACAATTAGATTCACGATAAAAGCAAGGGAAGTAATCTACGCGTTTCATTCTTGTTAGAAATCATCAGGACTACATATCCAGTGCTTTTATCGAGAATGACACAGCTAGAGACTTATAGAATACTTAGCTGTGTACAGGAACTGGTTTGAAAGAGCGGTTGCCGGTCCGGCAGAAATTAGAAATTGGAATAAATGCTCTGAAATAGCGATATATATGTGAATATAGACATAGAATATTCGAAAATATTCTGTATGTTTATAATAAACATTTTGAAGACCTAATCGCTATAGAATAGAATACGTCACGTATTACAATTAGATTCTCGATAAAAGCAAGGGAAGTAATCTACGCGTTTCATTCTTGTTAGAAATCATCAGGACTACATATCCAGTGCTTTTATCGAGAATGACACAGCTAGAGACTTATAGAATACTTAGCTGTGTACAGGAACTGGTTTGAAAGAGCGGTTGCCGGTCCGGCAGAAATTAGAAATTGGAATAAATGCTCTGAAATAGCGATATATATGTGAATATAGACATAGAATATTCGAAAATATTCTGTATGTTTATAATAAACATTTTGAAGACCTAATCGCTATAGAATAGAATACGTCACGTATTACAATTAGATTCTCGATAAAAGCAAGGGAAGTAATCTACGCGTTTCATTCTTGTTAGAAATCATCAGGACTACATATCCAGTGCTTTTATCGAGAATGACACAGCTAGAGACTTATAGAATACTTAGCTGTGTACAGGAACTGGTTTGAAAGAGCGGTTGCCGGTCCGGCAGAAATTAGAAATTGGAATAAATGCTCTGAAATAGCGATATATATGTGAATATAGACATAGAATATTCGAAAATATTCTGTATGTTTATAATAAACATTTTGAAGACCTAATCGCTATAGAATAGAATACGTCACGTATTACAATTAGATTCTCGATAAAAGCAAGGGAAGTAATCTACGCGTTTCATTCTTGTTAGAAATCATCAGGACTACATATCCAGTGCTTTTATCGAGAATGACACAGCTAGAGACTTATAGAATACTTAGCTGTGTACAGGAACTGGTTTGAAAGAGCGGTTGCCGGTCCGGCAGAAATTAGAAATTGGAATAAATGCTCTGAAATAGCGATATATATGTGAATATAGACATAGAATATTCGAAAATATTCTGTATGTTTATAATAAACATTTTGAAGACCTAATCGCTATAGAATAGAATACGTCACGTATTACAATTAGATTCTCGATAAAAGCAAGGGAAGTAATCTACGCGTTTCATTCTTGTTAGAAATCATCAGGACTACATATCCAGTGCTTTTATCGAGAATGACACAGCTAGAGACTTATAGAATACTTAGCTGTGTACAGGAACTGGTTTGAAAGAGCGGTTGCCGGTCCGGCAGAAATTAGAAATTGGAATAAATGCTCTGAAATAGCGATATATATGTGAATATAGACATAGAATATTCGAAAATATTCTGTATGTTTATAATTAATATTTTGAAGACCTAATCGCTATAGAATAGAATACGTCACGTATTACAATTAGATTCTCGATAAAAGCAAGGGAAGTAATCTACGCGTTTCATTCTTGTTAGAAATCATCAGGACTACATATCCAGTGCTTTTATCGAGAATGACACAGCTAGAGACTTATAGAATACTTAGCTGTGTACAGGAACTGGTTTGAAAGACCGGTTGCCGGTCCGGCAGAAATTAGAAATTGGAATAAATGCTCTGAAATAGCGATATATATGTGAATATAGACATAGAATATTCGAAAATATTCTGTATGTTTATAATAAACATTTTGAAGACCTAATCGCTATAGAATAGAATACGTCACGTATTACAATTAGATTCTCGATAAAAGCAAGGGAAGTAATCTACGCGTTTCATTCTTGTTAGAAATCATCAGGACTACATATCCAGTGCTTTTATCGAGAATGACACAGCTAGAGACTTATAGAATACTTAGCTGTGTACAGGAACTGGTTTGAAAGAGCGGTTGCCGGTCCGGCAGAAATTAGAAATTGGAATAAATGCTCTGAAATAGCGATATATATGTGAATATAGACATAGAATATTCGAAAATATTCTGTATGTTTATAATTAATATTTTGAAGACCTAATCGCTATAGAATAGAATACGTCACGTATTACAATTAGATTCTCGATAAAAGCAAGGGAAGTAATCTACGCGTTTCATTCTTGTTAGAAATCATCAGGACTACATATCCAGTGCTTTTATCGAGAATGACACAGCTAGAGACTTATAGAATACTTAGCTGTGTACAGGAACTGGTTTGAAAGAGCGGTTGCCGGTCCGGCAGAAATTAGAAATTGGAATAAATGCTCTGAAATAGCGATATATATGTGAATATAGACATAGAATATTCGAAAATATTCTGTATGTTTATAATAAACATTTTGAAGACCTAATCGCTATAGAATAGAATACGTCACGTATTACAATTAGATTCTCGATAAAAGCAAGGGAAGTAATCTACGCGTTTCATTCTTGTTAGAAATCATCAGGACTACATATCCAGTGCTTTTATCGAGAATGACACAGCTAGAGACTTATAGAATACTTAGCTGTGTACAGGAACTGGTTTGAAAGAGCGGTTGCCGGTCCGGCAGAAATTAGAAATTGGAATAAATGCTCTGAAATAGCGATATATATGTGAATATAGACATAGAATATTCGAAAATATTCTGTATGTTTATAATAAACATTTTGAAGACCTAATCGCTATAGAATAGAATACGTCACGTATTACAATTAGATTCTCGATAAAAGCAAGGGAAGTAATCTACGCGTTTCATTCTTGTTAGAAATCATCAGGACTACATATCCAGTGCTTTTATCGAGAATGACACAGCTAGAGACTTATAGAATACTTAGCTGTGTACAGGAACTGGTTTGAAAGAGCGGTTGCCGGTCCGGCAGAAATTAGAAATTGGAATAAATGCTCTGAAATAGCGATATATATGTGAATATAGACATAGAATATTCGAAAATATTCTGTATGTTTATAATAAACATTTTGAAGACCTAATCGCTATAGAATAGAATACGTCACGTATTACAATTAGATTCTCGATAAAAGCAAGGGAAGTAATCTACGCGTTTCATTCTTGTTAGAAATCATCAGGACTACATATCCAGTGCTTTTATCGAGAATGACACAGCTAGAGACTTATAGAATACTTAGCTGTGTACAGGAACTGGTTTGAAAGAGCGGTTGCCGGTCCGGCAGAAATTAGAAATTGGAATAAATGCTCTGAAATAGCGATATATATGTGAATATAGACATAGAACATTCGAAAATATTCTGTATGTTTATAATAAACATTTTGAAGACCTAATCGCTATAGAATAGAATACGTCACGTATTACAATTAGATTCTCGATAAAAGCAAGGGAAGTAATCTACGCGTTTCATTCTTGTTAGAAATCATCAGGACTACATATCCAGTGCTTTTATCGAGAATGACACAGCTAGAGACTTATAGAATACTTAGCTGTGTACAGGAACTGGTTTGAAAGAGCGGTTGCCGGTCCGGCAGAAATTAGAAATTGGAATAAATGCTCTGAAATAGCGATATATATGTGAATATAGACATAGAATATTCGAAAATATTCTGTATGTTTATAATAAACATTTTGAAGACCTAATCGCTATAGAATAGAATACGTCACGTATTACAATTAGATTCTCGATAAAAGCAAGGGAAGTAATCTACGCGTTTCATTCTTGTTAGAAATCATCAGGACTACATATCCAGTGCTTTTATCGAGAATGACACAGCTAGAGACTTATAGAATACTTAGCTGTGTACAGGAACTGGTTTGAAAGAGCGGTTGCCGGTCCGGCAGAAATTAGAAATTGGAATAAATGCTCTGAAATAGCGATATATATGTGAATATAGACATAGAATATTCGAAAATATTCTGTATGTTTATAATAAACATTTTGAAGACCTAATCGCTATAGAATAGAATACGTCACGTATTACAATTAGATTCTCGATAAAAGCAAGGGAAGTAATCTACGCGTTTCATTCTTGTTAGAAATCATCAGGACTACATATCCAGTGCTTTTATCGAGAATGACACAGCTAGAGACTTATAGAATACTTAGCTGTGTACAGGAACTGGTTTGAAAGAGCGGTTGCCGGTCCGGCAGAAATTAGAAATTGGAATAAATGCTCTGAAATAGCGATATATATGTGAATATAGACATAGAATATTCGAAAATATTCTGTATGTTTATAATAAACATTTTGAAGACCTAATCGCTATAGAATAGAATACGTCACGTATTACAATTAGATTCTCGATAAAAGCAAGGGAAGTAATCTACGCGTTTCATTCTTGTTAGAAATCATCAGGACTACATATCCAGTGCTTTTATCGAGAATGACACAGCTAGAGACTTATAGAATACTTAGCTGTGTACAGGAACTGGTTTGAAAGAGCGGTTGCCGGTCCGGCAGAAATTAGAAATTGGAATAAATGCTCTGAAATAGCGATATATATGTGAATATAGACATAGAATATTCGAAAATATTCTGTATGTTTATAATTAATATTTTGAAGACCTAATCGCTATAGAATAGAATACGTCACGTATTACAATTAGATTCTCGATAAAAGCAAGGGAAGTAATCTACGCGTTTCATTCTTGTTAGAAATCATCAGGACTACATATCCAGTGCTTTTATCGAGAATGACACAGCTAGAGACTTATAGAATACTTAGCTGTGTACAGGAACTGGTTTGAAAGAGCGGTTGCCGGTCCGGCAGAAATTAGAAATTGGAATAAATGCTCTGAAATAGCGATATATATGTGAATATAGACATAGAATATTCGAAAATATTCTGTATGTTTATAATAAACATTTTGAAGACCTAATCGCTATAGAATAGAATACGTCACGTATTACAATTAGATTCTCGATAAAAGCAAGGGAAGTAATCTACGCGTTTCATTCTTGTTAGAAATCATCAGGACTACATATCCAGTGCTTTTATCGAGAATGACACAGCTAGAGACTTATAGAATACTTAGCTGTGTACAGGAACTGGTTTGAAAGAGCGGTTGCCGGTCCGGCAGAAATTAGAAATTGGAATAAATGCTCTGAAATAGCGATATATATGTGAATATAGACATAGAATATTCGAAAATATTCTGTATGTTTATAATAAACATTTTGAAGACCTAATCGCTATAGAATAGAATACGTCACGTATTACAATTAGATTCTCGATAAAAGCAAGGGAAGTAATCTACGCGTTTCATTCTTGTTAGAAATCATCAGGACTACATATCCAGTGCTTTTATCGAGAATGACACAGCTAGAGACTTATAGAATACTTAGCTGTGTACAGGAACTGGTTTGAAAGAGCGGTTGCCGGTCCGGCAGAAATTAGAAATTGGAATAAATGCTCTGAAATAGCGATATATATGTGAATATAGACATAGAATATTCGAAAATATTCTGTATGTTTATAATAAACATTTTGAAGACCTAATCGCTATAGAATAGAATACGTCACGTATTACAATTAGATTCTCGATAAAAGCAAGGGAAGTAATCTACGCGTTTCATTCTTGTTAGAAATCATCAGGACTACATATCCAGTGCTTTTATCGAGAATGACACAGCTAGAGACTTATAGAATACTTAGCTGTGTACAGGAACTGGTTTGAAAGAGCGGTTGCCGGTCCGGCAGAAATTAGAAATTGGAATAAATGCTCTGAAATAGCGATATATATGTGAATATAGACATAGAATATTCGAAAATATTCTGTATGTTTATAATAAACATTTTGAAGACCTAATCGCTATAGAATAGAATACGTCACGTATTACAATTAGATTCTCGATAAAAGCAAGGGAAGTAATCTACGCGTTTCATTCTTGTTAGAAATCATCAGGACTACATATCCAGTGCTTTTATCGAGAATGACACAGCTAGAGACTTATAGAATACTTAGCTGTGTACAGGAACTGGTTTGAAAGAGCGGTTGCCGGTCCGGCAGAAATTAGAAATTGGAATAAATGCTCTGAAATAGCGATATATATGTGAATATAGACATAGAATATTCGAAAATATTCTGTATGTTTATAATTAATATTTTGAAGACCTAATCGCTATAGAATAGAATACGTCACGTATTACAATTAGATTCTCGATAAAAGCAAGGGAAGTAATCTACGCGTTTCATTCTTGTTAGAAATCATCAGGACTACATATCCAGTGCTTTTATCGAGAATGACACAGCTAGAGACTTATAGAATACTTAGCTGTGTACAGGAACTGGTTTGAAAGAGCGGTTGCCGGTCCGGCAGAAATTAGAAATTGGAATAAATGCTCTGAAATAGCGATATATATGTGAATATAGACATAGAATATTCGAAAATATTCTGTATGTTTATAATAAACATTTTGAAGACCTAATCGCTATAGAATAGAATACGTCACGTATTACAATTAGATTCTCGATAAAAGCAAGGGAAGTAATCTACGCGTTTCATTCTTGTTAGAAATCATCAGGACTACATATCCAGTGCTTTTATCGAGAATGACACAGCTAGAGACTTATAGAATACTTAGCTGTGTACAGGAACTGGTTTGAAAGAGCGGTTGCCGGTCCGGCAGAAATTAGAAATTGGAATAAATGCTCTGAAATAGCGATATATATGTGAATATAGACATAGAATATTCGAAAATATTCTGTATGTTTATAATAAACATTTTGAAGACCTAATCGCTATAGAATAGAATACGTCACGTATTACAATTAGATTCTCGATAAAAGCAAGGGAAGTAATCTACGCGTTTCATTCTTGTTAGAAATCATCAGGACTACATATCCAGTGCTTTTATCGAGAATGACACAGCTAGAGACTTATAGAATACTTAGCTGTGTACAGGAACTGGTTTGAAAGAGCGGTTGCCGGTCCGGCAGAAATTAGAAATTGGAATAAATGCTCTGAAATAGCGATATATATGTGAATATAGACATAGAATATTCGAAAATATTCTGTATGTTTATAATTAATATTTTGAAGACCTAATCGCTATAGAATAGAATACGTCACGTATTACAATTAGATTCTCGATAAAAGCAAGGGAAGTAATCTACGCGTTTCATTCTTGTTAGAAATCATCAGGACTACATATCCAGTGCTTTTATCGAGAATGACACAGCTAGAGACTTATAGAATACTTAGCTGTGTACAGGAACTGGTTTGAAAGAGCGGTTGCCGGTCCGGCAGAAATTAGAAATTGGAATAAATGCTCTGAAATAGCGATATATATGTGAATATAGACATAGAATATTCGAAAATATTCTGTATGTTTATAATAAACATTTTGAAGACCTAATCGCTATAGAATAGAATACGTCACGTATTACAATTAGATTCTCGATAAAAGCAAGGGAAGTAATCTACGCGTTTCATTCTTGTTAGAAATCATCAGGACTACATATCCAGTGCTTTTATCGAGAATGACACAGCTAGAGACTTATAGAATACTTAGCTGTGTACAGGAACTGGTTTGAAAGAGCGGTTGCCGGTCCGGCAGAAATTAGAAATTGGAATAAATGCTCTGAAATAGCGATATATATGTGAATATAGACATAGAATATTCGAAAATATTCTGTATGTTTATAATTAATATTTTGAAGACCTAATCGCTATAGAATAGAATACGTCACGTATTACAATTAGATTCTCGATAAAAGCAAGGGAAGTAATCTACGCGTTTCATTCTTGTTAGAAATCATCAGGACTACATATCCAGTGCTTTTATCGAGAATGACACAGCTAGAGACTTATAGAATACTTAGCTGTGTACAGGAACTGGTTTGAAAGAGCGGTTGCCGGTCCGGCAGAAATTAGAAATTGGAATAAATGCTCTGAAATAGCGATATATATGTGAATATAGACATAGAATATTCGAAAATATTCTGTATGTTTATAATAAACATTTTGAAGACCTAATCGCTATAGAATAGAATACGTCACGTATTACAATTAGATTCTCGATAAAAGCAAGGGAAGTAATCTACGCGTTTCATTCTTGTTAGAAATCATCAGGACTACATATCCAGTGCTTTTATCGAGAATGACACAGCTAGAGACATATAGAATACTTAGCTGTGTACAGGAACTGGTTTGAAAGAGCGGTTGCCGGTCCGGCAGAAATTAGAAATTGGAATAAATGCTCTGAAATAGCGATATATATGTGAATATAGACATAGAATATTCGAAAATATTCTGTATGTTTATAATAAACATTTTGAAGACCTAATCGCTATAGAATAGAATACGTCACGTATTACAATTAGATTCTCGATAAAAGCAAGGGAAGTAATCTACGCGTTTCATTCTTGTTAGAAATCATCAGGACTACATATCCAGTGCTTTTATCGAGAATGACACAGCTAGAGACTTATAGAATACTTAGCTGTGTACAGGAACTGGTTTGAAAGAGCGGTTGCCGGTCCGGCAGAAATTAGAAATTGGAATAAATGCTCTGAAATAGCGATATATATGTGAATATAGACATAGAACATTCGAAAATATTCTGTATGTTTATAATAAACATTTTGAAGACCTAATCGCTATAGAATAGAATACGTCACGTATTACAATTAGATTCTCGATAAAAGCAAGGGAAGTAATCTACGCGTTTCATTCTTGTTAGAAATCATCAGGACTACATATCCAGTGCTTTTATCGAGAATGACACAGCTAGAGACTTATAGAATACTTAGCTGTGTACAGGAACTGGTTTGAAAGAGCGGTTGCCGGTCCGGCAGAAATTAGAAATTGGAATAAATGCTCTGAAATAGCGATATATATGTGAATATAGACATAGAATATTCGAAAATATTCTGTATGTTTATAATAAACATTTTGAAGACCTAATCGCTATAGAATAGAATACGTCACGTATTACAATTAGATTCTCGATAAAAGCAAGGGAAGTAATCTACGCGTTTCATTCTTGTTAGAAATCATCAGGACTACATATCCAGTGCTTTTATCGAGAATGACACAGCTAGAGACTTATAGAATACTTAGCTGTGTACAGGAACTGGTTTGAAAGAGCGGTTGCCGGTCCGGCAGAAATTAGAAATTGGAATAAATGCTCTGAAATAGCGATATATATGTGAATATAGACATAGAATATTCGAAAATATTCTGTATGTTTATAATAAACATTTTGAAGACCTAATCGCTATAGAATAGAATACGTCACGTATTACAATTAGATTCTCGATAAAAGCAAGGGAAGTAATCTACGCGTTTCATTCTTGTTAGAAATCATCAGGACTACATATCCAGTGCTTTTATCGAGAATGACACAGCTAGAGACTTATAGAATACTTAGCTGTGTACAGGAACTGGTTTGAAAGAGCGGTTGCCGGTCCGGCAGAAATTAGAAATTGGAATAAATGCTCTGAAATAGCGATATATATGTGAATATAGACATAGAATATTCGAAAATATTCTGTATGTTTATAATAAACATTTTGAAGACCTAATCGCTATAGAATAGAATACGTCACGTATTACAATTAGATTCTCGATAAAAGCAAGGGAAGTAATCTACGCGTTTCATTCTTGTTAGAAATCATCAGGACTACATATCCAGTGCTTTTATCGAGAATGACACAGCTAGAGACTTATAGAATACTTAGCTGTGTACAGGAACTGGTTTGAAAGAGCGGTTGCCGGTCCGGCAGAAATTAGAAATTGGAATAAATGCTCTGAAATAGCGATATATATGTGAATATAGACATAGAATATTCGAAAATATTCTGTATGTTTATAATTAATATTTTGAAGACCTAATCGCTATAGAATAGAATACGTCACGTATTACAATTAGATTCTCGATAAAAGCAAGGGAAGTAATCTACGCGTTTCATTCTTGTTAGAAATCATCAGGACTACATATCCAGTGCTTTTATCGAGAATGACACAGCTAGAGACTTATAGAATACTTAGCTGTGTACAGGAACTGGTTTGAAAGACCGGTTGCCGGTCCGGCAGAAATTAGAAATTGGAATAAATGCTCTGAAATAGCGATATATATGTGAATATAGACATAGAATATTCGAAAATATTCTGTATGTTTATAATAAACATTTTGAAGACCTAATCGCTATAGAATAGAATACGTCACGTATTACAATTAGATTCTCGATAAAAGCAAGGGAAGTAATCTACGCGTTTCATTCTTGTTAGAAATCATCAGGACTACATATCCAGTGCTTTTATCGAGAATGACACAGCTAGAGACTTATAGAATACTTAGCTGTGTACAGGAACTGGTTTGAAAGAGCGGTTGCCGGTCCGGCAGAAATTAGAAATTGGAATAAATGCTCTGAAATAGCGATATATATGTGAATATAGACATAGAATATTCGAAAATATTCTGTATGTTTATAATTAATATTTTGAAGACCTAATCGCTATAGAATAGAATACGTCACGTATTACAATTAGATTCTCGATAAAAGCAAGGGAAGTAATCTACGCGTTTCATTCTTGTTAGAAATCATCAGGACTACATATCCAGTGCTTTTATCGAGAATGACACAGCTAGAGACTTATAGAATACTTAGCTGTGTACAGGAACTGGTTTGAAAGAGCGGTTGCCGGTCCGGCAGAAATTAGAAATTGGAATAAATGCTCTGAAATAGCGATATATATGTGAATATAGACATAGAATATTCGAAAATATTCTGTATGTTTATAATAAACATTTTGAAGACCTAATCGCTATAGAATAGAATACGTCACGTATTACAATTAGATTCTCGATAAAAGCAAGGGAAGTAATCTACGCGTTTCATTCTTGTTAGAAATCATCAGGACTACATATCCAGTGCTTTTATCGAGAATGACACAGCTAGAGACTTATAGAATACTTAGCTGTGTACAGGAACTGGTTTGAAAGAGCGGTTGCCGGTCCGGCAGAAATTAGAAATTGGAATAAATGCTCTGAAATAGCGATATATATGTGAATATAGACATAGAATATTCGAAAATATTCTGTATGTTTATAATAAACATTTTGAAGACCTAATCGCTATAGAATAGAATACGTCACGTATTACAATTAGATTCTCGATAAAAGCAAGGGAAGTAATCTACGCGTTTCATTCTTGTTAGAAATCATCAGGACTACATATCCAGTGCTTTTATCGAGAATGACACAGCTAGAGACTTATAGAATACTTAGCTGTGTACAGGAACTGGTTTGAAAGAGCGGTTGCCGGTCCGGCAGAAATTAGAAATTGGAATAAATGCTCTGAAATAGCGATATATATGTGAATATAGACATAGAATATTCGAAAATATTCTGTATGTTTATAATAAACATTTTGAAGACCTAATCGCTATAGAATAGAATACGTCACGTATTACAATTAGATTCTCGATAAAAGCAAGGGAAGTAATCTACGCGTTTCATTCTTGTTAGAAATCATCAGGACTACATATCCAGTGCTTTTATCGAGAATGACACAGCTAGAGACTTATAGAATACTTAGCTGTGTACAGGAACTGGTTTGAAAGAGCGGTTGCCGGTCCGGCAGAAATTAGAAATTGGAATAAATGCTCTGAAATAGCGATATATATGTGAATATAGACATAGAACATTCGAAAATATTCTGTATGTTTATAATAAACATTTTGAAGACCTAATCGCTATAGAATAGAATACGTCACGTATTACAATTAGATTCTCGATAAAAGCAAGGGAAGTAATCTACGCGTTTCATTCTTGTTAGAAATCATCAGGACTACATATCCAGTGCTTTTATCGAGAATGACACAGCTAGAGACTTATAGAATACTTAGCTGTGTACAGGAACTGGTTTGAAAGAGCGGTTGCCGGTCCGGCAGAAATTAGAAATTGGAATAAATGCTCTGAAATAGCGATATATATGTGAATATAGACATAGAATATTCGAAAATATTCTGTATGTTTATAATAAACATTTTGAAGACCTAATCGCTATAGAATAGAATACGTCACGTATTACAATTAGATTCTCGATAAAAGCAAGGGAAGTAATCTACGCGTTTCATTCTTGTTAGAAATCATCAGGACTACATATCCAGTGCTTTTATCGAGAATGACACAGCTAGAGACTTATAGAATACTTAGCTGTGTACAGGAACTGGTTTGAAAGAGCGGTTGCCGGTCCGGCAGAAATTAGAAATTGGAATAAATGCTCTGAAATAGCGATATATATGTGAATATAGACATAGAACATTCGAAAATATTCTGTATGTTTATAATAAACATTTTGAAGACCTAATCGCTATAGAATAGAATACGTCACGTATTACAATTAGATTCTCGATAAAAGCAAGGGAAGTAATCTACGCGTTTCATTCTTGTTAGAAATCATCAGGACTACATATCCAGTGCTTTTATCGAGAATGACACAGCTAGAGACTTATAGAATACTTAGCTGTGTACAGGAACTGGTTTGAAAGAGCGGTTGCCGGTCCGGCAGAAATTAGAAATTGGAATAAATGCTCTGAAATAGCGATATATATGTGAATATAGACATAGAACATTCGAAAATATTCTGTATGTTTATAATAAACATTTTGAAGACCTAATCGCTATAGAATAGAATACGTCACGTATTACAATTAGATTCTCGATAAAAGCAAGGGAAGTAATCTACGCGTTTCATTCTTGTTAGAAATCATCAGGACTACATATCCAGTGCTTTTATCGAGAATGACACAGCTAGAGACTTATAGAATACTTAGCTGTGTACAGGAACTGGTTTGAAAGAGCGGTTGCCGGTCCGGCAGAAATTAGAAATTGGAATAAATGCTCTGAAATAGCGATATATATGTGAATATAGACATAGAATATTCGAAAATATTCTGTATGTTTATAATTAATATTTTGAAGACCTAATCGCTATAGAATAGAATACGTCACGTATTACAATTAGATTCTCGATAAAAGCAAGGGAAGTAATCTACGCGTTTCATTCTTGTTAGAAATCATCAGGACTACATATCCAGTGCTTTTATCGAGAATGACACAGCTAGAGACTTATAGAATACTTAGCTGTGTACAGGAACTGGTTTGAAAGAGCGGTTGCCGGTCCGGCAGAAATTAGAAATTGGAATAAATGCTCTGAAATAGCGATATATATGTGAATATAGACATAGAATATTCGAAAATATTCTGTATGTTTATAATAAACATTTTGAAGACCTAATCGCTATAGAATAGAATACGTCACGTATTACAATTAGATTCTCGATAAAAGCAAGGGAAGTAATCTACGCGTTTCATTCTTGTTAGAAATCATCAGGACTACATATCCAGTGCTTTTATCGAGAATGACACAGCTAGAGACTTATAGAATACTTAGCTGTGTACAGGAACTGGTTTGAAAGAGCGGTTGCCGGTCCGGCAGAAATTAGAAATTGGAATAAATGCTCTGAAATAGCGATATATATGTGAATATAGACATAGAATATTCGAAAATATTCTGTATGTTTATAATAAACATTTTGAAGACCTAATCGCTATAGAATAGAATACGTCACGTATTGCCGGACCGGCAACCGCTCTTTCAAACCAGTTCCTGTACACAGCTAAGTATTCTATAAGTCTCTAGCTGTGTCATTCTCGATAAAAGCACTGGATATGTAGTCCTGATGATTTCTAACAAGAATGAAACGCGTAGATTACTTCCCTTGCTTTTATCGAGAATCTAATTGTAATACGTGACGTATTCTATTCTATAGCGATTAGGTCTTCAAAATGTTTATTATAAACATACAGAATATTTTCGAATATTCTATGTCTATATTCACATATATATCGCTATTTCAGAGCATTTATTCCAATTTCTAATTTCTGCCGGACCGGCAACCGCTCTTTCAAACCAGTTCCTGTACACAGCTAAGTATTCTATAAGTCTCTAGCTGTGTCATTCTCGATAAAAGCACTGGATATGTAGTCCTGATGATTTCTAACAAGAATGAAACGCGTAGATTACTTCCCTTGCTTTTATCGAGAATCTAATTGTAATACGTGACGTATTCTATTCTATAGCGATTAGGTCTTCAAAATGTTTATTATAAACATACAGAATATTTTCGAATATTCTATGTCTATATTCACATATATATCGCTATTTCAGAGCATTTATTCCAATTTCTAATTTCTGCCGGACCGGCAACCGCTCTTTCAAACCAGTTCCTGTACACAGCTAAGTATTCTATAAGTCTCTAGCTGTGTCATTCTCGATAAAAGCACTGGATATGTAGTCCTGATGATTTCTAACAAGAATGAAACGCGTAGATTACTTCCCTTGCTTTTATCGAGAATCTAATTGTAATACGTGACGTATTCTATTCTATAGCGATTAGGTCTTCAAAATGTTTATTATAAACATACAGAATATTTTCGAATATTCTATGTCTATATTCACATATATATATATATAAATATATATATATATATATATATATATATATATATATATACATATATATCATCATCACCATCATCATCACCGTGTTACGTCCGTTCTACCACGCTAGCATGGGATAGACGGGTTGTCCTGCTGTGGGCAGTGTCTGATCGGTTGACCTTGTCCTGCTCATACAGAAATTCTGGCTTGATTTCTACAGCTGGATGCCCTTCCTAACACCAACCTCATTTACAGTGCGTGCTGGGTGCTTTTTTTCCGTGGCACCTACACGTCCACTTTACAGTGTGGGCTGTATGATTTTTTGCCATGGCACCTCCATGACCACTTTGCAGTGAAAGGGTGTGGAGGCATATTGTCTATATTGTCTATATGCTTCAGTCTCGGCTTGTACCCATGGGAGGTCGGGTATTCTGTATTACTGCGTGACGCCAGAGCTCACGGTCGTGAGTCATCGCATTTGAGAGGTGTAATTGGGTAAGGTCGGCTTTTAACACCTCATCCCAGGTCTTCGTAGGTCTCCCCACTCCGCGGTTTCCATCGACTTCTAGTGCTCTGCACTTTTTTATGCAGCTGTCATCCTTCATACGTATCACATATCCATACCAACGCAACCACCTCTCCTGCACACAGCGTTTGATTCCTCTTATGCTCAGTCTCTCTCTGAATTCATTTATGCTTTGCCGTTCGTGTATATTACTATTACACATCCATCTGAGCATGCAGGCTTCGTTTCTTTCTAATCTACGCAAGTCTTCCACATTCAGCGCCCAGGTCTCGCTACCATGTAACATTGGTGTTCGTATACACGCATCATACAGTCTGCCTTTCATTTTACGGGAAAAGCCTTTTGCAGCTAGCTGTGACAGTAGCTCCCTGAACTTCCTCCATCCCGTTCTTACCCTAGTTATTGTACTTTCCGAACACACACCTCCGCTGCTAAAGCGGTCACCTAGGTAGCAGAAGATGTCTACTGTTTCTACAAAGCCCTCCCAGAGATTGGTGGTACTACACTCTTAACTAATCTTCCTGAGATCCCGCTACATCTCTTGTGTACCCATTGTTTGCATTTGGGGCAGAGAATGGAGTTCCTACCTACACCTTTCCTACATACTGAGCAAGGCGATTTCTCAGAAGGGGATCTTGCTTCTGTTTTCTCGTCTACTTACAAGGACCTTAGTCTTTGTCAGGTTGACTTTGAGACCCTTTCTTTCTAGTCTTTGCTTCGAAGTTTGGAATTCCTTCTCTAATTCTACCATAGATTCAGCTATAAGTGCGAGCTCATCTGCATACAGTAGTTCCCATGGGCATCCGGTCTTAAACTCCTCCGTTATTTCCTGCAGGACTATGATGAACAGGAGAGGGCTAAGAACAGAGCCCTGGTGGACACCGACCTGTACGCTAAATTCCTCGCTATACTCATTGCTAATCCTAACATTGCTGACTGCTCCCCTATACATGGCTTGTACAGCTTTCACAATACATTTACTCCTAGTTTTCTAAGAGCCCACCAGATTATAGCACGTGGAACTCTGTCAAAGGCTTTCTCGAAATCGACGAATGCCAGGTAGAGTGGCTTACTTTTAGCTAGGTACTTTTCCTGTAACTGCCTCACATGGAAGAGGGCATCAGTGGTGCCTCTTCCTGGTACATACCCAAATTGCATCTCATCTAGTTTCACCCGGTCCCTAATCATCTATGCTATAACTCTTTCTGTTAGTGTCATGACCTGGTCCATCAGCTTTATACCTCTATAGCTTCCTTTATCTAGTGCATCACCTTTATCTTTGTAGCAGTTGACAACGATGCTACTGCACCAACATTTAGTATGACACCTTCTAGCATTACCTGGTTAACAATACGTGTGGTTATAGTCTGACCTTCCGAACTAGATGCCTACATCATCTCGGAAGCTATAGCTGATGGACCGGTTGCCTTCCCCATCTTCATATCTTTGATTGCCTTACTTACTACGCTGCTGTTGACTTGTACTGCTGGCCCCTATATAGGGTCTACTTGCGGTAGGGTCTCTTCTTTCCATGCCTGTCTCTTGGCCTTAACTGCTTCATCTACCTTATTATTCCACCACCAAGTCAGTCCCTCCTGCCTGTGGTCTTACTCAAGCCACAGATCTCATCCGTCGCCTCTATTAAGTTTTCTTTTAGGAATTCCCAGTGCGCTTCTACATTGAATGTCTCTGTCTGTTCTTCCTTACTGCGTAAGCGTTTAATAAAATATCTTTAAATCTGTTACTGGCTGAGGGGTCTTTCAGCTTCTAGATCTTTCTTCTCCAGGTTGGCCTCTGTTTCCAGGTTCGTCTAGTTCTGACCGTGAGGTCGCTGACAACTAATCTATGTTGGGAGGTACATTCCTCACTGGGGAAGGCTTTTGTGTTTACGACCGTCCATCTGTCATGTCCTCTGATGAGGATAACATCTATCTGACTAGAATGCTCCCCTGATCTATAGGTGATCAGGTGGTTGTCGGGTCTTTTGAAGTTTGTGTTACATATCGACATGTCATTGGCGTCACAGAATTCTAGAAGCCTGAATCCTTTTTCATTTCTTGTGCCAACCCCATGGCCTCCATGGACTCTATTGAAGCCGTCACAGTGTTTACCTACGCGTCCGTTAAAATCTCCTGCAATGATTAGGAAGTCATTGTCGTTTGTCAGAGCAGTAATGTGCATTAGGGACTCGTAAAACCTATCCTTACGTTCGTCTGGCAAACCCGATTGGGGTGCATAAGCTGATATTATTGTGGTAATTGTTTTATTCAGGACTAGTCTGAGTTTAATGATTCTTGCATTCACCCTGTTCACTGAGATTACTATATCTACTCAGTTGTCAGCTAGTATAATACCTACCCCACCCATCCCATCGTCATTTCCCACCCAGAAAAATGTGTAGCACTGACTTTTTCCTACAAGGACTCTAGCAGACTCTGCTCTCCATCTAGTCTCTTGCACACAGCATACATCAATTTCCTTTCGCTGTAGCATCTCTACGATTTCTCTTTTCATTGTGCTTACTTTGATGGTACCAACTCAGAGTTTTGGGCATTTGTCAACATTCGTGGGGAAGGGTTGATTTTTGCTCGGGTGTGCGTGTGCTTCCTGTCTCTGAATTGAAGCTTCACATGGGTGCTTGGTAGCTCGCGGATTCATATTCATTTATTAATTCAGGGTTGCTCCATTTATTCTCAGCTCATCCATACATAACGGTAGGAAAATTCAGGGCTAGCAAAACAGTGGTGGTGGTAATAATGGCAGGGTGTGTTGCGGCTGGGACCGGTGGGGAGAGAGGTAGGTAGTAGTAGACATGGCAGCGTTTGTTGGGGTTGGTAATGGGTGAGGGGGACATGCGGTTTGATTGGTCGAATAGGGTATGGTGGTTTGAAGGGGTGGGTGGGAGGGAAATTGTGAGGTAGGTTGCCATCATGGCCTGTAGCACCTCATGGCAAAAGAAACTGATAGGAGTAGATGACTTTGAAGAGACAGCTAAATGATAAATACAACAACACTAATAATAGTGTAAGAGAGAGGAAGAGAGTAGATGACTTTGTAGAGAGGCAGCATGGGAGAGAAAATGAGGGTAAAAGTAAATGTGTTGTGATAAATACAGCAATAAATGTGTGAGCGGAACAATTGCAATTAGGAAATAGAGGGATATCTGGAAGATTTGTATGGATGGATGGATGGAACGTGGTTTAGTGGCTCTAGTGATTCATTTTAGGCTTTCAGAATCAAGTGTGTTTTATCTATTCAAGAACTTCAAGATGAGTGAGGAAGGAATGGTTGAGAGGGAAAGGGAGGTAATAGGTGGTTTAGAGATAGATAGATAGAGAGAGAGAGAGAGGGTAGCCCTCAGAGAGAGAGAGAGAGAGAGAGAGAGAGAGAGAGAGAGGGGGTAGCCGTCATAGAGAGAGAGATAATGTCTATGTTGTCTATATTACCGTCGTGTTGTTGTCTGGCATGTTCGTATAGTACTGCACCGTTTTTTCGTCTTTTTTGTTCCCCCCAGTGTTGGTCTATCCTTTCACCTATGCTACGAGCTGTCTCACCTATGTATGTTGTTGTCATGTTTCTGCAAGTACCCACTGTACATCTTATGCTATAGACTACGGTTCTAGTCTTACAGTTTATCCGGGGGTTTACCTTACATATCATACATTTTCTATTAGTAAAGTGGATTTTCTTAAAAGGGTAGGTCTTGCTGATCAGGGATTTTATGTTGGTTCCTGGCTTTTCTACCTGCTTAATCTTTAAGTAGGTCTTTCTCAGGGCCTTTCTACACTGGTTAGCTAATTTCCCTCCAGGGGTAGCGTCCACAACCATGACACTCTGGTATCTCTGGTTGTCGTACCATGAGGTGGCTTTCCCTATCTTATGTCTAGCCCTATCTAAGCTATTCCATGATATGATCCTGTATAATGAGAAAATTCCTTTCATGTCCAATTCTATGAGGGTCTTATACTTCTCCGTGGCTCCTTCGTATACTCTGATTGTGTCTCTTTGGTTGTAACCAGAGAACTGCATGCGGTTGATGAACTGTTGGATGTGTCTTTCCATTTCTGTTGGGTCGCACATGCGGGACACGTTCTTCATCACTCTTACCAAGTCTGCGATCAGAATATTATACTTAGCACTACTGGACATTGCTGAGTTTTTGAGTATCATGTATTTGGAGGCCATGGGTATAGCATAGTGTGAGTGGATAATTTGGGCTCTCTCGTCTATAGTGTTAAACCAGAGTTCCGTGTCTAATACAGGTATTCTATTGTTAGGGTGTTTGGAAGGGTAGTCGATAGTTACAGTTATACTCTGGTGTATGGAATTAGCTATCTGCTGGATGCTCTCCATTGTGCTACGTTCTATATCAAACTTGTTAGTGCTCTCTTGTGGGGATGTTCTTATAACTATATTGATATCGTCTACGTAACGAGAGTACATGATGGGGTCTATGGAGCTCTCATTAAGGAGATCTTTAAGTCTCCTTTCCCACCATAGCATACACAGGTTGGCTACGTCACCAGCTATGCTATACTGACGCCAATGGCTGCGCCCTCATTTTGGGTGTAGATCTTCTCGTTGAACTTGAATACGTGACCTTTTAGGGTAGTTTTGATACTAGTCCCCATTGCATGTGCGACCATTTTTCTTACCTGATCATTGTTTTGGGGGGTCCCCATAGCTTTGGTCCACCCAATCCACCTTCCCATGGGAGTCCTTTTAGCCATTGAGATTATGCTGGGGGGTCTACTTCTTATGGGTCTACTGGGGCAGAAACGTCTAAGGTCATGGCTGTCTAGGTAGTCAGTGTCGTAGGTAAGTCTAAGTAGGAGGTCCAGTTCGTCTGTGTCGACGTCGCAGAACTCCACCTCACTCTCAATGATCATCTCCACACATGTTTCCACAGCAAAATCAATGTTACTGGATGGGTACAGTGATACCATATCCATGCTGCCTATTATGCAGTTGGATAGGTTCCTGCTTTTGTTGCACTCACTGATTCTGCTGAGGAGGTCCTCTGTACTGTCACATACATCTGCGAAAACCAACCAAACAGTGAGTGTGTTCTGCTATTAATTCTGGCAATATTACACAAATATGACCCTCCCCAAGTATAACAATATATATAAGAAAAAGCCTACCACAACCCCGTTGGATGTCAGAACTAAACGAAAGAAATTTGGAAAACAAAGCACATCGAATAAGAAAAGAAATGTGGAAAACATGGAAAAAATGTCTTAACATAAGAAATCAAAACTTCTGGAAAGCATACAAATGCGAAACATATGTCGAAACACATTCGAAATGGCTCTCTCTAACGGCACCCATACTCCCTCGTAAATACCTAATTACAGAAATTGCAGGAGAACCATAAGAAGAAACAAAACTCCGATGGAAACTTACATTGACAAAATTCAGGACCGACATCTCCATTTCTCAATGTAAACAATCCCGCTACAAAGCCAAATATGAAGCTATCTATGACCAAATTGAAATTTCAAAGCTAACGACTGGTATTATAGCTGAAAAACTACGAGAACTATGGATTAGAGATATCTCAAAAGAAGAAAACAAATCAAGAAAGGTATGGCAGCAGAAACAATTATTTCTCGACGAATATGCTGCAAATTACGGTAAAGACTCTGGAACCCTGAGAAAAAGCATTAAAAGTGGACAATCTCACCAACACAACATACGCCAGAACACGTGCCAACACAAACACTCATCTTACCTTGAATCAAAGAAGAACTACGGTAATAACTCTTCGCTTTTTCTACAAAAACACCCTATCGCACACAACATGAACAAAAAGCACAGACACGATAGATATTCCTTTGACCAGACCATGACAAGTAGTAAAACCAGTAGATCATTCTCAAGATCTCAACAGAGACTACCCACAAGGAATGTGAAAACAAAACGTAGAATAACCAGATCACTCTCAAGATCTCAACAGAGATTACCCACAAGAAACTGGGCGAAAAAACGATCTAAATCTGAAAGCAAACCTAGGTCATTTCCCCAGATTGTGAAAAATAAGGCTAACAAGAAATGGAAAAATAATATACATAATACCAAAAATAGGACTAAATACATAACGAAACCAAATATAATATCACGACCAAAAGTTCATCAAGCGAACACCAACAGGAATATAAATCCTGAACAGAGAAAAATCCATTTTTTAACGCCAGGACAACAAAAACCGAAAAAAGAAAAACTCCAGGAGGAAACATACCCAAAATAACTGTACACGTAGATCCTAAAATAATTAATTTATCCAAAAGAGATCTTGACAATGATGAAATGCAAATTCTGCCAAAGGACTGAAATTCACACCGACTCCAACAGTCAACCATCAAGAACTGAAGGAGGATACCCAAGAATTCTGTCGAAAATTACGTCTTGTAAAATTCTTCGCTGATAAAAGTAATGGGAGTGATGAATCACTAGTAAAGAATAAATCAAATTTCACTCCGCCAGAAGGAAGAAATATCTATCTCGACCAATACATTGACATCCTGTCTAAATTCCCTCTTAGACTTAATACCAATGTTAGGCCAAACATTAACAAATCAGAAATGTCTGCACTTAAACGTATACAAAATGATAAAACAATAATAATTAAACAAGCAGATAAAGGGGGTGCAGTTGTTATAATGGATGCTTAATACTACAAGGATTTGGTTGAGGAACAACTGAAAGACACAACATTCTATCATGAAATACCGTCAAATATAGACCACAACATCATGAAGAAGATCAACAACCTGGCTTCAAAAAACCACAACTCACTTACTGATAAGGAAAGAGACTACATCACCAATTTTGAGCCAAAACCCAGCAACCTCTATGGCCTACCGAAAGTTCATAAGTCAAAAGAAATACAACTGGCAGTAAGAGAACATTAAATTACTACACCCAAACGACTTAAAACTTAGACCTACTATAGCTGGTCCAACATGCCCCACCCACCGTCTAAGCAATTTTGTTGATATTATTTTGAAACCACTATGTATTCACATACCCAGTTTCATCCGGAATGATATCGACTTGCTGTCCCATCTTCCCAAAACGACGGAAACGAATTCACTTCTACTTAGTGTTGATGTGGTAAGCCTTTACACCAACATTACACATGATTTAGGAATAAAGGCGGTTAAATAATGGGTGGAAAAACATAGAGAAGTGATTCCCATCAGATTCACAGCGCCATTTATATTAGACGCAGTTAAACTTATTCTGGAAAGCAACACTTTCTTCTTCAATGGAAAGAATTACATCCAAATTAGAGGCACAGCGATGGGAACGAAGTTTACGCGAACTCTGTAATGGGATACTTAGAACAACAACTCTACCAAGAAATAGAGGAAAAATATAGTACTGACTTTAGAAAGTACATTGAAAAATCTTGGAAGAGATACCTTGACGACAGTTTCATCATCTGGACAGAATCTCTAGATACATTGGATGAGTTCAATATCCTCCTGAATAACCTACACCGATCTCTTCAATTCACAAAAGAGATGAGTAGGACCAAATTACCATTCCTAGATATAATGATAATCAAAAACGACACCACCATTACCACGGATGTATATTATAAACACAGACACCCATCAATATCTGAATTTTAAGTCGTGCCATCCACCTCATACAAAACGCAACATCCCATACTGCCTAGCCAGAAGAATTTGTACCATTGTAGAAGATGCGAATACCAGGTACAAACTAAGAGAATTTTTCGTCAAACAAAAATACTCATCTCTACTTATAGAAAATGGCATACAGCGGGCAATAAAAATACCTATATAACAACTTAGGACAACCCAAGGAAGAAGAAACCAAGAACTGGTCATACCATTTATAATGACACACAACCCATGTCATCAGTATATCTTCAACACTGCCAAAGCAAACCTACCGATCATTGCTCAAAGTAATGAATTAAAAGGCTTAATCACAGATCGACCTTTGACTCTTAGTAAAAGACAGCCGAAAAATTTGAAGCAATTACTAACAAAAGCAAAGTTTGACCTTAACAACAAAGACCAATCATTCACTGTACCTAAATGCAATGATAGTCGATGCGGCACATGTCAATCGATACACGCCGGTCAATATATGAAAACAAAAACTCAAAAAATATTCCCAAATGCAAATATGAACTGCAAAAGCAGAAATCTAATTTACTGCATTAAATGCCCGAATTGTGAAGAACTATATGTCGGTCAAACTGGAAATGCACTATCAGAACGTGCACGGGTACACCGTCAGCAAATCAGAGACCCAAATGTCCGTCAGATACCCCTAAGTAAACATCTAGCAACATGTGGTCAGGTAATATTTATAATATTCCCATTCTACAAATTACACAGCCCTAGTGAAATCAAGAGAAAAATCAAAGAAAAGAATTTTATTGATAAATTCAAACCCAAGCTAAATGAACAATAATAATGCTTAGGGGTATTACTTCTACTATGACTATGACTACGACCATGTCGACAAAGACCACTAACAACAACAACAACAACAATAATAATAATGATAAAAGTGATGTTGATGCTATTTTCATCATTTCTAAAAATAGCAAAACAATTGATGCTTTGGATAGGATCAATTAGTGGTCGTTAGGCATGCTCAACCAACCGTGACGCCTAAACCAATCAGCTTTAGTAATTCAGTGAAACTACACACCGATTGGTCGAAATACAGTTTGCAAGATTTAGCATTCTCGAGCCACTTTTCACTGTGTATAAGGTACGAAATTTACCCATCTCATTACATTTGAAAATTGCAAACTTGACAGTCACCACACATTATGAACCTGAAGATTGCGAAAGCATGAAAGTACTTGTTCAATTAACACTTAGCATTTAATATTCTATTATACTATTTCATTATAATACCATTATAAATGTTAAAGGATTGTAAATAAAACGAGTAAATCAGACAAAGTTAGAATTCCTCTTATTAATACATATATATATATATATATATATATATATATATATATATATATATATATATATATAGAGAGAGAGAGAGAGAGAGAAAATTGAGGTTGGTAATGGCACATGGAATATATAAGAGACAGAATACTTTTTTGTGAAAAAACATAATTTTATAAGGTAAGGAAATAATAAAGGGTATAAAAAATGACCGGTTTCGATGGGTCTGCAAAAGCCATCTTTTCAAATGTTGATTAATCAACATTTGAAAAGATGGCTTTTGCAGACCCATCGAAACCGGTCATTTTTTATACCCTTTATTATTTCCTTACCTTATAAAATTATGTTTTTTCACAAAAAAGTATTCTGTCTCTTATATATTCCATGTGCCATTACCAACCTCAATTTTCTCTATAACCTTCGTTTTGTGTAGAAAATTACACTTTTCATATATATATATATATATATATATAAATATATATATATATATACATATATATATATATACGTGTGTGTATGTTTACATGCTAGTGTGCACATAAATACTTGTGTGTGTGACCAAAATAGTGTATACTCATGCATATTAATATTTAACAGGTTAAATTCAAAAGAGAAAAGGAGGTGGAAGTGATCTTGAGTAGTTTGGGAGTACAGCGATGATGAGAAACGTTACTAAAGTGTGATGCAATAGTCAATGAGGGTTAGGTCAAGTCCATACAGTTCACAGTACTAATACTTTTTATCTAGACTATTGCATACCTAATGATAAATATACCATTACCACATAATTAGACATCAATATTTACATCCTTCAGCAATAACTAACACAATTACACAGATACCTAAATGCCCAAACTGTACACCTACAATACCAACCCAATAACACACACACAAACTAGTTGCTAAACACAGAAAACTATACTATTATGCAAAGCTAAAACAACACCTACGTATATTTTTTCCTCTTTTCCCAATATTAATCAAATGACAATGACATATGGATTAAACCCAACAACCAAATTCAATACCCAGATTCTAGCCAGCTGGAAACACAACTACATTATAAAACCATTTCTACAGCATCATGAAATATAATTGGTATGTGACCATCCCTCCAAAACTCTAGCTTACTCTCTACCCTTGCTTCTTAAAATTAACTTTCACCTACTCTAACTATATAGGATACCATACCTCGAAGCCCTTCATTATTAAAATTTCACAATTTCACAAGGGCGGTGGATTGGCAGTATCGGGAGAGGGTCGGACGCCATGCTTTGCAGCACAGTTACGTCCCTTTACGGACTGAGTTCAAAACCCACCGAGGTTAACTTTGCCTTTCATCCTTAAGGGGTCGATAAAATAAAGTACCAGTAATACACTGGGATAATTGCTGGCCTTGTGCCAAAAGTAGAAACAATTATTACAATTTCACTTCATTCCTGTCCTAATTTTAAGTTATATTTTTTATGTTACTTTCACTTTGTTTTTGATTACTGATTTCCCTTCTACTTCCCAATCTACACCCATCCATTTGTCAATCAATGTATAGTTCGGCCACCCACCTCATTTCCAAGATGCATTTGGATGAAGTTAACTCATGTTTAGGGATGAGGTATAGTATGCAGTTATTTATTATATTAACAGATACAGCTTGCCAGAGACCAGTGTTTCATTGTAAACAACTCACAAATGATGTGCTAAGAAGGATCATTCAAATACATGCAAGAATGGAGAAACGGATGTAAAAAGGATGATATATATATATATATATATATATATATATATATATATATATATATATAGGAACGAGTAGGACCCCGACGGCTGAGCTGAGGCCGTTTCGACGGATAATTCTGGACGCGTCCAGAATTAGCCGTCGAAACGGCTTGAGCTCAGCCGTCGGGGTCCTACTCGTTCCTATTACCCACTCTACTACCCTAAGTATTGAGTACTTTGGTGCGTTATGGTCCACCTGGTTCCTTACCACATTTTCTTCGTTATATATATATATATATACATATATATATTGGTAAACGGAATAGAAAATGCTGACAAATTGTTCACAGTGAAAAATAGTTTAATTAGGAATAAGTGAGAATTAGTAATTGTATTGGTTCGTATTCAGCTTTGGTTTTAAGTTTTATCGGTTGCGCATTTCTAATGCTTTTCAAAAATAATTTTGAGATAGAGCGTCCGTGATAGCAAACATCACGGACGCTCTATCTCAAAATTATTTTTGAAAAGCATTAGAAATGCGCAACCGGTAAAACTTAAAACCAAAACTGAATACTAACCAATAAAATTACTAATTCTCACTTATTCCTAATTAAACTATTTTTCACTGTGAACAATTTGTCAGCATTTTCTATTCCGTTTACCAATATATAATAACTTGTGTGTTACACCTCTATTCTTTTATATATATATATATATATACATATATATATATATATATATATATATATATGTGTAATCTGAGTTTTTGAATATTAATAATAACATTCGATATTCTGCAATTATGCAAACAAGCCTCAATTTTATAGCCATGTCAGTAGAATGAACACTTCAATCTTGCTCTAATGTTGGCATGCGAACAGAACTGGTGACACTAATGTTTCTGGGTATCACCCTTCATCAGTACAACATATGTATATGTGTATATATAAATATATATATATATATATATGGAAAGTTATATTTAAATTGTTGGGTTACAACTAGTAAATATTTATAACTGATATAAAAGCACTCAACAAGTATTTGGAGTATATTTACGATATTAAATAAATGGAAACTATATTTATAAAACCATATTTATTTCATTATATATATTTCTGGGATATCATATTAACAATATGTTATGCCTTCTTCAGACAAAATACAATATAGACAGTTTTATAAATAAATAGATTTGACATACCGTTCAACATCGACTTGTATTTGAACAAATCAACTTTTCAAATCAACTTTTCAAATACAAGTCGATGTTGAACGGTATGTCAAATCTATTTATTTATAAATCAAACTGCCAAATCAACTTTTCAAATACAAGTCGATGTTGAACGGTATGTCAAATCTATTTATTTATAAAACTGTCTATATTGTATTTTGTCTGAAGAAGGCATAACATATTGTTAATATGATATCCCAGAAATATATATAATGAAATAAATATGGTTTTATAAATATAGTTTCCATTTATTTAATATCGTATATATATATATATATATATATATATATATATATATATATATATATATATATATATATATATATATATATATATATATATAAGAAAAGTTAAGAAGATCGCTGGTATAAATACAGCGTCCTCCAGCCAGCGTCTCACTCAATGAATCTGGAGAATTGCAGTTATGCAACTGCAATAAACTGTTCTGACTGCACACATTTAATTTACTGTAGACAGTTGGTTAGTGTTTAGTTAGAGATAGGTGTAAATATCAACCTCCTGGACGATAGTTTCTATGTAATATAACTTTACAAACGTAGATTTTACTCTTGCAATGTTCAGAAAATCATACAAAATCAGCGGATATTTATGTAATCAGGCTATTACTCGTCTTCAGCAGGATTACTCAAAATTATGCTATAGTTATGAATGAAACAGTTCTAATCCTGTAGAAACCATTTCTATATATAAATTATTTCTATATATATACTGGCCCAATTACCCGCGCCTTGCTGTGTTTCACATACTTTTTTTGTAAGTAAATGATGATTGATTTTAAATCAATGCTAACATTTATGGAGAAAAAGTCTGCTGCATTTCAATATTACTCAATGTAAAATGTAATGCATGAAAAATTGTAAAACATTTTTTCTGTAATATATCAAATCAAAATTACGTTATTAAATCTTATTCTTATTTTGTTTCTCATAAATAATTTTTTTCAAAATATCAATTCAAACTTTTTGTGAATAGGAATCATATCTTGTCATTTGCCTATGGTTTAAATTTCATATAAATCGAAGGAAAACAAATTTCAGCGGGGGTTTGTGCCTCCAGAGAACCCTTATAAGGGGGTTAACCCCCATTAGGGTGTCTTAATATTATTGAAATTTGCTGAAATTTTGTGAATAGGCATCATATCTTGTCATTTACTAATGGTTTAAATTTCATATAAATCGAAGGGAAAAGATTCTCAGCGGGTGTTTCAGCAGGGGTTTTGTGCCCCCGGGGAACCCTTTGATTAAAATGAAATATAGGGGGTTTAACCCCCAAAATTTTCAATATAGGGGGTTTAACCCCATTAGGGTGTTTTATATATTACTGTAATTTGCTGAAATGTTGTAAATTGGCATCATATATTGTCATTTACCTATGGTTTCAATTTCATATAAATCGAAGTGAAAAAGTTTTCAACAGGGGTTTTCAGCAGGGGCTTTGTGCTCCTAGGGGAACCCTTTGATTAAAATGAAATATACTTATCCATGTCCCTGGGCAATGTATATATATGATTATGGGGGTCTATCTCTAAAACCATAGGAGTAGATCGTGAACAAACAAACAGACAGGAATACAACTTTATATATATATCATCATCATCAACATCATCATCATCATCAATATCATCATCACTTTACGTCCGCATTTCCCTGCTTGCAATGGTTGGACAGCTTCTATTCAGAACAGCACATCTCTCCACTTGTCACGGTCCTCCGTCATCACCTCGGTGAGTTTCAGCGATCTGATGGCTGCTCTCACCACCTCCGCCCATGTTTTTCGTGGTCTACCGCTACTGCATCTTCCTTCTACTGGGATTTCTTGGCACTTCTTTACCCAGCGGCATCCGCCATGCACGTCACATGTCCATACCATCTCAGCCTTCTCTCTTGCACACCACAATTTATCCCACTTTTACCCAGTTTCTTTCTCAACTCGTCTATGCTTCGTTGTCACGCACATTGACATTGCACATCCAACGGAGCATACTTGCTTCATTTCTCTTCAGCCCTCACATAACCTCTGCAGTTGCTGACCATGTCTCACTACCATGTAGCATCGTGTATCTCACAGAAGCATCATATAACCGTCCTATCATACGCAGGGAGAAACACTTCTTTGTCAACAGAGGAAGCAGCTCCCTAAACTTCTTCCAACCCGTCCTTATTCTAGATACTATGGCCTCAGAATACCCCACTCCCATGCTAATCTGATCACCTAGGTACCAGAAGCTTTCAACCACGTCTATAGAACCCACCTGCATTGTAAAAATGTGCCTAACACTGCAATTACTACTGCCAACTTTCCCTGTACATCGACTGCATACGTAGTTTTCCCTAACTGATAGTTTGCTTGCTATCCCACTACATCTCTTGTTTACCCAAGATCTGCATTGCGTACATTTTATGGAATTTATGCCAGTTCCTTTCCTACATATCGAACATGACCATTTCCCCGATGGAATCAGATTATTGTCCTCTCTTCTATGTATCAACCCTTTTGTTTTAGTTATGTTCACTCTCAAGCCTCTTTATTCCAACTGCTGTTTCTATAGCCAGAATCTATTCTCTAGCTCCTCTATTGATCCTGCTATAAGACCCAGATCATCAGCATAGTGAAGTTCCCATGGGCAGCCAGCCTTAAACTCCTCTGTTATGGCTTGCAAGACTATAATGAACAAGAGCAGGCTGAGGACCAAACCCTGATGTACACCTACTTGTATCTGGAATTCCTCACTAAACTCCATTCCTATTCTCACTTTAATGACAGCCCCCCTATACATAGCTTGCACTGTCCTCATAAGCCATTCCTCTACACCTAGTCTCCTTAGGGACCACCAGATGACAGATCGGAGTACCCTATCAAAGGCCTTCTCTAGGTCAACAAACGCTAAGTATAGTGGCTTATTATTCTCTAAGAACCTCTCCTGTAGTTGCCTCACAAAGGAGAGGGCATCTATTGTACTTTTCCTAGGCACAAAACCAAACTGCATCTCATCTAATTTGACCCTTTCTCTAATCAGTTGCGCTAATATTCTCTCTGGCACTTTCCTAACCTGATCCATCAGCTTTATGCCCCTATAATTGCTCCTCTCCAGAGCATCACGTTTACCTTTGTAGCAATTTATGAGAATACTGCTGCACCAGTCTTTGCGTATGACACCACCATATATAGCTTGATTAATGATGCGTTCAACTAGCTTAGTGCCTACTTCTCTTATGCCTTCAGCATCTCAGCAATATCCCCGACGGTCCAGCAGCCTTACCATACTTCATTTCCTTAATTGCCTCTTGTACCCTATATTCGTCAATCTCAATAGCTGTTCCCTCTGCCGAGTCTACTGGGAGTAATTTCTCTGTCCCATTCGTTCTCCACCTTCATCAGTCACTCATAATTTCATTTCCAAGCCTTGTTTTTTTTATCATTCGTGACACTAAGTACAATGGCATCATTCCGGACACACTTATCTCCAACAACATCCTGATTTGCACAGACACACTGCCTTGCTATGCAGAACACCGCAGATATCTAATCTTCCTGTCCCAGAGCATTGGCAAATCTCCTACTCTCAGCCTCCCTGCGTGCTAAGTACACCTGACGTCTAGCTTCTCTCTTAGCGGCAGTGTATCCTACTCTTCTCCCACCGTTCTTCCAAGCCTTCCATGCCAGTCTTTTGTCTCTAATGGCCCTATCCACCATGCTGTTCCACCTCCAGGTCACTCTCTGTCTGGTTGAAGCTCTGCCGCAACCACAAGTTTCTTAAGTAGCGTGTAGTAAGTTGTCACACAAGAAATTCCAGATAACTTCTATGTCATACAACTCAGAATCGTCTTACTTTTCGTCATACACATCTTGAAGTGCTTTGCTTAATTTATATTTTAATGAAAGGTCTTTTAGCTTCCAGACCTTTCTTTTCCACACCTTCCTGTATGCCTCAGTCTATTTCTTGCTTACTGAGATGTCACTAACGACTAACCTATTCTGTGGGGTACATTCTTCCAAAGGGTATGCCTTATTATTTGACACTATCTGTCTGTCTCGCTGACTAACTAACAGGAAGTCAATCTGGCTTATGTGCTCACCTGATTTGTAGGTTATTAGGTGGTTTGTAGGCTCCTGGAAGTTAATGTTGCAAATGGTTAGTGCATTAGCATCACAAAATTCAAGAGCCTCACTCCTTCATTTCTTGAGCCCTAACCGTGCCCAACATGTACCCCAGTGTATCCATCCTGGAGCTGCCCAACATGTCCATTGAAGTTCCCCACTAGCATAACGATGTCTCTGTCCTCTGTCATTGAGACTGTTTGTAAAAGTTGCTCGTAAAAGCAGTCTTTCTCTTCTTTACCTAGGCCTGCCTGGGGAGCATAGGCAGATATGATTGTCAGTAGTCTCCTGCCTACAACTAATCTAATCTTAAATATTCTATATTTATATATATATATATATATATATATATATATATATATATATATATATATATATATATATATATATATATATATATATATATATATATATATATATATATATATATATATATATATATATATATATATATATATATATATAGGCCCTAAATTCAATCTTTTAGGTATTTTACTTAACTTTTCAAAAATCTTTTGATTATATTGAACATTATTGGCAGTATCGGTAGAGGGTCGGACGCCATGCTTTCCAGCATAGTTACGTCCCTTTACGATCTGAGTTCAAATCCCGCGAGGTTGACTTTGCCTTTCATCCTTACGGGGTCGATAAAATAAAGTACCAGTAATGCACTGGTTAATTGCTGGCCTTGTGCCTAAAGTAGAAATAATTATTTGAAACACATCATAGTTAATTTACTATATAAGCGATATAGCTAGTAAAAAATAAACTCAATAAAGCCAACTCCATGGGTTATGTTATTTTTATAATATGACTGTAATTTATTGATTATTCCAAGGTTGCCCTTAATTGGTTAAAACATTCTACATATGCCTATTTCATCTTCTGCTTAGCCTCAATCTAACGTTTCTCCTCATTTGACTGAAACTATTCTGGGGCACCACTGTAAAAAGATTTAGTTGATTACATTAAACCTAAAATGTATTTATTTCAATCTCTTTTTGTTGACATGCTAAGTTATAACACATGAATACGGACATGTACACAAATGTAAACATTGACAACCCCCCCCACACACACACACACACATATATAATATATATATATATATATATACAATAGGCTCCTCCTATTTCTATCTTTCAACTTTTACTCACAAAGCATTGGTAACATGCAGTGGGACTGATCCTGAAAATTATGTGTTCCTGCATCCTTAAAAACTTTTATGCTTCCTGAAATTCTCCAACACAACACCTGATATTTCCCCTCCATACACACGCACACATATATCTGTGTGTATTTGATGACTCGTACACTGTTCACTTTCTTAAAATGTGTACATAATTCTATGTACTATACATGCACCTTTGATGAGTTGTAGTGCACCAGAGCACAAAACACAACAGTTTTCATTACCATTATTTTAAATTGAACTTCTTTACCAAACTTGCAGGCCTGTGCCTATTTATATTATTGGAAGGAGATTTAGTTGGTATTTCATGAAGGTTCAGCAACCATGTAGTGGCTACCTAGTTGCTTCATGACAACACGGATGAGATTTTGTCCCTTTCATCCTTGTTTTCAGATCGTGTTTAACTTGTTTCTAACGGCAACTTTCTACCCTCTGTTAAATAAATAAAATAAAATAAAAAAATTCATTCTCATAAAATCATTTCAATAATTCCAGACAAATTCTTTCAACTTCAGACAAAATACTTGAAGGCTGACTTAAAAATATTTTATATATTTTTGGTGCTATTTGTACACTTTTTTCTGTTATTGATAAATCAGTGAAATAAATGAATACATAAACTATTCACTCCTCTTGATTCAATGAGTGTGCTTGGATACACATAAAAGTCATGAAGTAGAAATACATCCTCCATTTTCACAAGCAATGATGAATGTTTGGAAAGTGTTGCAGTAGATAAGCTTCATGGCATTGCTATGGACTTTGGAATTTGATATCTTTTATATAGTGATATATGTGTGTGCATGTGTAAAATATATATATATAATATTATATATTTATATATATATATGTATATATATATATATATATATATATATATGTGTGTGTGTGTGTGTGTGTGTATGTATACATACGTATATATATATATATATATATATATATATATATATATATACGTATGTATACACACACATATATATCATATATATATATAATATACATATATATTTATATATCTATATATATATATATATATATATATATATATATATATATATATATATATATATATATATATATATATATATATATATATATAAATATAGATATAATATATATATATAAATATACATATATATGTAAATATATTCTATTCTATATACATATATATACGGAGTATATATATATAAGTATATATATATGTATATATATATATATATCATTTTTTTATTTTTTTTTTATTTTGTATAATGTTTCACTAGTTGGAAAATCAGAAAATCAGATAACCATCTATTGGTGTCTATTTCACAGACAGACAACAATACACTAGAGAAGCCTAGATGATAAATCACAGAGCAAGGGATAGATCTGCCACAAAGTATTTTAATAGGCAAACACAAATGTTCAAATATAATCACTAGATATTCTGGCAGCTACTGTTTGTCTGTATTGGGAAAAGTCAATGTGTGTATTAAGTGAAAAAGTGATGTATGTTAGTATACAATGAGGAGAACATTTTCTAATATTTTCAGCAGAATGTTTTTTTCCCCAAAATATATGCTGTTTAAAATATTAGATAATTCTTCATATAGGATATTAACCTACCTTTTATGTATGAAGCAGCATGAATGCGTCTATGTGATCATATCATATGCTATATAAAAGAAATAGCAGCCAAATCTTCCAAAAATCACCCATAACCATGTAAATTTATTGCATTTGTACTGGCATGGATGCTTTTATGTGTTCACTTAATGTATATGAGATAGAAGGCAAATCTCCCTCAAAATTCACCCAGCCATGCAAATACATTGCATTATTCTGGCTCTTTGTATTCCGCGTTCATGTCATGCTGTGACCTACTTGATATCATCTAGTGTAAAAGTACCACATGAGACAGGGGGAATTCTGGTGGAGTTTACACCTGATTTTGAGTGTATTTTTAAGTTCAATAAACATGTTTTTTTTTATTGTTGTCCCTTATGTTAGAGTAGACGTAGCATGGCTGAAAGGTTAAGACATTGTTTCATAATCATGAGATTCTTTGTTCAGTCGTAGTGAATGATATCTTGAGCAAGTGTCTATTACTAGAGCCTGTCATATGGAATGTTTGTAATTCAATGGGCTAGTCTAAATATAAAACTACATTAGCTAAATATAAAACTACATTTGCAAAATATACTTCAAATTACACAACAGCACATTACTACATAAAAGGGTTTATTCTAATACTGCAAATTTTTAAAATGTAAAATACATTAAACATTTAAATTAACAAACCTGCATGTAGATATATCCTATCAAATCTGAGGGTGGAGTATTCGACTTGGCCTGAGCATGGACTCAAACTCAAATGAAATGAAATGATTACAGGATGTTCAGTGCAATATAGCCATCACTCCCTATCAGTCACTGCTCTTTCTTCTTCCTCGGTGCACACTGCTAGCAGAGCAGTCATGTTTACACTGTAACAGCAGCAAGAAAACTGGTACGATCAAGCTCAAACATTGATCACATGACCACAATTGTACCAACTATAAGCATGCATGAGCAGAAGGCAGTTTGGCAAATCTAAAAATATGTTATGGGTAAAGTGCTCATACTTTTTGACTTACCCTCATATATATGTGTGTGTGGGTGTGTGTGTGTATAGCTGATTCAGTTTAGTCTTTAATTCACCCCAGCTGATTGAATACCTTTTCAAAAAACAGTGCTGTCTAGTATTACATTTATATGAAGCTCGTTGGTTTGATATGTATGGGGATGACATCAAATTTGGTTAAATGCTAAACTAAGTTTTCTGATGATTTTTATTAGAGAAATGTTAAAATATTACAATAAATTTGAAATCGTATTGGATTTGATATGAATAAGATTAAGAGCTTCTGGAAGAATCTACTTTCATGGAGAGCTTCATGTTTACAGACGTCAAACAGGTCACATTCAAGTTATTCTCAGCACTTCAATGAATTAAAAGGTTATCGAAATTGAAATTCCACTTTAGTGACATTTTAATTTTCATTGGTTAATAAAATGCTTCAATAAATGATCTCCATTGTAGATAAAATTTGTGAATATATAGTTTTTAATAAAGCTGTGAATGAATGCCATTTTGTTGCTTTCATTATCAACATTTATATTCTACTAACTAGCTTGTAGTCTAATGTTTCATAAACTGCAGATGGAAGCCTTGAATACTTTATAAAGAATATGGCAGAGGTGAAAGAAAGCCAAGAGCAAATTCTCAGCCAGTATTAAAAGACTGAGGTAGCTGCAGAGTTGGAATAATTACAACTAACCATAGTTAGGTTAAATAATTGTTAAGATAAAAGTAAAAGGAAACAAGTGCATGATAGAGTGAGGCAAAAGCCTTGGGTATTAACAGTACTATGTTCTGAATGAATGAGCAATATTGTGGGAAATTACTGAAATAATTGTGATACTCAGTTGACATCTATTAGCAAAAATGGCCCAAATTGTATACAGTACATGAAGTAGTAGTGTTGGTGCCACAAGTAAACAAACCTGGTACACACTACGAAGATGTTCGTATTAGTGAAGGGGCTCCAGCCTTAGTAACTATGCCATAATAGATCTTATGAAGCACTCACCTTATCTGTCTAGATTTAGAATGTGACAACTGACCCTTGGATGTCTTGGCACTTCTTTACCCAGTGGACATCCTCCCTGCGCATCACATGTCCATACCATCTCAGTCTTCTCTCCCGCACACCACAACTTATCCCTCTTATACACAGTTTCTCTCTCAACTCATCTATACTTGGTTGTTCACGCACATTGATATTGCACATGCAACGGAGCATACTTGCTTCATTTCACTCCTATAATTTTCGGTGGAAGACGGGGTGTGCGTGCCTCTGATGAACGCCAACCAGCGTGAAACGGACTGTCACCTTCTATATTTGGCAATATACTCTATGCTTAATTAAAAACATTTAGAAGACCATACGGTATCAGTTTTAAAGTAGTGACTATGTCACTACTTTAAAACTAATAGCGAATGGTCTTCTAGATGTTTTTAATTAAACATATGGTATATTGCCAAATATACAATACATACATTCATGTTTACATCGCTATTTCAGAGCAGCAATCCTAATAACTATATATATAAGAAAATAAGGTTGTTTTTTTTATTTAAAAAAACAAACGAGATGTCCAACACGGGCGAAAGTATAAGGAAAAATCTAAAATGCAGCTGGAGACTTTTTAAGAATATTCATGTATTTCCTTTACTGGTTTCACAGTTCTTATGTTTTTCAAAAATAGGATTGAGATGGAGGGCTTGTAGTTTCTCTCACATCTGGTTCGTGTTTGAAAGTTATTCCTGTTTCCTGTGGAAAGTGAGGCACGATTTTCTGTTTTTTTTGTTTTTTTGGGGGGTTTTTTTAAAGTAATTTTGTCGGTTGATGACTGTTATGTGAATAAGTACAATAAATTTCGCGTCATTCGTGTTCTAAAGTTCTTATTGTATATGTCTTAAAATATGTAGCCGAAATTGTTTTTTTATAAGTGAAATTGGTTGGCTGATGACTGTCACGTGAATAAGTACATCAAATTTCGCGCCAGTTTGTGTTTGAGAGTTCTTAATTGCCATGTTCACAGTTACATGATTGGCCATATAATCTAGGTGCCAGAAAAGGATGGTTTATCATAGAAAGTTTCGTTCCAAACAAAAGATAATGTTCAAGAAATGGGAGGGGGAGAAATAGGTCTGGTTCAGTGAGTATGGCTGATGTCGTGCTGAGATGTCAAAATTCAAACGTTCTATTGAAATAAATTTAATGATTGTGACGATAGTGGTGGCGGCGGTGATGGTAGAGGCAGAGTAGAAAATAGAAATATATTTTCATTTGTGTGCGGGTCTCTGTGTGTTTGTGTAGCAAAGTGGTTTATTGTCTTGATAATAGAAATAAAAATGATTCCATTAGTAGAAATGGAGTAGGGTGTTATGTGTGTGTTATGTATGTGGGGTGTATGGTTAGCATGTTAAATATTAACGTATGTTAAAGTTTGTTTAGCTCTGGTCTTTTATTTTCGAATATAGAGATGGGTTTTTATGTGTGTGTGTGTGAATGTTTAGCATGTTATGGTGTTAACATATTAACGTATATTAAACTATATTTAATACTGGTCTATATTTTTGAATAAACATATTTTCCTAATTTATTCGTATTTGTCCAATTTATTGTCAGTGGAAAGATAAAGTGGGAAGACTTGGAATTTGGGTGTCTTATTGTTTGTACATATGTCTAGATGTCCACTGACTGGTATCTGTCTTGTGGTAAGGACTCGTAATAGTTGGCGATGAATTGTCATTCTGCTTGTGACTGTGAGTTTAGTTTGCCCTATATAATCTTCATTACATCCTTTACATTTAATGACATAAATTAAATTTATTGATAAGCAAGTGAAATGATTTTTTACAAAAAGTTTTGGCCGGATTGAAATGTTTACATTGTGCCAAATTATCCACCACAAACCCAGCACCAACTGTCAAAAATGTGGTTGTATATATATATATATATATGTGTGTGTGTGAGTGTGTGTGTGTGTGTGTGTGGTGTGTGTGTCTGTGTGTGTGTGTATGAATGAAAAATGGCGTGCTGCGTTGTTGCGAATGTGAACATATGAATGAAAATAGACCGAGAGACAGGATTGTCCATCATCAGTAGTCTGCGGATTATCATTGGTATTTCTTCGCATTAAAGACAAATACCGAAAATATGTGGGAGCGATAACTAATTTAAATTATCGGGACCATGTTGTTTGTACACTTTTTCCTTTTCGCTCAGTCCCGATAACCTAATTTAGTTATCGCTCACACTGATTTTAGGTATCTAGTCTTTAATTCGATGAAATACCAATGATAATCAGCAAACTACTGATGATGGACAGTCTTGTTTCTCGGTCTATTTTCATTCATATATATATATATATATATATGAAATACAATAGGTTGAAAAGGTAACACACTAGAGAGAGATAGTGTACCATCAATAATACAGGGAAAAACTACCGGAGTATGGAATCTATAACCTATGAAAGGCAGGGTAGACACACAATAATTGCAAATATAAATTAAAATGTATATACGTACCTCTATAACTATATAACACACGTACAAATCCAAAGAGATCTGTTTCGCTTCTTTTCAGCACGTTATTAGCAGGGAATAGCGAGAGTCTATGGCTCCGTTAATTTATCGTGATATTTTGATCCTTATAACAGTCTTTGCCCTCTCTCTGTTTGGTTGAGCACACTTCTCTGAGTGGTTTTGGGCTGCTCTTTCTAGCAGCTCGTCCCTCAGACACCACTGGTTCACTACCCTAAACACGCTGTGACATCTCTCTCCCACGTGTAGCTGGACGGTCGCTTTAAATTCTCTTAGAGCTGTCTGAAATGTATAGCCTTGCACACGCTGATAAACCATGGGCTTTTCCATTTCAGTCAACAATTTCTTGGCGAAACAGATCTCTTTGGATTTGTACGTGTGTGCTATATAGTTGTACAGGTACATATATATATTTTAATTTATATTTTTAATTATTGTGTGTCTACCCTGCATTTCATAGATTATTGATTCCATACACTAGTGGTTTTTCCCTTGTTTATTGATGGCGCACTATCTCTCTCTAGTGTGTTACCTTTTCAACATATTGTATTTTAAAGAGCTCAGGATTCCTTTTCCTTTGAGCACATTATTGACAGGAAATAACGAGAGTCTATGGCTCCGTTAATTTATCGTGACATATATATATATATATATATATACCCTACAGAAGGGGTGGACATGACACATACGATTTGTCTGTCACCGAAATTATGGAGATAATCGAGAAGGGAACTCGGGTTTTCAATAAAAGGAGTAACTCGTTCAGTTCCTGCCAGCACAGATCATCTGGAAGCTTTCTCAGACTGTACGGACTAACAACATAGTTGTACTGGTTGAGGACCAGTGCAAAGCTTGACCGTGGGAGCCGACGTGACCACACAACAATCCCAGGGTCAGGCGAACCCTGGATAGCTTGTATGCACACCTGGAGTCTCTGAGTCTCCATATTTAATATCCCTTGTTCCTTATTCTCTGTATCAATACCAACCGTTGTTTTTATGTATATTTGTCCCGTTTATTATTATGTTCTCTATATGTGTACATGAATTTATATCTATATATTTTCTGTCCTTACTTTCCCTTCCCGCAGCTCACTTCCATAGTCTAGCAGCCCTTTTGATAGTATTGATGCCATTGTAGATACAACTGACTTCTATTGTGGTTAGTTATTTTCTGCACTGTAATTATTGCTAGCCTTGTGCCTTAGGGTGGAAGAGAGGACTGTATTAATTGTGCATGAATTTATATCTCTCTGTTTTTCTGTCCCTATTTTCGCTTCCCACAGATTACTTCCGAAGTCTAGCAGCCATTTTAATAGTTTTGATGCCATTGTAGTTTCAAATGACTGCTATTGTGGTTAGTTTGTTTTTTCTGCACTATATTTATTACTAGTCTTGTGACTTAGGATGGAAGCGAGGCCTTTTTGTTGCGGCCATCACCGTGGTGGGCTAATTCACTGGTGTTGTTGTTATTGTTGTTGGTGTTACCGCTGTCTGGCTCTCGGGTAATGGGTACTCACTGCCATTGACTTGATACTTATATCAATGATACCATACAAGAAATAGGACGTGTGTTTGTTTCCTGCCGGCGGCATTTCAAACAAATCGGTTATCATCTGAGAATAACGTTCTCAGAACAACAACAAATGCATGATGGACTTCTCGATTGCATGTAGAACCGAGGAAATATAAAATGTAATGTAAATATAATGATTAAACGAGTTATGTAACCTCAACATCTTACGCGCTCGCCTACACAGCGGCTAAACATCAAACGATTATTTTTGTATAAATAGAGTGGTTCCAAACACTTTCGCCAGTCGACATTTGGCAGAGTCAGCTAACGTATCGTTGTTCCTCTACTCTGCCACACTTGTCACTCACACACGCCTTGTACCTCTGTATCGTCGCTTCCTGTATGGAATAAATTGCTGAACGAAACTACATCTGTTACCTGCTCGTCCTTTTAACTTCTTCTTTCGTCTGTTCATCCTTACCGTATGCGATAACATTCCTTTTAAGGGCTATTCTCAGATCCGATCAGAAGTAGTGACCAGACCCACTAACCACGCCACTACATATATATATATATACATACACACAAACATATACATGTATATATAAAACATAAATCTGAAAAGGCTCTGACTCACACGCATGGTTATAAACAAATATATACATAATTAAGATAATAAGCCTATATGTACATATGTATTTGTGTGTGTATATATGAGTATATATATATATATATATATATATATATATATATATATATATATATAGGAAAAGAGTCAGGGCCCCGACGGCTGAGCTCCGGCCGTTTCGACAGCTAGGTCCGATCTAAGCTACCAATATTAGAACGCTAGGAATCTAGCTGAACTTATGAAGGGGTACAGTCCATATATGAGCATGTGGTTAAAACAAAGAAAGCAGAAATATCTGACCAAAAAATCCTAAAAATTTGTTGTTTTTCTTGTCTGGCACAGGGAGTGGTCGACGATCTGGGATGTTGTGTACATTAAATTCCTTCATAGAGGCGGTAGGTTGAACAGGCCTGAAGAACAAAATGGAGGGAGTAAGAAGGCAGTCTGACCTGTGGATGCCAAGCCAGTCAGGCGTGCATGCACCACATTAAGAAATAAGTCTATACAACTATCTTTCATTTATAGAAACGGTAAACTACAATTCAAAGAGATAAGAATATATATATATATATATATATATATATATATATATATATATATGTGTGTGTGTCTGTGTGTGTGTGTGTGTAATATGGCGGACTGTGTGTAAAAATATTGGTTGCCAGGAGATGAAGTGTGCCCACCTACATATAGAATGCTATCCTTTAATTTTTATAATGAATAAATAACGTTTTCGAAAAAATACATAAGTGGAAACAAAACAGTGCAATCAAATTTTTGCGGATAAACATCTTCCCTTCTCCAATAAAAAAATATTACGTATTTTGCAAAATCCAGAGACTTTCAATAATGACCATAAGTCGACCCTCAATATTACAAATAACTCTAGGGAAGCCATGAACGACACCACATCTTTTTAACTTTGATTTTGAAAGTTGGTTTAAAATTATCAATTGTCATTATACTTTTGTGGCCTAGTTGGAGGAATCATAGACGGTAGTGATCCGCGTCTGAAGTTCGGTCCTGGTCGGATGTAGGGTTCCCGGTAAACCTGTTTCCGGTTTTTCTATTGGTTGTAAAATAAAAACTGAAAAACGTTACATGTACCTCTTGACCAGGATTGAACCCAAGGCCAGGATCTCCACCGTCTCTAGTACCTACCACTAGGCCACTGAGACAGCTATAAAATCTTGTAAAAATTTAAACTTATAAACCTACTTTTAAAATTTTCAAAACAGTATTGTGGTGTCGTTCATGTCTTTCTTAATGTTTTTGCTCCTACTTACGGTCGTCTTCTAAATCCTTCGGGTGTTCCATAAACTATATCCTCGTTTTGTTTCACATCTATCTCAGAATGTGGTATGAGCATAAGCCAGAGTCGGTGATAGAAAACGATCAGGTGAAGGTGCTGTGGGATTTTAGGATACAGACTGACAAGAAACAGGAACACAATAGACCTGACCTGGTGGTTGTGGACAAAGAAAAAAGATCGTGCCTGATTGTGGATGTGGCCTGCCCATTCGACACGAGAGTGCAAGAGAAGGAGAGGGAGAAAATTAACCGATACCAGGACTTAAAGTGAGAGGTAAAAAGGATTTGGAACTGCCATGAAGTCAAAGTGGTCCCGATTGTCATAGGCGCACTAGGTACTATCTCAAAAAGTTTCCAGGAATGGTTAAAGAAAATTGGCCCCTTCACGCTTTTTGGAACGCTTTAAAAGGCATGCTTGCTGGGAACAGCAAGAACCCTCCGATACGTCCTGAATATCTGAGGCTGCGGGTAGTGGCTTGATATTCATTTCAACAAACTTTCCAGTTAACTAACATCAATGACTGAGACTCAAAGAATAATAATAATAATAATAATAATAATAATAATAATAATAATAATAATAATAATAATAATAATAATAATAATAATAATAATAATAATAATAATAATAAGGAACGAAGACGCACGAGGTGGTAGAAGGTCATGAAATCGCTCCCGTAAGTTTTTGATTTTTAACATATTTAAATCAATTGTGAAATAACAATTCTTAGTACAAATGTTGCATAAACCACCGAATCAAGTCCCATAAAATTTCGGATCCATATTATATTGTTATATCGCTCAAATATTCAATTTTGTATTATATATTTTGTATTCAAAAAAGAAAATGGTTATAAATGGAAGTAAACACCCTCTGTCTACACTATATAGAACAGCCAAATAACAGCAATTTCACCAACACCAGAAACTTGATACACCACCTACCCCATCACACTAAATATAACAGCCAGATAACGGCAATTTCACCACCACCATCACCAATCCCAGCATCATAATAATAATTACTATTATTATTGTCTCAAGTTTTAACAAAATGTTTAATTCCAATTTTACGGGAATATGTCAACACAATATATATTAAACATACGCGACACAAACTCATAGATACTACATATCACAAAACTCAGTAACGACAACGCCACCGCCGCCACCACTCCATCCATCATTGCTACCACTATCCCATCACCGCCGCCACCACTCCTTCATTGCTACCACCACTATTCCCCTGTTAACTTGAGAGAGAAAGGGGGAGGTGGCGGTATCACTACACAAGGGAGAGGCTAGCAAAATATATAAATAGATTGACTTAGTGACCTGGCCACCGGTCAAACGTCAACATCAACAACTATGGCACTGCTGGCTCACCCCTTCCTCACCAACAATATAAAAAGCCCCAGCACCACCATCGACATAGCCAACAACAATAACAGGCAACTTCAGCAAAAAGTATATTATATTATTGTAATGCACTGGGTGATTGCTGGCCTTGTGCCTGGAGTAGAGACAATTATTAATAATTTCATTCTTAAGCCACGCAATGCTCACATTAAGGAACTACTCATGATAATAACAATTTAAAAAAACAACAAAAAGAAAACCCCGTGACCAAGAAATACCGGGATGGCGGCCGGCGGGGAATAGCCGTGTCTCTAAGGGAGAACGACCCCTCTACTCTTGGTTGACACTCGTTCTAGAAGTGGTAAGACGAAATGATTACCCCCTTGGCGGATCGAAAAATCAGCTAAAAATCGAAAAATCAGCTAATGGTTCAAACCTTCCCATCACTTCGGAGCTGGAGACCTCCCATAACCGGAATACTCCTACCGTTGGCCCTCCATGCTCACCACCAAGAAATCCAAAGAAAAAGAGAGAAAAATGGTCAAGGGAAGATAATAAAGAAGTCCTTGAGGCTTTCTACACTGCCATGTATTACCCATCAAATACATCGAATACAGAACAGACATATATCAACTGGAAAAAGAAACATCCCGAAAACAGAGGCTATATTGACAGTAACAAACTAGCCAATATACGAAGAAATATTGTAAGAAAAAAGTTACTAACTGATATAGAAATTGATCAGATCAAGCTATTAGCACAAAGTCAGCGAAGGGAAAATGAAACATGTGTCAGTGAAAACGAGGTAAATTGAAACACTTCGAATCCCAGGGTTGGGGCGGAATCACTGGCAACAGAACAAATTAAAGAAAGGATCGAAAAAGTGGAGGGAGTGCATGCTCAAGATGAAACTGCAAATGAAAATAATGAGATCGTAAATGATAAAGAAATGAATGAGAATGAACTTGCCAACTTGAAGGATGAAATTATGATCGAATGGATGAAAATGAAAGAATCTGACATGGGGAAACGAGACACCCTCCCTAAGATCCAGAACTCCAAACAGAACCAAAAGATAATACACAAGACTAACATAATTCTCAAAAACATTATCATCACAAACAAACTAAACATTACTGATTTAAATCATCTCTATTATGCATCGGCTAAAGTCACCACTCACTTATGTGGAGTGAAGATGAAAAAACAAAGGAATTCCCACAAGAAATCTACTTGGCAAGAGAACATCAATCGCCAAATAAACCTTCTCCGATCTGACATAGAAATTTTAACAAACTATAAAGTAGGTGAACATGTTAAACAAACTAAACTTAGAAAATTGAAAAAAAAGTACAGTATAAAATCAACAAGTGACATAGACATGCTGATAGAAATAATCAAGCAAAAAGTGTCGGCCAAAGCTGCTCGTATAAGGCGCTTTGAAAAACGATCTAGATTCTATAAGGACAATAATATGTTCAAAAACAACCAAAGAAACTTCTACAGAAAAATTGGTAAGTCAACAATAACTACTAAATCAATACCACCCAAGGAGGAAGTGCAAGAATTCTGTGAAAAGATCTGGGCCGAAGAAAAAGTTCATAACATACATGCCCCATGGATAGACATACAAATGAAAGATACAGCTCACCTTGAGGAACAAATATGGGAAAATATAACAGTTGAACAGTTGCGCTTGGCTCTAAGAAAAACCAGCAAATGGAAATCCCCAGGAAAAGACAAAATACAAAACTTTTGGATAAATGCCTTCACAGAGTCTCATGAGCTGTTAGCCCAACTTTACAATGAAATAGTTAAGGAGCCAGAAAAGATACCATCATGGCTAGTTAACGGCATTACATTCCTGCTTCCGAAGAATGATGAGACAAACAATCCCTAAAATTACAGACCGATAACTTGCTTGACTACAATGTATAACATTTTAACATCAGTCCTAACTGAATACACATATGACCACCTGATAACAAATGACCTATTTCCCATTGAGCAGAAAGGGTGTAAACGAGGTTCATATGGCTGTAAGTATCAGCTTCTGGTTAACAAAATGATACTGGAAGATTGTCATAATAGACACAAAAATCTATCGATTGCTTGGATAGATTATAAAAAAGCATTCGATAGTTTGCCACACAGTTGGATTGAAAAATGTTGAGAGATTTTCAAAATATCCCCCGTTGTCAGGAGGTTTTTGTCATTCAGTATGAAGACATGGAAAACGACACTCCTTTTGAATAATGAAACAAAATCACTGGAAGCTGGAGAAGTTAATATTAATTGTGGAATTTTTCAGGGTGACTCTTTATCACCGCTTTTATTCTGCATCGCACTTATACCATTAAGTAAAATGCTCAATGAAACAAAACATGGATATAAAGTCTATGACAAAACCATTAATCACTTGTTCTACATGGATGACCTGAAACTATTTGCAAAAAATGATGAACAATTGCAAGGGCTATTATCCACTGTGAAGCAGTTCAGTGATGACATTAAAATGGAGTTTGGACTAGATAAATGCGCCAAAGCAACGTTCACCAGAGGAAAGCTGCTGAGAGTTCAGACGTTAATCTTGATCAGGGGAACGTGATAAGAGAACTTGATCAAGAAAAAACTTACAAATATCTAGGTGTTTGTGAAGGAGACGGAATCAAGCACTCGACAATGAGGGAAAGGATAAGGAAGGAATGTTACCGCAGAGTAAAAGCAATCTTAAGAACGGAATTGAATGCAAGGAATAGGATCGATGCCATAAACACGCTTGCCATACCAGTAGTAACCTACAGTTACAATGTCATCAACTGGTCAAGCACAGAGATCCGTAGGCTCGATACAAAAATGAGAAAATTCTTAACCATGCACAGAATGCATCACTCTAAGGCAGATATAGATAGAATATATCTCCCTAGGAAAGAAGGAGGACGTGGGTTAATCCAGTTAGACATTGCGTTGAAAACTGCAACAATTGGATTATCTACATATCTAAGGGAATCACATGATTGGATGATCAAACTCGTTTTGAAACACGAAAGCATCAAAAGATTATATTCCATTACAAAAGATGCACAAAGATACAGTAATGGACTACAAATTTCAGAAGTCCCATTTACTGCTGAAATGGAAAACACAGAAAAAGCAAAGCAGGTAAAAGTAACTGCAAAGAAAGAACTGCTACAGAAACTGGCTAAGAAATGGCAAGAAAAGCCTCTGTATGGAAAATACCCAGAGCGAGCTAACAATCCTGATGTTGACAAAACTTTAACCCATCAGTGGTTGGCATCCTCTGGACTGAAATCGGAGACTGAAGGACTGATTATATCAGCACAAGATCAGTGTCTGCCAACAAACAATTACCAAGCCAACATAATAAAAAATGGATGCAGCCCATTATGCCGTGTATGCAAAAAACAACCAGAGACCATTGACCATATAATTTCAATGTGCAGTCCTATAGCTCCAACCGAATACCTAAACAGGCATGACAGAGCTGCACAATACATACATTGGATAATGTGTAAGCATTTTGACCTGCCCCATCAGAAGAATTGGTGGGAACATCAACCACCCCCATACTTGAAAAAGATCACATCTCAATCTTGTGGGACTTTAGCATCCAAACAGACCGAAAAATAGATGCAAATAGACCTGATATAATACTGAAGGACTTTAAAAAGAGGGTATGCCTGCTAATTGATATTTCTGTTCCAATAGACAAGAATGTATCTATAAAAACATTTGAAAAATTGAGCAAGTATAAGGACCTGAAGATAGAAACTGGAAAAATGTGGAAATTGAGAACTAAAACAATACCAGTGGTTGTAGGCGCTCTGGGAATGATACCTAAGGGGTCTAATGATTACTTATCGCAAATCCCAGGAAACCCGCGTATAGGAGAAATACAAAAGATAATACTAATGGGAACTGCCCATATACTAAGGAAGATTCTGTCAATATAAGTACATCACAAGTCTAAACACTAAAGATGCATGTGTGAGTATGTATGTTCTTTCTTGAACATGGCGGACCTTGTTGTCTCTTGAGGTCACTGGTTGTGACTTGGTGATACCTCGTATGAACATAAAGCAGGATAAATGCAACTGTAATAATAATAATAATAATAATAATAATACTGCCAATTCGCCACGAAAGTGCAAGAGAAGGAGAGAGAGAAAATTACCCGATACCAGGACTTAAAGTGGGAGGTAAAATGGATCTGGAACTGCCATGAAGTCAAAGTGGTCCCGTTTGTCATAGGCGCACTAGGTACTATCTCAAAGAGTTTCCAAGGACGGTTAAAGAAAATTGGTCCCGCCCCGCTTTTTGGAACACTTCAAAAGGCATGCTTGCTGGGAACAGCAAGAACCCTCCGATACGTCCTGAATATCTGAGGCTGCAGGTAGTGTCTTGATATTCATTTCAACAAACTTTCCAGTTAAATAACATTAATAACTGAGACTCAAAGAACAATAATAATAATAATAATTGGAACACTTTTTTGAGAACATTTCAAAAGGCATGCTTGCTGGAACAGCAATAACCCTCCGATACGTCCTGAATATCTAAGGCTGCAGGTAGCGGCTTGATATTCATTTCAACAAACTTTCCAGTTAAATAACATCAATGACTGAGACTCAAAAAACAATAATAATAATAATAATATTAATATTTATGCTCATCTATATAATCTATATATAATTATAAATAAGAAAAGGTAATATTTTGTATTACCCAATTACCAGTAAGAAAATTAGCTCAATGTAATTTATCGGATGTATTACAGAGCATAAATACAAAATATAAAACAATCAAATTTTTGTTTAATACATTTAATTACTGACGATGGTTTCTTCCAGACAACTGTCTGGATTCATCGGAGTATACACAATGTTTAAACAACTAATTATATTCCTAGTCTTTAGAACATTCATTAAGATTCATTATTATTAACAGTGTCAGTGACATCATATTGAAAAACAAAAGTAATAAAATGATATTACGGTGAAAATATAGCAAGATATTGGAAGGTGTTATAACGATAGCAAAATATTGGAAGGTGTTATAAAGAGTATATTACACAGAAAGTTAATAATACATTATGGTAATACAGATCAAAATGATAGCAAACATATGCATGATATTACAGTAAAAAGATATCAAATATTGAAAGATGTTATAAGATGAGTATAATTAAAAGTGAATATATCAGGCATATTACATAAAGAATGTTAATAATAGCATGCATTAAGTTAAAACAGATACATAATGATAGCATAGATATAAATGTTATGTAAAGATTATATGGCGAATTAGTTGCATTCAAAGATGTTTATATTGGAGTTAATGTAAAAATGTTTATTCTGGAGGTAATGTAAAGAGTTTAAGTAGGTAATGTTAATATATATAATTGTGGCATGAGTAAGCAATAAGCATAGATTCGTAAAGTTTAAATAAATATATAAAGCAAACATTAATCCAAAGAGGCTGCACAAGTCAAAGACAATGGAAAAGGCAACAGAGAAATTAACAGTCCCTTCTTTTAGGTCTACTTCTTGAAATCATTATAGTTTCAATGTTGAGGCTATTCTTTCCAGTGCATGTGGGATGCATCAATATAAGCAGACACAGGACAAGTTGTGCCTTTTGTGAATTACACAAATATGACAAAAACAAAATAATACAAACCAATGAGTTTCTACTGAAAAGAAAGATATAGAAATGAGCTGCATGGTAGCTTAGGCAAAAAGAGAAAAATAGATAAAAGAAATAGTTTTGGACTGCAGTCCTATTAAGACAGTGGTAGAGATGGGACGAAGTGAGGGTGAGGGAGAACAAATTAGAGACAGAGAAAGAAAGCAAGAGGGTGGTGTAATGTCTATCGAATAGTAATAACAAATATATTTGGTTGCATCAAAGACAAAACAAAAACAATGGAAAAATGAACTGCCCCTTCTCTTCAGTCAACTTCAGTCAACTTCTGGAATTCCCTATACTTTTGTTACATTAAAATTGCGATTATTCATCAGAGTGCTCATAGAAGGCAACAGAATAGGGAGACACAGGACAAATTGTGCCTTTCATTAAATTACACCTACAAAGAAAAAAATGCTACAAACCAATATACTTTAACTGAAAAGGAAGAGAGAGAAATATGGTGTTAGGTAGTTTAACCAAAATGAGAAAAATGATTGCATAAGTTAGAAGGTTGTCACCTTATGAGACTGGCATGACAGGTGACCATATATATCTTGCTGATATGGAACTGTTTCTGGCTTGTTTCTAATGCTGGATGTCCTTCCAAATGCCATGATCTTCCTCACACCAAATATATATGCCACTTTATTCCTCAGAAAATAAAAGTTACACCATGCTTTCATGTATTGAATACTCATTAATTTGATATTTGAACGTTTCATGTACATTTTGTATGTGAACAAACCCTTCAGAATATATACACCGACATGTTACCCATCCAACTCATGCCAGCATTTAAAAGTGGACACTAGATGATGATGATAATGACACACACATACACACACTTATGCAGACATATATATGTAGTTAAATTCATTAGACTGTTTAGAAGTCAGTTATAGAATTTCATGTGCATTATCAGAGCCATAAAAACTTTGGCTAATTTCCATCAACTCTTTTCCAACTTACGAAGTTTGAATTTATATTCAATCTTCTAGTCATCAATGGTGTTACTGTTGATTTGATGATTCATATGTACTTCACACATTTTGAAAATTTCATACCACAAAACTGTACTTGTTATAATTTCAACTTTAGAGAGTGTTTGACATTTCATATGGTATGTTTAGTTCATATGTCATACATAAGTGTCATATTATTTATATGTTAAAACTCATTAAATGCATTACTAGATTGTTTCAAAGCCCCATTTTCACCCCATTATCAGTCTCTTCCATAACAGATTCCTGTATGAAGATATTCTTTTCAATTTCCTAACGATGGTGTCTATTTATTTTGTTTCAGGTTTCCCATTTTTATGTAGCTTTTTCATATTTTTAACTGAAAATATTGGTTTGAGGAGGAGGGTTCCTGTTTTTTTAACAATGGAACAGCCTGTTTATAAAATGAATGTATATGCTGCTGAGCATTCCATGAAAGGAGACTCAGTGAGCCACTGGCTATGGAAAGTGACACTTACCCAAGATGCCATGCAATAGGGTTGAAAAGAGAACTGAATGTTTGCAAAGCAAACTTCTTAAGAGAACTGAGAGAAAATTTGAGTATGAGATGAACCAAATATAATATGCAAGAGATACGATGGTGCTGGTATGGGGATGTGCTTTATTAGAAGATTGAGAGCTGCATATAACAGGGCTGAGTGCTGTAAGTAATTGAATCCTATAGTGAATGAAGACCAAAGAAAATAATGGCAAAGAAATGAAGAATTATCTGAAGAAAATGAAGTTCACAAATGAAATGAGATAGAATTGATTTGGTAGGCAATATGTCATATGACTAAAGACCTATTCATCTGGGCAAGCTCTGTGAAGCTAAAAGTAAATGTGACGAGAGGTCAGCAAATACATGTAGAGGTCCCTTTAATCTGTAAATCTTGCATACACAAAATGTGTAGTGTTATAGCAGGCAGACTAATAGGAAAGTTAGACTTTGTAGGTCGCAGATGCAAAAGGAGAGTTGGTATTAAGAGCATCAGAGAATTTTTTTTTTTTCAATTCCAGGAAGCATCGATATATGTTGATAGATTCTGCTCTTAGCAATCGCAGAGGCTATACTGAGAGTATAGTAGCCGGAATAAGAACAGGATGGTACAAAATACATTTATATATCATCAACATCATTTTACATATGAGAGAATGTTACATATGCTTTTCTATATATGCTTTTCTATATATGAAGACGGGTAAGGCGGCTGGGCCTTCGGAAATAGTTGCTGAGATGCTGAAGGCATCTGGTTCGGTGGGACACACCATGGTCACCCGGATAGTTAACCAAGTCGTACAGAATGGGGTTGTTCCGAAGGAATGGCGTAGCAGCATCATCGTTAACTGCTATAAGGGAAAAGGAGATGCCCTAGATAGGAGTAACTATAGAGGCATTAAATTAATCGACCAGGTCATGAAGGTCACGGAAAAAGTAATAGCGCAACTAATCAGAGAGAGAATTGATCTAGATGAAATGCAGTTCGGGTTTGTGTCAGGCAAAAGTACCACAGACGCTCTTTTCATTGTACGACAACTACAGGAGAAGTACCTAGCTAAAAGTAAACCCCTATACTTAACTTTCGTCGACTTGGAGAAAGCCTTTGACAGAGTCCCCCGTTCCATTATCTGGTGGTCTCTTAGAAAACTAGGTGTTGACGAATGGCTTGTGAGAGCTATACAAGCCATGTATAAAGAAACAGTCAGTAAGGTTAGAATTAACAACGAATATAGTGAAGAGTTTAGCGTAAAAGTTGGTGTCCATCAGGGCTCTGTTCTTAGCCCCCTACTATTTATTATTGCCCTTCAGGCTATAACAGAGGAGTTCAAGACCGGCTGCCCATGGGAACTCCTATACGCAGATGATCTAACGCTCATAGCTGAATCAATGACCGAACTAGAGAAGAAATTCCAAACGTGGAAGCACGGCCTAGAATCAAAAGGCCTTAAAATTAACCTGGCTAAGACTAAAGTTCTAGTTTGTAGGAAAGAAAATAAGGCGGCGGTCCCATCGGGGAAATGGCCATGCTCAGTGTGTAGGAAAGGCGTAGGTAGAAACTCCATTTTATGTCCCAAATGCAAAGTATGGGTGCATAAAAGATGTAGTGGGATCACAGGTAAGCTAACTAAGAACATAGATTTTACATGTGGCCGGTGCTCTGGTGCAATAAGTAGCAGCAAGTGCCCACAAAATACTAGCTCCTTCAACTGCGCAGAGGGTTCTATAGAAATAGTGGACAGCTTCCGTTATCTGGGTGACAAAATCAGCAGTGGGGGAGGGTGCTCTGAAAGTACAGTAGCTAGAGTCAGAACTGGATGGAAAAAGTTCAGAGAGCTTATACCACTATTAGCCGCTAGAGGGTTCTCCCTAAAAATGAAAGGCAGGTTATACGATGCCTGCATACGAACAGCAATGCTGCATGGCAGTGAGACCTGGGCATTGTGTGCAGAGGATATACGCAGACTAGAGAGGAACGAAGCGTGCATGCTCCGCTGGATGTGCAATAGTAATATACGTGAACGGCAAAGCATAAACGAACTAAGGAAAAAATTAGAAATAAGAGGGATCAGATGTTGTTTACTCGAGAGAAGGCTACGTTGGTACGGTCACGTGATGTGCATGAAAGACGACAGCTGTATAACAAAGTGCAGGGCAATAAAGATAGACGGTAGCCACGGAGTAGGCAGACCCAGAAAAATATGGGACGAGCTGATAAATTCCGACCTCACACGCTTACACCTCTCCAAGACAATGGAACTGGACCGAGACCTTTGGCGGTACTCAGTAATAGAGAAGACCCGCCTTACCTAAATACAAAGTAAAAACCTACTACAGTCAGTAGGCATCTCTATCAAAACACACCCCCGTCCCACCACCTCCACCCCACCCACACCGCCCCTTTCAATGTAAAGTTATGTTGGTCCCACAACATCCAGGCCGAAACAAATGAGATCGTGTAGGTGTCACGACAAAAAACACACAGTCCACGCTGTAAATGTGGCCGTGTAGGCAACACGGTAAAAACCTCCCAGCCCCACACTGTAAATGTGGTTGGTGTTAGGAAGGGCATCCAGCTGTAGAAAACCCGCCAGACAGTCCACGCTGTAATGTGGCCGTGTAGGCAACACGGTAAAAACCTCCCAGCCCCACACTGTAAATGTGGTTGGTGTTAGGAAGGGCATCCAACTGTAGAAAACCCGCCAGACAGTTCTATGCGAGCAAGACAACCACTCTTGCCTCAATTGGGAAAACCCCCGTCCAAACCCATGCAAGCGTGGAACACGGACGCTAAACCTGATGATGATGATGATGATGATGATATGTATATGTAATTTAATAAACTTTTTCCCTTTAGACATTTAAAAGCATCATAAACAAATTTCTTTCTCACATCCCAGACAAGTAATCTTCAAAAGTATACTTTATACAATAAGATCAAAGACCTCTTCACCGACATATTTTAGAAAAATGCTTCATGATACTTGGGTCACTTGACGTATTCAGAGATGATGGGAAAATAATTCAGCATTGTGGGAGTATTTTCTATCATAGCTACGTGTTGACCCACGTCTGATGAATTGCAATTGTAATTTAGTAGGGTGAAACTGTGTGAAAATATGTTTGCATATACTAATGTAAATACTTTGTTGCATTGGTGCCAATAAAATAAGAAGTGTATCACTCTAAAAGAGACGTAAATCTGATGAAACTTAAACATTCTAAAAGTAAAGTTCAAGAAAACTAGCACCATAAAACATGAGCTCCATCAGTACTGACCACCTAACAAAACTACTGTCGAAAGACTAAATGACTAAAACCATTGAATCACTAAACGAATCTTATTTCTTTCAATCTGTTGCTTTTGTTTACCAGATTTTCATAAGTATTTAGCGAAAACCTAATGAATAATTTAAAAAAAAATTTAAGAAAGAGTTTTAAAAAAAATTGTAACATCTAAATAAAACTGGAAACAAATAAAAACAAAATCTGTTTACAACGTACAATGTCAGTGTATTCCCAAGTTAGTACAAATAAATCAAACTACAGTAGTTTAGTGACTACGAAGAAGTGTGAGTAGCATTTATGAAGTATTGCCATAAGTAATTAAATTTCATGCAAGACCTTGGTAGTAACGAGATGTCAAAATATTTGATACATTGCTACAATTTCATAGTGTAATTAAAGTGATAAATTCTGTTAAAATTAAATAGATTCAATTAATATAAGCCCAAGAAGCAATAAAAAAAATAATGATTACAAAAACTAAAACAAGGGGATGTTATAAAAAACATTTATACATATAGACATAAACATATTTTTGAAATATACATATTCTCACATGCACATGAATATGCGTGTATGTTGGTGAGTGGAAATAGCAAACTAGCTTGTTAGAGTGTCAATTCAAATGTTTTGAGGTATTTGTTTCAGCTCTCTGTGTTCTGAATTTCCATGATATAATAGAGCCAAGTTGTATTCACCATTATCATTTTCTTGGACAATATAGATAGTGTGAAGATGGGAAACTTGAATACGTGGACAACTGCTGGTCTTCCAAAAAACAAACTCACCCTTAGCGTTCGTTTTATGTAGAAGATTTTCAGGTTTTATATCCTTAGTGTCATGAGACCTTCATAGTCTCACAGTGAGTATGTATGCTTATTATACAGATAGATGTTGTACATGGTTTCACATATAATTATATTCTAAACGAATTTGTGTTAGTGCTATTTCTAATTAATATGAAGAAGTCAAGTTTCTACTATATGTAAATAAGCTTTCAACAATAATAACTTGTTAATAACATCGATAAGATTTTAAAACCTTTAATAACACAATCTTTCTTGGCACAAGAAAACACCTTCTGAAATACTTGTCTAGAGAAATCTGACAGAGATACTGAGATAGGTGTGATATGATCACAGATTAAAATAATCACAGCATATTTTATGGAGGTTTGTATACACCTTTTATATATATTGATATTTTCATTGATTTAATTGTCGATTAGTTGATATTCATTGTATTAATTTTATTGATAGCCCTAATTAATGTGTTCAATATTGCCAATAGAATACACAATCTCTATGAAAGTACTCCGTTGTTTTAATTCATTTTAGTTAGCATTGGATAAGTAACTGTGTGGCATGGTGTAATAAGGCCATGGGTGTGCAAAGCATCTTGTGGCAGTGTGACTTTATGAACTAATTAGGGTGTATATATAGTATATATATAGTATATATATATATATATATATATATATATATATATATATATATATATATATATATATATATATATATATATATATATATATTTATTAAAATAACAGATTAAAATTTAAACAAAGAGTCGCTGCTTTCACCCTTAACGGGATCTTCTGAAACTAACAAAGTCAATCTGTAAACGCGGAAGCGGATATTTCAAAAAACGTTAAAAACCGGAGGAAGGCAGGAAGACGATACTTTGGTTGGTGGAAACGTTCCCTTCACAAAACATACAGGTAATATATACTTACCTATGCAAATAAGTAATGGTATAAACATAACATAAACTTAGCTACCACATCAAGGCGTAAAATATCCACGTATAGATCGTACTATCCGTTAGGGTATAATGTGGGGCTGTAATACAGGAAAGTTTGGTGCAATTTATGTTTACAAGCCGAAATTGCCTCAGATTTTTTGTTTAAGATGTGGTCTGTGGCGTAGAGTATTTCCAGGGCCTCAGCGGCGCAGAGGTCACATGGTCTTTTATTTCCGTTATACGATCTAGCCCTAGCTAGGATCTCCCAGTGAAACTGATATTGGGTGTGGTTGTCTTTTAGACTCCAGATATAAGCTGAAAGTGACGTCATATTCTTTCTTAGAGGGTAACGAAAAGAATGGGTATGTATGTAAATACGCTACTTGAATCTATTGGCGGTTAACCTTATGTAGGCCCTAGGGGACGTGGGTGTTTCAACCTTACATTTGTAGACAATTTTACTAGAGAGGCATTTCCCGGAAAGGGGGCAATCAACCCGATTCCTACATTACAGTTAGTACTAACTACAGGGTTGCACGTGTTCCTACAGCTAGGTAGTTTAGCTAAATTTGAAGCTGTGATGTTATGTGCAAGGTTAGGAGTCGTAGACTAAGAAATTCTTATAGTATTTCTATTAAAAATGTTACTATATTTATGTGTAGGGGGAAAATGCTTCGTAATAAGGGAAAGAAAGATCTTAGCTAATGGTGTGGCCACCTCCATATTATATGGTGGGTTATACCATATAATGCGACGGGATCTATTTCTTCTAGGTCGATTCTCGTACTCTCTATATGCTACCTTATCGACAAATCCACTCCGAGCAAGAGCTTCATTGTAATAAGTGGAATGGTCGTTGAAAATATGCTTGTTAGTAGATAGACGGGAAAGCCTCAACGAAACGTTTCTTACCAAGTTCTTGGTTATGGTGGCAGGATGGTTGAAATGCTTACTTATGTAATTAAGCGTATCATTCGGCTTTCTATACGGGTAATACAAGCCATTCGATAAATTGAGGGTAACGTCGAGGTAATTAACGACCGAGGGGTAGGCCTCAACCTGTATAAAGAGGTTGAAGCCTTTAAAGAAGGCTGTGAGTTCTTTTCTGAACCTGTCGCAAGCACGAGGGTCGCACTTAGTCATGGTCAAAAGACCATCATCACGGTACAAACCACCGCCCGCGTTGGGGAATTCGTCCTTGATAGAGAAAAGAACTAAAAGGCCAATAAGATCAGTAACCTCCGCAGAATCGCTGGCGCCTATACTCACGTCGAATGAGGTACTATTGGATTTTTTAATCCAAATAGAGTCGTCGAAATTAATCACCGAGTTACGGGCATTGAGTATGACATCAACTTCGAAATCCTTAACCACTGTGAGTGTTTTAGCGAAATTAATAACTCTAAGGAGAAGTGGTAAAGTGATGGAGGAGTAGTAATTATTGATGCCGAATTGGATAAAACGGTAATGTTCCTTGTTACATATGCCGTTGAACCAATCAATCACCTGAGAAGGAATTGTTCCACAGTGCAAGAGGGGCCAAACTTCTAATTTCAGGTATAATTCTATCAAGAATCGTTTTACTAAGTCTACCTAAATCGGACTTCGTAGGGTTAATAAGCCGAATAGAGGGGTTGTTCGGAAAATTGGATTTGTGATCCTTCAGGGTAAAGTGGGGAGAAATAGGGTCCAGAGGATCGGTCCGGTCCAGGATGTTGAGATCAGAGGTGATTTTAATCCCAGCATCGTTGATCTCATTGATGACGCATGATTAGTTTTACGGTAATCCTTAGTTACAGCATTATGTAGTAGTTGATGGTAACTATTATTATTATTATTATTACTATATATATATATATATATATATATATATATATATATATATATATAATAAATGATGAATTAGAAATAGAAGCCATGAATATCCGTAATCAGTGGTCTGCTAGCCAACATAGGTATTTCTTCGCATTGCAGACCATATATCTCAGGCTAGGGCAGTACAATAACTAAATTAAGTTATTGGGATAAAAAGAGTTGGGTGGAGAAAGTGAGACAGGTAAACAAACACGAATGGTGAGGCAACGTAAAGAGATGAAAACGTTTGAAAATCAAGTCAATAATTCATTTTGAGCATAAGAACCTGCGAATATTGACGGGAAGGCAAAGACACATCTTTGCCGTGCGGTTGTGAGCGGGGAAAGAATCTCGTACGGTGTTGGGCGATGGAGGAAGTGAGAGAGAAGGTGAGAAGCAGAGAGTGAATGAGTGAAAGTGTGAGGAAGAGGCTAGCTTGAGAGAGCATGACTAGCACTTTCACTCACTCACTCTCTGCAACTCACCCTCTCTCTCATTTCCTCCATCGTCTCACACCGTACGAGATTCTTTCCCCGCTCACATCCGCACAGCCAAGATATGTCTTTGCCGTCCCGTCAATATTCACAGGTTCTTATGTTCAAATGAACTATTGACTTGATTTTCTCATGTTTCCCTTTCTTTACGTTGCCTCACCATTCTTGTTTGTTTACCTGTCTCTCTTTCTCCACCCAACTCTTTTTATCCCAATAACTTAATTTAGTTATTGTATTGCCCTACCCGGAGGTATATGGTCTGTAATGCGAAGAAATACCTATGGTGGTTAGTAGACCACTGATGACGGATATTCCCGGCTTCCATTTATAATTCTTCATTTATTATATATATCATATGCAACAACACAGCTCGCCATCTTTCATTCATATATATATATATATATATATATATATATATATATATATATATATATATATATATATATCCAAAATTAAGATAATCAAAATTATGGGTGTCATGCCAGAAAGAGATGCGCCATATCACCCGTAAAAATAAGGTCTAAGGTTCTAACGAATAGGTCCGAGCATTTTATAATAACTAGAAATTGATTAACATATAAATAAACATGAATAATCACAGGAGATAATTTTTACAAGAGTGTAAGCACACATAGCCAGGTAGGTTAATAAATAAAGATAACCAGAACTTAAAAAATAGATACCTTACAATATTAATCATATTGTAAGGTATCTATTTTTGAAGTTCTGGTTATCTTTATTTAGTTACCTACCTAGCTATGTGGGCTTACACACTTGTAAAAATTATCTCCCGTGATTATTCATGATTATTCATGTTTATTTATATGTTAATCAATTTCTAGTTATTATATATATATACATAGTAATAATAACACATGTGAAGACTAAAATCCGAAAAGGGCTCCATAAGGATAAATATATATCAAATATATGAAAAGCATAGAGCAAATATGCATTAAAATAACAGATTAAAGTTTAATAAAAGAATTGCTGTTTTCACCCTTAACAGGGTCTTCTGAAACTAAAAAAAAATCAATCTCATCGCTCCACATAACGACGGATTAACTTCGCTTTTTTCCGTTCTTTGCCAGGGAACGTCTTCAAGAACCAAAGTATCGTCTTCCTGTTTTCCTTCGGTTGCAACGTGTTTCGAAATATTTACTTCTGCGTTCACAGATTGAATTTTTTTAGTTTCAGAAGATCCCGTTAAGGGGGAAAGCAACGATTCTTTGCTTAAACTTTAATCTGTTATTTTAATATATATATTCTATAACCACCCTCCTCCATTTCATACACTATCCTTAGAATGTGCTGTATACATATCACTTTCAACGCCTGTCCGCTCCACTCACTCCCTTATTGTTCTCGAGCCACCCCTACCTTCCACCAAATGCCATGTTATACTTATTTGTGTTTAAAACACATTTTAACCAATCCTCTTGACAACTACAATCTTCCCATATAAGGAAGTACCCCCTTGTCAAGTTCGGCTATTTATTCACCAGGCTAAAAATTCTAATTTAGTCCAGAAATAGCCGTCGAAAAGGCTTGAGCTCTGCCGTCGCGGTCATACTTTTTCCTATTTCCCACTCTACTACCCTAAATATTAAGTACTCTGGTGCGTTATGGTCCATTTGGTTCCTTACCACAATTCCTTTGTTATATATATATATATATATATATATATATATATATATATATATATATATATATATATATATATATAAATATATATATACTGTATATATATATATATATATATATATAAGTGTGTAAGGAACCAGGGGGACCATAACGCACCAGAATATTCAATACTTAGGGTAGTAGAGTGGGTAATAGGAAAATGTTCAAGACCAACGACGGCAGAGCTCAAGCAGTTTCGACAGTTATTTCTGGACCCAATCTTGAACATTTTCCTATATATATATATATATATATATATATATATATATATATATTCATTTTATTAAGTACGTCTTGTTACACTGGAGTTTCACCTTTATCAAATGGATATTTACACTCTCTTTCCGTATAGAGTACTCTTTTCTCGCAGCCATTAACTATACACGCACACACTCAAACATATATATATGAATGTATGTATGTGTATATGTATATATATAGGGTGTCCCAAAAATGAATACACACATTGATTACCTGTACAGGCAATATTTATTAGAATGTTGTCGAAGTGTGTATACATTTTTGAAGGACACTTTGTATATATATATATATATATATATATATATATATGTATATATATATATGTGTGTGTGTGTGTGTGTGTGTGTGTGATTGCTTTCTGGTTTGTGGAATAAACATACTATAGAGGAACTGTGTTTTGTGTTACTAAAATATTTGTTATTCATAGTGACTGTTTACTTCGAGGTTTCACTGAAGTATGATTTCTCTAAATAATTTGACTGATCAAATCAAACTGTTTTCATAAGGTGGTCCTTCACTGAAACTTGACATAAACATTTTATACACACACATATACACATATACTATATATATATATACACATATATAGCAAAAGAAAAATAACAAATTATAGTCTTACTAAGAAATTTAACAAAAAAACACTAAACAATTAAAATATTTTGCCACAGAAGAAATTAAAGCACATTTTGTTCAGATAAAACTAATTTTTTATTTTGTAAAGAGAAAAAAAATGAATATTTTTTTCAAGCAGAGAAGCCAAATTAAATTGTTCACTTTGCCCAGACAGTGTTCATGAAATTATTAATATAAACTATTTTAGTACATTTTTATTAATATTTTGTTTTTCTTAAGGGTACAAGACAAAAATGTCTAAAATAGCACCTAGAGCAATCACGTTTCTGTAAACATAATTTCCTGTGTACAAATAAGTCACTATGATAACAGACTTTTTTTTTTTAGAGAAAACAACCCACCCTGGTGGTTGATTGTCATAATTCCAAAACCAAATACATGTTGCTTATAGACTGGCTATATCTATCTGTCTATTAAGTGCAAATTATTCAATAAACATGATTGAGTGTTTGGATGTGTACTGCACAGTGGATGCATAGATGATTGGATTGCAGGAGAGACAAAGGAAATGATTGATTAAAAGAAGAATGGCTGCCATACATATTTCTTCAAAATGCCAATTTATCTCTTTTCTAATTGTATTTCTAATGAATTACACAGTATTCTAATTAATTAATGAAGAATTTGGAGGGATTTGCTAAAATTATTGATTCATTTTAAATATATTTGTAAAAATTTGCTTATATTTAATTATATTGGAAGATTTTATGTTAAATAGTAGCTCTTTAAAATAGGTGCTTCAATTTCATAGAACTAGAGGTGTTTGGAGGCATTTTGGTATCATGTTAATTATATGTCAACATTAAGGAAATCAATTGCTGCAACAACAGCATATATAAATAAATAAAATAAAGTAGAAAAAACTTTAAGAAAAACAACATAAAAAATATGATGCGTAACAGATGACCTTCAAAGATGGAGCATAGACCAACAATATATATTTGAAAGTGATGCTTTCTTGGAACAATATTATTAACTCTATTAAGACCATATTCTCAAAGAAAATCATTGCTTAAGTAGTTCCAATACATTAAAGAATAAGAAGGCTTTGCTGAAACAAGATTTTTCATTATGAAACTGGTGTTTGGAACTTAATTTCACACAATATTCTTACATAAAATTATAATGGAATATTTGAATTTATATATGTGTGGAAGCCTGTCAGATCATATCTATTCCTGAGTGTTACACTTAATCTGTTGCCTGTTTTAACTCCACAACCTTTGAGTGTTTTAATTGGCATTTGCAAGCATTGAGGCCAGCTCTCTAGTCTAAAGGTATTGTCCTCTATACATCATACCTGTCACAAAAGCCCTGAAAAGGGTTATGGGCATTATGCTTCTTTCTCTCTCCACGGTATTTAAAAATATGAATATATTAAAACAAGTGGATTTAAATCTTAAAACCAATAGTGATCACAAGTCTTAATAATTCTCTCAATCCCCAAATTAAATGTATTGTGCATGTTTAATGCTATTCTTATACATTTTTGGTCCCTCATTCAGTAGTCAGTTTTATTTGTCATCTTTACAAGTCAATTGTGAAGTACCAGTTATATGCTATTTTTGTTCACACAAGAATACTTGTTGAGTATATATAGCTATGTAATGATTTTCCTGAAGATGGACAAAATATAGTGGATAAATATGATATGTATCATGATCATGATGACAAAATATGTAATAGAAGAGAATGATGATGATGGTGATGATGATATTGCCTTTCTTTATTTCAGGGATGGTAAAATACTGGGGTCTTTGTAATCATCTAATCCCCAACAAAATTTGTGGTGTCTTGCCTATGCCAGAAATGATTATTATTACTATAATCCTTATAAAATATCTTTCGACATTAAGTTCTGAGTTCAAATCTCACTAAAGACAACTTAGCTTGTCATGATTTAGACGAAAAAAAAAATGGCATTGAACTTTTATAGTTATATGTTGACTAGGGTAAGGTGAAAGAATAATATTACAAAATGACAAGATATCAAAATGATGGTATAATAAAAGAGACAATAGATGTCTTGTTGCAGGGTTTAGGTTTTAATATTTAAAAGTACTGACAGTTGATGTGACAGAGATAGGTAAATATTTAAAGAGACAGACACACACATAGGTAGACAGGTGGATAGTTGGAGAATTGGATAGACACAAATATACAGAAACACTCACACTCACTTATGTATATAGACAAAATGGATGGAGATAGCTAAATGGATGGAGATAGATAGATAGATAGATAGAGAGAGAGAGAGAGAGAGAGAGAGAGAGAGAGAGAGAGAGAGAGAGAGAGGGGGGAGAGAGAGATTGGCAGTCAGTTAGTGGAAATAGAGAGTATGATAATATGTCTCTGAATATAACTAATTTGTCAATGGGTATTGGCCAAACTTATGTATGTATAAGTTATATAAGCCAATATTGTTACAGACTTCCATACTCTCAAACAAACCCCTTTTAATATTAAAAGACTTATCTGTGTCAGACCCTTTTCCCCTAGATTTGTCCTTATGAAAGAGTAGAATTGTTTTCTTGTGTGTATCCTTTATACCAATGTAGCTATACAGCTCAGGAAATTTCTAGGGCCTTATATGTGGTTTAAGTATAGAGAGATACACATTTATTAAGTCATGTTATGTGAATCTAGTGTTATGTTTGTGACCTATGATATTAAATGATCTACTACTACATTAATTGTTTCTACTTTAGGCACAAGGCCAGCAATTACCCAGTGCATTACTGGTACTTTATTTTATCGACCCCGTAAGGATGAAAGGCAAAGTCAACCTCGGTGATCTACTACTACATTAATATCATCTCACTATATAGTTTTTGTGTGATGTTTGCTGGTAGCAATTGTATATGTAAGATGCTGTGATATTTGTATAAACATTCCATCCTGCCTGAGAAGACAAGTGTTTACAAAGATTCTTTGGAGCTCTTAATGTCTGAAAGGAGGTTATATTTAAGAAGATTGTAGGACTAACATAACTTGAGGTTGGGTATTAAATTTAGAATGATGGCTCCAAACATTTCAAAGCCCTTGCCGTCTGGGGAAATGCAGTACATTCTATGTCATACTGCTCTGTATTCTTTTTCACATTTAAGTATTTCATTTCATTTGTATAGTTAGGCCCTCAGTTTTATTCCATGATCTTCCAGTATATCATCTTTTGGATGGTATAGTAGTATTTTTAGTGAAATAGTCAGGTGATATAAATTGATGTTTTATTTTTGTGCTTATAATATAAAGAGCACTCCCATGCATAGGATGTTTTTACATTTCAAAATAAGCTTCTACTAATTGTAGGAACATATGTAACATGTTTTGTGGGTAAACATATAAGTAACAACATTATTCGGTGCTGTAATATCAAGTTAAATCTATTTTAGGTGAAAGCAGAAAAATTATAAGAGGTTTATAATGAAATTTGCTTCATTTGCATTTGTTTATATATTCAACTTTATTAAATTATGAATGTGCCTGCATGCGTGTGTGTGTGTGTTTGTGTGTGTGTATGTCTCTGTGCGTACAAGCTTTAAACTTCATACTGTTATTATGATTAAAAAAAGGGGGAAACAACATTTCTACTATCTATGAGTTTCATTTTGTCATAGTGTACCTTAGCATATCACATATTTCTATTTTTAGTCATTTATATTTTTCTCCCCACCACTATCACCATTTGAATCAAATCCAAAGTGGACTTACCATGAAAAGCCTAAATGTTAAATGCAATATGCTTGCGCTGCAAAAGCAACAGGGCATATAAACTCACATACACATGAAATAAATTCTATTGTAAACATTTTAAAACTTTCATGAGTCTAATTAATATATATATATATATATGTGTGTGTGTGTGTGTGTGTGTGTGTGTGTGTGTGTGTGTGTGTGTGTGCATGTGTGATAAGTAAATTGAAAATAACACTGCAAAACAATGCAGTACATTCAAGATATATATATTAGTTTAATACTTGATATAATAGAAAAAGAGTTTTAATATTTTGGGTGTTAGTCCTTCATCAGACAGACGATTGAATGAGAAATAAAAGAGGAAATAGAAAGATAGTAGAAAGTGAGAAGAGAAAGAAACAAAAAAATGTTGAAGGGAGTAACAACATGTGTGGTCAGAATATGTCTTGGATATTACAGAGATGTTTAATGAGAGAAAATCATTTTGTATTTCGAGTGGACATGTGGATGTGTGAGTGTATGTATGTGCGTTTTTGTTTGTGCAAAACTATGAGTAATTGTAGACGTCTGACTGCACATGCATGCGTAAGCTGACAAACATAAGGAGTGATAGTGGGTAACCAGTCAGGTAGATATATAGGTGTACATATGTGCACATATTATCATCCAGTTACTCTGCTAGCAAGGTTTGGACAGGTCATCACAGACTGTCTCAATACAAAACCAGGTCAACTGACCTCCTACATAAGTCAAGGGTCTGCATCCCATTTACATACAGTCCCATATGTATGTGTGTGTGAGTGATCATCATTATCAACCACACAAGCTTTGCTTTGTTATGGGTCTTAGCTTGCTGTTTATTATGTTATTTTAGTGTTTGTGTTATTTTAGTGCATGTTCAATGTCAGCTGTAATTTTATTGTGTGGCAAAGGCTCCTTAAGTGTTGTGTAATCGGTGATGTGTTTCAGTCTAGTGTATGGCTTATGATGTATTAATGAGTTGTTGCTATCTAACATCTTATATCAGTTATTGGTGTTGCAATGTCAGATATTGATTATGTAAGAACAGATGATGTGTTATTTTAAAGGGTGTATGTTGGGTGTCGAAACTACATTATTTGAGTTGTGCTATTGAATCAATATGTTGTGTCAGGTGTGGACTCTTTTTAACAGAGCTATTCTTTGGACACTGTGTAGCATAGTGAACCATGGTATGGCTTATATGCTTTTGCTTATATATATTTTTAATAATAATTTGTGCTCCAATTGTTATTGGCACATTTTTTTTACCTTCAGGCCTAACATCTAGTTTATTTTGCTTTTGAGATTCTTGTATTTTGGTTGAATGTTTCTTACTTCATTTCAGGTAATATTTTGGCCTGAAGAAATCACAATGTCTATCAGTTTGCATGTTTTATTTTATTTTCAAATTTTTCAATTCTTTGATTATCAGATCTGGGCAGTTTGCTATTATCTCCAGACCAATATGGAGAGGCATGTCTCTGATAACGGAGACTAGGTCATTGTTATGTACCATGTTTGGTATGTGTTTATACCACTTCTTGTTGACTTGTGTGTTTACACAGTGACATGTTGGCATATTACGCAGTGGATATAGCTGCTGATTCAATCATTTCTGTGTAAATATTCAGACTTGGCAAGGACTAGGCAGCTGAGAATGATGCTTGGAATTGTCTCCTCATTGTGATGGTTACTGAGTCTGCATCTGATGTTAGAATTAGTTTTTATCTTACTTTTGTAATTGATTACAGCCAATTATTATTATTATTATTATTGTTATTGTTATTCCTTGAATCTCAGTCATTGATGTTGGTTAACTGGAAAGTCCGTTGGATTGAATATCAAGCCACTACCTGCAGCCTCAGATATTCAGGACGTATCGGAGGGTTCTTGCCATTCCAATATTATTATTATTATTATTATTATTATTATTATTATTATTATTATTATTATTATTATTCTTTGAGTCTCAGTCATTGATGTTATTTAACTGGAAAGTTTGTTGAAATGAATATGAAGCCGTTACCTGCAGCCTCAGATATTCAGGACGTATCGGAGGGTTCTTGCTGTTCCCAGCAAGCATGCTTTTTGAAGTGTTCCTATTATTATTATTATTATTATTATTATTATAATGTAAGTGGATTGGCAGAATCAGTAGAGCGTCAGACACCCTGCTTTGCCACATAGAGTTATGGCCCTTTACGTTCTGAATTCAAATCCTGCCATGGTTAACTTTGCCTTCTATCCTTACGAACTCGATAAAATGATGTCCCAGTAATGCACTGGAGTAATTGCAGGCCTTGTGCCTAAAGTAGAAACAAGTATTATTATAATTATTATAAAGGGCGGTGGTTTGGTAGTATTTATAAAGTGTCGAATGTTATGCTTTGTGGCACATAGTAACGGCTTTTTACATTCTGAGTTCAAATTCTGTGGAGGTTAGCTTTGCCTCTCATCCTTACGGGGTCGATAAAATAAAGTATCTGTTATGTACTGGGGTTGATTTAGTTGACTTTTCCCTTTCCATTCAAATTGTTGGCATCGTGCCAAATAATAAAACAATTGTTATTATTATTATTATGAGGGCAGTGGATTGGCAGCAGTATCGGTAGAGGGTCGGACGCCAAGCTTTGCAGCAAAGAGATACGGCCCTTTATGGTGTGAGTTCAAATCCCGCCGAGGTTAACTTTGCCTTTCATTCTTACGGGGTCGATAAAATAAAGTACCAGTAATGCACTGGTGAATTGCTCGCCTTGTGCAAAAAGTAGAAACAATTATTATTATTATTATTATTGTTCATGTTTGTCAATCTCAGACATCATCGTCGATTAACTCTATTTTCCACACTAACATGATCTTAGATGTTAAATGAGCTGAATATTTCTGTTAGGTAACAGTCAAAAACAAGTTGTTAAATTCCATCACTGCATCCTCTCCTCTGCCTTATATAGACACAATCTTTCATAAAATCCTTTCTGTATGAAGATGTGCCAAATTCTGCATGACCTGTAACCTAACATCAATACCAATTCTATTTAAATAATCCTCAAAACTGTCCGATATGCATCCCAATGGTCCAATCACCAGTGAAATCACTAAAACCTTCTTCATGCCTACTACTTTCCAACCTCGACCTTCAGTGGTTCTTACATCCCCATCTTTTGATGCTCTTTATCCTTCATTCTAATATCTCCTGGGATAGAAATATCGATAATTTGGGCCTCTTTTTTCTTATTTACAGCTAAAATGTCTGGCATCCTTGCCTCAATCATTCTATCCAATTGAATCTTGAAGTCCCATAGAAACTTAAAATTTCATTCTCTAACACCTATTCAAGTCTCTGCTAATACAATTCTGTTGCACTAACAAATCCACATTTCTCAGATATCATTTGATGGATATATTTCTGGCAACATTATCATGTCATCTTTTGTACTCTCACTGTTCCAACTTAACACATTCACTTACAAAATGGCTGACCATTTCTCCTTTTGTTCAACACATTCTACATAATGGTGATTTTATTGTTTTGCCAACATGATGTTTAATGGAGGTAGATCAAAGATTCTGCTCCTGGAGGTTTCACACCTTTTTAAGGCTCCAACAACTCTTACCCAACATTTTAAAATGTTCTATTTCAAGATCCTTGCACGTGGAACACATTGTTAATATCTTACAAAATACATTGCAATCAGTACATTCTGCCATAACTATCATGAAGCACATTTTGTTTTTTTATCTTATATTATGATATCTGGTCTATTGGCTTTCGTTGTCTTGTCAGTGAGCATTGAAGGTGAGTTTATGACTTTATAACACACCTAGATATTTATATGCTACGTCTGTTTCAGGTGACCTTTTGACACCAGGTGCTAATTCAATTCCATCGCATCTTCCCATCTTTCCCTTCTTTATATTTATCATTGCTAATTTTGAAATGTTAAACTCCGCCCCAATGACTTCAGAAATTACTCTGATTGTTTGCACTAATCTGAGAGCTGCTGATAGAAAGAAAACTAAAGAGACAACGAAGTCATAAGCACAATCAAACGGAATTCATTAGTAATACAACCCTCCAAGTACTTGGTGGGGAAAATTTTGTAGCTAATTTGTTCCGGAGATGACCGGGCTTACCTTGCTGAACCGTAGGACACCTGCCGAATGAGAGACTTCAACTTGAGGTTCCAGTCAGTCCTAATTACGCTGTTTTCTACATTCATTACAGATGGTAGGGTTGCAACTGTCAGAAGACCATCTCGACGACTGAAGATCCTGGAGTTCTGTGTTTTTTTTTTTTTTTTTTTTTAAACCATTTTCCAGGTTTCCCCTTCAATAAATATATATATATATATATATATATATATATATATATATATATATATATATATATATAATACGTGAACACACCTATATATGTAGCAAATAGAATATGTACTAAAAATAGATTGTGGTGAATGAAAAGACGATGTAATGAAAATAAGGCTTAAAATGCGATATATGTATGTGGGCAATGATTTAAAATATAGTATTACCATTTTTGTAATGAGATGGTGTTCGTTTTTCTGGGAGTGAGAAAAACCAAGATATATATATATATATATATATATATATATATATATATATATATATATATATATATATATATATATATGTATATATATATATATATATATATATATATATATATGCAAAAGTTTTATTTAAAATTGTTGGGTTACAACGAGTAAATATTTAATAACTGATATGAAAGCACTCAACAGTTTCTGGAGTAGGTTTACGATATTAAACAAATGGAAACTATATTTATAAAACCATATTTATTTCGTTATATATATTTCTGGGATATCATATTAAAAATATGGTATGCCTTCCTCAGACAAAATACAATACATAAGCTGTTTTATAAATAATTTTGACATACCTTATAATAATGCAACTTCCATTTAAAAAGTTGATTTGGTAGTGAAACTGTTATGACAGTTATATAGAAAGAAAAACGAAGATGAAAAGAAGAAGATGAAGAGATGTATGTAAATAAAAAGAAGAAGATGAAGAGATGTATGTAAAGAAAAACAACAGAGCGAGATAGAGAGAGAAGGAGATATGGGAGAGAGAAATACATTGAGGAAGTGAAAAAATATAGTAGGCAGCTTTTGGACAGATGATCATCGTATATGTGAGAGGTTAAGGAGGGAAGGGATACAGTTAAATTAGCCGACACATAAATCACGTCCAGAGGAGAAAAAATACTATGGGATCATCAGACTCAGCTCAGGTAACGGACCTTGTGGGCCTATTTATAATTAATTCGCTGCATAGGAAAATACCCGGTGTTACCTGAGGTTTATATAGAGATGACATGCTTTTACTTATTGAAAATAATAACTCTGAACTAAATAAGAAAAGAAAACAAATTATACAATTTTTTAATTACTTTAATCTAAAAATAGAAATTGAGAATAACCATAGAATAGTCAATTTCCTAGACGTAACATTAAGTCTCAACACACGTCTTCACTATCCATTTCACAAGTTAAATGAAAACTTGAATTATGTCACTTTTAGCTCCAATCACCCCAGATCTGTCAAAAATACTATAGTGAACTCTGTTCAAAAACGTATCTCTAGAATCTCTTCCAATAAAAATATTTTTGACGAAAAAGCCCAGTATTATAATGAAGCGTTAGCTAGAGCAGGATATAGTGATAAAATTATGTACATCGATAATAGACAAACTAACCAAAATAACAACAATTTTAATTACAGTAACAACTTTAACAACTATAATAGAAAGCACTACAATAATTCCAAAAACCAGAAAAGAAATAGAACTAGAAATATAATATGGTTTGCCCCCCCCCCTTCTCACTAAACATTAAAACCCACATCGCTAAACTATTTTTTAATGCTCTTGACAAACGCTTCCCTAGAACACATAAGTATCACTCAATTTTCAATAGACATACTATAAAACTAACGTACTCGTCCACCAAAAATTTAGCACAAAATATTAATAGAATAAATAATAGGAATCTAAAACCTAGCCAAAATACCGAAAATAGCCTAAACAATATTCAAGTAAAAAACTGTAACTGTAGAGATAGATCTAAATGTCCGCTAAATAACAATTGCTTAGTTAAAAATATAATATACAACTGTAATGTTAAAACTGATTTAAATTCTTTTACTTATGTTGGTTCCACCTCGACAGAATTTAAACTTCGCTATAATAATCACAAAAACTCTTTCACGGATCCAAATAAAAAATCTTCAACATCGCTGTCAGGCTTACTCTGGCAACTTAAACATGATAAAGTTGGATATTCGATGGTTTGGAATATAGTCTCAAAAGGAATTCCTTTTAATTCCTCTTCTGAGACATGTGACCTCTGCGCGGGGGAGATATTCTTTATACTAAAATCTAAAAATTTCCTTAATTTACGAACCAATTTATTCAGCTGCTGCAGACATAGATTGAACTCAACTTTTAAATATAAATATAAATTTAAAATGTAGTATAAAATGTAGTATATTTACTTAAGATATTTAACTATTTATGAAACTTGGCGATAAATCTTTCGATTCCTTCAATTTTTTTTAAAACCTTTCTGCATGAATATATAATTAATGAGATTAAATAAACTACCCTAAAATTGGCGATGTTCCCAATCTTTTGAATAAATTTTTAAGCTGGATAAACTTCTATAATAAATATAAGAGCATTTGTAGAATAAGTTTTGAATGATTTCTGCTAAATAAGGCTTGGTGAACAATTTTGGTTTTGTTTGCTTTTGATTCTGATTTTATGTGACTGATATGCGTGGCATACTATGTTCTATTGCGTCCCTAGATACTCTGTGGAGTGACGAAGATATTCTTGGCGTTTTTAATTTTTAATATTGATATCTGTTGTCTATTCTATGCTTGATCGATAATCATGCAAGTGAGGCAGGAATGTTACTTTAAATGTTAATGTATATCTTATATATTTTATGTCTATATATGTGTATATATGTATGTAGATATATGTAGGGTGGAATATTTTGTAACGCAATGAAGATTTTCATGAAATATAAGAATCTGTGGAGCATATCACGTAAGTTCACATATGTGTCTATAATTATCAACTTGAATTTGAGATAACCTTCTCTTTTCTCTTTTTTCTTTTTTCATGAGAATGCATATATACTTATGTTTGAAGTTTTGTCTCAGATTTTGCTTGTAGACCTAAGAATGTTTAAACTAAGCATGGGGTTATTTTTTCACACATTATGGACATGTATCTCATTCATGAATACTGATATTTACATTATAATACCTAATTTTACATTATAATACCTAATTCATAAAAATTGATAATTCAAATGGATGAGACATGATATATTTTTAATATATTTTAAATATATCATCTTTCTTTCTTTTTCTTTTTCTCCTCTACACTGGACGTGATTTATGTGTCGGCTAGTTTAACTGTTTCCCTTCCCTCCTTAACCTCTCACATATACGATGATCATCTGTTCAAAAGCTGCCTACTATATTTTTTCACTTCCTCAATGTATTTCTCTCTCCCATATCTCCTTCTCTCTCTATCTCGCTCTGTTGTTTTTCTTTACATACATCTCTTCATCTTCTTCTTTTTATTTACATACATCTCTTCATCTTCTTCTTTTCATCTTCGTTTTTCTTTCTATATAACTGTCATAACAGTTTCACTACCAAATCAACTTTTTAAATGGAAGTTGCATTATTATAAGGTATGTCAAAATTATTTATAAAACAGTTTATGTATTGTATTTTGTCTGAGGAAGGCATACCATATTTTTAATATGATATCCCAGAAATATATATAACGAAATAAATATGGTTTTATAAATATAGTTTCCATTTGTTTAATATCGTATATATATATATATATATATATATATATATATATATATATATATATATATATATATATATATATATATATATATATTTATATAAAAATGAATGAATAATAACAGGTAGACATCATAAAAAGGTAATTTATTCCACGGTGGTTGTACAGCCTAGTTAAGCCATGTGCAAATTTACAACTATTTGCAAAACTCAATTATCAAATGCTGTGACCACTGTATCATCAGAGCAGAATGGTTAAAATGTACAATGTAAAAACCATTACTACATCTAGGGTAACCCTATACCTAATATATATATATATATATATATATATATATATATATATATATATATATATATATATATATATATATATATATATATATATATATCGAGAGAGAGAGAGAGAGAGAGAGAGGGAGGGAGGGAGAGAGAGAGAGAGAGAGAGAGAGAGAGAGAGAGAGAGAGAGAGAGAGGAGAGAGAGAGAGAGAGAAAGAGACCCACAGGGTCTGTGAGACAGTGAACTACAGTTCAACTGATTGAAATCATCCCTGCAACTATTCATGTTGACTCCGTTAGCTGGTATTTTTCAGAATCCATCATTCTATCTCCGAAACCTGAGAATAGGCAGATGCCGATTTTTATATCAAAATCGTAGACATAGTGACGCCTAAAAAACGATTACAATAAGAAACTGATCTATGAGGGCACACAGGGTCATGTTTTTGGTGGCCACAGATAGCGCGAAAGAAACCCTATTGAAGAGAGTATCAAATTACTGCTACATATCTATCGTTTCACTATTAACTGTATACAAAAACGATATAATCATAGTTTATATCAGTACGTCCAGTATTGAAATATTGTTTGTTCAATAGTTCCTAAAAATGCTCATATTACTACAGTGCTTTCAAAGCGAAAGTATATAGTGCTACAATGCATTATCTAAATAAAAAGTTTGACGACTTCGAAATATATGTTTCTTTAACTTCTCAGTACATCCAGTAATGAAATAACATTTATTACTTCATTGTGTAAATATGTAAACGATATAAAAGAAACCTACTCCCGAATAAAACAGCATGTGTAAAGTCAAATAACCATTCTTTTTCTTTCACTGATGTTAGCTTTGCCTTTCATCCTTACGGGGTCGATGAAATAAATTACCAGTAACGCACCGGGCCGATTTAATCAGCTTTTTCATCTGCTAAACTGTTGGTCCTGTGCATAAATCAGAAAGCATTATTGTTATTTCTATCATTATATATTCAGGCATAATACATCTAAGGCTATATTATCAAATATTTATCCTTCCCTGTTTTACAAGACAGTAGTGTTTGATATCAGAGTGTTGGGTGCGATTTAAAGCATATCCGGTGCCAACATAAAAGTCATCTTATTGGCTAGTTGTTGTTAGACTATTAGATTGTCAGGCAGAATGTTTTGCTATACATTGTTATGTCCGTTTACATTCTTCGTCCATACCTTGCCAATGTAAGCTTACTCCTTTCATCCTCATGGCATTGATAAAAATATGAACCAGAAAATTACTAAGTTTGATATATTTGATAGTTGTTCTTGTTACATTTCATAATATTTGTAGCAGTGAATGCTATATTTTCTTACATGTCTTTATTTGTATGTCCTAATGTCAAATCTCAATGAGGTGCACTTGTCATTTCACTCTTTAAAATTATTTTCCTCAGCACTGCCATCCCGTCGCGCACACACGCTAAAAGCACTTTGGATATTTTGCTCTTTAATATACTATGTCTATAAAAAGGCAAAAAGTCATGGTTGAAATCCTTTCATAAGATGTCTGCTCCTTGTTTAGAGTAGATCAGTGGTAGCAAACCAACTTCAATAACCTAAGACTTGTAGCTGTCCCCAATAACTGTATTATGCTAAAATAACTTCAGAGAGTATACTTAGAACAGAAGCAAAGCATCATCCAACAGACCAAACAAATACGAAAACACACAAACAATCATGCTCAAAGATAATATGTGGCCATTTACTAATATAGGAAATCATTATTTATAGTGTTTGTATATATTTCCTTTGCTTAACATGCATCGAAGTGATTGAATATGTACCAGAGAGGTAGTGGAAAAGCCAGAGATTCAATATATATTCAAGAAATTGAGTAAACCTTTATGTCGCTGCTCAAAGCTGGAAACCAAGATACAAGAAGAGTTTGGTTTGAAATTGAATGATTGATTGAGTAAATTAAATCAATATATTTTAATCAGAACATTGTAACTAATAGTACTCTGCTACAGCTGTTCACTAAACAAATAACTGTTCTCTAATGGAAGCTATGCATACATACATGTGTGTGTTTATATATATATATATATATATATATATATATATATATATATATATATATATATATATATATATATATATATATATATATATATGTGTGTGTGTGTGTGTGCGTGTGAATATATATATATATATATATATAGGTTGAAATAAAATGAAAACGAAATTTCATTTCTCACTCTTAGTACGCCACTTACTTAAATGTAAGTATGTGTATATACGTACATACATATATGTATACAGACGTACAGTAGCATGCATATATATATATATATGTATATATATATATATATATATATATATATATATATATATATATATATATATATATATATATATATATATATATATATATACATATACATACAGGTAAACATACGTATATGCACGTATCAGTTTAGCGGACGCTTATTATAACGCCGCTTTGTTCGTTTGTAAACAAACTGAACAACTATCTGGCAGATGGGTATACGGTGCTGATGATAGCTAACAAGCTTGAAACTAGTACATCGTTCCTGTGTCAGTGTTGAACAAAAAGGTGACGTGGTTGCCTTAACACCGTACGGCATAAAAAATTCAGGCTGTTCAGTTTGTTTACAAAGAAACAAAGCGGCGTTATAATAAGCGTCCGCTAAACTGATACGTGCATATATGTATGTGTACCTGTATGTATATGTATATATATATATGTATATATATATATGTATATATATATATATATATATATATATATGCATGCTACTGTACGCCTGTATACATATATGTATGTACGTATACACACATACTTACATTTAAGTAAGTGCCGTACTAAGAGTGAGAAATGAAATTTCGTTTTCATTTTATTTCAACTTATCGTTTTCGGTATGCCTGACCGACTTAGCTCACTCCATATGCAAATTAGGCTGCTCAGCCGTTAATTTTCATAAGGAAAGTATATACTTTCGAACGTTCAACTATCTGGCAGATGGGTATACGGTGCTGATGATAGTTAACAAGCTTGAAACTAGTACATCGTTCCTGTGTCAGTGTTGAACAAAAAGGTGACGTGGTTGCCTTAACACCGTACGGCATAAAAATTCAGGCTGTTCAGTTTGTTTACAAACGAACAATGCGGCGTTATAATAAGCGTCCGCTAAACTGATACGTGCATATATGTATGTGTACCTGTATGTATATGTATATATATATATGTATATATATATATGTATGTATATATATATATATATATATATATATATGCATGCTACTGTACGTCTGTATACATATATTATGTACGTATACACACATACTTACATTTATATATATATATATATATATATATATATATATATATATATATATATATATAAAAGAATGAAATGAGATTTCATTTCTCACTCATAGTACGGATGATACTTAAATGTAGGTATGTATACGTACATACATATATGTTAAACAGACATACAGTAGTATGTATATATATATACATACATGCACACATATATATATATATATATATGTATGTATGGGTTTACCGAACATTTATTATTTGTTAGGTTTGTTTGTAAACAAACAACCCGAATTAAGCCCTACAGTGTTCGGCAACCATCGTCGCCCTTTTCTTCAACACTGACAAAGGAACGATAAACTAGTTTCAAGCTTATTAGCTATCGTCAGAATCGGACACCTTCCTGTACGGCTTAATTCGGGCTGTTTGTTTACAAACAAACCGAACATTATAATAAATGTTCGGTAAACCCATACTTACATATATATATGTGTGCATGTATGTATATATATACATACTACTGTACGTCTGTATACATATATGTATGTACGTATACATACTTATATATATATTTATATATACCCATATATAGACATTGCATATTTTGAATATATAAAGTAACTCTACAAACTTCCCTGCTTCTATTTATTTTATCATTGCTCTAAGACCTACCAGTTTTCATTTTTTCTTTAGAGTTAATGTATATTGTTGTGCTGGTACAACGACAAAAGTTACCCAGTACACTTGTAAGGTGGTCGTTTCAGTGTAACGATAAAAAAATCCATTGTAATGTAGTTAGAGCAAGGAAGGAGATCCAGCCATAGTAACTAAGCCAAAATAGTAACACGTTTCAGCAAGACGTGGTCTCTGGACCTGTCTTGTCTTATAACGTGACAGCTCGTCTAGCCTATTCAAGCATTGAAAGTGGACGTTGAACGATGAAGAGGATAATAATGATAATACAAACACACACACACACACACACACACACACACACACACACATATATTATATATATATATATATCAATATATATATATAGGGAAAAGTATGTCCCCATTTCGACGGCTATTTCTGGACGTCCACCAGAAATAGCCGTCGAGACGGCTTGAGCTCTGCCGTCGGGATCATACTTTTTCCTATTCACACTCTACTACCCTAAGTATTAAGTACTCTGGTGCGATATGGTCCATCTGGTTCCTTACCACAATTCCTTTGTTATATATATATATATATATATATATATACATATATATATTTATTAAAATAACAGATTAAAGTTTAAGCATAAATCGCTGCTGTCACCCTTAACGGGATCTTCTGAAACTAACAAGTCAATCTTTGAACGCAGAAGTGAATATTTCAAAAAACGTTGCAAGTGGAGGTATATGATTTTTAAAGCGATGAAATACCAATGAAGGTTGGAAAATCACTGATGAAGGACTATTTTATCATATGTAACCCATGTGCAACCACGCAGTATTCATTCTTCTCATGTTTTCATATATATTTTCCCCAGCTGCGTTTGTCTGTTTCTCTCTTACTGCTTCCCCCCTCTCTCTGTTTCTCACCTTCTTTCGCCCCCTCTGTCAGTTACACTTTCTCTCGACTGGCCTCTTCCTCGCACTTCCACTCACCCACTCTCTGTTCCTCCCCTTCTCACTTCCTCCCGTTTTGCCTGAAGTGGGGTCCTTTCTTGCTCACACCTCACTCGCGTCGGACGGTCTGCTGTCTCTCGCTCATGAAATCCACACAGCTTATGCTGATCGGACTCCCATGTGCTTGTTTTTTCCTATCCTTGCGTTGTTATCCTTCTATGTTTGTTTATTTGTCTCGCTCGCTTTACGCGATTTACTTGTCCCAATAGCTTTATTTAGCTATTGCTCGCACCAACTGGAGGTATATGATTTTTAAAGCTATGAAATACCAATGAAGGTTGGAAAATCACTGGTGAAGGACTATTTTTATCATATGTAACCCATGTACAACCACGCAGTATTCATTCTTCTCATGTCTATATATATATATATATATATATATATATATATATTATTACGATATATATATATATATATATATATATATATATATATATAGTGCGGATAAAATTCCCGGGATGCATGGGCGAGTTCTCTCCAGAGGTCTCTGTCCCTCATTATCGCTGCCATGTCCTGCGTCTCCAACAGACCAGTGTCTGTTCTTAGGGCATCAATATACGTTAACCTTGGTCTTCTTCTTCCCGTGTGTCCATGTAGGGGCTCCCACAGTGCACCGAGTGCAATGTCAGCTCCTGATGTCGGTGAGCATGTCCAGCTAACCTCAGTCTCCTCTCTGTCACTTTTGAGCTGTCTTTTGGGAGGCTCCCATACAACTCTGAGTTTTTCAACCTCAGTGTATATTGATTAATGTTCAAAGCCATCCTTAGCATGCTCGTGTAGCGCCCATCCACCATCTGAGTGAGTTTCTTGGTCAGTGTCCAAGACTCAGACCCGTACAGCAGCACAGACTCCACTACAGCAATAAAGAGGCGGATTTTCAGGTCTTTACGATACCGACTTCCACACCGATCTCAATATATATATATATATATATATATATATATATATATATATATATATATAAATATATATACTGTGTATATATATATATATATATATATATATATATATATATAAATATATATACTGTGTATATATATATATATATATATATATATATATATATATATATATAATAATAAAAATAATAATTGTTTCTACTTTTGGCACAAGGCCAGCAAATACCCAGTGCATTACTGGTACTTTATTTTATCGACCCCGTAAGGATGAAAGGCAAAGTTAACCTCGGTGGGATTTGAACTCAGAATGGCAAGAGCCGTAACTCTATGCGCCAAAGCATGGCGTCCAACCCTCTACTGATACTGCCAAATAATAATAATAATAAATGTGAAGACTAAAATCCAAAGAGGGCTCGATAAGGATAAATATATATCAAATATATAAGAACCATAGAAGATCCCGTTAAGGGTGAAAGCAGCGATTCTTTGCTTAAACTCTAATCTGTTATTTTTCATAAATAAATGTGTGTGTGTGTGTGTGTGTGTGTGTGTGTGTGTGTGTGTGTGTGTGTGTGTGTGTGTGTGTGTGTGTGTGTGTGTGTGTGTGTGTGTGTGTGTGTGTGTGTGTGTGTGTGTGTGTGTGTGTGTGTGTGTCAGAATGCAAATTTTTTTTAGATCTCACTCAGGCAAAATATAGGAAAAAGAAGTTGAAAATCCAATTCGGGACTATGAGAATATTTACTAATAAATACTTTCGCGGTTTCGTGTTTTAATAGTTTTCAAAATTTAAGTGAGATAGAGAGCTGTGGGGCTATATGGTGATATGTCTTACAATATATGTTTCGATAATTTTTCCATTTATGGCGCTGATTGTTATCTCTTTAATGTACAGTTGGATTGTTTGTGGAAGATCATGTAATTAGATATAGAGCTGTGTTGTTTTTTTGCGCCCAAAATTGATCATCATATTATTAGGAATAACATTTTTCTGATAGATTTTGAGCTAAAATTTTTAAGTAACATATTTCAGTGAACATAGCTAGTGGCAATTTTAAAGGGAATTCACTTCTATGTTATTGTGTTAATTAGTCAAATCTGGGTAGAGATTAATTTGTGGTAATCCCCACTCCCCTCGCTCCATTTTTAAAAAAATGTATAGTAAGATTTATTTATGTTTGTGTGTGTGTATTAGTATGAATAATTTCTTGTTTCTTGCTTCGTCGAAATATAAAGGGGCACGTGACAAGTAAAAAATAAATAAAATAAAATAAAAAATTATTATTATTCAATTAGCAAAATGAAAAAAAGTATTGTACGTGAGAGCGAATGTGTGGGGAGTAGCAATTTGTCCTTTTCTCGGTTTGGGTAGAGAATGTCAGGTGATAACAATAATAGTGATCATAGTTGTTATATTAGTTCCATTACCAAAATGAACAAGTATGTTACGTGTGTGTGTGTGTGTGTGTGTGTTTGTGTGCGTGCGTGCGTGCGTGCGTGCGTGCGTGTGCGTGTGTGTGTGTGTGTGTGTGTGTGTGTGTGTGTGTGTGTGTGTGTGTGTGTGTGTGCGTTGCGTGTGTGGATTGTGTGTTTATTTGTGTTTGGTCTGTGTTAGTGACTGGAGAAAGATAAAGTGGAAATACTTGGAATTTGGGGGACTTATTTGTTGCACATCAGACTAAAGCCCACTAATCGAATCGGTTTTGTGGTGGGGTCTCGCAATTGTCATTCTGTTTCTGAGGTTGAGTTTGGGTTGCCCTAAGTAATTTTCGTTACATTTTATAATATATATTACAATTTCTATGAACGAGTAAAATGATTTTTTACAAAAGATGATTGTCCTGAGTTAAATGAGGTCACAAACTTTTTCCAACGCTTTATTCTTACCAATTGTAGGATTGTAACTGCTTATGTTTAGTACAATTGACTCGTGACCATTTTCCTTGACAAAAATTCCTCTGTTAGTCGTACGTTCCCACAGAGGTGTGAAATATCTTCCTGTATCGCATTGAGGTTAGAGTATTTTGGTGTTTGAGTGAATTTTAATCACTATGAGAGGATTTTAATTTGTTTGGTTGAGAGAGTTATATTTGATAGATTGGTTATTTTCAGTTATTCATAGTTCGTTTATACCACCAAGTGACATGGATTCGATCGACTTAATCTCAAAAATTATGCTCTTTTTTATTCATCATTTTATGGGTATTACCATAGCTGATGGCTTTTTCTCTGTTATTGTGTGGTTTTCTATAGTAACTTTGGATGTTCGTCGGTTCAGGCTGTTGCTGGTCCTGTTTAGGATATTTTGTGGGTTGTAGTTACTCTTCTGTTTATGTTGTGATCTACAGTTTCAAAACAAGTACTGTCTTGAGAAAGGGAACACTTGGGTTATTCAAGTGGAGTTATTCCGCTCTCTAAATATGTTGGAATTATCAATATAGCTTTGATGAATATAAGATTGGGATTTTGGTACATCTTTTGTTGGTTGTGAGTAATGTTTGTGAATGTGAACTTATTTCATGAATTGGTTATCGGTGGTGTTTGTTTTATAATTCCCTTTAATAATTGCTGAAACAAATAGCGTTTTTACCCATCGTTGGTGCGATGTTAATTTTTCATTTTCACATCTTTCTCTCCAATGCTTAATAGTGGTTTCATGGAATACGCCTTCAAATAGTTTTGTAATTTCTATTTCCATTTGTTAGTCGAATGTTTTGAATTTTTCATCGTTGGAGTTGTCTCTTAACCGTTATAAGTCTATCTTTTGTCTGTTGGTGTTGAGATTGTAGTGGGCAATTTGCCGTTGGTGAGTAGTCGTCTAAGGGATTTTGGTTGTCTTTAGCTTTTGATTATTTTATGTGTTCAAAGTGTTTTTCTCAATCTCTGGTCTTGTAACAAGAGTGAAATGTTCTTGTGGATAATGTTGTATACTTCTGTATTTCATGGGTTGCGTGTAGAATTTTGGACGTAACTGAAGCTTTCTTTTTATTTTTCGTAATTGCTTTCACACGTTCTATTCCGTTGCCTGTTAATAATGAAACTACTGCATTTCGAGTAGAATTTCTTTTTAATTATTGGAATCTTTCATTTTGAGTTTAGTAACTTAAAACAATTGTGCAAATGCTTCTCGCTGGATTAAATGGAATATTTGTCTTTGTGTGTTTTGGGATGGTTTGGAGTAAAGTACAAGTATTGTTTAGAGTCTGTTGATTTGTGGTGGATGTCACTTTCAATATTTGTGTCTGTTTTCATGATTATAATTTCCAGGAATAGCAATTGGACTCAACATCATTCCATTTTGAATTGCCTATTATTATTGATGCTGTTAATTAAGGTCTTGAATTCGTTGAGATCGTCGAATGTGTGCGTCCATATGATAAGCCGTATATATAGAGAGATTTCAAATAATGCCATAGCTTGATACTTAAGCATGAGCATCATCGACATGGCTTCGTAGTCCTGCTAGGGACTTACCTAAGGCCAGCGAAATCATACATCGCCAAAGATCTCAGATATCAAGTCATACCTGCGCTTGAAGCTTTTTTTAAGTGAAGAAAAGTATTGCACATGGCCAATCCCACTCTCTGAACATCGAATATATTTACCCAAAAATGAGAACATGTCTCATCATCATCATCATCATCATCATCATCATCATCCTCATCATCTTCGTTTAACGTCTATCTTCCAAACGAAGTCACGTGTTTTATCAGAGGGACCATCTAGAGAGATGGCTTAATGAAGACTAGGAGTCTCTCCCTCAAAATAAGGAATATATATGGATACATATACACATACAAACACACACACATAGTTATATATATAAATTCGGTAGTAATTTATATATACTAATATGTATATAAATAGTATATATGATATATACTGGCCTTGTATATATTAGTATATATATTATATATATATTAGTATATATTATATAGTATATATTATATATACTGGCCTTGTGCCTCAAATAGAAACAATTATATATATATATATAAGCATACATATATATATATATATATATATATATATATATATATATATATATACTCTTTTACTCTTTTACCTGTTCCAGCCATCCGGCTGAGGCCATTCTATGGCACCGCCCTTATAAATATATATATATATATATATATATATATATATATATATATATATATATATATATATATATATATATATATATATATAATAACTAGAAATTGATTAACATATAAATAAACATGAATAATCACAGGAGTTAATTTTTACAAGTGTGTAAGCACACATAGCTAGGTAGGTAACTAAATAAAGATAACCAGAACTTCAAAAATAGATACCTTATAATATGATTAATCTTCCCTGTATATATTCCATTAAAGAAATATATTTCACCAATTAATCGAATGGTAAACCATAGAGGCCGGTACTTGGATTTTCAACAAGGAAAAAGTCCAGCGATCTATGTTTACACTTCAAGTTCAAATCAGCGACTCGCCAGCAACACGTGCTGTATCTACTAGAAATACACACATCATACCAGCTTCGTCACAGTGGCGTGAATAGGGTTATCGACAACTAGAAACAGCAGTCAAATCCTTTCAACAGAGTTAGCTCTACAATTAAGGAGCCGTATTTATATATCTATATCCATGTCTTTCTGGCATGACACCCATAATTTTGATTATCTTAATTTTGGATATATATATATATATATATATATATATACCAATATGTGATTATGCCATATTTGACTTAATAGAATTAGTTGGGATTTTTTAAAATCCTCAGAATGGAAAAAAGAATGAGTATTGACGTACATGGGACACGAACCCAGATCTTTTCAGTTTTTAAAATTTCAACTAACTGACTAATTCTTCTTAGTCAAATACGATGAAATGTTACTGCCTACTTTTCAAATTCGCTAGCCGTTTTTTTAACAAAGCCTGCATATATATATATATATATATATATATATATATATATATATATATATATATATATATATATATATATATATATATATATATACATACACATATATATATATATATATTTATATATATATATATATATATATATATATATATATATATATATATATATATATATATATTTACAAAAAAATAATAAAAAATAAACCAAAGAAGCCTTCAATACATCAAAAGTCTTTATTAGCCAACAATGTTTCGCCCTAGTAAGGACTCATCAGGGCAAGTAAAGCTACAAGAGGCATTATCGGCCAATACAAGCCAAAAACTCAGAAGAATACTATTAAAGCTTAGGAAAGATATCAAGGAAAAGTTGTCTAAGATTAAGAGTGAGCAGTTACAAACATAGATATTGACCAAATAGCAAAGAAGTGATTAACATGTTGAACCCACACTGCAAATATTGTATAATGCAATAACTTGAAACACAAATGGTAATATAATGCGAGTATAATATAATATAATAGATGGTGATAATAAAAAGCTTAATATATGTATATATATACATATATCTCTATACATATACACATTAATACACATACAAACTAACACTTATTAAGTATTTAAATATATATATATATATTGTTTACAGTATAATTTAATAAAGATAAAAATAAGAATAAAATATAATATATAATTCCCTGTCAGTGTGCATAAACAATGTGGAAACATTATAATAACATTATAATAACAATATTATAATATATTGGCATCAACAGATATACAAAAATACATCATACATATAATTTAAGGTTAACAAATAGTATAAAGTTTTACACAGGGTAAGAAAAAATCATATAGAACTAAATTGTGTTGAAAAAATTGTGTTGAAAAAATATCTATACCATTGTAACAAATACACGGAGGTCAAGTCATTTTACATTGGCATAAATATTACCAAAATATCACAAAATATTACAAAATATATTTACGTGGTTGACATACAGACATATATTAATGAAATTACATGGTCAGACAAACAGCGTGTGGTAGTAAAAAAAATAAATAACATAAACGGAAGATCGAAAAACAAAAACAAGTATATTTACTTAGGTGTCACAAGCGGTTAAGTAAAAGAAAAAAGATAGAAATGTAGACGAGAGAGTTGACTAGAAAAACCTTTTTAAATTAATTAATATTTAAAGTATTTAAAATACATATTTAGTCACTTTAAAATTGGCTATTGGTTAAGTCATCAAAACCGTATAAGTTTAAGATATCTCAATAAAATTATCAAGAATAGAGTAAAATATGCTTCGTTCAGTCGAATAACGTTATCAAATAAAAGGACTCTAAATAGAACTATGGTAGACCAATGGGAACAGAAAGAAGAGAGGTTATGGAGGATAGGGAGGAGCATAAAATTAAAATCAATATATTATATAATATCATAAAAGGAGCATAAAGGTGAAATTTATATATAGTGTAATAGAAGGGGCTGATATTAAGTGTGTAGAGAAGGAGGTACATTAGTTGAATGAGACTCCAACCAAAGTATTTAATAAGATATAAACCCATAAGGTGTTAGTAGTGAAACTATAATAATGCTTAAGATGATAGATAGGGCATGGTAGTCAAAAGACTATGAAAACTAAAATCGAAAAGTTATAAAAAAACTAATAATAATAAAGATGATGGTAATCAAAATGAACCTAAACAAAAAAGATAAGGAAATATAGCAGCTAATGGATACGATTTAAACTACCAGAACTTTTAGGTCTATAATAGAAGAAAGAATTAGAAATGGCATGGGGGCAGGAAGAAAATATCTCAGACTTTCTATTAAGCAAAACTTCCCTAGAGAAAATTATAGAGTGGGTCTCTAGGATACAGAGATTACAGAATTTAGTGTGTGCTGATAGGTTATTAGAGCGTGCTACTATACGCCAATTAAGGCTATATGGCATGCCTGCCCCTTTAAGATCCCAGATATGATGTGCTAAAGAAGTAGAGTTCTTAAACTTAACATGCTTAAAATTAGAGATATGAGAATTAAACCTAGTTTTAAAAGTATTTGATGTGGAGCCTATATATGTGCTATTAGAAGAATCAGTCTTAACTTCACAAGCATAAACAATGTTCCTAGAGAGGCAGTGACCATTTAAAGGGCAGTTAATACTTACTCTACAGTTACACCTCCTGGTGCTATTTACCGGCTGAATAAGTGATGCATTACTTCTAGGGTTATTATAAGATAAGGTCTGCTCAGGTGGTAAGGCATTAATGGATCTATCAAGACTAGTAGTACGCAAAGAGGAGTAGCTGTCCCTAATTTTCTTATTGGTAGTGCTAGCTAAATGAGAACTAATATTAGGGGTGGCAGAGAATGATAGTTTAATTACATTTTTATTAAAAATATCATGGTATTTATTAGTAGGAGGGAAATCTTTCTCTAAGATAGAAAAGAAAGACCTAGGGATGTTAGTTAATACTTCATGATCATAAGGCAGGTTAAAATAAGTATTGAGTCTCCTCCTATTTCTATCCTTACGAACTCTACCGTTATCCAGTATCCCACTAATAGGATCAGGGTTACTACGAAGACTAGTTGAAACAACATTATTAGAAGCAGCCAAAACCCCATTGAGTCTCCTTCTGTTTCTACTTTTAGTATATCTACTGTTATCTGGAATCATATCAATAGGATTAGGGTTACTACCAGGATCAGTTGAAACCACACTATTAGAATTAGTAAAAACATTACCACTGGGTGAGCGATCAGAGTGCCTAACTTGTTCCCTAGAACTAATCCCGAAAAGTGTACCATTAGACTCACTATTACGATTACGGTAGCTTAACCTATGGATGGGTTCGGATACACCTATGGGATTTCTACGATTCTTATGCTTTCTACTCCCATTCATGGCCATATTATGGGAAATTACGTTATTATTACTATGGGTAAATGGAGACTTTCTAAGGTTGTTCTCATTATAATGTATTTTACCAGAGTAACCTGAGTTAGCTAGGGCATTATTATAGTACTCTGCATGTGAATTAAATATTCCTATTTCCTTAGAGAGTGTGGAAATTCTATTAGATACACCGTTAATTATAGAGCTAATCATAGATTTGGAGTGGTTAGAATTGGGATTAACATAAGAGAGTATTTCATTAGGCTTATGGAAGGGTTTATAACTATTAGTGACCAAGTCCAAAGTCACATCTAAAAAGTCGACCGCTCTATCATTTCTATCAATCGTGATCGAAAGGTTAACACTTTTAAAAAAATTATAAAGTTTCTTCCTATTATGCTCAATATTGTTGGTGCTAGAGTTTATCACAAACAATGCATCGTCACGATAAAGTCCGCCTTTAAGGTGCGGAAAGGTAACATACAGTTCATTAAGGAGGAACAGCCCAACAAGATCAGTTACCTGGGCCGAATCATTCGAACCCATTGTAACGTCGAAATTGTTGGGTGTGTTTTTACGCGTCCAAAGTGTATCCTCGAATTTGATGATAGTCCTACGGGCTGCTAGTATAACATTAATCTGCGGCCGTGTAAGGCTAGACACTCGCATGGCCATAATTAAGGCTTTATTAAGGAGGATAGGTGAAATCGACGTGTAATAGGCATCAATATCAAACTGGATAAACCTACTAGACCCAAGTTTATTAATACCAGAGAACCAATCTATAACATCCTTAGTGTTCCCCCATAAATTAAAATGAACCTTTTCCCTAACGGCTGGTATAATCAGGTCAAGGATTTTCTTACTAATAATAGCTATATCCGACTTAGAAGGACTAATGAGTCTAACAGAAGGATTACTAATGAAGTCTACCTTATGATCCTTAAGAGTGAATCTCGGTTCCCCAGGGTAATATGGCTGGGTATACTTATCAAGGCCCAGGTCCGAAACTATCTTGAGACACTCATTATTGATATGATCCAAATTATCTTGCGTTGTCTTTTTGTAATGTCTATGCAGCTCCTTATAGATAAAATTACGGTAAGCATTGTAATCCATAGAGTAAAGATACTTAGTCTTGTCAGCTGGGACAAGAATAGACTTATTCCCTTTAAAATCCTTAACGATATTCTTAAGTTTAGACTGGAACCTGTCGAACTTATTATAGTTCCCATATCTATTATACGGCCTATACTTTATATTTTTGACAAGGGAAAGTAAATCGTTCTCAAAATTATCTAATAGAACATTATGCGGTGGGCTCTTATAAGTCTCTAAACCAAAGTTATTGAAACGAGTCCTATCCCGGGGATCAATCCCATTCCTACCAATTCTTGATAATTTTATTGAGATATCTTAAACTTATATGGTTTTGATGACTTAAACAATAGCTAATTTTAAAGTGACTAAATATGTATTTTAAATACTTTTAATATTAATTAATTTAAAAAGGTTTTTCTAGTCAACTCTCTCGTCTACATTTCTATCTTTTTTCTTTTACTTAACCGCTAGTGACACCTAAGTAAATATACTTGTTTTTGTTTTTCGATCTTCCGTTTATTTTATTTATTTTTTTACTACCACACGCTGTTTGTCTGACCATGTAATTTCATTAATATATGTCTGTATGTCAACCACGTAAATATATTTTGTAATATTTTGTGATATTTTGGTAATATTTATGCCAATGTAAAATGACTTGACCTCCGTGTATTTGTTACAATGGTATAGATATTTTTTCAACACAATTTTTTCAACACAATTTAGTTCTATATGATTTTTTCTTACCCTGTGTAAAACTTTATACTATTGGTTAACCTTAAATTATATGTATGATGTAATTTTGTATATCTTTTGATGCCAATATATTATAATATTGTTATTATAATGTTATTATAATGTTTCCATATTGTTTATGCACACTGACAGGGAATTATATATTATATTTTATTTTAATTTTTATCTTTATTCTTATTTTTATCTTTATTAAATTATACTGTAAACAATATATATATATATATTTAAATACTTAATAAGTGTTAGTTTGTATGTGTATTAATGAGTATATGTATAGAGATATATGTATATATATATACATATATTAAGCTTTTTATTATCACCATCTATTATATTATATTATACTCGCATTATATTACCATTTGTGTTTCAAGTTTTTGCATTATACAATATTTGCAGTGTGGGTTCAACATGTTAGTCACTTCCTTGCTATTTGGTCAATATCTATGTTTGTAACTGCTCACTCTTAATCTTAGGCAACTTTTCCTTGATATATTTCCTAAGCTTTAATAGATGTATACTCCATATTCTTCTGAGTTTTTGGCTTGTATTGGCCGATAGTGCTTCTTGTAGCTTTACTTGCCCTGATGAGTCCTTAATAGGACGAAACATTGTTGGCTAATAAAGACTTTTGATGTATTGAAGGCTTCTTTGGTTTATTTTTTATAATTATTCGGCTCTGTTTAATTACATTGAGCTATATCCTATACTGTCATTTCTATAATATAAAGAGGGTGTTTAACTCCAACACACTCTAGTATTTTAATTCTTATATATATACATATACATATATATATATATATATATATATATGTATATATATATATACATATACATATATATATATATATGTATATATATATACATATACATATATATATATATACATATATATATATATATATATATATATATATATATATATATATATATATATACATATATATATATATATAAATATGTATATATATATATAAACTGACTAATTCTTCTTAGTTAAATACGGTGTAATGCTACTGCCTACTTTTCAATATATATATATATATATATATATATATATATATATATATAAAGAATTAGTATATCTACCAACATATATATACAGATGCATACCTATGCTAGCAAATATATAGGTTTTGTCTTAGTAACTTTGTGGTTCAATGCAAGGGGATGCAGAACAATTATATGAAAGACGTAAAATAAGAAAATTATAAAAATTAACTTACTAAAATTTCACTCCAACTAATTAGTTTCTGAAAGGGAATAAACATAGTTTCCGAATGGAACAACATGGCGAAAATCCTTTCGTCATCAGGAAGTCTATTCTCAGCTAAGTTTCCAGGCAATGTGTGAACACAGAGAACTTATACAAAAATAATTCAGTGGATGGAAAAAAGCAAGCGAGGACTAAATTCCAGGACATTAAAAAAATCACTGCCTACGTGGTCGGTGGCAAATTTAAAAGAATCAATCACGTGACATTGGGGTTAATCAGTGAGGAGTGGGGTGCTAATTCTTTATAATTATCTACAAATTATTTTGTTGAACAAAAATGTTCCAAAACTACTACTATGGTTCATAGTAATAGTCAGGCTACTGTCTTATTAGCACCCCACTCCTCACTGATTAACCTCAATGTCACGTGATTGAATATTTTGAATTTGCCACCGACCAAGTAGGCAGTGATTTTTTCAATGTCCTGGAATTTAGTCCTCGCTTGCTTTTTTCCATCTATTGAATTATTTTTGCATAAGTTCCTTGTGTCCACGCATTTCCTGGGAACTTAGCTAAGAATAGACTTCCTGATGACGAAAGGATTTTCGCCATATTGTTCCATTTGGAAACCATGTTTATTCCCTTTCAGAAACTAATTAGTTGGAGTGAAATTTTAGTAAGTAAGTTAACTTTTATAATTTTCTTATTTTACGTCTTTCATATAATTGTTCTGCATCTCCTTGCATTGAACCACAAAGTTTCTAAGACAAAACCTATATATTTGCTAGCATAGGTATGCATCTGTATATATATGTTGGTAGATATACTAATTCGTTATAATTATCTCCAAATTATTTTGTTGAGCAAAAATTTGCCAAAACTACCATTATGGTTCATAGTAATAATCAGGCTACTGTCTTATTACACCGCACTCCTCACTGATTAACCTCAATGTCACGTGATTGATTCTTTTGAATTTACCACCGACCAAGTAGGCAGTGATTTTTTCAATGTCCTGGAATTTAGTCCTCGCTTGCTTTTTTCCATACACTGAATTATTTTTGGATAAGTTCCCTGTGTCCACGCATTGCCTGGGAACTTAGCTGAGAATAGACTTCCTGATGACGAAAGGATTTTCGCCATGTTGTTCCATTCGGAAACCATGTTTATTCCCTTTCAGAAACTAATTTGTTGGAGTGAAATTTTAGTAAGTAAGTAAATTTTTATAATTTTCTCATATTACGTCTTTCATATATATATATATATATATGCAGGCTCTGTTAAGAAACGGCTAGCGAATTTGAAAAGTAGGCAGTAGCATTTCACCGTACTTGACTAAGATGAATTAGTCAGTTTCTGTGTTCTTATATATATAATATATATATATATATACGTTATTATCTCTTAAGCTAACAATGCCTATATTTCAGGTGTCTATAAGATCGTTGGGGGTCAGTCATTGTTGATGGATTTAAAGAAAAGGGAAATTCTTTAAAAGCTAGTTCTTTAATTCTTTAATGTATGATTTCACATGCCGTCAAGTGCCAAGGAAAGATTGTCTTGTCTTTGACACAACTGAAGTATCCTTCCAAACCTCATTTTGGCAAGTTTTCTACTGTTGGCTGCCCTTCCTATCACCAACCACATTTTAGTGTGTGCCGACACATGATCATTTGTCACACCATGACAGTTAAAACAAAACTATATAGATTTGTGTGTTCTTGCATAGAGTTTGGTTTCGCCCCCTTGTAATGACCAAACATATATACACACATACACACACACATATATATATATATATATATATATATATATATATATACGTGTGTGTGTATATAACATATATATATATATATATATATATATATATATATATATATATATATATATATATATATATATATGTGTGTGTATAATGTATATATATATATATGTATATATATATATACATGTATATATATATATATATGTATATATATATATATAAATATACATGGATATATATATATATGTATGTATATATATACATGTATATTGCTTTTTTCCATCCACTGAATTATTTTTGTATAAATTCCCTGTGTCCACGCATCTTCTGGGAACTTAGCTGAGAATTGACTTCTTGACGACGAAAGGTATTCTCCGTGTTCCATTCGGAAACCATGTTTATTCCCTTTCAGAAACTAATTAGTTGGAGTGAAATTTTAGTAAGTTAATTTTTATAATTTTTTTATTTTACGTCTTTCATATAATTGTTCTGCATCCCATTGCATTGAACCGCAAAGTTACTAAGACAAAACCTATATATTTGCTAGCATAGGTATGCATCTGTATATTTATGTCGGTAGATATACTAATTCTTTACATGTAAATACATATAGATGCATACATATATATATGTATATACATGTATATATATATATATGTATTTACATATATATGATATGTTATGCTCTTACAGAGTGTAAACTTAAATATTATAACGTATCGGGCCACATCAACATTTCACTGCATACATATATGTATATATATATAAGGCTTTAGATCGTTAGGTAGACGCAGACACATGCACCTGTGTGTGTGTAAGTTTATTCTGGTAAAGAAAGAATTAGATTGAATGTGTTGGGAGTGACATCTACATTGAAATTTGTATATATAGAGTCAACATACGCTAAGGATTTAGGTATATACACATATGTTTATAAAATGTTATATATACAACCATATCAATGCATAATTATGTGTGTAAGCATGCACATCTTAATAAACACACATACATGTGTGTGTGTGTATAATCGTTATATATTATATATATCGACAGTCGATCGACATTCATCAAATCGGACTGAGGAAACAATGTTTCCATCGGTCTTTCCAATTGATAATACTACCTATCGGTAGCAACTCCAGGTAGAAGGAGCATCGTGAAATAAAATGTCTTGCTCAAGCACATAATCGCCTGGTCAGGGAATCGAACTCACAAACTCACAATTGCGAATCCAATTCTCTAACCACTGAGCCACGCGCCTTCACATTACATATATATATATATATATTCCCGCCAAGGTTAACTTTGCCTTTCATCCTTACGTGGTCGATAAAATAAAGTACCAATAACGTACTGAGAAATTGCTGGCCTTGTGCCAATAGTAGAAACAATTAATTATATATATATATATATATATATATATATATATATATATATATATATATATATATATATATAGAATAAGTAAAAGCGAAGTAGTTTCAGATGTTCAAGTCCTTTAATAATAATGGTGGGTATGGTGTGGCGTGCGGTGGCCGGAAGCGGGGGAGTGCTCGACCGGAAGGGTGCTCGGCCGGAGGGATGCTCGACCGGAAGGGCCAGCAGATGGCCCTCTCTAGTGGTGACCAGCAACGGTGTGGACGCGAGTTTTGGCAGCTCCCGGTGTTAAGCAGTTGGACGCACGTGGAAGAGAAGAGACCAGCAGTGGAATTTAGCGGCGCCTATGAAAAGCGGTAAGTGAGATAGCTTGTTCTAACCACAAGCTATTTCGGCACTGGAAACTGAGATCTGATTGAAAAAAAAAAAAAAAAATGCTACTGGAAAAACAGAGAGGAGTCTGTTGTTTTTTTTTATCACGTACCGCAAGACAAATTAGAAGATGGCGACAAGACTATGAACAAGCGAAGCTATCAGGGTATTTACCGGGGAAGGTGATGTTGTCGCTTGGCTGCGAAAAGTCCGGGTCGTCACAAGCTTGCAGAAGATAGATGCGGCTGGCCTAATGACACTGTACCTCGAGGGGGACGCGTTGATACTCTTCCTTGAGTTGGACGAACACAGCCAAAGTGATGCGCAAAAGATTGAGAGGCGCATGATAGAAGCTTTCGCAGAGGGACCATTAGCCGCTTTCGCTAAGCTGGCAAGAATTAGATGGAACGGTGAACGCGTTGACATTTTCGCAGCGGAAATACGGCGATTGGCCATGTTGGCTGGATATCAGGTGGAATGCGAACGCTCGGTGCGGTTGGCGTTAATAAATGGATTTCCAGACGACATAGCGGTGAAACTGCAGCAAGTCCTGGGTTACAAAGAAATGGAAATGCGTTCACTGGTGGAACAAGCACGGATCATAGCAGAAGATGCCAAAAAGAGTGTTGCGGCGATAGCAACTACAGAGGCTCAAGACAGCTGGCAGCGAAATGGTGAAAGGGAGGCAACCACGGCACGCGGTCGCCCGCGAACGTTTAGAGGTCTCTGTTTTCGGTGCCAGGGCCCGCACATGGCTAGAGATTGCAGAGAGTCAAGGCCGGAAATAATATGCTACCGGTGTAAGTGCCCGGGCCACATCGCTATTAACTGCAACCAGGGAAACGATCCAAGGGGAAATACTGCGCCGGTAGTTGCCCCTTACGAGTAGAGGCGCTGCCCGTGGTAGAAGTCTTCGTGAAGGGAAAGCCACAGCAAGCCCTCGTGGACACGGGCTGTACGACGACACTGGTGACCGCGGGGGTGACGCAGAGGTGGAGAGGGAAGAGCAGCGTAAGGGCAGTCGACGGCAGGAAAATTGAATGCCGAGGTCGCAGCGAGATGCAAATAGCGGTACGGGGAAGGAAAATACGGCTTTCTCTGCCATCGTAGTAGACAGCGTGATGGATGGGATCGGCGTGGTTATGGGCATGGACGCAATATCCCGTCTAGGAGGCATCACAGTGAACAACGTCGGTGTGTCGTTTGGCGCCGCTGCATCGGTATGCGCTCTGAGTGCGCGACAGGAGAACCAGAAGGCCCACGAGGAGAAATACCCCACTTACACTGTGCAGGACAAAGACTTCAAGGCCGGGTTCGATGGGCAGCGATGGGTTGTTGAGTGGTACTGGAAGGGAGAACCACCAACACTGAAGACCAAAGTGGGCTGCTATCAACACACATTGAAGGGAAACATTAGGAGCGAGTTCGAGCGAGAGGTAGAGATGGATTGAAGAGGGCATACTGCTTCCCTGGAAAGAGGAGGTGAAATGCGGAGTATTGCCGTTAATGGCGGTGGCGCAACCCACGAAGAACAAGGTGAGGCCGGTGCTGGACTTTCGGGAGCTGAACCAGCACGTGTCATGCCACACGGGTGGCGAGGTCACGGATGTCTCGTGGGAAACCCTGCGTGAGTGGAGACACATGACGGGGGGTTCAGCAATCGTAGATCGAAAGTCGGCATACTTGCAATTGCATATAGATGAGAAGCTCTGGCAGTATCAGCTGGTCAAGTATAAGGGCCGGACATATTGCCTGACCATGCTCGGTTTCGGGCTGAGCTCCGCACCGAAAATCATGGCGGCGTTCCTCAAGACCATTCTGGAAAAGGCCGACAAGATGAAGAGAGCCACTAACTCCTATATTGACGACATCCTAGTAGACGAGTCTGTGGTGTCGGCGGCGGAGGTCACGAGCCATTTACAGGGGTATGGACGGGCTGCGAAGCCGTCAGAAGCGTTGGAGGGAGGAGCCGCGTTGGGACTTAGGCTACGGCGAGACAAGACGGGCATCTTCGTATTCGAGAGGGGAAATGAAGTTCCAGAACTGGGCCCAAGTATGAGTAGGCGGGAGCTTTTCTCGGTGTTTGGAAAGTTGGTGGCTCCGGACGGCATGCAGCTATGTCAAGAGACGAGCGGGAGGAGTGACAGAGTGGGAGAGAGGACGGTGGCCATGATGCAGGAGATCGTGGGGAGGGTGAAGGCCGACGATCCAGTGCGGGGACGCTGGTATGTTCCCAAATCACAGAGCGGGACCGTATGGTTCGATACCAGCAGCATAGCGCTGGGTGTCACGTTGGAGATAGGAGGTGTTGAGGTCGAGGATGCAGCCTGGCTTAGGAAGAAAGACGACTGCAACCATATCAATGTTGCCGGACTGGACGCAGTGTTGAGAGGGGTGAACCTCGCCCTGATGTGGGGACTGCGCGCCATCGAGATACGCACCGACTCGGCTACTGTACTCGGATGGGTGAGATCAGTGCTCACCAGTGAGAAGAGAGTGCGAACGAGGGTGGCGGCGGAGATGCTGATAAAGCGCTGCCTGGGAACTTTAGGAGGGCTGGCCACCGAGTTCGACCTGAGGTTGAGCGTAGTTTTCGTGCCCTCAGAGAAAAATAGGGCGGACATCTTAACTAGGGTGAAGAAAGCCTGGATGGAAGCGCCGGAGGAGGTTGAAGATGAAATAGTTGCCGTGTGTCGGATCTGAAAGGGTTGCATGACATGCACCACATGGGTGTGGATAGGAGCCTGTTCCTAGTCAGGAGAATCGACTCGGACGTTAACAGACACAGTGTTCAAAGGGTGGTTAGAGGATGCGTCCGATGTCAGTCCGATGATCCCACCCCGGGTGTACATGAAACGGGAAGCCTCCCGGTGGATCGCGACTGGAAGCGATTGGCGGTGGATGTAACGCACTACCGACAGGGAATACCTCTCGATGGTCGACTGCGGACCAGGACGGATGGCGATATGGAGGGAGATGAAGACTGGAACGGCCGAGGAAATCATGCGGACGTTGAGAGAGGTGTTCTTGGAGCGGGGCCCTGTGGACGAACTGCTGATGGACAACAGCGCAGCGTTCCGCTTGGAGGCGCTGAGGAAGATGCTCGATGGATGGAAGGTGGACCCTTTCAAAAGAGCGGCGCACAGGCCGAGCGGGAATGGAATTGTGGAGCGACACCACCGGACGATCAAGGCAATGGCGGAGCGGGGCCATATCTCACCAATGGAGGCAGTGTTCTGGTACAACATGTCCCCTGGGTGGGACAGGTCGAGGAATCGGTGTCACACAGAGCAGTATTCAGATACGAGTGGCGGCACCCGTGCACGCCACCACAACGGCCAGTGGGGAGATAGAGTGCATTCGTGCAGGTGGGCGAAGAAGTCTGGGTTAAGCCCCCATATGCACGTTGCACATCTCAATGGGGAAGGGGAATGGTGACGGCCGTAAATTCCCAGAACAATGTGTCCGGGGACGGAGTACCACGTCATGTCCTGGATGTCCGTAGAATCAATGTGTCAACGGACTCCGAGGAAGAGGACACCCAAAGTGCTTCCCCAACACTGCGGAGATCGCAAAGAAGTCGTAAACCACCAACCTGGACAGCAGACTTTTATATGCAGAAGGACGAGGGGGAAATTGATCCTTGAGATCAGGGGTGCGTGTGGGTATGGTGTGGCGTGCGGTGGGCCGGAAGCGGGGGAGTGCTCGACCGGAAGGGTGCTTGGCCGGAGGGATGCTTGACTGGAAGGGCCAGCAGATGGCCCTCTCAGGTGGTGACCAGCAACGGTGTGGACGCGAGTTTTGGCAGCTCCCGGTGTTAAGCAGTTGGACGCACGCGGAAGAGGAGAGACCAGCAGTGGAATTTAGCGGCGCCTATGAAAAGCGGTAAGTAAGATAGCTTTTTCTAACCTCATATATTTCAATGACGACAATGGCCACACTGTTCTGTCTGCGAGTGTCGTGACATCATCAGACAGCTTGTTACATAATAAGGTTATGTTTCCGAGGCAATCCAAGTTGAATCGACATGGGGACGGACGAAGTGTGTGCCTTTGGGTTCTTCATCCTTTCCCCTGTGAGTACCAATTCACCCCCACCGGTCTGCGCAGGCGCATGTCCGAAGGAAGGTGCCCATTAGCTACCGCCGATTTCAACGAAATTCGCTTAGTCAGTTCACCCTCTCAGCCAAACAATGACCCATTTAGGCCTGTTACTCGTCCCGTCAGTGGCAGTCAGCCGAAAGCCAGAGGGGATGGGAGAGTGTTAGTTTTTACAAGTCACATACTACCTCTCACCAAGCATGGAAAGTACGACTGACCATCAACTCACAAGAGCAAATATACTTAATTCTAGGTATCATAGTTTTACGTTGGAAGTTATGAGTGATAGTTGGAAATAAAAATTAAAATCCTAAATCAAAAATTATAAATTAAACAATTAAAAAATTAACAATTAGAAATAAAAAAAATGTTTCAAGTGTGAATCATGATTGAGGTGAGTAAAAAAACATATAGATTGAAGTAGGTAAATAAAATGGAGAGAGATGTTTAAGTAAGAAGTTCTGAGAGGGGTTCCAATGTCACAGTTACACTATCCACATATTTAACGATAGTGCCGTACATTAGAACGGAGCGTAAACTACAGTATTCAAGGCAGCAGTCAATCTGGTGCACAGTCATAATTTCCATCACATGGAACAAAACCAAAGATATATATATATATATATCATGACCATCATCATCATCGTTTAACGTCCATGTTTCACGCTTGCATGGGTTTGGACTGGAATTATCCCACTTGAGGTAAGATTGGTTGTCTTGCTCGTATAGGACTGTCTGGCGGGTTTTCTACGGCGGGATGCCCTTCCTAACACCAACCACGTTTACAGTGTGGACTGGGAGATTTTTACTGTTATCTACACGGCCACATTACAGCGTGGACTGTGTGTTTTTTTGTCGTGACACCTACACGACCTCATTTATTACGGACTGGATGTTATGGTACCAACATAACTTACTTCGAAAGGGGTGGTATGGATGGAGTGGGGGTAGTGGGACGGGGGTGTATATTTGTTAAGAGGTGCCTACTGACTGTAGGTTTCGCTTTGTACTTAGGCAAGGCGGGTCTTCTGTATTACTGTGTAGCGCCAAAGATCTCGGTCCAGTGACATTGTCTTGGAGAGGTGTTAGGTTTTTCTGGGTCTGCCTACACCGTGGCTACCGTCTATTTTTATCGCCCTGCACTTTTTTATACAGCTGTCGTCTTTCATGCGCATCACGTGACCATACCAACGTAGTCTTCTCTCGAGTAAACAACATCTGAGCCCTCTTATTCCTAATTTCACCCTTAGTTCATTTATGCTTTGCTGTTCCCGTATATTACAATTACATATCCAACGGAGCATGCAAGATTCGTTCCTCTCCAGTTTGCGTAAATCCTCTGCACACACTGCCCAAGTCTCACTGCCATGTAACATTGTTGTTGTATGCAGGCATCATGCAGCCTGCCTTTCATTTTTAGAGAGAACCCTTTAGCGGCCAATAGTGGTATAATCTCTCTGAACTTTTTCCATCCCGTTCTGAATCTAGCTACTGTACTTTCAGAGCACCCTCCCCCACTGTATAATTATACATAAATGTATATTCATATATATAAATGTATGTATAAATATATATATATATATAAGTGATATAAGTGTATGTATGTATATATATATATATATAACTGTATGTATGTATATATTTATATATATATATATATATATATATATATATATATATATATATATATATATATATATATATATATATATACATATATATATGTTTAAATATATATATATAAATGTATGTATAATTATACATATATATATATATATATAAATACATACATTTATATATATATATATATATATTTATACATACATTTACATATATATATATGTATATATATATGTATAATTATACATACATATATATATATATATATATATATACATACATAAACTTATATCACATATATATATATATGAGTTTAATTCTCAGACCGGGTGATGTGTTGTTTCCTTTAGCAAGACACTTTATTTCACATTGCTCCAGTTTACTCAGCTGTAGAAATGAGATGATAGGACTGGGGCCCATATCATTCCACTGTAAAGTGTTCATGGAGGTGCCACGTCAAAAAAGCCCCAGCACTCACTGTAAATGAGTTTGTTGTTAGGAAGGGCATCCAGCTGTAGAAATCAAGCCAGAATCAGTTCCCATCCCACCCTTGCAAGCAGGGAAAGCGGACGTAAAATGAAATGAAATGAAATGAAATGAAATGAAATGATTTATACATACATTTATATATATATGAATATATATATATCTACATACATTCATTTATATTTATATATATTCACATACATGCATACATACATACACATAGATCTATGTGTATATGTGTGTGTGTGTGTGTGTATGCAGATGTGTTTGTGTGTAAACATAATGAATTGTGCAGTGCTTGTGTGTGTTGAGTAATATTTGTTTAGCAATCCATGTATTCAGTGTATTGGCAGTCATATATAATCTGGTCCTGCTAATTATTCATCTACTACCAGTCAAACTAGTATCAAATTATATGGTAAAACTTCATTGCTTTTTCAGGATGTAAACTACTTTGGTTGTTCTCTTTTCTTGCCAAATAACAATTTGTTTTCCTATGAGATTTATTAGACAAACGATATGTGTATATATGTATATTTGTTTACGTATGCATGCATATATATACATCTATGGATGTATATGTGTATAAGTTTGCATATATGTGTGAATGTGATTAACCTGTTTAACTTTTGCCTGTGTGGAAGTATATGCACATATAGAATTATATATAATTTGTACATAAAAATGAATATATGTGTATATATATTGTCAACTCACCCAGTGAAACAGATTTTCCTGAAACTTCTACATAAAGATTTTTCTCTTTTGGTACGTCAGTTTATTTCTTTCCCAGACAGATTTCAATTATTTGTTCTATGTTTTATCAGTGAAATTAGATTTTGACTACAAACATCTTGTCTTTTGTAGCAGACAAAGTTTAGCTCCATCTCAAGAGATTATTTCTTAATTTGATCCTTAATCCGAAACGATAACAGATTATTTCTATAATTACAGAATTTAATGAAAAGAAAACTGCTTTTATCACAAAAATAATGGTATCATCATCATCATCATCATCGTCATCATCATCGTCATCCTCATCCTCATCATCATCATCATCATCATTTAATGTCTGTGTTTCCTGCAAGAAAGGGTTAGACAAGTTTTCACATGTCAACTATAGTATTTACTCAAATTTACAGAGTTTGTAAATGAGTGAGAGTGCCGCGTCCGACTTACATACATTTTTGCACTCTACAGCATATTCCAAATGCATTTTATCATGACACCAGCCCTCAGGACCTTTTTATATATTTGACACAACTAAAGATTCCTCTTGACCCTTTATATGATAAGTCTTCTAAGAATGGATTCTTTTCTTATCACAATCCATTTAACTGAGTGTACTGAGTGAGATTTATCATGTCACCAGCAATAACAAATGAATTCTATTATCACTCCAATATTTTATATAGTAAAAATAATTTGCTGTTAAATTCACTCCATTGTGTAGAATATGAGACTTAGTCTATTTAGAATACAATGTTTAGAGAGGCTAAGTTGCATAAAATAATTGTTTCTACTTTTGGCACAAGGCCAGCAATTATTCCAGTACATTACTGGTACTTTATTTTATCGACCCCGTAAGGATGAAAGGCAAAGTTAACCTCGGCAGGATTAATGACTCCTAATATGTATATTGTAGCATCTATGGTCAGTTTGAATATTATAATTGTAGTGATATTTTTACCACATTTGTAGCAAATATTCTTTTTTTTTTTCTTTAATTTGGTTGATTGTTTGTTTGTGTGGCTTTGTTTATATATATATATATATATTTTTTTTTCTTTGAAAGCCACTCTGTTTTAGGGATATATATTAGAATGGTACTGTTTCATTACATATTGTTTTATTGGATGATTTTGTGTAGATTCTCTGGCTCATGTTGCCAACTAGGTTTTTTTCTGATGGAAAGTGCAAGTTGATATATCTGTTTATCTCATATAACATATCTTCATTTACATTTACAATTCAAAATGTTCAATGTATATATAATACTGAGATGCTGACAATTGTAATATAACAAAAATTACAAAATACGGTACTTTGCTATTGAACATATTTTTGTGTATTTGAAAATCCAGTTCTATGGAGATAAAGAGATGTCAAATAAGGATGATGATATTATCTATCTATCACCATCATTATCACCATCATATAATGTCTGTTTCCCTAGTAGCAAAATATGAATGGGTCTTCACAGATTGAGTCAGTACTCAAATGGGTATACTGATCTCTCAGAATGGCCAAGGCTCTTCATCTCTCTCTCTCTCTCTCTATATATATATATATATATATATATATATATATATATATGGCTGAGCTCAAGCCATTTCGACGGCTAATTCAGTCCAGAATTAGCCGTCAAAACGGCTTGAGCTCAGCCGTCGGGGTCCTACTCGTTCCTATTACCCACTCTACTACCCTAAGTATTGAGTACTTTGGTGCGTTATGGTCCACCTGGTTCCTTACCACATTTCTTTTGTTATATATATATATATATATATATATATATATATATATATATATTTCGTTTCTGAATTTGTTTAGCAAGATTCTTTATCTGAAATCGTGTGTTGAAACCGATATTGTTATACTTTGGGAGGGTCATGTTGCCAATAAGAAACACACGCACCAGTTGCTTTCACTTCAATTTATTATATATTTATAAATTTATAAATTTACAAATCTACAAACTTATAAATTTCTGGTTGGTTGGTTGGTTCCACAACCAGATAGTTGTTTATATATATAGTCATAGTCCTTTCGTCACACACTCTGTGACCTCTTCAGTGACTGGGGATTCCTTTCTGGCGTAGGATAGAAGAAAGGAAAGGCACAGAAACGAAGAAAGGAATCCCCAGTCACTGAAGAGGTCACAGAGTGTGTGACGAAAGGACTATGACTATATATATAAACAACTATCTGGTTGTGGAACCAACCAGAAATTTATAAGTTTGTAGATTTGTAAATTTATAAATTTATAAATATATAATAAATTGAAGTGAAAGCAACTGGTGCGTGTGTTTCTTATTGGCAACATGACCCTCCCAAAGTATAACAATATATATATATATATATATATATATATATATATCAGCCATAGAAATGATAATGTTTTGACATGAATCCACATGAGCTGATTGATATTGGAATCAGGTCTATCACAGCACTAAAAACCTCGAGCCAGTCCTCTGTGAAACATATGTAACTTTCGACATGCAATAAAAACGTCTTAAAGTTGAACATCTTTATTACTCACACAATATATACACTATGCTATAACATTGAATGGTCATATTGGAGCCATCTCCAGTAATCAACAAAATTTCTGAATATATATATATATATGATAATGTGTGCATGGAAGCATATTACTTAGTAGTTTGGGTGTTTAGCTCATGATCTTAAGGTCAGAATTTTGATTCCTGTTTGGATGCTGTGTTCTTCGATAAGACAATTCTTTCCTATTAATTTAGTTTACTTATCTGGCAAAAGTTAGTTGTTATTGTAGTTCAAAGAGCCAGCCATGCCACTCATATGTCATACAGATACTCCCTGAGAACTATGCAAATGAAGAACATATCTGTAGAATGTTCAGCTACTAACATGTATATTTTATGAGCAAGTTGTTCTGTTGTTCAATTAAATGGAATATTCATCGATGTTCATGCTGTTATTATGCATTAATGTGGATGGAGTCATGGCAGCAGACTCATTTGATATTGATCAGTTGTGCAAAAGTATCATTGCCTACATTAATGGGTAATTTTAAATAGCTCTGGTGTATCAGTGGAAGCGGCTGAAACACCTACTGAGTTACTTCACTGCTTAACGAAACATCAACTCCTGCATTTGGTGTTGGCATACTGTAACACACTCAACATGCATGTTTCTTAAACAAATATTTGACAAGTGTGATAGGAACCTGACAAGAGGAAGCGATATCCTCACTGGAGAGAAGAATACTCCTAACTGAAAGTAAAAGTACTCTTGACTGGACGGAAAAGGACATGTGGCAACATGATTTCCCACTGTATGGCTATTGCCATGCTGTCAGGTCACTGATGCAAAAGCTCCTTATACAAAAGAAAAAATAACAGAGATGTGAGCCTATAGCCCGGGAAACAGAGGGATGGTAAGTGCTACTAGAAATCATGTTAATGAACCCTAAATGAACATGGACATGAAAAAGAACGTTGCTTTAAATGCATGCAATTCTCATATAGTTGAGCTAACATTTGTAGGAATCAATTTGGCACATTGAAAGGTCACCAAATTCACAGGACGATATGGTAAATGCAGAATCACAATGTCCATTATATGATGAGCATCAATAGTATCCAGGAAGCAGAACTCAAATGACTTTAACCATTCAATGGCAAATGATTTAATTTAATTTAATTTTGTACATATACATCTTCTCCAGAGTTTGGTTGTGGCTTGATTGACAGCTGGTAGGATGCTAAAAAAGGAGTACCATGTGATGAAACTACTGAATAAGTAGACAAAGTAAAGGAAGGGGGAACCTGATCAAATGTTATTAGCAAGTACATGACAAAAATAGAAATAAAATAAAATGTAATTGGATCAGCGAGTAGTTCACTAAATAGCTTAGTTTGACCAACTAGATAGTTCATGTAGATAAACATAATGTTTATACATCTGGTTTCAACTGTTGTCTATTTCCATGTCCTATAACCTATATAATTAGTAAAGTTTTATAGCTCTGGTTGTATGTAAATCTAGTAGTGTCTCTACATCAGAGTCATTAATTCTATTTCAGTGTTTTAAATGGAGATCTACTGAGATTTCGTTTTGTTTGGGAAGAAATGAAATGAAGGATTCTAATGGTGTAAGAATTTTGTGAGGGCTCTTGGATGTGAGTTTTGTGTGGGTGATGTGTAATCTGGTGTTTTGTGAGATTGGTTAGAGTTTTGATAAATTAGATGGGTATTGCATGCATGTTGTGTAAGCCTTTGGTTTGTTATGTATTTTAGTTGGTTACTGTGAAATGCTGTATATGTTGGTGCTATCGTTATACCTTGCATTATGTATGCCTTACTTTTCAGGAATGGTTTTCGCAATATATGTGTAATAATGTTGTCAGGGTAATTATTGTGTGTGGTGGATTGTTAGTGTCATTTGTGGTTTCATCTAAGTGTTAATTCTTTTGTACCTTGGTTTGCAGTATGCCTTTAGTTATGTGTGTATGTATCGGTAGAGGGTCAGACACCATGCTTTCCAGCATAGTTACGTCCCTTTACAATCTAAGTTCAAATCCCGCCGTGGTTGACTTTGCCTTTCATCCTTACGGGGTCGATAAAATAAAGTACCAGTAATGCACTGGGTAATTGCTGGCCTTGTGCCTAAAGTAGAAACAATTATTAATGCTGCGGTGAATTGGCAGTATCGGTAGAGGGTCGGACATGCTTTCCAGCATAGTTACGTCCCTTTACGATCTTAGTTCAAATCCCGCCGAGGTTAACTTTGCCTTTCATCGTTACGAGGTCGATAAAATGTACTGGGTAATTGCTGGCTTTGTGCCAAAAGTAGAAACAATTATTATTGCTGGGGTTGGACGCCATGCTTTGCAGCAAAGAGTTACGGCCTTTTATGGTCTGAGTTCAAATCCCGACAAGGTTAACTTTGCTTTTTATCCTTATGGGGTCGATAAAATAAAGTACCAGTAATACACTGGATAATTGCTGGCCTTGTGCCAAAAGTAGAAACAATTATTATTGCTGGGGTGTATGGGAAGAATTTTGGCGCATTGTGATGTATTTGCCTTAATCTGAATGTTAGTCTATGGAAAATGTTTTGCTATTGGTACATCTGTTCTAATATGTAAACCATTCTATGGAAAATGTTTTGGCATTTTGGTTGGCTACATTTTATAGTTATGTAGGGATGTCTGAGTACTTTTCTCTTAGTAGATGTTATATCCAGGTATCCTTCACTTAAGTGTTGTTCCTGATGTTGAGTATGTGTTAGGTACAACTAGGGTGGTGTGTACCTCCAAACTATTATGTGTTATTGGCTTTGAAGCACCTGGAGTTTAGTGGAGTGTGTGTGTGTGTATAATAATAGCAAATGGTGTCACCTTATGGGGTTGTTTACAGGTTTGAATTTGAAGAAGGATTAATATATCCTGTGTCTACAAAATGCAAAGAGATTGGACTTTCTGTTGAGTAATTGTTCATTAGTGAACAGTATGTTTATGGTCTACATAGAGCAGAGTTTGCATAGATGACGCCCTTAGTGTATGGTTTGACCTTGGCCAAATTACTCCGTTGCATATTGAAAGAAATATTCTTTCCCAAAGTAGCGCAATAGGCTTGCTGCATTTATCCTGACTGGATTTCTAAAACTGTGTTGATGTTGGTAGGGTATTTGAATACAGAGACTTTGATATCACATTGCACTTATATACACATTTGTTAATGGTATTTGATGTTGAGTGGGTATTCATTTTGGCTAGTGTAGTAAGTATTATCTATAGTTATCAAATATTATTATAGTGTCTACAGTGTGGTTTCTATATATGCATATATGATCTCTCGCCAATAAATACTTTTTTTTCCATTTCTTCTTCCCACGTTCATCTATTTTTCTATTTCATCTTTTATTTCTAATTCTTTCTTCTGAAGCAGGACTAACGTCCGAAACGTTAGGACATTCTTCCTACTATATCAATCATCAAACTAATAGATATAGTCATTGAACTGTATTGTTTTTCTGTGTTCGTATCCGTTTACATTTTGCACAGACACACACACATACACATATATATATATAGCCAAAAAGAAAGAGAAAGCAAGAAAGACGGCGAAGCAGAAATATATTTATATACACACATATACACCCACATACATAGTCACACACACACTTACAGAAGACTTATTTATATACATAACACACACCAACGTATTTAAACACAACTATATAAATTATATATGCATATATGGGACAGTGGTCTAGAATATACACTTGAAATCATTTTAATATAAACATGAAATTCTTTGTTATTTTTCTGTACGTATTCACTTATTCTTAACATGTAGTGATAAAATCTGTTCAGCTTCTTTTTATATAACTCATTATTCTCTAGAATTGTTTTTGAATTTGAGTTCAATTTTTAGTAAGGTCTGGCACTATGCATTCTTAATCTAACAGCTAGTGTCGACAAATCATAGCAGATTCTTATGTATGTATATAAAAACTGAATGTACGAGTATATTTTTTGTGTATATATGTGTGCATATATACAAAATACACAGAATATATAAGAATATATTTCATGTATATACATGTCTGTATATAATTGATATATGGATAGGTACATATATGTTTTTTTTTATTTTTATATATAAGGGTGCATTTGTGTGTGTTTGATTTATCTGCTATGAGATAGCACTTTTTTTATTATTATATATGCACATGTATATATATATATATATATATATATACAAACACATACACATAGATATAAGTACATACACACACACACATACATACATATAAACATATATATATATATATATATATATATATATATATATATATATATATATATATATATATATATATATATATACATATATATATATATATATATTTGTAAATCTCACTTGGATAACAAGTTGGGAAAATGGAAATAAACAAGAAATAAACTCTATAATTTATACCTTCAAGCAATTGTTGACTTACATCTTCAAGAAAGATTTTTGAATTATTGATTCATGTTTATCATAAAACATGGATATCTTTCAAGAATATCTTTGGAATGCAACCAAAATTCTGAAATAATTGTAAACATTCATAGCAATGGGCTCTTTAATGCTTAAAGTATTTTTATTGTCAAACTGAGAACGATTCAACATAAATATTTGCAACTATTTTCTTCTCTGTAAGAACGATACTTAGAAGAATAATTTTATATAATTTTCTTACTCCATCAAAGTAGATAATTGAAGTTCTTGGCAGAAATATTTCTTTAAATGTAAAATGATATAACACTACATTACACTGGTTTTTATGCAGTTAAATAATATTGGCAAATTGCCTTTAAAGATACCTCACCTGGCATAGAGACACCATATCTGTGATGCAATTGCTTTATTAGGTCTATTTAGCCAGTTCAATATTCTACTTTATTTCTACTGGAAGTATCCTTCTTACCTTTCTTCAATATCAAGTCAGACTATTTATTGTATCTATAGACAATTAGTTTGTCTCTGAAATGGTGCCTTTACAATATTTCTTAATATATTTGACACAGAATTTGATTAAAAGTTACCTAACTGAAGGAATTTAATTTTATTAATCTGATGAAGGCAGGTAGCCGAGTGGTTAGAATGTTGACTTTATGATCAAAATGTTGTGTTTTGACTTTACAGATTAGGTAACATATTGTATTCTTCTGCAATAAACTTCACTTCACATTGCACATGGTCACTCATCTGAAAATGAGCTGGGTGTTAGCTCCCTGTTGAATAGACATCCTATCCAAAGCGCTGTTTCGTACTCTTAGTCAACTAAAGCCAATGAAAATAAGATAAAGTCCATGCTTTATTTTATCTTTGTAAGTATAGAAAGACTGGCTTTAAAATAATAATTTTAACAACATATATTTTAACTATATGCATAAGTATGGCTCTGTTTCATTGCCACATGGTCCTCGTTTAGATATAATTGGGTAACACAGCTGACAAGTGTTTTCTATCATAGACTTGTGATAACAAATACGTTGTCGGTCAAATATAATAGGTAGAAATTGTGTAGAAGCCCATCATATATAAATATAGGCATGTTTGTGTATTTTGCTGATGGATATTGACGAGAAATGTACCACGATGAAAATGGATTTAGGTGACCTACACTTGCAAACAGACACAAACACACTCTCAATCCTCTCCTTAATCCAGCAGAACGTCCAGGATGCGACAGATGGAAGGAGACAGTAGTATGTCTATACTGGACTGGTATATTTGCTATTGACCCTGATACAATGAAAGGCAAACTAGACAATGGCCGTATTTGAACACAGAATGTAGAGAGCCCAAACAAATATCCAATACTCTAACAACTCTGTCAAACTGAATATCTTGTGAATTAAAACAAAAATACATTTTGGTATTTATACCACTCAAGCTGCACAGAGACTTCATTTTTCATTCTCACCAGTCAGAAAGAAATGAAGTGAACCAGTGATTGGCTTGTTAAAAACCGATAACCAGCGAAGCAATTGCTTCCAAAATTGCATGACATAAATAAATATAAAATTATCCACAACTTTGCCTTCATTTGTATTATTTATATTCCAAATTTTGGGGAAAAAAGTCAGTTTCCTGAAATTAGTTTCTGTTTATGTGTCTTAATGTTATAGATTGATTTTTCTCACTATGCAATAAACTACGAAACAAGGAAATAGAGAAAGTCATTAACATTATGCTCAATTATACTGTCAAACTCGACTGGCTATTTATTAAGACGTTTCATAACTCAATTCAATTTAATTCTTTCCAATCATGGATATCAAACAAACATCACCTGTTTGAAATTACTGAAATGAAAACTCATTAGTAACATCTAGTTAAAAGTCAATAAGAATTCTATAAGTAAATCTTACTACACACGCACACACACATGCACACATATATATGTACATATGCTACAACACAGACTTCGACACTTTTAAATCTATATATATGTATATTATGTTTTCTTTTATATTTTCTTTAAACACCCTCTACCTTTTTTTAATAATATATATTCAGACATTTTTAACATCATTGGAAAAACTAGCATTACAAGGAGATATTATCGATACTATTAACCAATCAGAATAGACACTGGAATAATATTAGAGTGAAGCTTGTTTGTCGCACAAATAAACAGGATAAGCCAGATGTATGTTGTGTAACTCTCAAACATCCTTGATTTAGTAGACTTGGTAACAAGGGTTCTAGTGGTGATAATCTCAACATTCTCTTGCACAAGGTTTATCATAGACAATATTTTTCAATGGGTCACTGCTATTTTAAGATGATAAGGTATGATTTATTTGGCTGCTATTCCTAGTCAGTTAATCTATTATGTAGATTAGTGGTTCCCAAACTTTTTTGCATCATTAACCACTTTCACATGGAAATATTTTCCACTGCCCACCTGTATAATAATTATTTAAAAGTATACCAAAAATATTTGGTAAAGGTTTGTTACTGGTTTTTGAACTGACTTTCTATGATGTAGTTAAAAATACCATGGAGGTAATGTGGCTGCTGCTGCTAATACCGAATTAAATTTAATTATAAAAGATACAATTTAGTTTCATAGTTAGGGGTAGCGAATATGTCACTAAGGGGAACATATCACATTTTGAAGCAAGCAGAGAAGTGGATAGTGGAGTGCATTGAACAAATATATTCTTGTATCAAAGAGTTCGATAAAATGGACAACAAAGTTGCCTTTTGACAACCATTGTACTTCAGTATGGTACAAAAGTCCCACACAGTCATTATCATTATCAAGGCACAGTTGACGGAAAATTCATAACGCTAGAGATTATGGATGAGTTGATGTTTGACATTGGTAGCCATTTCATCTATACGTCAAGAAGTTGTTTTATTACTAAGCGGAATTGTCTTCATAATTTTGTCAGGCTTTTTATGCATTAAAGTTGAGAGAACTTCTTCAATAACAGGTCAAACTAATGTTTTTCCTATAGTGCTGTATTTACTGGCTTTTATGGCCAGTAATGTTATGTTGTACGATGTAATCATCCTGTTACATTGGTGGATAGTTGCTTTTTGAAGAGATCAACATTTTCTACTTTTCAAATGAGGTCTTTAGCTGTAAGATATATGACAAAGTTTTTCCTTCTACTTACAATATAAATGATACTTGAAGCTTGACTATGTCATGGCTTTGTTGCTTAATGTTTTGTTGCAAATAATGCACATAGGTAATTGACTGCTGCGAGGAGAAGCAATAAACCCATAAGATAAATAATCACTGCTGTATTGGGAACAAATTTTATTAAATGGAGACATTGGGTTTTACAAATTGTATAATTCACAGAAAAACTAGTAGGAACAACATTTTCATTAGCCAAATAATATTGTTATTTGAAGTCTGATTTCAATGATCCACAAATAGGAGACCAGAGGTGCATTGCACTCGCTTGCTTATCAATAAAATCCATCAACTTCAAGTGGCTACATAGCATATGATAATTTATTTGCAAAATAACAACAAACTGTGATTTGTTGAACTGTCAAACATTAACAAATATGAGAAAGAGCTATCTACTCCTGAAGTGACTCACTTTACCAGAAATCTGTTTTTCTGTGACAAGTTCAGTTACAAGCTCACACGCAATGCTCTACAGCTATTTGTTTATATGAGCATGCACATTGAGCTGTGAAAAGACCCAATTTGGGATTGTCATATTTTGTCTGGCATTGCCATCCATGCCCCTTTGTCTACAGTATCCCATCAGCGTTCTTAAATATCATCATCTGTCTAAATTATATGTGTGATCGCTTGGTGCTGGTGGTGTTGTCGAATTTATCATGAGTTCACTTCTCAATTTTACCAGCAAACTTTTTTGTGATCTCTCCTCCTTTTCTAATTTATATGCCCCCATAACAAAAGCAACAACAAAAAAATACAAACGATCTATATTTTGCCTGAAGAGGTATTTAAATGTTAATGAGCCTTCTGAAAACTAGAAAATGCCAAAATGTTCCTTGTTTGCAGGGATGTTTATACCTTATCTACAACAAATGGGGCACAGTTATTCACATTAAAGCGTCCTGTTTTTTTTTTATATACAATGTAGAGCATTGGCTACGATCTTGTAAAAGATGAACTGTTGGTGGCATTCCACTATTGCAGACTTGTTATTGGTCAGGAGAAAAATGGACTTTTGTTGTGGTGGGTAACAAAACCTGAACTTCTTTGCATATATTTGAATATTTGTTTTGAATAGCATATATTGAAATACTTTAATACTCAAAATCCCATATCACTTGTCAAAATTTCCAATTGTCCACTATTTTCTGTTCAGTTGCTCATCGCCCAGCCAACATTTGAAATCACCCACCAGTAAGCAATATTGATTAGGTTGGGAGATGCAGAGGTAGATGGTCATTTGATAGCTTGTGACTTTCTTAAATAAGGACTACCTCACTGACTTTCCAGCCTATAGCGCACAGTTATGTTGTCTCCTTCCTCTTCCCTTCTATAGTTACTTTGATGGTTAGTGGTTCTTGGAGCTTACTAGAGTTCATGCCATATCCATTCAGGTATTCTTAACTCACCTGTCTCTCAGCCTCTGATCATCCATATGTTATGATCTGTTATGCCTTATAACAACCATTATGACCTGTCCCTCCATCCAGGAACATTAGCCATCTGGTAATCTCTCCCTACTTATGTCTTTGCCAAAGGGATGGAGCTGTAAAAGTTTAAACAGAGCATAATCAAATATATAAATAACTCTGAAAGGGCCTCTGAAGGCCATGAGCACATCCCTCATCCTCCAGACATAGCAAGTATATATAAAAACTTAAATAACTTTAATTGTAGGGCTGGAACCTGTTCAGTTATATCTTAGAAGTATTGATAACGGTAACAATGAAGACATTAAAATGTTCTATAATACCATGGAATGGAATGCATTGATTTTGAAGATGAGTATTGCACCTTTTTATTCAACATGTCAACCTGATTGTGAAATTATTATGCAAGGAGCTGAGCACAGGTACATGTACCCTTAATATAATCACCAGGAAGATTCAGCATGATACAGTGTGTAACAAGGTTAACCCATTGAATTATAGATACAGTCTCTCCAATGGGTTTCCAATCAGTTTCTGTCTACCATATTTTCCTCATAAAGCTTGTGCTGACTTGAGGTTACAGGGTAAAAATCATATGTTGTAGGCAAATCCTAATCTTCTGACTCTGTGCAAATATTGGATCTAATTATAACATACACAAGAAAGGCCTGCTAATCAGATCTGGGAAGACCTAAAGAGATGATTATTGATTATAATCCTTATTACTTTCAATCCTAAATGGTTGTTTTCATAGCACAAATGGATGATGGTGGAGCATGGAGTCTGGGCACTTTGTAAAGCAGACTCTACTTGCTTGGGTACCTGGGATTCTGTAGCTTCACTCGCTGTTGCACTATATTTCCTCAAAAGATACATATGTTGAAATCAAAGATGGCTGGATCTGATCACCATAATTAATCTTCATCTAAAACATCTCACACAGAGATTTTCCATTAGCTAATTACTATACCACACTCAGATTGGTATGGAAATTCTTCTTTTCTTGTCATCGTACAAGTCATCTTCAGGCAAGCTGGGAAACAGATGACCATATAATTCACATGCAGAAAGTTAACCTTTCATCTGTAGGTTCTATGTGGTATGACTCGCATCCATTGTTTTATTGTTAATATTTCACTTTTTGGCAGTTGTTTCAATTCATTGTAAATATACAGATGGCTCTGATTGATTATAAAGTGTCTTCTTTTGTGAGAATTGCATGAACAGTGAATGAAGTAGTATTTCTTTCTCTAAGAATAATACTTACATGTAGAAACTCTATTTCAGGTTAGTTTACACTGGTTTCATTTAGATAATCATCCTTACCATATTTTTAATATGAAGCAATCTGACCATGCCAGAAGTCAGAATCATCATCATAATATATCTGATTTCCATACTCTGATAGGTTGGAGGTTTGTCACCATCTGAGTCAATTCTTATTCAGAGTTACTGTCCTTTTATATGCATCAGAAGACATCTTCCTTGTACACTCCTAATACCAAACACTTTAAAGATAGTACTGGGTGTGTCTTATCTTGCCAACAGCACTAAAGAGGTTGTCATGTTTTTGACACGAATAAAGTGTCAAGAGGACTACATTGCATTTGCTCTTTCACCAACGAATTTATGAAGTGTATAGGTGCATTTTATTGTGACACCAGGACTAATGAAGTTACCATGTGTCTTGAAAGAATAAAAAGTTTTCACTACTCAATGTAGTCCCAATTTATTCAAGGCAACTTGAAGAGATTGAAACAAAGGAAGTGATGACAGATGAAGTAAGGTGAGTGAGCGAATGAATAGAGAGTATGATGAGCAAAACAGAGTTGTGGCAGTATGAAAATAGTAGAAAAGAGGAATTGAAGCATTCTTGAGTATAATTAAATCTAGAGAAAATAGTGAATATAAATGACAGTTTTTTTGTTTTTATTTTTTCATTCTCCATCTCAATTTTTTTTAAATATAATCAGCAGCTTCCTATAATGTACTGTTACAACACTCACAACAACAATAATAATAATAATAATAATAATAATAATAATAATAATAATATTAATAATGATAATAAAGAGAAAAATCACCCACATTTCCACACAGACAAAATTACAAAATAAACAAAAAAATATATATTTGCTTGCTAGAATTAGATGATAAATTATTTTCTAAAATATATATTTTTTTCCTATTTAACTCTTTTTCAGTAAAAATCAAACTGTTTGTGTAATGACTCATACATTATTAGTTTAAACATAGCTATTGTTATCATATTGACAGCCAGGGCTAGGCTAGTTGTTATTCTGCATGCTTCAGTAAACTGAACTGATAAAGCTATCCTTTATACCTCCTTTCAATCAAGCATGCATATAAATGGACAAAAAATATCCAAATCTATTCTATCCGCCTATACTAGAATTACCAAAAATAAATTCTCACTATTATACATATGTATATATGTGTGTATGTGTGTGTGCGTGTACGTTTGTCTGTGTGTGTTTTTTTTTATGTATATATATAGATAGATACAATTTGACTTTCGTTGCTGCAGTGCAATTACAACTTCAATGTAATACATTAAATTTTACCTATATCTCTTTCTATGTATGCATAATTTATATCAAGTATTGTGAGATATGTAATAAAGAAAGTATTGGAGAAGCTGTTAGAATGCGATTATGAAATATAATAATAGAACATGACAAAATGTGCTCAGTCCACTCTGTAAAGTGCTTGTGTTGGTGTCATGACAAAAGGTGCCCAGTCCACACTATAAAGTGTTCATGCTGGTATCATGACAAAAAGTACCCAGTTCACAGTGTAAAGTGGTCATGTAGGTGTCATGATAAAAAATACCCAGTTCACACTTTAAATGTGGTTGACTTTAGGAAGGGCATCCAGCCATAGAAACAAAGCCAGGAATGATTCTGTATGAGCAAAACACTATTATCTGATCTGACTTGTCTCACAGTAGGACAACTCATCTGAACCGTGCTAGCCTAGAAAATGGATGTTAAACAGTGATGATGTTGATGAACTAGTGCAAAATAAAATCAGAATGACAAAAGAAAACAATATTTTTACTCATTGTCTTGTTATTATTATATATAGGTTAAAAATATTGTTGTTTCATATTTCTTATTTTACCCTACCCTAATATCTATCTTTATATTACCTATTCACATTCTATCAACTTTTCCAAATCTTTCTTTATTACATACACACACGTATATATGTGTGTGTGTGTGTATACAGGGTGTCCCCAAAAATGGTATACACACGTTGATTACCTGTATGGGCAATATTTATTATAATGCTGTTGAAGTGTTTATATATTTTTGAGGCACCCTGTATGTATGTATATATGTATGTATGTATATATATATATATATATATATTTGTATATATATATATATGTATATGTATGGGTGTGTGTGGGTGGATCATCATCATCATCATCATCAACGTTTAACGTCCGTGTTCCACGCTTGCATGGGTTTGGACGGGGGTAGTCCCACTTGAGGCAAGAGTGATTGTCTTGCTCGCATAGGACTGTCTGGCAGGTTTTCTACAGTTGGATGCCCTTCCTAACACCAACCACATTTACAGTGTGGGTCTGGGAGGTTTTTACCGTGTTGCCTACACGGCCACATTACAGCGTGGACTGTGTGTTTTTTTGTCGTGACACCTACACGATCTCATTTGTTTCGGCCTCGATGGCGCGGCACCAACATAACTTTACATAGAACGGGGTGGTGTGGATCGGGTGGGGGTGGGGGTGGTGGGACGGGGTGTATTTTGTTAGAGATGCCTACTGGCTGGAGTAGGTTTTACTATATATTTAGGTAAGGCGGGTCTTCTCTGTTACTGAGTACCGCCAAAGGTCTCGGTCCAGTGACATTGTCTTGGAGAGGTGTAAGTGTGTGATATCGGAGTTTATCAGCTCGTCCCAGGTTTTTCTAGGTCTGCCTATTCCGTGACTACCGTCTATCTTTATTGCCCTGCACTTTGTTATACAGCTATCGACTTTCATGCGCATCACGTGTCCATACCAACGTAGCCTTCTCTCGAGTAAACAACATCTGATCCCTCTTATCTCTAATTTATTCCTTAGTTCGTTTATGCTTTGCCGTTCACGTATATTACTGTTACACATCCAGCGGAGCATGCAAGCTTCGTTCCTCTCTAGTCTGCGTATATCCTCTGCACACAATGCCCAGGTCTCAGTGTATAGAAATAGAAAAATAAATTAATGGAATGTAAAGCTTATATGATTACAAGAGTGTTTGTTAATAACTACAATCTCCAGACTAAACAGCACTTTATCACAATGAAGCCAATGGTTTATTTAATTCTAATACAAAATAACGTTAGTAAAGCAGAATAGCACATTTATCTAACACTTGTTCTTATTGTTGTAGTTATTGTAGAAAGACATTGGTTATATTTGATTGGACAGACTTGTGATCAAATAGATTCCAGACCATCCTATATAGATAAGGTCTATCTTGATGGTTTGTGTCATTAAAATCATACACTGAACATTTAGTTTTTGGCTAAATTTTTATACTGTGGTTGCATAATGACTGAATGGTTAAGAAGTTTGCTTTGTAATTAGATGTAATTAAATACAACTTGGGCAAGTGTCATTTACCATTTCTTCAGTTTCACCCAGGCCCCGTGAGTAAAATTGAGCAGATGGGAACTTTTTGTAAGCATGTCAGATGGACTATATCAATACTTCAAAGGGCCACTTGTCATAAACTGTGTCATGCTACATCTCATGAGAATTACATGAAAGGTACATATGTCTGTTGAATGCTCAGCCATTTTTTCATTAACTTCACAGGCAAGCTGTCATATTGATCAAACGAGTGGAATACTCATCAACAAATCAACTGAATTTCCACTACATTCCTTCCCATGCTGTATAACGAAGAAATGTCTGAGGAGGGAGAGAAAGGGGGAGGTGGTAGGCTGGGAGATAGATAGATAGACAAAAAGATAGATAGATAAAGAGAAAGAGAGAAATAGTTTTGCAGTAAGAAAAAAACATGTATTCAGACTCACAAAATGTCTTGCATATGTTATCTCAGACAAATCCTCCCATTAGTCAATTCAGATAGAAAGTTCTGTAGAGTACAGGGGCCTACACAAGTGACAACCTAAATGCTCCCTTGATATTTTGATGTGCTTATGTATGTATCTACAAACCATGACTAAATTCATGTGTAAGATCCATTACAGATCCAAGATTCCCACAAGAGCATGTCCACTAAATATGTTGTCACCCACCCCTTCTTCCGAATCACACCACTTCTACATTTGTCCTCAACAAACTACTACACACCTTATCTCATATTACAATATTCAATGTCTTCGTTTTTTTTTTAAATATAGTAAGATATGATTTTCAGGGTGATTTGGTTGCTATTTCTAGTAAGTCAAATAACCACATAGCAGTTTTTTTTATAGGCTTATATATTTGCCAGTCGGTTGTCTATGTATCTGCTTGAGTTAAGGAATAGCAGTTTGTTAAGCAGTTCAATAAAAATGATTATATACCAGTTATTGTGTAGGTCTGTAATAACAGTAAGAGACTAATTAAATGACTTCACATACAGAAGTATATTACCAAAATGTGATACCTAGCACTTAAGCAAAAGCATGTAGTTTTTAAAATCAAAACCATATAATTGAAGTAGGAGACATATAGAATGTATCTAACATTACAATATGGAAAGCAGGCATAAAATGTCTCATTTTAAAATCAGATTTGTCATTTACATTCATTTATATAACAGGCACGCATAGCATGGTTAGCATTCATGCAGAAAATGCTATTGTTTTCTACTTTCACATTTATGATTATATATATATATGTATTATTTAGAACGAGTCTGGGCCTGACATCTTGCTGTTTTGATACCTAATTCCAGACTCAGTCACGCACTAATATTTTCAAAATCTACTATTCCAAGTATTGGGTACCTAGCTGAATAGTGGGCTTACTAATTTAAAACTGGTTAAATCCTGATACACACACACACATACACACGCGCACACACACACACACGCACACGCACACGTACACATATACATATATAGGCAACACCTTCCTCAACCTTCTATCCTCTCTAATTCACCTCCCTTAGTCGTAACCATACTTCATCTACTACAATTTTCTCCAAGCTCCTCCATCCTTCCTAATCCCAAGACAAAGGTGCCCAGTCCACACTATAAAGTGATCATGTAGGTGTCAAACAAAAAGCACCCAGCACACACTGTAACTGTTTTTGACATTAGGAAGGGCATCCAGCCATAGAAAACGAGCCAGAAACTTTCCTATATGAGCGAGACATGGTCACCCAACGCAACTTTCCTCTAAATGGGACAAACCCGCCTAACCCATGATAGCGTGGATGATAGATCTTAATCAATGATGATGATGATTACAGAGGCACTCTCATTGTCTTGTGAAGCATGAGGATGATGGATTTTTCCATTACTTTTGTTAATGAGCATTCAGTTGTTTTATCAACTCAGTATGTAGTTTGCCAATTAATGTTTAAGTGGTTGCGTTTTACCAAATGTGAACCCTAAACATGATTCCAAAATTGAATGAGCATGACAAATGTAACAAGGATTGAGTTGTTCTGCGGCTATGATAGAGCCCCTAGCTTGCGCAATATGTAATACAGTGGGATCAAATCTTGGACCTCATGATTACAGAATGAAAATCCTTAACCACTCAGGCATACGTCAGTTTAGAATATACCATACTTTAGGATAACATATAATAAAATATTTGTTCACAGTTTGCCCTAAAAATACGTTACAAACGAATGTGTAGTATTTGTGATACAATAATACAAAATATTATCACAGCTGAGGCATGAGATGTATCTTCTTTCAGCAATATAGATTTGAGTGAAAATGTTAATTCATCATCATCATCATCATCATCATCATCCGCTTTTCCCTGCTTGCAAGGGTGGGACGGCTCTTATTCAGCACAGCATCTCTCCGCTCGTCACGGTCCCTCGTCATCTCCACCGTGAGCTTCAATGATCTGAGGTCTGTTCTCACCACCTCCGCCCATGTTTTTCGTGGTCTACCTCTACCACGTCTTCCTTCAACTGGCATTTCCTGGCACTTCTTCACCCATCGGTCATCCTCCATGCGCATCACATGTCCATACCACCTCAGTCTCCTCTCCCGTACACTACATTCTATCCCTCTCAGACACAGTTTCTCTCTCAACACATTTATGCTGGGTCGTTCACGCACATTTACACTGCACATCCAACGGAGCATGCTTGCCTCATTTCTCTCCAGCTGTCGCATATCTTCTGCGGTTGCTGCCCATGTCTCACTACCATGCAGCATCGCGCTCCTCACAGAGGCATCATACAACCGGCCTTTCGTACGCAGGGAGAAACCCTTCTTCGTCAACAGAGGAAGCAGCTCCCTAAACTTCTTCCAACCCGTCCTTATTCTAGATACTATGGCCTCGGAACACCCTCCTCCCATGCTAATCTGATCTTCTAGGTACCGGAAGCTATCCACCACTTCTATAGCGCCCTCTCGCATTTGAAAAATGTCTCTATCAGTGCGACTTCTACTGTCTAATTTCCCTGTACATCTACTGCATACATATTTCTCCCTACCTGATAGTTTGCCTGCTATCCCGCTACATCTCTTGTGTACCCAGGACCTGCATTGTGTGCATTTTATAGAATTTATGCCAGTTCCTTTTCAGCATATCGAACATGGCCATTTCCCTGGCGGAATCAGGGTTTTGTCCTCTTTTCTACTCATCAACACTTTTGTCTTAGCTAGATTTACTCTCAGTCCTCTTGCTTCCAACTGCTGTTTCCATAGCCGGAATTTATTCTCTAGCTCCTCTACTGATTCTGCCATAAGAGCCAGATCGTCAGCATAGAGAAGTTCCCATGGACAGCCAGTCTTAAACTCCTCTTTTATGGCTTGGAGGACTATAATGAACAAGAGCGGGCTGAGGACCGAACCCTGATGTACTCCTACTTGTATCTGGAATTCCTCACTAAACTCCATTCCTACCCTGACTTCACTGAGAGTACCTCTGTACAAAGTTTGCACTGTCCTCACAAGCCATTCCTCAACACCCAGCTTCCTTAGGGACCACCAGATGACAGATCGGGGTACCCTATCAAAGGCCTTCTCTAGGTCAACAAAGGCTAAGTATAGTGGCTTATTCATATATATATATATATATGTTTTCTTATATATATATATATATATAAATATATATATATATATATAAATTGGGATAATACTTAGGTATATCCTAATGTTTGTTGAGTGAGATGGAGTTGCTCGGAGTATCGCTTACGGCTTTCTCTGTTTATGTATTGTATATATATATATATATATTTATTAAAATAACAGATTAAATTTTAAGCAAAGAATCGCTGCTTTCACCCTTAACGGTGTCTTCTGAAACTAAAAATATCAATCTATGAACGCTGAAGTAAATATTTCATAAAACGTTGCAACTGAAGTAAGACTGGAAGACGATACTTTGGTTCGTGGAAACGTTCCCTGGCAGAGAACGGAAAAAAACCGAAAATAATTGTTTCTACGTTAGGCACAAGGCCAGCAATTACACAGTGTATTACTGGTACTTTATGGAAAAAACCGAAAATAATACATCATAATTAAGATCGGTGAAAACAATTACATGCAAAGACAAAACAACGTTTATGGTATAAATGAAGTCGTAGACTAATATTCTATAGGTGATTCGTGGAGACGTTCTCTGGCAATGAACGGAAAAAACGAAGATAATAGGTGATGAAAACAATTAGACGCAAATACAAAACAAATTATTGGAGTAAATATATATAATATATTAACAAATGGAAACTATATTTATAAAACCATATTTAATTCATTATACATATTTCAAGGGCCACCAAGGCAAACTCTGGTGCGCTTTCATCAGATAAAATATAATACAGGTTAGTTTTATTAATAAATATTGACTGGAGATTCCAACCAGAATGGTTACATTTTTTCAGGGTATGTCAATATTTATTTATAAAACTAACCTATTATTATATTTTATCTGATGAAAGCGCACCATAGTTTGCCTTGGTGGCCCTTGAAATATGTATAATGAAATAAATATGGTTTTATAAATATAGTTTCCGTTTGTTAATATATTGTATATTTACTCCAATAATTTGTTGAGTGCTTTATATCAGTTATAAAAATATTTTGCTTGTTGTATCCCAACAAATTAAATATACACATCTACATATATATATATATATATATATATATATATATTCTGTTTAGCCTTGGCCTTCTAAGTTCTATTTCGCTGGCGTCTCTGACTTGCCTATCTGCTGGGTCATTTCTATGTTTAGATATTATTCTAACTTCTATGTTATATATATATATATATATATATATATATAACATAGAAGTTAGAATAATATCTAAACATAGAAATGACCCAGCAGATAGACAAATCAGAGATGCCAGCGAAATAGAACTTAGAAGACCAAGGCTAAACAGAAAAAATGAATGGAATAACAACACCCAAACAAACAACACTGACCTAAGAGAAGTATTAATAAATAAATAAATAAATAAATACACAAGCACAATACAACAAACACATATAAACACACACTAATAAACTAAGATAGATTACATTAACCAATACACAGTCACCCAAACAAGAACACAAATCAAACAAAACACTATACACACACGCAAACGCATGCGCAGAGAAGACAAACAAAAATAAACAAATAAATAAATAAATAAACAGTTTAATAAAGATGGCGTAAGCATACAATGCAACGGGAGGAAACATAATAGCAACACTGACGATGTTGCAGATGTGCAACGAAAGAACTTTGATAGACTATATATATGTGTTTGTATCTATATTGTATATGTATTTTTGACCGTTAGTCAGTCAATGGCAACATTGAGGACCGAATAAATTAAATTAACCGATATAAAAGACACAGAAGCGAAAACCAACCAAACAGTGAGCGTGTTCTGTTATTAATTCTGGCAATATTATTATACAAATATGACCCTCCCCAAGTATAACAATATTTGTTTCGACACACGATTTCATATAAAAAACCTCGCAAAACTAATTCATCGCCGTTATATATATATATATATATATATATATATGAATAAAGTTAGTCCTTCATCAGTGATCTTCCAACCTTCATTGGTATTTCATCGTTTTAAAGACCATATACCTCCGGTTAGTGCGAGCAACGGCTAAAGAAAGTCGTTGGGACACGTAAATAAGGGGAAAGAGCGAGACTGTAAACAAACAAAGATGGTAAAGCAACGAAACGTGAGGAAGAAAGAGTCAAGTCCCAGATTTCCATGAATATAAGTTCGGTGAAATCGTGAACGAGAGAGAATAAAGACCATCAAACCTAGTCGAAATGTGAGCAAGGAGG
>OZ024740.1:97588499-97710999 GCA_964016885.1 Eledone cirrhosa
TTGATTTTTTCACTATATTACGTTATGTTCTGAAGTAAAACATTTCATTTCTCTTTTCACCAGTTAACACAGCTTACAATGAGCACCAGCTATAGCTATTAACCCTGTGAAGGACTGATTTATTGATCGAGGGGTAAGTCTTGTGCTTTCATTTGCTTCATGTCAATGAAACCAGGATGAGGTTTGGGCAATTGAGTGTCTAGACTTGTGATAAGTTTTCAATTAACTTTGGATTTGCTAATGAGAGAATCTCTATGTGGTCACTAGAACTACTCACTAATAATAGTATACCTGTAAAACATATTAGACAATGCAGTCATAGATATAAAAAAAAGGCTCAGATATTATTTGAAGGTTATGTGGATGTCATCTGAGATAACAATGTTTGATTAAAAGACTAAACAGTAGTGATGGAAACATCTTTGCTAGTAAATTCTGCAAATCCTTAGAGCAGGGGATACAATTATTCACATTATATTCAGCAACTGCGTATTTGAAGTTCAAATCAAATTAACCTTTGTCAATAATCTTTTGGGCATTGATAAAATATAAATACCAGTCCAAAGTGGAATTGTTATCATATCAAATGCGATACCATGTAGTATTTGTTCCAGCTCTATACAGTCTGAGTTCTTTGACATTAGGCTTACATTATCACTTAGGCTCACATTAGGCTCACATTACCAACTGCTCCGGGAGAGGGGGGGGGGGCTTATAATAGGGTAAACGTTATAGCATGTACTTGGATTATGTCTCCAGTTTGTGGATAACTTCCTGTGTTTATCACAAATAGTATATACATACACATACACCCATAGCCATATACTCATATATATATATACACCGATATACATTTGTGAGTTTTATATTGAATAATAATAATTGATTCTACTTTAGGCACAAGGTCAGCAATTACCTAGTGCATTACTGGTACTTTATTTTATCGACCCCGTAAGGATGAAAGGTAAAGTAATAATATTATATTAACATTATTAATATTCGATTTGTTTGCAAGCAAACAGCCTCACAATGCCATGTGTTTTAGACAACTGTTGTCATCCTTTTATTCTAGCGTTATAAGAGAGAAGCATTCGACAACTGTTTCAGGGTTATTGAAAAATGCTTCTCTCATATATATACTCCCACAGATACACACATATATGCATCCCTAGATATATACACACACATCAATATATTTATGAAAGAGATACCAGATGAACCACTAGGTAGGATCATATATCTTATTAAAGAACAAATAAGGTGATGTGAACAATTAATTACTAATTCATTTCTAATATTCAAAGGATTTGGGAGCAGCATTGTAATTAAAAATGTATCCGAGAGACATAATTGGTAAGATTTCTTATTAGCGTTATACGGGATAGACTTATCTAATATTTCACATTGAAGATTGTTGTTAGTTTTAGACTCAATTAGACTAGTCAGACACCTTGCAAAGTTTCTCATTTTTAAATGCGTAAGTGCGAACTATATCTGGTCTTAAATGGAATCACTTTAACTCCATTATACAAAGTAGTAGAGTGTTGTGTTCTTATAGTGCATTTGTATATTATTTATTTGTCTGAATCTCTTGAAGGGAGAATCTTTGGGAACACTACAATTACACTCCTAGTTAGAGAAATAATAAAACATACTTGCAAAACTTTTAATTCTATCTCTATTTGGGAGTGTATATATATGCATGTGTCTATGAGTCTATATGAGTATATATATATGAGAATGTGTCTCTCTATATACATATGTATGTAGCTATATATATATATACACATATATGGCTATATAGATTTGATAGTGTGTACCAGTATATACATATTCTATTTATGTAAATCTATGTATTTATATTTAGTGATATGAATATAAATATATATATATATATATATATATATATATATATATATATATATATATATATACATATACACAGTTCAAGAGTAAAAAATCTTAAAGAGAGAGATGGAGATAGGAGAGGAGAGATTTGTGAATTAGTTAGAAGCCAAAGCGTAAAGGCATGTGCTCAATGTGCAATATGCATTAGAAAGCAGCTAGGTGGGTGGGTTCATGCAGAAGTTAGGTGTGCAGAGCTGGAAATATTCATTAGTTAAGCAAAACAAGACCACAAATTTCACAAGGAAGACACTATTAAAAGATTGTCAACATATTTTAGTTTGATGTAAGGAATGTAGAGAATAATACTAATAATATTAATAATAATTGTTTCTACTTTTGGCACAAGGCCAGCAATTACCCAGTGTATTACTGGTACGTTATTTTATCGACCCCATAAGGATGAAAGGCAAAGTTAACCTCGGCAGGATTTGAACTCAGAATAATATTAATAATAATTGTTTCTACTTTAGGCACAAGGCCAGCAATTACCCAGTGCATTACTGGTACTTTATTTTATCGACCCCGTAAGGATGAAAGGCAAAGTCAACCTCGGCGGGATTTGAACTCAGATCGTAAAGGGACGTAACTATGCTGGAAAGCATGGCGTCCGACCCTCTACCGATACTGCCAATCCATAATAATAATGTCCGTTTACAATTGTTTCGCTACTCCATATAATATTTCTGGATCAGATGACTATATATCATTATTGATCTGTTCAGTTGAAAATAATTAACATATTTAAAAACAGAGCGTCTCATCGGAACTTCAAAGGAATATAAATTAAAATGAGAGAATGTTACATAATGTAGTGTTCCAAATATTGGTGTTTCACTATGGTGTCCTGTTTGTATCAGTTGTCAGCCATAATCAAGCAGTATTCATCTGTCGAGGCTGCATTGTGTGAGATCTGCCTATGGGTAACAAGATGGCCGCCAAAGGAATATTTACCTTACTAATTAGAGGGTGGGTCCAGGGGAAGTAACTCCTCAAGAGATTACAAATTGTGGGTAGTTTATAGTTAAGTGCTAATTTTTAAATTTTTTAATTGACAAACAATGTAGGGGAGGTAACTTATAATTATCTAAGTTAGTTATAGCTATTTAACTTATTAGCTACAAGTGAAAATTGGGCTAGATGACTATGTTGGGTCAAATATTCTATTGGCGAAGGAATTAGCCCTTCTATATATATATATATATATATAAATTTTATAGATTTACATATACATAAACTAGTCAGAGCCATAGATATATATATGTGTGTGTTTGGCAACCATTCACGGTGTGGCTCAATGATGAATTAATTAATTAAATAATCAACAATCAGAGCAATATATAATAAAGTAAGTCCATAGAATCATTTGATAAAATATATACAGTATTTCTTCTCCCAATCACCATAATTAACCACACAAAAAATCAATTAAATGAGGCTATAAGTTTAAAATGTACCTATGAAGAAACAATAGATAAATAAATGATAGCTATTTTATCTGCGATCAATAGCCACAGAACATTTACCCAGTATTTCTAATAGCCCGTAGAAATTGATTAGACATATCAATCACCATACACAATTAGGTACAAAATCAAAATATATATATATTTAACACTCGGGAAAGTAGCGTCATCAAAGTAATATAGTAAATATCTATTATTTTTCATATTATATTTTAGACACTCGCTATTCCAATGGATAGATTCAAGCGGCTCCCCATCCTGTCTAAGGTGGGAATTAAATTTTGGATCTAATTTGCTTTAATTTAATGATTTTTAATCATCCAAAGATGGAGAAGTACGTACAATATCATTGTGTATATAATGATCTTGATTCTACAAATTTTCACCTAACATTATTCAAATATTGTTCTGTACAATTCTCTTGAAACTTATTCAAATAATTAAAATGATTTAAAAGCTAATATTCCCATCTATACTTGCAGTCAGAACTAACATTGTTCCAACAATATCATATAAAAATCCACAAACATAGGTTTCTTTATAGTTTGAGAAAACACACAACTATCATAAATTCCTTCTGTAAAACAATGGGGCATGTATTAATACAAAATTGAAGATAGAAGATAAGGGTCCATGATTTACATATATATATTTATTACAGTAATTCAGGAAAATGCAAGTCAGATTATTGCATTCCCGATTATTGTTGTTTCCAATTTTAATTACATTGCTTTTCTCTACTTTAACTAAACTTTCTTCTCCGTCTTCTTAATAGTCCTTCTTCAGATGCAACCACTTCATCCCAATTGGTTTTTGTTTAAAAACTTTTTCTTGAATTAAATAACTATGGTTGTACTCAGATTTCACATTATATAAGAGGATGAGATATATTACTGATATTTAAGTACAAATTGTGGTGTCATATTCATTTTGAGGTCACATTGTACTTAAGTAAAGACACAACTTTCAGTTAGTTTAACTGTTGCCATAGAAGCATATTAACTACAGACAGGAACATCCCTACAATGAAGGTTGCATGATGCATCAGTTATATGAACATTGTTGTTATCTAGCCTAAAGTCGACACTCATAGACCTGACACATATTCAAATAAACAGAAACCATGATCATTTTATATTTTATTCAGAAATACCACATCTTAGCCATTATTATTTAGGTGGATTGGCAGTATTGGTAGAAGGTCGGACGCCATGCATTCCAGCATAGTTACGTCCCTTTACGGTCTGAGTTCAAATCCCGCGGAGGTTTACTTTGCCTTTCATCCTTATGGGGTCAATAAAATAAAGTGCCAGTAATGCACTGGGTAATTGCTGGCCTTGTGCCTAAAGTAGAAACAATTATTTAGCCTGGGACAGGCAGTGGATTGGCAGTATCATTAGAGCATCAGATACTATGCTTTGCAGCTTCATGATCTGAGTTCAAATCCCGCCAAGGTTAACTTTGCCTTTCATCCTTATGAGGTCGATAAAATAAAGCACCAGTAATGTACTGGGGTCGATTTAATCGACTTTCCCCTTCCCAAAATTATTGACCTTGTTCCTATACTAGAAATCATTATTTAGGCTTGGATTTGAGGGGGATTTAGCTTCTATTTCTAGATGGACAAGCAAGCATACAGATGTCCTATCTTTGGATTTACTATACTTTTGATTAAACAATAGATTCTACATTTTGATTAGTTTGCATGAGATTCCTCAACTACTATTCGAATGATTAGCATAAATTAACTCATAGACATATTTCATTCTGTGGCCCACCTATTCACTGACTCTACTCTCTGCTTTTTCTACAAATACTAAAGAGGACTCTGCTCCACAAACTGGTTAGCCTTTCACCACCTTCAATTAGGCATTTTTGGCTAACTTTTCTCACATGATCTCCTCAACAATCTAGCCTTAAACATTCTACACTCCCATTAATCACTATACTCAATACTTCTTCCACAGAAAAATTTCCCTCTGGAAGTGCCTCTATGACTGCCTATAAGTTCTGATATGCAAGGGTTTAAACAGAATAACAACAGCATCTGTTTCCCTAGTTTTGAAGGGCCTGCAGATCTAACAAATGAATTTTAAAATGTTGTGGTATGATAAAAGTACAGGTGTTTTGAGCAATGTACTTGGCCACAGAGAGAACATTTTTCTCTCTTTGATATCTTGCTTAATAAAATAACCTCTGCCAACACAGGTCACTACTAGTTTCCTTGAACTGCAATTCATTATTTAATGAGGCATACACTTTGCTATAAGACAATTTAGCTGTTGGATATGTTTACGTTTTCAATGCAATACTATTTTTAAAGCTCTACATTTTACTATATTAGTGGTAAGATGAAGATAAATAAAATTGAAAATATGTATTTGTTTATTAGTTGTTATATATATTTCATAAATATTAGATTAATATTCTTATCAGTTTATATTCATAATGTATTTTTCTATGTGATTGCAATGATGATATAAGTAAACTTAAAAACGAAACCAACATTGAATACTATACTCACACACATATACACATGAAAAATTTTACTTATACATTTTTTTAAACAGATTATTAATATTATCGTAAACAGTCAAACTAAGGGCATATATTTAAAATAAAACACCATTGTTAGTCTCAGAAAAACCAATTTCTATAAATGTATAAACTGTGTTCAGTCATTGGAGTTTATATTAATTTGTGAGAGATTTGAATGACTACAAAGATCAATATACCTGTGCTTTCATAGTTTACACTGGATAAGTCATATGCATGTTTGTAGGAAATTTCAGATTGCTGATTCTAAATAATGTAAAAATCATATTACTTTACATTCTGAATATATAATTGCTGCTGTGGTCAAATTTGCCTACCATTCATATTTAGTTAGATCAGGTTTCCCCCATGCTATGCCTGCTGAGTCTCTCTTCCATACTTCTCCATTAATCATTCCTATATTCAGACCTTAGACATATTCTAGGCCAGTATTCTGCTTCAAGTTCTCAATATATGTGACATGATATTTGTCATGACATCTGCACACTTCATCACTTTATGCCCCGGATATAACAAGACCAGCTTTGATCCTTTTCGTCAGGATGTCATGCACAATGTCCTGATAGATGGAATCAACACTCTCTTATCTTCATCCATACAGGCATTTGTCTGTCATGTGCAGTTGCTTCTTCACATCCTTGCATAGCATTCATAAAAGTCTATTTTGTTCATTGTTAGAGTGTTTATGTCTTATCTCATCTTTTTGTTTTAATTTTGACAGTTTTGACTTGCAACTTATTTGCAGTTATAGCATGCTATCCATGCCTGTGATTTCCTGATATTAATATCAGAATCACTGCTGTTCACACCAAACGCTTGTGTATGATATTTTCAAATGCCTTCAAGTTTGTGTAACTAGTTGTTCTTAGCTCAAACTCAAAATTCTAGTTCAATGTCATGCAGTTAAGTTTCATAACATTTATGTAAATTGGGAGGAGGGTAACTTTGATTATTTAGTCCCCAGTAATGTTTGGGTACTTTATGAATCAACGTTGAAAGGTTAAAAAATAAAGTTGACCTCAACAGAATTTGAACTCAGAGTGTAAAGAAATAGAATATTGTATATGAAAATAATGAATATTTCATAATAATTAATTGTTTCTTTAATGACATATATCTTAATGACATACAACCAATTCTATAGAATATATTCAACATTAGATTGACTTCCCACATGGTAAAACTTCCATTCTCTTCATTTTCTTCTTTGTTTCAACTCCATCCATTTTGTTTTTGTTTTTCCATTGTCAAATTTGTTTTCTTTATGTTTTTGTTTGATTGCCTTTTTTTGTATATAAACAGGTTTTTCAGGTTTATATAGTTATATGCATATATATATATATATATATATATATATATATATATATATATGTGTGTGTGTGTGTGTGTGTGCGTGTGTGTGTGTATATGTATTTGTCTCTTCTCATTGAATCAATGCTCATCGATATGATGCTGTATGTCCATGGTTCTCATCAGAAGAACAATGACATCAATAGTTCCCGAATCCTTGTCCAACAATTTCATGGAAGCTGGTTATCAAACCACAACCTTCAATATAAGGATAAAGCCAGTGATCACAAAATTGGTTATCACAAAAGTAACTAAGATGTCCCATTTACACTGGTTTTAAAATCACAATGATCCTCATAGAGAGACAGCCAACCAAGGTAAAGAACCTCTGTTTACTCATTTGGTTTTCTCACAATACTGGACTGTCATTCACACTTCTGAGATCTTCCACCCTTTGAGAGGTTTTGTTTTTTCTTTCTACAGGTTGGAAAAAGCATCACCATACTCAGAAAGCAAGGTTTGTGGGGTTGCTGGTTTAATCTCATCTAACATGACTATGTGACAGGTTGTACCGTGTAACATGTTGTTACCAGTAGCAATCATGAAGGGCCTAGCTATATATATATATATATTCATCAAGTTTAATATAGATATGGCTTCTAAGGACTAGAACTGTTTCATTCAAATAAAAATATCAGGAAAGCAGGATGTCATTGTAAAATAGTTGTATTTAAGTTTTCTAGTGGTTGGAGATGGTGATGGATTTTAATAGAGGCTACCCCTGATTAAAACAGGGACTCATATATATATATATATCATCATCATCATCACATCATGTGTCCGCTTTTCCCTGCTTGCAAGGGTGGGACGGGAACTGATTCTGGCTTGATTTCTACAGCTGGATGCCCTTCCTAACACCAACATCATTTACAACGACCACCTTGCATGCAATCCCTATCATCTCATTTCTACAGCTGAGTAAACTGGAGCAATGTGAAATAAAGTGTCTTGCTCAAGGACACAACACATTACCTGGTCTGAGAATTGAACTCACAACCTTTCGATTGCAAGGCCTATGCTCTAACCACTAAGCCATGTGCCTCTCTATATATATATATGCAAGCAGGGAAAAGCACACGTAAAATGGTGATGATCATCATATATATATACAAATACATATATTATATATATATATATATATGTATATATATATATATATATGTATATATATATATATATATATATGTATGTATATATATATATATATATATATATATATAGTTTGGGAGTAAGGAAATGAAAAATGGTAAGGCTGCTGGACCATCGGGGATAGTTGCTGAGATGCTGAAGTCATCAGGGGACGTAGGCACTAAACTGGTTGCACGCATCATCAATCAGGCTATACATGGAGGTGTCATACCCAAAGACTGGTGCAGCAGTATTCTCATAAATTGCTACAAAGGTAAAGGGGACGATCTGGAGAGGAGCAATTATAGGGGTATAAAACTGATGGATCAGGTTATGAAAGTGGCAGAAAGGATATTAGCACAACTAATTAGAGAAAGGTTCAAACTAGATGAGATGCAGTTTGGTTTTGTGCCTGGGAAAAGTACAACAGATGCCCTCTTCTTGGTGAGACAATTACAAGAGAGGTTCTTAGAGAAGAATAAGCCACTATACTTAGCCTTTGTTGACCTAGAGAAGGCCTTTGATAAGGTACCCCAATCTGTCATCTGGTGGTCCCTAAGGAAACTAGGTGTTGAGGAATGGCTTGTGAGGAGAGTGCAAACTTTGTACAGAGGTGCTGTTAGTAAAGTCAGGTTAGGAATGGAGTTTAGTGAGGAATTCCAGATAGAAGTAGGAGTACATGAAGGTTCAGTCCTCAGCCTGCTCTTGTTCATTATAGTCCCCCAAGCCATAACAGAGGAGTTTAAGACTGGCTGTCCATGAGAACTTCTCTATGCTGATGATCTGGTTCTTATAGCAGAATCAGTAGAGGAGCTACAGAATAAATTCTGGCTATGGAAAAAGCAGTTGGAAGCAAGAGGACTGAGAGTCAACCTAGCTAAGACAAAAGTGTTGAAGAGTAGAAAAGAGGACAAAACTCTGATTCCGTCAGGGAAATGGCCATGTTTGATATGCAGAAAATGAACTGGCATAAATTCTATAAAATGCACACAATGCCGATCATGGGTTTACAAGAGATGTAGTGGGATAGCAGGCAAACTAACAAAGAAATACGTATGCAGTAGATGTACAGGGAAATTAGACAGTAGAAGTCGCATTGATAGACACATTTTTCAAATGCAAGCGGGTGCTATAGATGTGGTGGATAGCTTCCGGTACCTAGGAGATCAGATTAGCATGGGAGGGGGTGTTCTGAGGCCATATTATCTAGAATAAGGACGGGTTGGAAGAAGTTTAAGGAGCTGCTTCCTCTGCTGACGAAGAAGGGTTTCTCCCTGTGTATGAACGGCTGGTTATATGATGCCTCTGTTAGGAGTGCGATGCTGCATGGTAATGAGACATGGGCAGCAACTGCAGAGGATATGCGACAGCTGGAGATAAATGAGGTAAGCATGCTCCGTTGGATGTGCAATGTCAATGTGCGTGAACGACCCAGCATGAATGTGTTGAGAGAGAAACTCTGTCTGAGAGGGATAGAATGTAGTGTGTGAGAGAGAAGACTGAGCTGGTATGGGTATGTGATGTGCATGGAGGATGACCAATGGGTGAAGAAGTGCTAGGAAATGCCAGTTGAAGGAGGACGTGGTAGAGGTAGACCACGAAAAACATGGGTGGAGGTGGTGAGAACAGACCTCAAATCGCTGAAGCTCATGGTGGAGATGACAAAGGGCTGTGACAAATGGAGAGATGCTGTGCTGAATAAGACCCGTCCTACCCTTGCAAGCAGGGAAAAGCGGACGTAAAATGATGATGATGATGATGATGATGATGATGATTCCGGAGTGTAACATCAAGTTGAACTTATTATTAATACTTATATATTTATATGTATATGTTAATATTTATATAAATATATATATTTCTGTAGGTGACACAAAAAAAAGCCTCCAGTCCACACTGTAAAGTGGTCATGTACATGTCATGATAAAAAGCACCCAGCATGTAATGTAAATGTGGTTGATGTTAGGAAGAGCATCTAGCCCTAGAAACCGAACCAAAACGAGCCCTGTATGAGCAAGACATGATCATCGGACCCGGCTTGTCTCACAATGGTGCACCTCGTTGTCTAAACCATGCTAGCATGGAAAAATTAATGTTAAATGATGATAATGGTGATGATATATTATATTAACAATCTAATTTACAAAGGTGGTGTGTATATGAACTCTTTCAAAATAAGTTAGCTTAAAGGTAATCGCTTCAAAGCAGATTTTTTTTTTTGCCTAGGAAAAATACTTTAGAATGTTAAGCATATCAAGCCCTAGAGACAATAAACAGTAGACAGCATTGCTTATGGGAATGAAACACACACCCGCAAAAGTGGCTATGCATTCAGTTACACCAAAAATACTGACAAATTTTCAAGTTATTTTAGGTCTTATCTATATATATCGATACATACATATTATTTGAATGACTACAATCACATATATCACTATATTTATGTTCAGTTAAATTCTGTCTTGAGTCTAGGGTTTCATCAAGCTGGGGCGTATTCCAGTTTCATATGCAGTAAGCAACTTTGAATACAAGACTTCTATCTGAACAGAATGCCAATCCATCACAAGGTCAACACCAAGAAGTTGCTGGTTGTATTCATTTTCAGCTGAGTTTACTGAAGCAATGTGAAATGAAATGAATTTCTAAAGTACACAACATGCTACTAAGCTCATCATTGTAATGTGTGAAAGAAAGCCATGACATTACAATGATGAGCTTAGGCTGGACACTTCAGTTATATTTATGTTCTAACATTAAGAAGAAAACAAAAAAACTCAAGATGAAACTCTTAAGAAGTAACACTATATTATCAATTATTTGCATTAGTGACTTTTATCTGAACCAAATCAGTGAAAAGCTTACTAACCACATGGTCAATGTTTCATAAACAAATTCCTTCCATTGTTCACCAAATCATTTCTCTCCTGCTCACCTTGCTTCTATGTTTATGTTTACTACTTCAATCCATTACATGTTCCCTCTACTAAATTATAGAAGTACACAATTGGATTTATATATAACTTAATTACAAACATGAGTGGTAAAATGATGCAAATTAAAACATCCATTTCATGATACTACTATAAATAGGAATTTATATAAGTCTCTTGATTACATATTTCCTTATGGCTGTTTGATGATATACATGTCTTCTGATGAAAGCCCAACAAGGCATGAAAATGGTTAAAGGTATTTATCATATCTTCCAATTTACAGAGAAAAACATACATTTCATATGTTTACATGTCTACATATATATATATAAGAAGCATACGACCCCAGGAAACAAGTGCTACCAAATTCAGAGAGGGCTCTGTAGAAACAGTAGACAGCTTCTGCTACCTCGGTGATCAAATTAGCAGTGGACGTGGGTGTTCTGAAAGTACAGTAGCAAGAGTAAGAATGGGATGAAAGAATTTCAGGTAGCTACTACCACTGCTAGCTACAAAAGTTTTTTTCTTCAAAATGAAAAGCAGATTGTATGATGCATGCATATGCAAAGCAATGTTGCATAGTAATGAGACCTGGGTGCTGTGTCCAGAAGAGTTGTGTAGATTGGAAGGAAATGGAGCTTGCATGCTTCGGTTGATGAGTAATAGTATTATATGTGAATGGCAAACAATAAGTGAACTGACAGTGAAACTAGGCATAACATGAAACAAATGCTGTGTGCAGGAGAGTAAATTACGTTGGTATAGACATGTGATGCATATGGAGGATGACAGCTGCATAAAAAGGTACAGAGCACTACAAGTCGATGAGGTGATAAAAACTTGCACAATTGCACCGCAATTGCACCACAATAGCATTGCAGTAATAAAGAAGACCTGACTTACCAGAGGCACAGGCCAAAGCTGAAGCATACACACAGAATGCCCCTCCATGGCCACCCTCCAGCTGTAAAGTGTTTGGGTAGGTGTCATGACAAAATGCACCCAACCTACACTGTAAAGTGAATGTGTAGGTGTCACAACAAAAAAAACCCAGTCCACACTGTAGAGTGGTCATGTAGGTGACAAGACAAGAAGCACCCAGTACTCACTGTAAATGAGTTTGGCATTAGGAAGGGCATCCAGCTGTAGAAACCAAGCCCAAATCAGTTCTGTATGAGCAAGACATGTCCACCTGACCTAACATTGCCCACAACAGGAGAACTCATCTAACCCATGCTAGCTTGGGAAAATTGATGTAAAACTGTGATGATAATGATTATACACATACAGATATGGCTTTATATATATATATATATATATATATATATATATATATATATATATATATATATATATATATATAGTTCAAAAACCCCAACACCCACTGTTATATTTTTCCCACTCATACAGAATGTTCTCTGTGGAGTTTTTTTCGGGGCATATGCTTGCCGACCATTGAACTGAATAGCTCGTCTGGTGCCTGCATATGAAATGATATCTACTTCTCCTGTGGATTTTATCCGAAGAGAACATATTTTGACTTATGTTATGCATAAGCTATACATCTTCAAAATATGTATAATATAGGGATGGACTAAAGTAAGTGCCTGTTTCGTTTATTATTATTATTATTATTACTCTAAGGCGGTGGATTGGCAGTATCGGTAGAGGGTCGGACGCCATTCTTTGAAGCATAGAGTTACCTCCCTTTACGATCTGAGTTCAAATCCTGCCGAGGTTAACTTTGCCTTTCATCCTTATGGGCTCGATAAAATAAAGTACCAGTAATGCACTGGGTAATTGCTGGCCTGCTGCCAAAAGTAGAAACAATTATTATTATTACTATTATTTATATATATATATATATTTACGAATGTTCAACTGAGATGCTGTTATTATTGACCAGATATTCGATGGCTCTTTTTTTTTCCCATCATACACAATAAATTCAGAACAACATATTTCTCATATCAGTATAACTTTGCTAGGGAGGAATGTTCATATTTAATATTTAAAAGAACTTTAGAAAGAAAAAAATGCTTTTCCTTTTGAGAGAATCAACAAATGAATCATTGGATGATGGTAAAGCTATATATATTGTTATAAACCTGAAAATACTTCAAATATTTTTTGCATTTATAGAAAGTTTATATTTGAGTTTTGCAGTAGAAACCATACATAATAAAGTAAAGAGTAAATAGAGTGGTTTACTTAGGAGATTAAAACTTTGCTCTTATTTCCAATTCTTAGCAGGATAGATCCATTTATATGAAGTTGAATTTTACACTAGAGAAATTTGGTTTTGTTTCATTTTTCTGCTTCTCACTAGTTAAAGTTTTTAAATGCCTGTTGATCAAGATTTGTATACAGCATTGACAATATGTTACAGTGGCAATATTACACTGTGGATTGGCAGTATCAGTTGAGTGTCAGACACCATGCTTTGCAGCACAGAGTTCAAATCCCGCCGAGGTTAACTTTGCCTTTCATCCTTACGGGGTCGATAAAATAAAGCACCAGTAACTTACTGGGGTCGATTTAATCGACTTTCCCTTCCCCCAAATTACTGGCCTGGTGCCTATACTAGAACTCAATATTACACTATTCAGTGTAGGTGTTCAAACAGAGATGCTATACAGTAAATAGGATTCTTTAGTCTTGCCGAGTACATGAAATCTTCTCTAGAACTGATGTCATGATAAAATGCATCCAATACTCACTGTGAAGTAGTTGCAATTAAGGAAGGCATCCAATTATAGATGTTATACCAATATAAGGAATATACAAGCAATCCATCTTGTCTTGGATTGTGCAGGCATGGAAAGTAAACATATGATGATGATGATCATCATAATCATGGTCTGTAAGTCATAGGCAGGTGGATTGATTTTATCAGAAGAATGACAAAAGTTACCATGCAGTAGATGTACACTACTGAATCTAGTACACTTGGTTCCAGACCCATGTGAAATTCTACATTTTGCTGAAATAACAGAGGTCAACAAATAATATTCTTAGAAAATTACCAACACATTTTCACTACCAACCTTTGTATATTCAATATAAACATATTTTGAAGTCAGAAACACACTTCTTACACTTCGTTGATATCAAATAGAAGTGGCTATTGTGATGATGTTATCTACTAGTAAGGAGTTGTTACTAGTAAGGTGTTATTACATAAAGGGGGGCGATTTTAGATAGCCTAGTTAGTGATTAGTGGTGAAATCAGATGACAGATTCATGCTAGGAGGCATATCTTTCCAAAAAACTCATATGGGCAATCATCATGCTCCTTTGGCATATCTGACAAGTTTCAGCTCTCTAAGGTCATATTTTCACTACTTCATTCTATATCTTTCTAAGTCTACTTCTTTCTCAAATCCCATCCACTGCGATTTCTCTGCACTTCTTTATAAAACTGTAATCTTCCATATGCCTTACATGTCCATAACATCATAGTCATGTCGCTTTCACACTACAACCAATTACTATTATGTAGAGTTTTTGTCTCAGATTGCTTATGCATGCTAATTTAATAGAGTAAAGCCATTTGTTATAGCAGAGGTACAATGTCCCTGACATTCTTCCTGTCCATTCTAATTCTGGCTACCACCCTTTCAGAACATCCTCCCTAAATTATAACAAGTATAGCTAGTAACAAAAGCTGTCAACAACTTACACAAATTTAGTTATTAGGGTTAGTTCACTAGCAGAGAGGAGTTCCCATGGTGTGCCTAAGGTGTGCGACTCTCAAATTCCATCGTTATAATATAAAGAACAACAGTAAACAGAAATGGACTGAGTTTTAGTGGACTCTCACCTGCACTACAAACTCATCACTTTAATCATTGCCATACACTCAGATGGACAGAGATCTGGGCATTCATTCAGCATGTGTTCTGCAGTCTGCTCTGGTGAGCCACACTGTCAAGCTGCTGATGAATGCAGCCCCCTGTGGAGTATGGCTGCATTGACTTGGCTGCTATTTGTTTGTAATCAATTCAGGAACACCCACCCTCTCTGAGAGAGGTTAGCACCTGATAGGAGAATTTTATTAGGGATAATATTTAATTGGGTTGGTCAAAATGTCTGTTACTAGCTAGCTAACCATATCTGAAAAATGTTGACTTCTAAGTTTCACAGCTTTATTGTGTGACATGAGAAAGGGCAATGTGACATCAATTGGTGTTGGTGTAGTAACTAAGAATCCTGGTTGTGACTCTTTACATGGATTGCAGAGACCCCATAAATTTGTACAGTTCTCATGAGACACTCTTAAGAGATAACTGAGGAGATTAAGACGTGGGAGAGATTCAAATGACATCTAAATGTAATCTTATTGGATTATACATACTTCATATGCTTAAATGTAGATTCCCCAATAAAGCTATTGACCTATATCTCAAAACCAGTCTTTCATTAGCCCACGATTGCAATGGACACTCCCATAAGGATTTAAAATACACCATTAGCAACCTTGGATTTAAGATCAGAGTAGAAACAAACTTCTCTAGGGCAAACTTTCTTGGTGTTAACTTAGACCTATTTACAGGAGCACATAACCTGCCACCCACTTACAGTTTTAATAATCTAGCACCTAATATTAGCTGTAGAATCTTGAGCTTATCATCCATTAGTGAGATGTTTGAGAAGGCATTCATACTACAATAAGGTCCTCTGAGATAGGGGGTTCATAGAAGAGATCAAGTGCATATCAATTAGATTTCAGTATAAAAACAGAAATAGAAAAGAGAAAATAATCTGGTCCCCCTACTCCAATTCACATAACAAATATAGGTAAGGGATTCTTCCTCCTAATTGATTAACACTTTTCCCCTTCAAAATAGGTACAGTAAGATATCCACTTTTCCCCTTCAAAATAGGTACAGTAAGATATACTGCTGCTCAGTAAGTGTATCTTATTCTTCCCAACCATCTATGAAATCCAAAATGATTGCAAAGAACAAACCAGATGTAACTTTAGGATGGTCTTGTGAGATAAAAGATGACGTGCATTACAACAAAATTGTAAAGTAAAGTCCATCTTTGAGACAATTGTTAAATATACCAACACTAATGAGCCAGAAACCAGTGAAAAACAAGTGGGCATTTTGCAGGACCAATTTAAACAAAGGTTCTACTCACACCTCTCCTTATTCAGTCATCCCAATCTGAAAACCAACACTTTGCTGGCAAAAAGAGCCTGGAAGTTAAAAGAAAATGTTGTACAGCATGAAATAACATGGCAGGAGTTTAACAGCCTATGCCATATATCAATGGATCTAAGAATTGCCCACTATGCCTAATTAATTACATAGAATTTTTCAAGGATATAAATTCACCAAACAGGTATCTAAATTGTAAGGATGAGCATTTTAGACACATTTTCCATATCAAAAGCCAAATCCTTTTCAGCCTGAAATACCCACACATCAGACCAGCTAAATTCTCAATGACCTTGCTTTCTGCCACCTATACTCGGTCAGAAATACACATATAACAAATCCCCAGTCACACATACACAGTATATACGCCACATGAAGAAAGCTCATGTATGTTTTTAGTATTCTGGTATTAAATTTTAGGAAATTATTTTTTTTAAAGAGGTTTAACACACAAGCTAGCACACAAACATTTCTATTCATAACAGTCTATACAACCATCATACATGGACATGTGTAAAAACATCAATCCTTTTCTCCCAAATTTCTCAACTGGAATTATCTCCCTTTGCAATTTAAAGACGATACATTTATGATACATGAGCTTTATACTTAATGTTGAGGATACCTTAAAGGTGTAAACAACTTAAATTACGTATATATTATACATACACATCGATTCAAATCTAGCTACATGGATCTCTGTACATATACTGGTATAAAATTATAGTCACCTGATTTTGGTAAGTTGCCCCGCCCCCTCTGTCTTGTTTAATGGAAATCTTTACGAAATATGCGCATTAATCATAGAGCAAAGGTTTTTTCTTTAAATTTGTCCTTGCACCTGATGAGGGGGGCAAGTTTTAGAATGGATACTCCACTATACAGAGGTAGACATAACTAGACTCTGAAACCTAAGGTCATGCATACATATTAAGTGCATGAGGTTTAATATAATCTAAATATGCTCTCTCGTACTAGATTGAAAACTTTCTTACATGATCATTTACCTACGGACATCATGGATGTGAGTGTGTGTGTGTGTGTATGTGTGTGTAGACATCTATGACATACCATAAAATCATATGGAGCAGGCAAACAAAACAACGTTATTTCCTGTAATATTTTAGTCATGGGATATGTTGTCTAGTATCTCCATTTAATCAAGTGATATAGTATATTCATCTATTCATCAATTACCTGTTTATCTTCTTCCACCCCACTCTTTTTTCCCCTAGCCCCCTCTCTCCTTCTCTCTCTCTCTCTCTCTCTATCTATCTCTCTTTCTCTCTCTCTCTCTCTGTAACAACATCTGCTCTTTATTTTTCAATTCATAGCAGTATGACTTCCACCTCATCATCTAGCTGCCCTTTTTTTCTCTATTATTCTACATCTAGGTGCACACATGTTACATATCAGATTATATATATATATATATATATATATATATATATATATATATATATATATATATATGTATGTATGTATGTATGTATGTATATATGTATGTATATGTGTGTGTGTTTGTGTGTACATAGATATAGGTATACATATGTCTGTATCCATGCATCTGTGTGTGTATATAGTTATACAAACATATTAAATGAAAATTGTTGGCAGAATATTTTTTTTTCTCAATGCATGGGTATATATGTGTATGTTCATGTGTAAATCCGTATAAGTTAGAACATATATATATATATATACACAGTCAACTATATATTAAAAAACACAAACAGGAAGCATTTCATTTCGTTCATTGGCAAATATGCTAGTAATGATGCCAGGCTATCCCCAATTACTAATGACTAGTTCCAGTAAGGAATAAATCCATTTCTTTATTCAAACAATATTATATTGATTTATGTATAAGTAATCAATATATGTATTGATTACACATACATCAAATGCATCACTGATGATATATACACATATATGATTGTGTGTGAGAGTAAATATAAGTATGCATATATATATATATTATATATATATATATATATATATATATATATATATATATATATATATATATATATATATTTATGTGTGTCTTTATATATATTTATATATATATATATAAATATATCTAAGTGGACTGCCTATAACGAAAACCTGTTATCCCGTATATATATATATATATATATATATATATATATATATATATATATATATATATATACAAATATATGTGTGTGCTTATGTGTGTGAGTGTGTGTCAGTTTGTATATATATATAACACAAAGTTGTTTTGAGCCCCTCAATAAAATATTAGCTAGGGCCAATTTTGACATGCTGTCAAGAACAAAGCCACCATAAAAACAATTATTGAGAACTGTAAGCTGGTTATGTTATCAATCAACACCTATGGTCTTCATTACCATTCTCTGAAAAGTACATCACTAAGAGCAGCACAATCACCAACACTACAACCATCAACACCACTACCATCACAATGTGCATCACCATTTATCACCAATAGCAATAACTTCATTATGTTGATGATCATGGTCATCACCACCATCATGATGACCACCGTCATCATCATCACCAGTACCATTATGGTGATGATCATTACTATGATCACTACAAACAACATCATCATCACTACCATCACCAAAACTACTGCCATTAAAGTACCAGTAATACACTGGGGAATTTGCTGGCCTTGTGCCAAAAGTAGAAACAATTATTATTGACATTACCACCAACTTCAACATTAACAAAACCCCTGTTTTGCTATCACCTTCTTGTCCTCCTCCACCAACATCCTTACTAATACAAATACCACCATGATTACCATTATTATCACCATGTTTTACTGCACCTTTATCACTACTATTATCATATCCAAAAAGAAACCCCATGAATGTCACAATTCCAACCAATACCATCATTGCCACCACCACTACCATTATTCTCACCTCTCTACTATGTTCACTATTGTAACCATCATCATTATCACAACCACTTCACTATAATCATCATCATCAATATTATCATTAAATGTGTTGTGTTGATGGCAAACTTGCATTGATCTCCCAGATTGAGTTCTAAAGTAAATATAACCTTAATAGCTTTCTTGCTGTTATAATAAAGAAAATAACTCATTGGTGTGTCCTATAACTACTAAACATAAAGGAGAAATGTTTGCTGATGTAAAAGGGTACTTTACTGTGTTTATGGTTTAACAGGTTACTTGACAGTGTGTATCTATAGTATAACATATGGTATTACATTTGTGCATAGATGGTATAATATAGGGTATAACATGGCTTGGTTATTTCAGCACCTTAGCCTCACCATCATAATGCTATGAGCATGTTGGCTTGACTTTAAAATGTCTTATGATTTTTATGATATATTGTTGACTGACACACTTAGTGATGAATTAATGCATTCTTTTCTTTCTTTGATTGTATATTTTGGGGTATTATATGAATAAAGTTCCTTGCGATAATTAATTGATTACATATATGTACTTCTATTTAATCTTACATATTTGGGATATGATAATAGATAGTTACCATTAATATAAAAAAGAAACATAGCCTATTAGAAAGAGTGTATCTATGGTATAACAGAGTAGTTACACTATGTATGGATGGTATACATATAATACTACACAGTCTATCTATGTTAAAACAGTTAAAGCAGCCATATAGAAGGTCTCTTACTGGCTCACTGAGATTCTCTGTCCAATTAATATTTTAATTAATATGCAGTGCTGAATTAGATCCCATCTAGGTAGTAGATAACTAAAAGTCGACTAGTACACTCTCTAGGTAATCATTGCTTTCACAATTACTGAAGATGAATATATGAACTACAGTAACTTGAGCTAATAAGAGGAAACTTTATATATTTGTTCTTGCTAGAAATAGCAGCAAATATTACTCAAATCACACCTTACTGTCATAAGACATTAAGGACATATTGGAAAATATAGTTTGAGATTCAAGACGGTATAGTCATGGCTGGAATATCTTTGATGACAGGTCCACTCAATCAATGCCTTACTGAGGCTAAAGAAAACAAAGAAGAACAACTGCAGCAGCTACTGTAATTTGTGTTAAGAAATGATTGTTTAAATTTGCGTTATTTGTTTGCAATAGATGATAGCCTTTTATTATAACATTCTTAAAAGACAATAATAATAACGGTTTCTGATTTTGGTGAACAATTTTAGGGAAAGCGAAAGCTGAATAAATCGACCCCAGTGCAGTACTGGTTCATTATTGTATCATCCCCTTAAGGATGAAAGGCAAAGTTGAAGTCAGAACGTAAAGGGCTGTACCTTGATGCTGCAAAGCATGTTGTCTGGCACTCTAATGATACTGCCAATTCACTGCTAATAGTAATGTTAATTCTATGAGTTTTAAATATTATTTCAGTGAAAAAACGAAAACACTCCTTAAGTGAAGTCATTTATTTTGAGTATATTACTAACAGGTTGTTTTGTATCTCATAATCGCAATGTTGTGGGCTCAATTCCCAGACAATGTGGCATATTGTATTCTTAAGCAAAACATTTCATTTCATGTGGCTCCAGTTAACCTAGCTGAAAACAAGCATCACCAGATTAAACTTAAGAAAATTTAAGAATATGTTTAACCCTATGATGAACTGGTCTCCTATTCAGAAGAAAAGTTGTGCCCTCTCGTTTGCTTAATGTCAATAACCAGAATATGTGCCAGCCTGAAGAGCCACTATGCTCAAGACAGACTTTAATTTTCATCTTTATTTATTATGGCAGCAGAGCAACCTTAAATTGAACCTTAAATTGAACCTAATTTTTCTGTTAATATTTTAAACCCATTTTCCTATTAAGACAAGAATAGCATGTTGATGTAAGGTGGCTGGCCCTGAGCATGCAAACTATTTATTAAAGACATCTCAGTGATGACTAGCCAATATATTCTAGTATAGTTTATCTCAGACTATATTATCAAAGATTGCAATTGCAAATTGGCAGAATCATTAGTGTCATATAGAATATCTCATGCTAAGTATTCTAACACTCTAATCTCTGAGTGCAAATACCATCATAGTCAACTTGGCCTTTCTTCCCTCCGGGGTAAAATCCATAAATACCAGCCCATGACAGTGGACTGGCAGAATAGCTAGAGCATCAGAAGCTTTGTATCTCTTCTGACACTTTGTGTTGTAAGTTAAAATTCCACAGGGATTAAAATCCTTCAATATCTAGGGTTAATAACCATTATTGTGCTGCAACAGATTATAAAGCTTACAATGATTGGAGGAGGATTGTGGCCATCTGCTACATTATTGTATAATGATGTTGTGTAAAATAATTAAATTACTACTAACAGAATGACAGTGATTGGATTTTTTAAATACATTATCAGATGTGTCTTTTTTTTTCTTTTCAAAAGTTATTTGTAAGATGTTTAGCTGGAAATTTTAAAATCTTCAACAACTACATAGATGAATTCTCATTATATCAATTTTAGAATACTTTATTTTTTAGAAATAACTCATGTTTTACATTATAAATTCTGTTAATGCTGACTGTCTATAAAGCAAAGATACACAGTTCTATATACTTCAAAAATATTCTCATTAATAGTGTGTGATGTGGCCTAGATGTTATGGTCACATACATGAGTATTTGTTCATGAAACATATATACATACCCTATTTTATACTGATAGATTTATTGCCATCTGTGGGGATAGATGCTTCAATTAAAAGACAATTATTTTCTTTTGGTGGTCAACTATAATATTTGATTGGTTAACTTTGATCTTCGTGTCTGTGTGTTTTGGCATATCCGAAAGTATGGTTGATTTATCATATACTGACAACTTTTCTGATGTATGTCTGTACCAACTTTAATCTGTTGTAGAGCCTCCAGCATATGTAAATCCAAACTCTATCATATCTTTGGATGTTTCATTTTTTAGGTAAGACTGTGCAGCCAGAGACCATGTGGTTAATTATTTCTTACCCACATCCATGTGCTCAGCAGTTATTTACAGTGGTCTGTGTTTTATGGTTTCTGAGGAGATGCTTTGATATTGTGTTGCCTGCCATTAGAATCCTTCAGTTTTGGCATTTAACCTAGTGCTTTGTAATCAGTTTTGTGACTTTAGCTTGTCCACTTCCTCCCTATTCATCTTTCCCAGGAACTGGCCATGTAGGAGGTTTCTTGATATCAATTTAACATGGCATCCTGGAAATCTGTTTTCCATTTAGTTTTTATCTTTTTCACAATTCTGTTCTTGTTTCTTCTTTGTTTTCATTTCCCTCATAATTATCTGTCAATTCAGCTTCTGCTTTGAATTTGTTTGGCTTCCTTGAAGACAGAAAACAATTTTGTTTCTTGTTCGTGTTTCGTAGCTATTTGTATTAAGTCTTTGTTATTCTTCATTAGTGATTTAACTGTGTTTTGTTAACATGAATTGAGTCACAATGTCTATGAGGTTAAAATGTTGAACTACTGAAAGTTCAGATCTAATTATTTCCAGTGTTGTGCCCTTGAATATAATAACTAATTTAATTGCTCTGATTTCCATGACTGAACAAAAAGCAGGTTACACTTCTTTAAATGGAAGAGTGAAACCTGTATATCGGTTAGCTGCTCTTCTTAAACTAACCATTTAAACTTAAAGGATAAATGTATAGTTGTAAGAAGAATATATTTTGAGCAAACAGGAGGGAAGCAGTACATAGTCATTCAACATACAGTATATGGTAGCCAAATATCACTCAAATCAGTGGTAACAATCTCTCAGGAGAGCTGGCTAGCAAAAGGTCTTCAGAGAAGAAAATCCTCTCAAGCAAAAAGATGAAAGGACATATTATTATATAACAAATCCGTGGTATGTATTGACGGTGAGAATTTGGTTGTTCAATCAACTGAATGTTCAATCTGTGAACTTACATGTAGTTATTCCAGTATTCCATAGACATATATACCCTGAAAATAATTCCCAAAACTGAATCAGCATGAAACAATATGTCAGAAGGCTGGACCTTTGAATCTCAGGTACAAATCATCTGATAGGCTTCCGAAAGTTTTCTATCTACTCAGTTTTATTCATAAGTCATGAATTAACCAAATGGCTATGGGAAAGACGTTTGCCTAAGATGTCACATAACATAATCCAACCCAGGAGCACAGGATTGTGAAACAAACAACTTAACCACTCAACTATGCGTGTAATTGTCAATATGTATTATATAATGTAATTCTAGATTCACAAAAATGGCTAGAAAAAACGACAAGGTTGCTCAAACCTGGGGTTAAAATTAGCAACATTAACAATCATTTACATAGAACTATATGGAAAGAAAGAAATACAGGCAACCAAAACATATAACATGACTTGTTCAATTGTTGAATACTATTTAAGGAGAATAAATTCATCATTAAGGACTTCAGTAGAGTTGAAATATGAGTGATATATTGTAGGTCATGACATGATTTGAACTTTACCATTGTAATAGCTTACCTGAATATTTTTTCCAATATAAGTGACTGTTTGCATGAGTGAAAACATCAACATATTCGGGGAAAGTGAAAGTTATAGTGATCGAAATTTTGCCAACGAAAGTTGTTATCAGCATCAAGTGTGCAGAATTAGACATGATAATAGTTCTGATTTTGACAAGTAAAGTTTGATAATGACATACATTGTTGCATCTTGAACATCATAACAAATAAATTAAAAAGTAGGTGAATTTGATCACAACTAAATGGATAGTGTATGGGTACACGTTTATATATATATACATATATATGTGTTTATATATGTGTTATACATACATGCACATATATATATACACATACATGTATATATACATGTATATATACATGTATAATTATTTTAAAATTTGTGTATGTATGCATATGTGTTTGTGTGTATATATAATGGAGGCACATGGCTTAGTGGTTAGAGCATTGGCCTTGCAATCGAAAGGTTGTGAGTTCAATTCTCAGACCGGGTGATGTGTGTTTCCTTGAGCAAGACACTTTATTTCACATTGCTCCAGTTTACTCAGCTGTAGAAATGAGATGATAGGGACTGAGGTCCTTATCATTCCACTGTAAAGTGGTCGTGCAGGTGCCGCGGCAAAAAAGCACCCAGCACTCACTGTAAATGAGGTTGGTGTTAGGAAGGGCATCCAGCTGTAGAAATCAAGCCAGCATCAGTTCCCGTCCCACCCTTGCAAGCAGGGAAAAAGCGGACGTAAAATGAAATGATGATGATGATGATGATTATATATATATATATATATGGAGGCACATGGCTTAGTGGTTAGAGCATTGGCCTTGCAATCAAAGGGTTGTGAGTTCAATTCTCAGACCGGGTGATGTGTGTTTCCTTGAGCAAGACACTTTATTTCACATTGCTCCAGTTTACTCAGCTGTAGAAATGAGATGATAGGGACTGGGGTCCATATCATTCCACTGCAAAGTGGTCGTGCAGGTGCCATGGCAAAAAAAGCACCCACCACTCACTGTAAATGAGGTTGGTGTTAGGAAGGGCATCCAGCTGTAGAAACCAAGCCAAAATCAGTTCCCGTCCCACCCTTGCAAGCAGGGAAAAAGCGGATGTAAAATGAAATGATGATGAAAATGATGATAGGTACACCAAGGAGAAAAAAGTGAAATAAGTCTGAAATAAAAGTACCAGTGAAATGGTAGACAAATCAATGGAAATAAGTTTGTTTACTACAGCATTTCTGAAATATTCAAATAAGTCTCATTATATAAAAAAACATACATAAAAAAGATAAAAAATAAAATAATAAAACGACATAAAGCATCAGAATGATTAACACATAGTTTTTTGGTGGTGAAGTATTCAACTGTTTTCTCATCACCTCACCGGATCTTGACGTATATATCAACTTTAATGATTTATATCCTCCCCTACTGTCTGATACTCTTAATAATATCACTGCCAAATGATACTTTGGTATATATTTACTATCATTCATTATCACATTGTTTTGCTTTTTTTTTGTTTGTTTGTTTTTTTTGTTTTAGTTTTAGTTCTTTATTTTCCATCATTTTTCACTTTTTATTTATGCATTTTTGTATTCTTTATATTTTTATTCTTATCATATTTTATATTTTATTCTTTTCTTGCATTGTTACTTAAAGAGAAATAAATATTTACTGAATCTATCAACATCGATGCCGGATCTTGTAGGTTTATTTTATTTATTTATTTTTTATTTTATTTTATTATTGTTTTATTTTTAATTATTTATTTATTTTTTGCATAACTTATTTTAGTTTATTTTCAGGTTCAGCAGGTAAAAGGTATATTAATTAGTCTACCTTGCAAATTTTGCCATGCGGAAGTTGCATCATTGATTATTTATGAAGCTCTAGCCCACTGAGAGATGAACTATTTACTACAATAATTATGGACCCTTAACTATCTATGTCTATTGCTCAATAGACAAAATGATGATAAACTACTGTCTGTAAGCCTATCTATCTTTCTATCTATCAATAATTTGCTATTTTTATTAAGATTACACACAGCTGACTACATGATATTTTGCACAAACATATTATTTGTGATAATTTTATTTTTATTTTTATACTCCCTCTCACTTACATGACAGATTCATTTCCTCTATCAAATTCTATGGTAAGTTTTCAGTTGTTTAATTAACTAAATATCAAATCCATGAATTATAGATGGGTGGTTGAGTATCTCACAGATAAGTGTACCCATAACATAATTCCTAAGTTGAATCTACATGACACCATAGATGATAAAGGACAGCCTTTGAATTATAGGTAAAATCCATCCAATGGGCTTTTACAAAGTTTTCAGAGATTCCATTTCACACAACTCTTGGGTCAATCTGAGGCTATGGTAGGACACTTGCACAAGATGCAATACAATGAGACCAAATCTGGGACCCAAACTGCTAAAACTAATACACAAACGTCCCTCAAATGACACTTAACCATCGAAAAAATGAAATATAGAATAAGTTATTTCTAGATGCATTATGCACGAAGACAAGTCTTATAGGAAACTCATATCTGGAATGTATTTCCCCTTTAGACAGCATAGTAGAATTTTACTCAGTTAAACCTTATCAAATGATGGTATTCATTTCCTCCAACTGAATGTGCTTGACTAAGAAGGGTTGTATTTATTGCAAGGTTTATTCCCAGCTGCTGGTATGCATTTCCAGCCGAGCTGAATGGAGCAATGTGAAATGGAGTGCATTGCTCAAGAACACAATGTGTTGCTTGTTCGAGAAATCAAATCTAAGATTATAATTGTAAGGCTGCATGCCTTCATTTTATTACTATAAAGATTATTTATCATTTGAGGAGTTGATAACACAATAGAGTAGGAAAGTCAAGAATATGATGAATCACATAATATTACACCCATAGTGAGAAAAACTCGTGGGGGTTAATGGTAATTCTTATCCCGGAAGGCAAGTGAGACCAATTCAAAATTGTAGACACTTGCCCAAGGTACAATGCACTGGGACTGAACCTGAAAGTGTGCAATTTTGAAGCAAACTTTTTAAACACACAAATTTCATTAGAAGCTGATAGTGTAACACATTTTTGTTTAGAGTTGTTAAATGTATTTAATTTGAAACCTAAGTAAGATATGCAGTCTTATGAGATATTCATGCAATATCAATTTCTTATTTTAAGCATAATAATTAAGATGGAAATACCTAAATGCCTTGAAAGAAAAAGAAATAGATGCTGAAAGAGTATTGAGAGAATTTGGTGTGAATTCATGTAGAAGGTTGCTATTTTGTAATCACATCCAACCCATTCCATAAAGAAAAATTGGCACAAAAACCAATGGTGAAGATAATAAAACACCACCATTGGAATATTGACCAAATTAGTCATTCATACATGCACACTCACTCCACATTTATATATCATCATCATCATCATCATCACCGTTTAACGTCCATCTTCCACACTAGCATGGGTTTGGACGGGAATTTTCCCACTTGAGGCAAGATTGGTTGTCTTGCTCGTATAGGACTGTCTGGCGGGTTTTCTATGGCTGGATGCCCTTCCTAACACCAACCACGTTTACAGTCTGGACTGGGAGGTTTTTAACGTGGTACCTACATGGCCACATTACAGAGTGGACTGTGTGTTTTTTTGTCGTGACACCTACATAACCTCATTTATTTAGGACTCGATGTTGTGGTACCAACATAACTTTTCATCGAAAGGGGTGGTGTGGATGGGGTGGGGGTAGTGGGACGGGGGTGTATTTTGGTAAGAGGTGCCTACTGACAGTAGGTTTTGCTTTGCACTTAGGCAAGGTGGGTCTTCTGTATTACTGCGTAGCGCCAAAGATCTTGGTCCAGTGACATTGTCTTGGAGAGGTGTAAGTGTGTGAGGTCGGAATTTATCAAGTCGTCCCAGGTTTCTCTGGGTCTGCCTACTCCATGGCTACCATCTATTTTGATTGCCCTGCACTTTTTTATACAGCTGTCGTCTTTCATGCGCATCATGTGACCATACCAACGTAGTCTTCTCTCGAGTAAATAACATCTGATCCCTCTTATTCCTAATTTCTCACTTAGTTCATTTATGCTCTGCCGTTCACGTATATTACTATTACACATCCAACGGAGCATGCAAGCTTCGTTCCTCTCCAGTCTGCGTAGATCCTTTGCACACAATGCCCAAGTCTGACTGCCATGTAACATTGATGTTCGTATGCAGGCATCATACAGCCTGTCTTTCATTTTTAGAAAGAAACCTTTAGTGGCCATATATATATATATATATATATATATATATACACACACACAGACACGCATAAATGAATACATGCATATGTGCATGTATGTCTTTTTCTTTGTATGCATAGTATTTGTTTGTTTTCATGACAAACTCCAAAGTGCTTAATATACAGCTGTGTTTGAGGTGTGTAGAATCTGGTATATTTTTTTGTTGGTAAATCATATCCTGCTTACTAGCTGAAGGGAACTAAACAATGCATTGGATGTGTGGAGGACATGTCAAAACATTAGGTGAGACCTGGTCATCCACAACATCTTAGTAAATATCCAGGCTTAATATTTTCTGCGTTTGAGAGAATGACATTTCTGTTCAACAGCTTCTGTTCACACTGCTTTTTTTATTTAGGTATTAATTCTCCTTAATGGAAATAACAACATGAGACTAATGTGATGGGGAAAGAGCAAAGTGACAGCTGGCCTTTACAATAGGAAGTTATATTTCTAAATTGAAATATGAGTCCTTGAATCAATAGTCGCTCTCCTTTAAACCTTTTGATACCAAACCATTTTAAATCACCCTTGTTCCTATAACACAAAAGCTGTTTAAACCCTTCTATAAAAATTCTTTATAAAGTTATTTTTGTAAAGTTATTTTCAATCACTGGCTTAATTATGATCAAGTTACTTTACAAAATCCTTCAAAATTATTTGATCATCATAGACACTGAGCTATATTATTAGATATATAAAAAATACTAATTATGTGGTAGAAATGGAGTTGGACAGCATTCTTGGCAACTGTGCAGCCTTATCTAGGGATAATGCTGTTGTCCCTAAATAATGAGAGGACTATAAAATGTGTCAACCATATCTGCTCTAGACTAATGTGCCAACAAATTACAGCTGGCAATTAACCCTTTCAGTACTTTTTTGGAAAAATAAACACACTGTTTTGGATAAAAATGAAACATCAATGAGCTCCCAAAGGAGACCAAACTTCATAAAAAGGAATTTGCCTACAAAAGAATTGACATTGCTGATTTTAGTGAGACATCATTATCTGATGAAGGCGAATGTGGGGGAAACCCAAACTATAGTTAGGATACATGGTGTTGTATTTGCCATTTATAACAGCCACCTTTAACTGTTGCTTCAACTTCTTATTTGTTATATGCACTTGATGAAGATATGATTCTTCAATTTTGCCTCCCAGCACATCACCATTATCATTATTTATACACGAAACCCCAACAGAAAAACTTTGAAAATAAAGCTTCCTAGAGAGTCTTGATTATATTTTAAAGCCAACCTCTACATGTGATACTTGGTGGATTTCCATGCAAGAGTTGAATACCACCCCTAGAGCCGGAAATGCTTAATAATTATTCATAGGCTCTGAGAAGATTAATAAAAACATGCTACTTCTATTAACTACATGTGCCGAATTTCTCTTCATATGAAAATGACTTGATCATCAGCAACACATATGAAATGTTGTAGTTAACAAATATAAGATAACATTGTCATTCCAGATATAAGTAGTAGCATCTCGTAGACTATGATATTTGGATTACCTGGATCATATGAGTAGTGAATTGGTGAGCATATAACAGGTTGGTTCAATAATTCCTTGTACTTTAAAGTGTCCTATTGCTTTGCAAGTATTCAAAGCTTGATTGTTTCTTGTGTATTGCAATCCTCTGTGGGAACGCCTTCTCCATCCTGTCTGCCGGGGCTGTGGGGTGGGCATTGTGTAACATTCCATATTTAGGTATCCAGATTAATGGTTTTTGTCCAAAGTCTACAAGTGTTGAAAATGTATGTGTGTATTTTTGAGAAATCATGTTTTGAAAGTCTAAACTGAATGCAGTAGATATAAAGAAGATATATTATATTCACCTGGCAACATGATGACTGTGAACAGAAACACATACAAACAAATGGTAACTGAGTGTGGCCCGAACAATTTTCAGGGCACCAGCACTAATCATAGCATTGATCACCAGCATTGATCAGCACTACTTGTGGAAACAGCTTTATTATACACACACACACAAACACATACATATATATATATATATATATATATATATATATATATATATATATATATGATATTTCCTCAACTTACTGATGAATTCCATTATTTGCATACTGTGTTCTACAAATATATTTAGATTGCACATTACTATATGCAGTTTTATGTTAAGAATGTGCTTGACAATAAATAACAAAGCCAGGTATTATATAAATTGTATTCAATGAGGATTCGGTTTTGCTTTGTCTTTTACTATGAAATCTGAATTTATTGCAATATAGAATACCCAGTAGTAAAAAAAAAAACTCTACAATATACATGGCAATAAGTAAACAAAAATAAGTAAATAGAAAGTAAGAAAAAAAAGAGAATTAAGTAACAACAGAAAGGAAGTGGGGGAGGGTGACAGGCTCCGCACTTCAGTCTGATCAGTGTTGCAGATGCATCCACATATGAAATGGCAGAATAGATAGTGACACCTGCTACAACAGCTACCCACCGCACAGAGTTTCATCCTCAGGCCGGTTGCTGTCTCTCTGATTTTATAAAGGAAATCAACAGGGCAGCAATCAAAGATACCCGAGGTCTCAATGGCAACCAGTATGAAAAGTAAGCAGTCATAACTACATAGGACACTGAGAGAAGGCAAATAATCAAACTGAAAATAGTTTCAATACTGGATTGAGTGTGTTTAGCAAGGAAAAATAGAAAATGATTCTGGAAAATATATTGATTTAATGGTGAGAAAAATATCTGCAGTTTATTGATAATTGTTCACCTAAGATGCAAAAACATAGTAATGAATAGAAAAGTATATAAGTAGGCATTTTGTTCAGCATGTCCAATATTATGCAATATATATTTCCCTTTTCTTATATTATATAGTATTATTTGGGGAAGACTTGCTGTTATTAATAGCAAGCTGGGTTACTTTATAAAGTTTCCTTCATTAGCACATACACCAATATATACACTATGCTAGAAGTGGTATATTGTCACCAAATTACATTTAATTCTAGTTGTGTCAGTTTTCATAGGTGCATTGACTAGTTGTTAATGTTTAACTCCAGGTCAATCTTCATTAAATAGGACTATGATAAAATATATTCCAAACATCCCCATCCTGGCTCTTCACTAGGATGAAATACATTCAAAATATATTATCCAATATGACTTTCACTTTTAAGATGCAGTATGATTTTGAGTGCAAATAGGGAACAAATTCTGACAGATCAAGCTGAACTAACAATTGTCTTGAGATGTTACATTACAGGTTAATGTAGGTACATTTTGTTGTTTAAAATTCAGTCAGAGGCATGCCACACATTTTGGAGGCATTTATTATTAAATGTGTATTTCCTGTTTTTCAGAACTAGGGTGTGATTTGAGAGAGCTTTGATTGCTATTTCTAGCTGATCAAGCAGCTATGTTGAAGTTCATTTGTTGACTTCTCAGGTAGACTAGTTATCACACTTTATGAAAGACACTAATTTTGAGGCAGTATCAAAGTTTTTGCCTTACAAATCTTTATCACTAAAAATGGAGAAAGCCAACTGAAGAGCTACTAGAGGATGCATATTATGAATTTCCTTCAAACCACACACTACTGACTTTTCTACAGGAAAGACAAATTGGACAATATAATCCTATATATACAATATATAAACAAGAATACCAGAATGGTAAACTCTGGGATACATTTGATCTAAGATTTGCTCAACTGGAGCTAAACTGAGCTAAAAAACAACTAGAAATGAGATAGTGAGCACTAATTCCAGAGCTGTAATAGTCTAGCAAGAAGTTGATCTGAGATCTAGTATTGAAACTAAAACAATTACTGCATGAAATAATCACTTTACCCTGTCCAAATAGGCAACACAATGTTTGAATTGAAGTTGAAATATGTCAATGACCAGGGCACAGATACTGCAATGAAAATAAATTTTATATATAAAGTAAATCTAAGAGTTTTTTCATGATTTAAATGACTAAAATGACTGGTCAATGTAGCTGATGTGTTTAATTCAAGTATTAACCTAGAATTAAAATCATCAGCACCATCATGTTGATGATGTTGTTGCTGTTGTTTAACAATAGGTCATCTCTGATCCACTCATGATTGGCAGTATCGGTAGAGGGTTGGATGCCATGCTTTGATACATAGAGTTGCTGGCCTTGTGCCAAACGTAGAAACAATTATTTGGAATGTATTTAGAACTACAAACCAAATTCACCCATTCTTTTCCAAGACAATTGGGTGTAATTTGTGGATGATTTAGCCAGTATTTCCATACAGTCAAACAACTACTTAAAGGCTCATATGATGCTGATATTGATGCTGTTGTTGCTTTTCTTGTTATTGATGCTAATGTTGTTGGTGTCATTGCTGTTATTCTTGATGGTGTAGTTGTTGAGGTTGTTATTGATATTGATGATATTGATACTAATATTTTTTTCATTTTTATTGATGCTGTTCATGGCATTGTTATTGAAGTTGGTATTGTTATTATGGATGTTGATTGTGGTTATTTATTTTGATATTATTCATGTTAATATTGTTGTTATTAATGATGTTATTGATGATGCTATTGATATTGATGTTGTTGTCATTATTGTTTTTTTGTTGCTATTCTTGCTGCTGTATCCATCATCACCATTCTCAAATATTTTAGCCCCTTGGCAACTATACCAGATGGTCCACCAGCTTTTCCTACCTTTACATCCTTAATTGATTTGTCTATCATTAGTCAACTTTTATAGCTGGTCTCTCATGAAGTAAGACCTCACTGCCTTGTTTATTCCCTATATTCAGCAGCTTCTTGTAAGAATTATGTGGCCCCTTCTCTGCATCAGACAAGTTATGTGCTCCACTATAATTTCCGACTCATTATATTTTGATTTTCTCGATTTTCTCACAACCCAGATCATTTCACACCTCTGATATTCATGATGTAGAATATGTGCAAACTTCTTTCTGCTTTTCCTCTTAATGATTATACTTGATGCCTAGCCTCTCTTCTCTATTTTCTGTTTTCTTCCCGTTTTTCCATGCTTGTTATTTTCTTTTTTTATGGTTCTATATTCCCTTTCATTTCATCACACATACCATCCTCTGTCTAAGTGGCACTCTGTTCCAGCCACAGACATGGTGCGTGGCTTTCAGTAGGTTGTCTAATAGAAATTCCCAATTGTTTCTCTATGTTATTGGTTCCCAATACCTCTGCTTTATTACTGTAGTGAAATGTTAATATTAATATTAAGACAATACTGACTATATCATAACAAACTGTTAATTTACATTAAATAGGTTAATCTAATCAACTTAATGTAGTTTTTGTATTAGTTTGTTTCAAAACATGGTAAAAGAATAATTACCATGTAATGAAAATATTTGACTTTTGCAATGCTAAGTTAGAATGCTACTTTAATTTAGTAATGTAACAATTGAATAAAATATTCATCAAAATATGTGTGGTGTGTATATATGTGAGCATTGGGTTTGTATATCTATCCTTGTATGTATGTGCTTCATTACTGGGTATGCATATGCATTTATGCATATGTATGTGTGACTATGTTTGAACAGATGAGCAATTTTTTAGTTTGATATTAAAATATAATTTCATTTGGTTTATTTTAAAAAAAAACTTGCATTTTATATTTATTCTTCATTGAAGAAATGGAACATGATAACAAGTAGAATCATATACATAGTTTATTTTTTTAAAATTATATTTTCAATTAGACACTCAGAGAATAAATAATGTCAAATATTTTTCATAAACACTGGCTTGACTGTGAGGTTATAAAGTTTGTAGCATTAATTTTAGTCCCACTGCATAGCACCTTATGCAAGTATCTTTTTCCATAGCACCAGCATACCCCCCCCCCCCCACACACACACACACACAGACACTCAGATAACTAAAATATTCAATATTCAACACTGGTGTATTTTGAAAAAGAAATATTTCTTATTAGTTTATTAGTACACTCAGTTGATTAAGAAAAATATAAAAGCTGGTTAAATTGTTTTAAATCAGTCAGATTATAACTTGAAAATCACTGAAATCTGATATATTAAACATTTCTCATTTTACTACATAGTTTTTGAGTTTAAGATAATTTTTTTAAACAATCTTTCATCATCATCATCCTCATCATCATCGTTTAACGTCTATTTTTCCATGCTGGCATGAAAACACTAGGGGAAGATCAAAACATTGTGCAAGGGGTCATAATGAATAGGAGATACTTGAAAAATAAGATTAACTGAGAGAATATTGTATGAGGATTCAGAGTAAAAGTTGGAGGGAGAAACAGCAAGAGAGAGAGAGATGAGATGCAGAGCAAGAAAAAGAGAGCACAAATATGAGAGAAGGGAGAGTGAGCAATAGCAATATAATACAAGACAAGAGTAAGATTGAAAGAAAAAGTATAGTTAAGTCACAGAGAAATACATTTGGCATGTGTATGCCTATGCGCATGTGTGTGTGTGCATATATGCCTATCTGGAATGTTCTCAAGGGATGCTTAAATAACTTTCATGTCAATGTAGTACATGTAGAAAAACAATGTTTCATTTAAAATAATCATTCCATATATTTTAGCACCTTATTTAAGTAGAATTTGAAGTTGGTGAAAATCATCAAAATATTGACCTCAAATATATCGACCTCAACAGATTGACCTCAACACCCCATCTTACTATCAATTCATTTTGTCATATATTTTTCAGCATGTCTCCCTCACCATCCTCTGAAGAAATGCCTTCTCTGTTTTGTCTGCCAGGGCCACAGGGCGGCCATCATATGGGCCCCCATTTGCTCACAATAGTGAGAGATGGGGAGTATGTGAGAGACAGAGGCCGTGACAATGAGATTTTGGCTCTCTTGTGTTTGAACGTGGTGTATATATGTGTATATAAGAGAGAATGAACCTTTTCGAAATATAAAGAAATGCTTATAGACTGAAGAGAAACTGATGTAATTTCATATTTCTGATGGTGTCCAAAAAAAAAAAATAGTTATAATGATACGAATGTATATGGGTGTTTACAGAATTTTTGTGCAAAATACTGACAAAATGAATACACATTTTATATGAATATATGTACAGAGCCTTCTAATCTGATATTAATCTATTTCTATATCTACTTTGCTTGTCCTGAATTTCACCCTGAGCAGTTGACTTAATGGTCTTCAAACTATGGATTCATCATATATATATATATATATATATATATATATATATAGAATAGAATGAAACGAAATTTCATTTCTCACTCTTAGTACGGCACTTACTTAAATGCATATATATATATGTGTGCCTGTAAGACAATGTCACTGGACCGAGACCTTTGGCGGTACTCAGTAACAGAGAAGACCCGCCTTACCTAAATATATAGTAAAACCTACTCCAGCCAGTAGGCATCTCTAACAAAATACACCCCGTCCCACCACCACCACCCCCACCCCATCGACACCACCCCGTTCTATGTAAAGTTATGTTGGTGCCGCGCCATCGAGGCCGAAACAAATGAGATCGTGTAGGTGTCACGACAAAAAAACACACAGTCCACGCTGTAATGTGGCCGTGTAGGCAACACGGTAAAAACCTCCCAGACCCACACTGTAAATGTGGTTGGTGTTAGGAAGGGCATCCAACTGTAGAAAACCTGCCAGACAGTCCTATGCGAGCAAGACAATCACTCTTGCCTCAAGTGGGACTACCCCCGTCCAAACCCATGCAAGCGTGGAACACGGACGTTAAACGTTGATGATGATGATGATGATGATATATACATGCTACTGTACGTCTGTATACATATATGTATGTACGTATACATACATACTTACATATATATATATATAGATAGATATATATGGGGGAGGGGTGCATATGAGATGTTGATATTTGAAAACTTTAAGACCATTATTCAATTTAATACTCTATAATTATGGAAAAGTGGAGTCTAGATTATTATTATAAGGATCCACTGCCATATATAACTAAATTTCTACGGTTTCAATAGCAATTGAGAATATGTATGTACAAATAGATATATCATTACCTTATCATCATGTAGGGCGTCTAATAATTAATTGATTCACGTTGTCAACACTTCTGCTGTTATTCAATTTAGATAGACAGATTAGTGTGTGTGCACTATAGTTAGGTGCAAACTAATATTGCCAGAGCGGTCAGTAAATAATCAATCTCTAATGTGTGTTTACTAAAATCACTTGTTACTAAGTTTCATATAAAGTGCTAATATCATCATCATCATCATTTAATTTTACGTCCGCTTCTCCCTGCTTGCAAGGGTGGGACGGGAACTGATGCTGGCTTGATTTCTACAGCTGGATGCACTTCCTAACACCAACCTCATTTACAATGAGTGCTGGGTGCTTTTTTGCCGTGGCACCTCCACGACCACTTTGCAGTGGAATGATATGGATCCCAGTCCCTATCATCGCATTTCTACAGCTGAGTAAACTGGAGCAATGTGAAATAAAGTATCTTGCTCAAAGAAACAACACATCACCCGGTCTGAGAATTGAACTCACAACCTTTCAATTGCAAGGCCAATGCTCTAACCACTAAGCCATGCTTCATATAACTGATCTGGACTCAGAATGTCACTAATTGTCTAACATATGCAAACATGCAAAATAGGCATTGAACGATGAAGATATACATACATATATTGGAAAATATGTGAGATCCTTAGTACAGTTAGGTATATTTGAAAAAAAGGAAAAGAATGACTTCACTTGTAGTTCTAAACAAATTGATTTAATTTTATAATATTATAATATTATGAGTTGGTAGATTTAGTAAGTTCTTTGTTAACTTCAGTGGGAAGATGTTTAAAGATTCCTGGTTAGCTTTCCTGGAGAACTTTCTTGCATTCGTCAATGGCAATTGTCAAACTGATATATGGAGGCACATAGCTTAGTGGTTAGAGCTTTGGCCTTGCAATCGAAAGGTTGTGAGTTCAATTCTCAGACTGGGTGATGTGTTGTTTCCTTGAGCAAGACACTTTATTTCACATTGCTCCAGTTTACTCATTTGTAGAAATGAGATGATAGGACTGGGATCCCTATCATTCCACTGCAAAGTGGTCGTGAGGTGCCACGGCAAAAAAGCACCCAGCACTCACTGTAAATGAGGTTGGTGTTAGGAAGGGCATCCAGCTGTAGAAATCAAGCCAGAATCAGTTCCCGTCCCACCCTTGCAGACAGGGAAAAGCGGACGTAAAATTATGATGATGATGATGATGATATATATATATATGTATGTGTGTGTGAGTGTGTGTGTGTGTGTGTTTGGATCTAGCTGTCGAAATGGCCGGAGCTCAGCCGTCGGGGTCCTGACACTTTTCCTATATATATATTAACCCATATATATATATTAACCCATGCTAGCGTGGAAGATGGATGTTAAACAAAAATGATGATGATGATATATATAAAACAAAATTGATGCAGTAAAAACATTTTATACCATTACTCACCAGTACTCGATACTTGGGTTAGTAGAGTGTGGTAATATGAAAGAGTCAGGACCCCGATTGTTGAGCTCTTGCTGTTTTAACAGCTAGTTCTGAACAAACTGTTGCAATGGCAAGCACTCATCAGTGGGGGTCCTGACTCTTTCATATATATATATATATATTAGAATTGGTGCTATGAAATAGCTATATATATATGAATGTATATATAGTGTATTTTGCAATACACTGTATGCTTAATTAAAAGCATTTCGAAGACCTTATGCTATTGTTTTAGAGTAGTGACAGACTCACTTACTTTAATTTTCAGCAAACAGGGGGAAATAAAGCTGACAAGGCTTTGTTTCGCATTATTGATGCTTATCAAAGCCAACTACTCCTCCTGTTTGCTGAAATCATGGATGTTTGGTTCTTATAGAATTCTAGTATATATATATAGCTAATATATATATAGCTATTTCAGAGCACCAATTCTAATTTTCAATTTCTGCTTGACCGGCAGTTCCTGATTATTTACTAGAATTCTATAAGAACCAAACATCCATGATTTCAGCAAACAGGAGGTGTAGTTGGCTTTGATAAGCATCAATAAATGTGAAACAAGGCCTTGTCAGCTTTATCTCCCCCTGTTTGCTGAAAATTAAAGTAAGTGAGTCTGTCACTACTCTAAAACAATAGCATAAGGTCTTCAAAATGCTTCGAAATGCTTTTAATTAAGCATACAGTGTATTGCAAAATACAATATATATATACATATATATATATACATATATATATATATATACGTTATTGAAAAGTCTTTTAGCTTCCAGACCTTTCTTCTACCAACCTTCCTGTATGTCTCATTCCATCTCTTGCTTACTGAGATATCACTAACAACTAACCTATGCTGTGGCGTACATTCTTCCCCAGGGTATGCCTTGGTATTTGACAACATCTGCCTGTCCCGCTGTAAGAAGGTTTGCCAATGTTCTGCGATGGGAAGATCAGAGGCGTGCGGTGTTCCACATTGCAAAGCAGTGTGTCAATGCAAATCAGGATGTTGTTGGAGATAAATGTGTCCGGAATGATGCCAGTGTACTTAGTGTCATGAATGATCAGAAAAAGGAGGCCTGGAAATGTCATTGTGAGAGACTGATGAATGTGGAGAATGAATGGGAGAGAGAGAAATTACCCTCAGTAGATCCGACAGAGGGACCAGCTATTGAGATTGACGAATATAGGGTCCAAGAGGTGATTAAGGAGATGAAAAATGGTAAGGCTGCTTGTCCGTCGGGGATAGTTGGTGAGATGCTGAAGGCATCAAGGGACGTAGGCACTAAACTGGTTGCACGCATCATCAATCAGGCTATATATGGTGGTGTCATATGCAAAGACTGGTGCAACAGTATTCTCATAAATAGCTACAAAGGTAAAGGGGATGCTCTGGAGAGGAGCAATTATAGGAGTATAAAACTGATGAAAGTGGCAGAAAGGATATTAGCACAACTAATTAGAGAAAGGTTCAAACTAGATGAGATGCAGTTTTGTTTTGTGCCTGGGAAAAGTACAACAGATGCCCTCTTCTCGGTGAGACAATTACAAGAGAGGTTCTTAGAGAAGAATAAGCCACTATATTTAGCTTTTGTTGACCGAGAGAAGGCCTTTGATAGGATACCCCGATCTGTCATCTGGTGGTCCCTAATGAAACTAGGTGTTGAGGAATGGCTTGTGAGGACAGTGCAAACTTTGTACAGCGGTGCTGTCAGTAAAGTCAGGGTAGGAATGGAGTTTTGCGAGGAATTCCAGATACAAGGTTCGGTTTGCATCCTGCTCTTGTTCATTATAGTCCCCCAAGCCATAACAGAGGTGTTTAAGACTGGCTGTCCATGGGAACTTCTCTATGCTGATGATCTGCTTCTTATAGCAGAATAAGTAGAGGAGTTAGAGAATAAATTCTGGCTATGGAAACAGCAGTTGGAAGCAAGAGGACTAAGAGTGAACCTAGCTAAGACAAAAGTGTTGATGAGTAGAAAAAAGGACAAAACTCTGATTCCATCAGGGAAATGGCCATGTTCGATATGCAGAAAAGGAACTGGCATAAATTCTATAAAATGCACACAATGCAGATCCTGGGTACACAATAGATGTAGTGGGTTAGTATGCAAACTAACAGGTAGGGAGAAATATGTATGCAGTAGATGTACAGGGAAAAGCGGACGTAAAATGATGATGATGATGATGATGATTCCGGGTTTAATCGAGGGTAACCACAGTAAGTAGGGTACTCAATACATAGCAGAGTATATATGTTTAATATAGAAAAGCTTCTACAGGACTAGAACTGTTTCATGTGTGAGAAATCATCAGGAAGCTGACTGTGCAAGTAAATATGATGGTTTTTCTATATTTTCTGGTGGTAGGAGAGGGTGAGGATTGGGATGGGTGGAGGCCAATGGTTGAGGGGTTTAAAGAAAAAGGAATTCTTTAAAGCTATAATTTATATTTAGAGTGAGAAAGGCAAAATAATATTATAAATAAGTTCAGATTGGAGTACCAATCCTTATTTTTAAGTTTCTCTTAAGCTAACAATGCCTATATTTCAGGTGTCTACAGGATGGGTGGAGTTCATTGGTAGATATGTTTAAAGAAAGAGGAATTCTTTAAATGTTAAGTCTTTAAAACTTTCTTTAGAGTGACAAAGGCTGAAAGAATTCTATAAACAAGTTCAGATTTGGGGTGCCTCTCCTTATTGTTAAGTTTCTTTTAATCTATGTTTCAGGTGTCTACAAGCACATTTAAACACACACGCACGCACGCACACAGACACAGACATATATATACATATATACACATATATATACATATATACGCATATATATATATATATATATATATATATATATATATATATATATATATATATATATATATATATATATATATATATATATATATATACACACACATATATATATATACACATTACATATAGATATATATACACACATACCTATATATATATATATATATATATATAAAATCTTTTACTCCCGCACTCTCGCAAAAAACCACACTCTTATACCCATATATGTACACACACTCACACACACATATATATGTACTTATATATATATGCTTTTGAGCAACAATTACCCTCGTTGGTTGATTAGCCAATAAGACGATGAAATTAGTCAATAAGACGATACATTACAAAACATGTTTGGCAGTGATCACCACGGCCAGCGACACCCCTTGAACTTTTTTATTCACAAGCTACGCATATATGTCAGAGACGCAGACTTAAAACATTCTGTTGTTAGTCACTGCATGTCTAACGGATACTTAAATATCTTGTATAATCTTCAATACATGTTCAGATTGTTATATATATATATATATATATATATATATATATATATATATATATATATATATGAATCTAATTTATTTAAAAAAACAAAACACTCGACAAAATATGTATATATGTATATATGTATATATGTATGTATATATGTATATATATGTATGAATATATGTATGTGTGTATGTGTATATGTGTGTATGCGTGTATATATTTGTACATATATATATATATGTATATATATATATAAAATAAAGTAATTAAGTCAAATATTTAAAATTTGGCTTCGTTTATTAAAGATGTACTGCTATATATATTTCAGTGACAGCCATCATTGGCTGTGACCTCTTCAGGCAGTCCGAATTGGTGTGGTAGAGACAGGTACACATGTTGTTAAAGTGTTTTACTCCATCAATACTCCGATATGTCCAGCTCCTTGTTGGGTTGTTATTTCTCTGAGGAACTAGAATCATATCATATGATTCCAGTTCTTCAGAGAAATAACAGCCCATCCAGGAGCTGGACATATCGGAGTATTGATGGAGTAAAACACTTTAACAACATGTGTACCTGTCTCTACCACACCAATTCGGACTTCCTGAAGAGGTTACAGCCAATGATGGCTGTCACTGAAATATATATATAGCAGTACATCTTTAATAAACGAAGCCAAATTTTAAACATTTGATTATTTATTTTATTTTATTTTACATTACTCCGGAGTAACCAAACCAACCTGCGCACTTCGTCGAATGCTCCATATCTGCATACTGAGGTGTTGATATACAACCAACATATACTCAATATATATATATATATATATATATATATATATAGGAGGTGAGTTTTATTGTAGTACAATAAAGCAATGCAGATATCGGATAAGAAGCACTCTACAGTTTGTAGGACTGGAGTATACATAATATATAAGAACAAAAGATGGTTAAAAGAGTTCCATGTATTTTATTATGTATTTTATTATGCGCATTTCAAAAACAAATATCATCATGCAATAATATTTGTGTTTTCATCAGATAAAACCTTCATATCATGTCTTCCTGTTTTATCTGATGAAAACACAAATATTATTGCATGATGATATTTGTTTTTGAAATGCGCATAATAAAATATATGGAACTCTTTTAACCATCTATTGTTCTTATATATTATATATATATATATATATATATATATATATATATATATATATATATACATATATATATATGTTCATTATAGTCCTCCAAGCCATAACAGACTAGTATAAAACTGGCTCTTCATCGGAACTTCTCTATGTTGACGATATGGCTCTTAGACCAGAATCAGTAGAGGAGCTACAGAATAAATTCTGGCTATGGAAATAGCAAAAGTGTTGATGAGTAGAAAAACGTCGAAACACTGATTCCGTCACGTTCGATATGCAGAAAAGGAACTGGCATAAATTCTATAAAATGCACACAATGCAGATATTGGGTACACAATAGATGTAGTGGGATAGCAGACAAACTAACAGGTAGGGAGAAATACGTATGCAGTAGATATACAGGGAAATTAGACAGTAGAAGTCACATTGATAGACACATTTTTCAATCCCGACGGCAGAGCTCAAGCCGTTTCGATGGCTATTTCTAGACTCCAGAAATAGCCATCGAAACGGCTTGAGCTCTGCCGTCGGGATTAAACATTTTCCTATTACCCACTCTACTACCCAGAGTATTGAGTACTCTGGTGCGTTATGGTCCATCTGGTTCCTTACCACACCTCCTTCGTTTTATATATATATAATATATATATATATATATATATATATATATATATGTAAGTACATATATATGTGTGTGTGAGTGTGTGTACATATATGGGTTTAAGAGTGTGGTTTTTTGCGGGAGTGTGGGAGTAAAAGAGTGTATATATATATATATATATATATATATATATATATATATATATATATAGGTATGTGTGTATATATATCTATATGTATGTGTATATATATATGTGTGTGTGTGTATATATATATGCGTATATATGTATATATATGTGTATATATGTATATATATGTCTGTGTCTGTGTGCGTGCGTGCGTGTGTGTTTAAATGTGCTTGTAGACACCTGAAACATAGATTAAAAGAAACATAACAATAAGGAGAGGCACCCCAAATCTGAACTTGTTTATAGAATTCTTTCAGCCTTTGTCACTCTAAAGAAAGTTTTAAAGACTTAACATTTAAAGAATTCCTCTTTCTTTAAACACATCTACCAATGAACTCCACCCATCCTGTAGACACCTGAAATATAGGCATTGTTAGCTTAAGAGAAACTTAAAAATAAGGATTGGTACTCCAATCTGAACTTGTTTATAATATTCTTTTGCCTTTCTCACTCTAAATATAAATTATAGCTTTAAAGAATTCCTTTTTCTTTAAACCCCTCAACCATTGGCCTCCACCCATCCCAATCCTCACCCTCTCCTACCACCAGAAAATATAGAAAAACCATCATATTTAATTGCACAGTCAGCTTCCTGATTATTTCTCACACATGAAACAGTTCTAGTCCTGTAGAAGCTTTTCTATATTAAACATATATACTCTGCTATGTATTGAGTACCTTACTTACTGTCGTTACCCTCGATTAAACCCGGAATCATCATCATCATCATCATCATTTTACGTCCGCTTTTCCCTGTACATCTACTGCATACATATTTCTCCCTAGCTGTTATTTGCGTGCTATCGCACTACATCTCTTGTGTACCCAGGATCTGCATTGTGTGCATTTTATAGAATTTATGCCAGTTCCTTTTCTGCATATCGAACATGGCCATTTCCCTGACGGAATCAGAGTTTTGTCCCCTTTTCTACTCATCAACACTTTTGTCATAGCTAGGTTCACTCTTAGTCCTCTTGCTTCCAACTGCTGTTTCCCTAGCCAGAATTTATTCTCTAGCTCCTCTACTTATTCTGCTATAAGAAGCAGATCATCAGCATAGAGAAGTTCCCATGGACAGCCAGTCTTAAACACCTTTGTTATGGCTTGGGGGACTATAATGAACAAGAGCAGGTTGCAAACCGAACCTTGTATCTGGAATTCCTCACAAAACTCCATTCCTACCCTGACTTTACTGACAGCACCTCTGTACAAAGTTTGCACTGTCCTCACAAGCCATTCCTCAACACCTAGTTTCATTAGGGACCACCAGATGACAGATCGGGGTATCCTATCAAAGGCCTTTTCTCGGTCAACAAAAGCTAAATATAGTGGCTTATTCTTCTCTAAGAACCTCTCTTGTAATTGTCTCACCAAGAAGAGGGCATCTGTTGTACTTTTCCCAGGCACAAAACCCAACTGCATCTCATCTAGTTTGAACCTTTCTCTAATTAGTTGTGCTAATATCCTTTCTGCCACTTTCATCAGTTTTATACTCCTATAATTGCTCCTCTCCAGAGCATCCCCTTTACCTTTGTAGCTATTTATGAGAATACTGTTGCACCAGTCTTTGCATATGACACCACCATATATAGCCTGATTGATGATGCGTGCAACCAGTTTAGTGCCTACGTCCCTTGATGCCTTCAGCATCTCACCAACTATCCCCGACGGACAAGCAGCCTTACCATTTTTCATTTCCTTAATCACCTCTTGGACCCTATATTCGTCAATCTCAATAGCTGGTCCCTCTGTCGGATCTACTGAGGGTAATTTCTCTCTCTCCCATTCATTCTCCACATTCATCAGTCTCTCACAATGACATTTCCAGGCCTCCTTTTTCTGATCATTCATGACACTAAGTACACTGGCATCATTCCGGACACATTTATCTCCAACAACATCCTGATTTGCATTGACACACTGCTTTGCAATGTGGAACACCGCACGCCTCTGAGCTTCGCATCGCAGAACATTGGCAAACCTTCTTACAGCGGGACAGGCAGATGTTGTCAAATACCAAGGCATACCCTGGGGAAGAATGTACGCCACAGCATAGGTTAGTTGTTAGTGATATCTCAGTAAGCAAGAGATGGAATGAGACATACAGGAAGGTTGGGAGAAGAAAGGTCTGGAAGCTAAAAGACTTTTCAATAACTTATATATATATATATATATATAAATATATATATATATTGTATTTTACGATACACTGTTTGCACGTTTACTCATTGTTTCGCTTTCGAATCTTCCTCCTGTATTGCGTCGTTTTATCATCAAAATATTTTTCTCGTTTTGGTAAGTTATATTGTTTATTTATATATGATTTTTTAAATTTATATTAACATTTTTTTTTCAGTTCGTTATAACATGCTTATAATATTGGTTGTATCATATTTACTTCTATATTTGTCCATATTATTTTTCGTTTTATGTTAGATTATTTTATTATTATTATGTTAGATTATTTGTATGTAATATTTAATTTTTATTAATTCAACTATAACAATTATTATGTAAAATATATTTATTTAATATTGATTGTTTTTTATAGTTGTTTACATTAAAAGTCTGAAAACATTTATAAAATAACGATTATATAATCTAATTACTTTACAACGATAATTTATTATTCATATATATCATGTTTAACACTACAGTTATTACAAGCGTTGCCATAAAGAAATATTAAACTAGACCTGAAAAATGCGCAGGCTCAAAAGAGCCACAGAATGTTATAATAAACCTTCAAAAGTGTGGGACTAGTATTGTTGTTCAACAATATTGTAATCATTATCTATCGTACACTCTGTGGCATCCTTTTATTAAAAAAAAGAGACTCATAACGAACTCAAGACGGCACGATAATTATTTAAGTGAATTTATAATATAGAATTCGGTTGAAGTGCATTTCGTATTAATCATTACTAAACATCTAATATGAGATATTGAACATTAACTTAAATAATTATCATGTCGTCTTGAGTTCGTTATGAGTCTCTTTTTTATAAGAGGATGCCACAGAGTGTACGATAGATAATGATTACAATATTTTTTAGCAACAACTCTAGTCCCTCACTTTTGAAGGTATTATAACATTATGTGGCTCTTTTGAGCTTGCGCATTTTTCAGGTCTAGTATATATATATTTGCTGAGGGTGGTTTAAATTGTTGTCATATCACATCTAAAGCCCTATTTTGAATTACACTGGTTAACTACTACCCTTTCAAAGACATGCTCTGTGCAAATGAATATCCCCACATATACATTATTTGCAAATATCTATATAAACAACTAATTTATTTGGCTTCCATATTGCTGGATAAAACCCTGAAATACTAATATTTGGTAACATCAAATAGTTACTGAGATTAATGTGACATCACTACAGCTTAAAATACCCATAATTAGACTTTTATATGTATATCACACATACAAATATTGTATAAGCTTCCATAAGCATTCTTTTCTGTATCACACTATTTACTGAAACTTCATACAAGCCCATCAAGCATACACAAATATGCAAATTACAATCCTTAAATATATTTTATTTTCAAAAATCCATATAATATATCAGTTGAGTTTGCCTCAGCACCAAATGATCTTGTAACTGAACATGGATAAAAATCTGGAAATTGCTAGTACTCAGCATTCTCATATGGTTACAACTAACCATGACATGATCACAGCTTAAAATATCCACAGCGAGATGCATATATATTTATAATGCATAGACATATTGAATATTTTTCCATATATGTCCTTATTTTCATGCTGCAATAGTGCTAGTGCTAAATATATATATATGCATACATATATAATGTTATATGCATACTACATACACATACACATATGTATGCACATTTAGTGTATATGTGATTTATATTCATTTATATTCCTTGTATGTATGTATACATGTATTTATGTGTATATATATATATGTGTTTGTGTGTGTATATATATATATATATAAATTATTAATATTCTGTCAAAGAATATGTTTTCAATAAATTCCTCAACAAAAACAGTAAGCTTTTACAATGAAAGACATCTAGTGAATTTTGTGTGTCAGAAATAGACTAGCATCTCTTTGATTTAAAGACAGACTTTCATTAAATTGCCAAAGAAGCAGCTTCAAATTGAAGTCTTAAAATGATTAATTTATTTTAATTTCTTTAGTGTTGCATTACAAGAGACCATTATGTTGTTTTAACTAGTAGGTGAGAATCAAATGAAAGACAGAAATGAAATTCCATATCATTTAAAGAATATTTAAAGAATATCTTCAAATCATCTTGAAATATTTTCAGCAGTGCTATCAAGAAACAATTTATAATGATACAAATTATTTACAGGAACAAAAAAATGAATATTTAAGTTCACATGTATCTATAAATGAATGTTTAGCTGAGTGCATGTATACATTTATGTATAAAGTTCGATTAAATTCAAATTATACTCCTGGAAGACCAGGTTTCTATTCCAAGTTTATTCATTGCTTTACTTGTCAGATTTGAACAAATGTTCTGCTACTGATCATCAAGTACACTAGCACTACATATTTCATTGTTGGATCATCCGCAACTTAACCAACAACCACATTTTAGCGTGACTCAGTTGTGTATAGAGGGAGGATGAATATCTAAGCAGGGCAAAAGCAATACCTGCCGATAAGGTGGATGAACAGAACAAAGAGTCAATGAATATCAGTCAAACCAATACATGGAGTGGTGTCTTATTAAGACTTTTAAGCCTAATATTCCTGACACTCTTATCAACTACGGTACATCATTGTCTTCTTCAGGAAAAAAATGAAATTGCTTACCATTTAATACACGTGTGATTTAGGCAGGTGAAGTTCTTGATAAGTAAGAGGAGCAGCCAAAGTGGTTTAAGTCAGTCTAGGCTAGGCGTATCACTATATTCTTTTTACAGACATTTAGATCCCACAGTGAGGAAAGGTGCACCCACAGGTACTGACTGTTGATAAGTGATATTATTCTTTCATTGATGTTCCCAACAGACATGTGCCATTCATTCCTTCTATTTGTGTATTGTATACTGGTTTGCACCTCTTAAATATGTGTAATATCAAGAAATTAATACGATTTATTATTGCTTTTTAGTTATTTTCATATTTGCATATATGTAAGTAAAAAAGGCAAAGTCACCCTTCGGTCATGAAAATTCCACCAAGAGACAAATGTTGGCAAAGTGCTTTTTTGGAGGCCCGGCAGTTGCCTATGCATGCCAGTCTCCCCCCCCCCCCCCCCCAGGGAAAGGCAAAGGTCACTACAACTTTGTACCAGTGATGTCACAACTCATTTCTACAGTTGAGTAAACTGGAGCAACATGAAATAAAGTCTTTGTTCAAGGAAACAACATACTGCCTGGGCCAGAAATCGACCTTACAACTTCATGAGGGTGAATTCAACTCTCACTCCACTAAACCACGTACCTTCACATGTATGTACCACATTTACATTATGTAACAACAATTCTGCTGGTAGAATTACCTACTCTACAGAGCCTCTGCATTACTCACCAAGAAAACATTTTGTATCATTTTCCTTTGACCACAAGGACTCTAGAAGATGCTACATTTTTCACACAACATAAATACATTTTTCTTCTCACACCACACAGTCTCACCTGATTTTGGCTACATTGATGGCAGAACCGACTTTGGTTTCGTTTCTACAACTGGATGCCTTTCAAAGCACCAACCTCATTTACAGTTGGCGCGTTTTTGTCATGACGCCTACAGGACCACTTTACAGTGTGGACTGGTTGCTTTATATGTATGCATATATATATATATATATATATATATATATATATATATATATATATAATTATAAAATAACAGGAGGCTGGACTGGTGTAAATTATTGATAGGTTTATTATACTATGATCATTTCAATGACTGGGTTCAGTATGAATCCGGTGACATCATCAGGTATTCAAAATATAACAAAGGAATATAATAGACAAAATCCATGGGGCTGAAAATCAGAGACATGAGGGCGACCGAATATTTAGCAGCTTCTACCTCGGTCATCCGCCCTCAAGTGTTGATTATTAAGTCTACTTATGATCATCTGGTGAAGGGGTGCAGGCTTATAGTGTACTACTACCTCCCTGTAAAAGAAAGAGGCCAGCGTTGAGGTCATGCCACAATCAAGCTGATCATGCGTGCTAGAAAATGCCGCGAAAAAAATGATTTTTCAAAGAACATATATCTTCAACAAAGACATATATAGTGGGCGTATGTATGGTATAATGTATGGACAGAAATTTCGATTAACAATTAGAAACGTTAACCTTATGTTTAGAGTTAGAAGATGAAATTAGAAAAATAAGGTTTTAGGTTTAAGTTAAGCGCTAGTAAAAGGAGGCATAATAAAGCTAATAGTTATGATTAAGCTTAGAATTTAAAGGTACTATTTGGCGGGCAAAACCGGTGGCGCGGCGGGTTCCCAGTCTGACAGAGCCCAGGGCTAAGCAGCCATTCCGAGTAATTTCATTTACCGAAAGAAGGAAAATTTTATTTTTCCAAGCACTCAAGGAAGGCTGATCAACCCGAGCACCTGGCCTGCAGTCGGGAAAGCCGCCACATCTGTCGGAATCATCGCGTGTACCAAACGATTATTACTTATTCACACCCATGATGTGAGGTTGAAAGTGGTAAAATCCGATGAAATGTGCAAATAGACTATACTTAGTCCCCAGTTAGTCTGGGTTATATGTAGTGTGGTTCTTGGGTGGGTAGGGGGAGTGAATAAAGATAAACAGATAAGGGTACAGAGAGTAATATTCTAGGGTCGTGTGCTAATGAGTACAATGATAAGTATATAATGAGAGTAAAGCGAGTAAATAAATACATAAATAAAACTAAGTAAAATATATAAATAAAATGCAGTCATAACTAGGGTGGTGATGTAGGGAGTTAAAAGGAAGTATATAAAAACATATCGAATAAATCAAAATACAGGGGAAATACAATATAGATCAAGGTGCAGTTGCAGAATACAAGGTTATACATATAGATATAGAGGATGGAAGAGTTGGAATGCTATCAGGTGATACCTAGTGTATGTTCGAGTCTTAATTTTCAATGTGAATCCCAAAGGCCCTGAAGTATAAGATAGAGAATTCAGTCCATACAATACATGTTATAGTAGAATACGTAGATTCTTTTAGGAATCTATGAGGTCTGTCGGAGTCTGAATATTCCCGACAGGGAAGCAGCAATGCATGGTCCAGGTGGGCGGCAGACAAAGCTCAAAGCAACCAAAATCTGAATGCTGTATAGTTAGTCTTATGTTGGCGATAGCTGAACACTGGAGTCAGTGCCACTGTTCATTATTACATCTGAAAGTGCTCGATATTTCCTGGAGCATTATTTATTTAGGTTTGTTGGTTCACCACTGGACAGAACTGATCATTCCGTGTGGTCAACCTCGATGTAATATTATGGAGAGCACTCAACGTAATGCAACACACCCGGCTTCGTTTGTGTAGTTGGTGGTGCATGTATGGAGTTAATTATTATAAAATAACAGGAGGCTAGACTGGTGTAAATCCTTGAAAGGTTTATTATACTATGATCATTTCAATGACCGGGTTCAGTATGAATCCGGTGACATAATCAGGTATTCAAAATATAACGAAGGAATATAATAGACAAAACCCATGGGGCTGAAAATCAGAGACATAAGGGCGGCTGAACATTTACCTGATTCTACCTCGGTCGGCCGCCCTCAAGTTTTGATTATTAAGGGTGTGGATTGGCAGTATCTGTAGAGGGTTTGACGCCATGCTTTGCAGCAAAGAGTTACGGCCCTTTATGATCTGAGTTCAAATCCCGCCGAGGTTAACTTTGCCTTTCATCCTTATGGGTTCGATAGAATAAAGTACCAGTAATACACTGGAACAATTGCTGGTCTTGTGCCAAAAGTAGAAACAATTATTAAGTCTACTTATGTCCATCTGGTGAAGGGGCGCAGGCTTATAGTGTGCTACTACCTCAACACGGAATGACGAGTTCTATCCAGTGGTGGACCAACAAACCTAAATATATATATATACGTATATTTTATATGTGGTCGATGCTCAGGTGCAATAAGTAGCAAGTGCCCACAGGATACTAGCTCCTTCTATTTCCCAGATGGTTCTATAGAAAAAGTGGACACTGTCTGTTACCTGGGTGACAAAATCAGCAGCGGTGGCCGGATTCTCTGAAAGTACAGTATCCAGAGCCAGAATGGAATGGAAAAAGTTCAGAGCTAATACCACTATTGGCCACTAAAGGTTTCTCTCTAAAAATGAAAGGCAGATTGTATGATGGTTGTGTACAAACAGCAATGTTACATGGAAGTGAGACATGGCATTGTGTGCAGATGACCTGCGCAGACCGGAGAGGAATGAAGCATGCATGTTCTGTTGGATGTGTAATAGTAATATACGTGAACGGCAAAGCATAAATGAACTAAGTGAGAAATTAGGAATAAGAGGGATCAGATGCTGTTTACTTGAGAGCTGACTATGTTGGTATGGTCACGTGATGCACATGAAAGATGACAGTTGTATAAAAAAGTGCAGTGTGATCAAATTTGATTGAAGTTACAGAGTAGGTAGACCCAGAAAAACCTGGGATGATTTGATAAATTCCAACCTTACACACTTACACCTCTACAAGACAATGTCACTGGACTGAGATCTTTGGTGCCACGCAGTAATACAGAAGACCCGCCTTGCCTATGTACATAGCGAAACCTACAGTCAGTAGGCACCTCTTAACCAAATATACACCTCATCCTACCCGACCCTCCCACTCCCACCAACACCAACCTTTCTCTGTAAATGTATGTTGGTACCACAACATTCAGTCCAAAATAAATGAGGTTGTGTAGGTGTCACGACAAAAAAACACACAGTCCACGCTGTAATGTTGCCATGTAGGTAACAGGGTAAAAACCTCCCAGTCCACACTGTAAACGTAGTTGGTGTTAGGAAGGGCATCCAGCCATAGAATACCTGCCAGACAGTCCTATAGGAGCGAGACACAGTCACCCGACCAATCTTGCCTCAAGTGGGACAATTCCTGTCTAAACCCATGCTATCGTGGAAGATAGACTTTAAACGATGATGATGATGATGATGATACACACACACATATATACACAAGTGTATGTGTCATCATTTAACTCCCATGTTCCTTGCTAGCAGTGGTGGTACAGGTCTTCACAAACTGAGTTACTACGCAGGTGACCTCACTGTTGAGATGGCTTGAGCTCTTAATTTTCCTTACATAGTGTCCCATGCTTTGTTGAGGGCATTTCGTTGTGACATCAGGACTAGGAGTATATTTAACACTACTGCAGGAGTGTCTTTAACACTACTGCAGAGTCCTCCAAGCCTTTTATTTTGCAAGCTTTCTACATATCAATGTTCTCCATATAACACTTTCTTTTGAGGAAATTACACTCCTAGCATATTGGTCTTTGAGGCTATAGCAGATTACATATGCCCATAGTGCCACGGACAGACATTAACAAAAAATCATGTGGCTGCAAGGCAAATTTCTTAAACACAGAAAGATGAGTTTAGCTAAAATATAATAATTAGAATTATACCTCAAAATTTTATATTTCAAAATGAATTCAGTGTACATTCTCAAAACTGCTTCACAAAAATATAGCTTCATGTATTTTGTAAAATATTTATAAGCATATAAACATACAAACATATTTATTTATTTATATATATTAAAATTCATAAATTTTTATAAGTGTGTATGATATGGTAAGACAAGATTTCTAACAATATGAATTATCATAAAAATGTTCTGAAATGTTCTGAATTTATATATATATATATATATGTAGGTGTGTTTGTGTGTGTATATATATATATATATATATATATACTTATTTATATTCATATATTCATGAATATTGAAAATTGTTTTCATAATTTATATTGTTAGAAATCCTGTCACCCCATATCATACATACTTATAAAAATTTATGAATTGAAATGTATAATTGTTGGTAGCACTAAGACATCATTTAAGCATAATAGGTGTGTATGAAAACATCTATAAATAAATATAATGTGGTTATATACAATAAATATATGGGTAGCCTCGCAGCTGAAAAAAAAATGTTTTCATAATGAATAACATTTTTTTTATTTTTCTTAATTTTTCTTGGTGAAAATATTACCGAGTTGCCAGAATGTTCTGAGAATGCCAGACAACGCTGTTTTAAGATTTGTTAATCTTACATCAGTGACACTCACTCACAATGTACTGTCATGAAATGGACTATAGTCTATATAGAATTTTATATGAGGAACACTTGCTGAAGCTGCTCATTTGCATATGATAAAAGCAGTAAACATCACCAGTAATGTTCATTTGCATATAGTTTGAGTCGGGTTGGTTATATTTAATTGATGGCAGTGTTAAGACAGCGTTTAAACATAAAAGAAGTGTATATGAAAACATATATATACATGTGTATATGTTTTCATATACATCTGTTGGCTGACAGCGGCCATGCAGATCATTAATGATTATGTACCCTACTGCAATGATGCCCTCTGATGTAGTGGATTCAACCAGGATATAGAATCCCTCAGACCCCCTAAAGAAGTATGTAAATACTGCTGGAGCAGAAAACATAGTCATGTGCTGTAACCTTGACCACAATGCAGATGTGGTAACACAACTCACTCAGATATATTTCCGGATGATCTGAAGGTACATTCCGGGACAATGTAACTTCCAATAAATACTCAAGAGAAAACTGTAAAGCTACCATACTCTGCAATGTCTAACATAACATAGAGTATTGCCACCTACAATAGGGACAACCTCAACAGACACAGACCCCACGGTTCTTGCAATTTGTGCTTGGCTGAGACACTCTGCATTTTGTTCAATAAGGCCATATTAATAAATAAACGAGCCAAGCTGGTGATTATATATATATACCACAACAAAAATCATACCTATGTCTCAAATTAACATATGATCTTGGATGCTATTCATCCATACTTACCAACTACTAGAATCCTGAACCACTTGGCATCTAAGCTCATGCAGTAACTTATATTTGGACAAAGCCCACCCTACACACTTGCTCCTCCACTTCCACTAGGACCCCACCTGTGGACTCCCATTTCTCCACTCCTCACTTCTTGTATCTACTTAATATTTATTATGACACATCAACGAACCACTACTTGTAAGTTTTCTTTTTCCATACTATATTTCATATGTGTATGTGTGCAGACAATGTTACCACCTTCTCTCCTTTGGTGTTTGTATGGATTAATAAATGTAATGTGTACATATGTGTGTATTGGTATGATGTACACGGGCATGTATGTGTGTATACATAGTTATTATGCCTAAAATAGTGTACATGCGCAATACAAGTGTGTGCAGATGTACATATGTGTGTATTTGTATGATGTATACAGGCACGATGTGTGTATGCATATGTGTATGTGAGTGTGTTTGTATGCTTGGACGCACGTCAAGATAGAACTGGTCATTCTGTATAGTTATCCATGATGTAATATTAAGAAAGGCATTCAACGTTATGGAACGCATCCATCTTTGATGTTGAATCTTGTTGGTGGTGCAAGAATGGAGTTAATTATTATTGAGTAAAGTGAGAGGAGGCCAAACTGTAGAAATGCCTACAAATATTTATTTCAGCAAAATCTACGTACATTTCAGTGACCAGGTTACATAAGATCCTGGTGATATAATCAGATGTATATTGCATAATATGTATGTAATAACGTGATATAATATATTTATATAATATAGAGAAAGCAGAGAATAAAAATATATATGTATATTTGATTTCCAGTTTTTATTTTTTTATTAACAGCGTTGACAACCATTTCATTCATTATGCTATGATATGATAATTTTCTGCAGTGCACAGTCAGCATTGCATTCTTCCATTTGTGTAGTTGGTCACATGATTTGTGATATGCTAGTCAGTATCAGAATGGTTTACATACTTATCTTCCATATTTCATCCATATCAGAACAATCTTACTTGGTGGCCAAGTAAAAACCTACTGTATATACTAGCCGATTCAAATATGAGCTGAACCCCCTATTTTATGTCTGAGAAATGGGCAAATAATCTAACTCCATGTATAAGCTGAGGCAGTTAATCAACATTTATTCATATGGTAAATATAAGCCAACCTCCTATTTTACCATCGAATTTTGGTCACATTTTCATCTGCTTATATTCAAATATATATGGAAATTAATCTATTGGGTGTAAACAAATATGAAATCCTTTAGAATCCAGTCACTTTACATATGCCCTCGTATGACAATTAATGTCAATAAAAAATTCCAATACTATTTGTTCAAGATTTTCTTTGTTGACATGTCATCCAAGGATTAATGATTTGGTAAATAAAAATAATCACTAGCTACATGGACACATACATTAACTCTAACAAAAAAATATAAACTACTACACACTGGTTGCATTTTATTCGCTAAGTAAAACTGAGCTGAAGATAAATAATAACAACATAGCCACAGCTGGAATATTTCTGCTCACAGGTATGTTCAATCAGAGTTAATTCAGAGATATACAACAAACAATAACATTATATCAGAGTAATTTAGATCAGTTTGACTCTTTACTCATATCTTTAATTTTTGAATGGATTGAATCGATTAATTTTAGCTTGCAATATTTGCCTGAATTGTTGGTTTCAGTACACTCTAGCAGTGTAATAAAGGGGTTTTAATCATTTATGGTAACTCCAGTATTCATGTCTCAGTCTTTATTTATTGAATTACTCACTCAGTTACATTTTTTATTGTGTACCCTCCTTGTATTAAGTAAATAAAACTAAGGTTTACCAGTTTGCAATGATAAACATAAACACACACAAACACACTCATACATACATCTATCTAGTTATCTATCTATCTATATGTATATATATATATATATATATATATATATATATATATATATATATATATATATATAATATTTAAGTTGATCCAACTAATACACCTTGAGCAAATGAGGCTAATCTGCCCACATAAATAGGCGAAACTATATATTTTTGCTTTTTATCAAGGTACAGCAGAGTAGGAAAGCATTGTCCTGATGAGGGCCAGTAGCCTGTAATGGACATAAACAGTTGTTCCTCGCTACTTCTGCTGAAAGACGATACTGACCATCGACCTTTCAATATTCATAGCTGTTCTTTCTTATTTAATAAATATACCCTATATCTTTAGATATACGAAATTCACACACACACACATGTATATATATATATATATATATATATATATATATATATATATGTATATATATATATATATGAAAAGCATGGGAAGAAGAATACTGCATGGTTGCACATGGATTACATATTATAAAATTAGTCCCTCATCAGTGATATGCCAACCATCATTGGTATTTCATCGCATTAAAAATCAGATAACTCAGGTTGTTGCGAGCAATAACTAAAATAAGCTATTGGGACAAGTGAAACGCGTAAAGCGAGTGAGACAAGTAAACAACAGAAGGAAAAGCAAACCGAAGGTTGGGAAAACAGCAAGCAATCATGAGAGTTATCCGATCAGCATAATCTGGGTGAATTTCATGAGCGGTCAGAGAAGCAGACCGTACGCCGTGAATGCGGTGTGAGAAAGAAGGAAACCCACTAATAGCGAACGGGAGGAAGTGAGAAGGGGAGAAACAGAGAGTGAGTGAGTGGAAGTGCGAGGAAGAGGTCAGTCGAGAGAAAGTGTTAACTGACAGAGGGGACGAAAGAAGGTAAGAGAAACAGAGAGAACGGGGGAGCAGTAAGAGAGAAACAGATAATCGCAGTTTAGGTAAATATATATGAAAAACATGGGGAGAAGAATACTGTATGGTTGCACATGGATTATATATTATAAAATTAGTCCCTCATCAATGATTTGCCAACCATCATTGGTATTTCATCGCATTAAAAATCAGATACCTCAGGTTGGTGCGAGCAATAACTAAAATAAGCTATTGGGACAAGTGAAACGCGTAAAGCGAGTGAGACAAGTAAACAACAGAAGGAAAAGCAAACCGAAGGTTGGGAAAACAGCAAGCAATCATGATAGTTATCCGATCAGCATAAACTGGGTGAATTTCATGAGCGGGCAGAGAAGCAGACCGTACGCCGTGAATGTGGTGTGAGAAAGAAGGAACCCCACTACTAGCGAACGGGGGGAAGTGAGAAGGGGAGAAATAGAGAGTATATATATATATATAGAGAGAGAGAGAGAGAAGTAATAACACAACAGTTAGTTCACCATACCAAGAACAATTATTTCACCTTATGTGGATCTTCAGTTCGGACAGGTAATGGTTATACGGAATAGGAAGAACAACCGTTTGAACGCGCATGCGCATAAACGGTCACTTAACCCAAGCGATAGAAAACCATGGGCAGAAGGTATAAGGGAGATAACTGCATAAGGTGAAACAATTCTTCCTGGTATGGTGAACTAACTGTTGTGTTACTACTTATACCAAACTCGTCCCACGGACTGAGTGCTCTACCACTGCCACTACGGATATTACCTTCCAGTGTTCTACCTTTCTCTCTCTCTCTCTCTCTCTCTCTATGTATATATATATATATATATATATATATACTCTAGTATAAGTTTGGTATAAATATCCGAAGGCTTAGAATGCTCAGTCCATAGGACAAGTTAAGTATGATTAGTTACAAAAGTGACATATTCAGGTACTTAAGTTTCATTGAGTTATATACCCAATTGATTTATCCAGTAATAAAAGTAAAAACGGCTTCCCACCATGGAGATTTTAGAAGATATGTAAGCATTCTAATGGTTGGTAATCCTGAAACTATCTATAAATAAACAAATACCTGAATTAATGAAAGTGACAGAATGTTCAAAATAAATATGGTATATATCTTCAGATATAGGAAATTCACATGCATGTATGTATACAGCTATGTTAAAGCTACTAAGTTAGACATGGCCTGGGCCAATACTGGCCGAAACCTATCAAGTTATGTTACCGAGCATCCATGTGAAGCTTTAATTTACAGACAGAAAGCATACACACTTCCCCACGAGTGACGGCAAATACCCAAAACTCCGAGTTGCCACTATCAACATAAGCACAATGAAAGGAACAGTAGGAGAGATCGTCGAGATGTTAGAGCGAAAGGAGGTTAATGTATGCTATGTGCAAGAGACTAGATGGAGAGGAGAGTCCACTAGAGTACGTATAGGCAAAGATCAGTTCTACAATTTTCTCTGGTTGGGAAATGACAACGGGTTGGGTGGTGTAGGTATACTATTAGCTGACAAATGGATAGATAAGGTAATCTCAGTGAAGAGGGTGAATGCAAGAATCATTACACTCAGACTAGTCCTGAATAAAACAATTGCAACAATTATATCAGCTTACGCACCCCAATCTGGGTTGCCAGACAAACTTAGGGATAGGTTTTACGAGTCTTTAATGCACACTACTGCCGTAACAAACGTCAATGACATTGGGAAACATCGTGACGGCTTCTAAAGAGTCCATGGAGGCCACGGGTTTGGCACATGAAATGAAGGTTTATAGTGTGTTGACCACTATAGATTACTGCTTACTAGAGGTTTCAGGCTTCTAGAATGCTGTGACGCCAATGCCATGTCGATATGTAACACAAACTTCAAAAGCATCGACAACTATCTACTCATCTATAGATCAGGGTAGCATTCCATGTGGTGACTGCTAGTCAATTTTCCATCTATAGGGTTATTTTCCCCAATTTTTCTAAAACTGTCTTTCCTGCTATTTTCCTGCATTCGAGATTTTCTACATACATACATATATATGTGTGTGTAATGAAGATGTTCAAAATATCCATATAAGCCACATGATATAGGAAGACTAAGAACGCAAAAATCAATTAAAGATTTTTACATTATTTTCTACACAAAATACGTGATTTTCTACACTAAACATTTTTATATATTAAAACAAGTAATTTACGACAAAAATAGTAATATATCTTGTTTACTCTTAAATGTTTTTACATAATTTTACAGAAATCCAGTTACATTATAAAAACAAAATAATATAATATAAAACATATTTACATCTATTTACACTCTGCTGAGTTCTTCAGTATACATAGATTTTTAAATTATATAATGGTGACTATGTTGTTTCTACAACACGGGATATAAAATCTCACTTTATATGTAATTTTTGTAAGTTGAGACTCAATAATTCATATTATTTGCAATTTTTAACAAATCGCTGGTGACTATGGTGTTTCTATAACAGGAGATTATAATACGAAATGTTGTCCATAACAAGAGATGCAATAATCTACAACTAAAGCATTATGCATTTTATTTTGGTTGATATTTGTTTATAAATTGCATTTCTTTATTTGTTTGGTTTTGAATCTTTATGTGGATAAAAATGGAAAAATATTAGTGCAATTCTGCAACATTTGTCACACATATTTCTATATATGTTGATTCAGGAAATGTCTCCTTGAACACGGCTCCCAAGTTTGCTGGTCGTTAATTATCCTTCTTCTTTGGAGTGTCATGCCTATTTAGTCAGTGTAATGTTCTCAGCAACAGTCATATTTTACAATATATGTTAAATTTTAGAAAAACAAAAAGAAAAATCATTTTCAACCTTGAAAATATGTCCTTCCTTGAACTGAAATTCAAGCTTTCTCATAGATGACAACATAGATCACAGGCTAGCCATTCATATTTACTGACATTAAGATCTATTGTTTATCAATTGTGAGCAACCTTTTCTAGTTTTCTTTTAAATAACCACATAATTCATTTACAAAATTTGTGAGGATTATGATTATTAATTTATTTTTAATTCCCTATATCCCATAAATAGGTTGGCATATGTTTGATGCAACTTTAGCTTCTACAGCGGCATATGACGTTTTGCCCATTGGCTGTTTCATCGAACATGAATTAGTTGCTTTCTATACAAAATTTCATATCTGTACTCTCTGATTATCTAGCCAGTATTTAATAATTTTAATTCTGTAACTGTGTGGAATGTTACTATATATGTTCACAACATCAAACGAATCAATATAGATATTTTAGTGCACTATATTCAGTAGCAAGTTGGGTATATCAAGATTTCTTATAAAGCTTCAGCAAGATGTCTAGAAAGTTACTTCAGCAATGTTCTCACATGTTTTCAAGTGAAGGTACATTCAAACAAATATTTCTTGATCTTTAGCATGCATCATTAATCACTTGACCTTTGCGTATTTTTGACAATCCATAAAAGTTGCTTGTTTTACATTTAAAATTAGTAAGATAATTTAGTTAATTTTAGTTTATACACTTTAAACTACATTAAAACAGTGAGGTGTTTCATAACTTTAGTATATTTGTAATTTCTAGCTTTATCGAAGTATATATTGTCCCATAGCATACTTAGCAAAATGTCTGTATAGTATTTTGTATCTATAATAGCAACAGAACCTTCCTTATCTACCTCTGTTAAAACTATATTAAATCATAACTCCATTTGCCAAGAACAGCGACTATCAGATAGTATCTCCAATCTGATGATTTGTTTCTTTTATATATATGTGTGTGCGTGTGGTAAATTGGCAAAATGGGTAGAGCATCGATAAAATAAAGTACAAGCCTGAGGTCGATTTAATCGACTTTCCCTCTCCCTCCAAAAATCGCCGGCCTTGTGCCTAAATCTGAAACGATTATTACATATATGTCTAGATTTAAACCAAACAGGTGGTTTTATTTTTGTCTGGTTAAATTGCAGTTTGTTTGTCTTGTTTCTATTCTTTCAATAGCAACAAAAATGTCTGGCCTTGTGCCTAAATCAGAAACATTTATTTCAATTGGAGTTATTGAAATATATTCACAGGATTAATCAACAATTGCATTTCTATCATTTATGGGAGAATATTCATTATTGTTTAAATATAGGGTCTGTTTCTTTTTAATGTTCTGGAATTCTAATTCTTCTGCAAAATTTCCAGTGTGTTTTATATTTGAAGAGCTGGTATAAATTTCAGTCATTTACTGTGTATGTGTTTTTGAAGTGACATAAATATTTCTGCAATAAATTGTTTATTTTGTGGTTCTTATGACTGAGATCTATCTCACATCCCTGTAATGTTTGGTTAGGTTTAAAGGATTAATATTAGTCTAGGGGAAAGGCATCTTCTACAGTATTCTTATTATTTACATTATTTGTAGTTATTTCTATAGTTACAGTGTATTTCATTCTGTTCTTTCGTTGTTGTTTTTGCTTTTTTTAATTATTCCTTTAAAACAATTTCATTTTTGTTTTAAATAACTTCTTTCAGCTGATTTTGGAATCTGTTTCTTTTGAAGTTGGGATTCCCACTTTTGTTGATCTGTCTTCAAGTCTAGAAGGGCAAACTTGTGTTTGATATATTTCATTTAACTTTAGGATATTTTGATTTGTCTTTGGAAATTGGGACCTTGGGATTGTTCCTGTTGAATAGCTACAGCATAGCCTTTTCTCTTTTTAGTAATAGGTTTTCAAAAGGGTAAACTTTTTTTAATTTCTCCTCATGATTTGAAAACCAATTTTACCTTTTTATTCTATTTCTGAAAATATATCACTTCATCATACTCACATTCTTGTAGACTTGATCTAGTAATTTATCCATCGAATTTTTTTCTTAGTTTCAAATTTCATTTGTTCATCAATGTCCTCGTATGTCTGGTAATTTGTATCTCCACACAGTTTAGCATTTTATCAAGAGATACATTTATTGTAGAATTCTATGTTCTGATTTTTCAAGTATCGTTTTAAGTTGTACTTTGCACAATAAGTGGGGCTGGAGTTATGCAGCATTCATACATTTCCACTTTGTTGTGAATCCTCTATATATTCAATAAAGTGAACATTCTTGCATAAAAATGTTTATTTCATATATAACATATTCAGTGTCTTTTAAGAAAAGCAGTTCTGGGAATATTTTCAGAAAATTTAAGGGAAATTGAATTCTGTTTGTCTTGGCTGAGTTATATATATATATATATATATATATATATATCAGTCTGCACTGATTACATCTATTTTTCATTTATGTAACAACATGTAGACATGTAGGTGCTATTGAAATAAGTATAACAGGTTTTGTATAAGAAATTAATTATAGTGAAGTAAAACCTTATTTCCGTCTACTCCGTTATACCTGTATTTTTCAACCATTTTATGATTTGACTAATATGCTAAAGATGGAGTGACTTGCATGTTAGGCCGCTGAATTGTACATATACAGGAATATTTAACTAAGAATATAGGCAAAATAACTACATGATATGGTCAGATAACTTACTAGATATAATCAATATAATTGGTGATTGAATGTTTTTGTAGTTGTCCATTGGATAGACTTTTGATCTTGTGATTGTTGCAAGCCTGTTTTGATTGAGTATGCCTATAGTCAAATGTGTTCCAAGCATGAACTTATTATTGTTTAGCACCAAATCAGTCCTGGTGAAGCAGAGCAATAATCAAAGACATTTCAAGCATGACCATGTTTTTATTGAGGCCCAGGTTAACCTTAATTAACTATATCTATGACCAAAAGGGTTCCACTGATGCCGATGACATTTAGCTCCACATCAATCCTGAATGAGAAAACCTATGAAGACATGTTTAAATACTAATATGTTCTTCCATTTTTACTTATAGTAATGTGTGATTTGAAGCATATGTAGTAACTATGGCGACAGTGTGTTGACTATAGCAACGCAGTGTCGCCACCTGTGGGTAACACAAAAAAATAGCGAATTACTTCCCTTATCTCGGCGTTCTCTACAAGAAGAGACGCCAATGTAAAACTCAAGAGATTTGGTTTTCAATTCCAATCGCCTTTGTCCTGCCACGTGGACGTACTTTGTAAAAAGGCCTGTTTTTGACCAAGAGATTTTCATATCTCTTCTTGAATGTAAGAATTAAGCCATTGCCGTTTAGCTTGCAGGGTATGTCCTATGAATGTAATTATTATGTTGTGTTTTATTAAATGAATCATTTAATAAAAGATTAGCCTTGTTATCGTTAAAGCCCTTCTGTTTTAATTAATAATCTTAGAGAGATGAGATGTCGTTCACACACCTGGACGATATATCATTTTTGTAAATTGGTGACCCCGACTAAGAACAACTCTTAAAATTCTTCTGTGTTTAAAATTCTTCTGTATTGCTGAATTGTATCTCCTTCTGACCTGCCTTGCAAGCATAGTTTGATAAAAACAAAAAAATTATCACAACTCATCCAGCGTTTTATCAACAATGATATTTATTTTATGTACAAAGTGTGCGACGCTGCACATATATATATGGAATTCAGGCCCGTTGTTGTTTGGCATCTTGTCTTTGAGTGAACAATATTTTTCCTTTTGCATCAACTTCTCTCTTTAAAAAAAAAAAAAAAAAAAAAAAAGGATTTCTCTGGATATAAAATTTTGCTTTCAACCTTCTGTTAAAATAACAAAATGGAGACTCAAAAATGTTGTTTTCCCGCGTACAGCTTGTCTTCAATCCCAGCCATCTGATTGGCTGCATCGTGCCATATGGCGGCTTCTTCATCACAAACACATTTTTCAATCAGCCATCTGGGGATTTTCTTACCAAATAATTTTCATTGAAAATAATTTTTTTTATTATGCAAATTTTATTTTGGCCGGCGTGAATTTTCAAAAAGAATTTCGGTTGAATTCGCGTGAATAAGATTTTGGATTCCAGTGTCATTTTTTGGTCGCATAGCTGCTTCGAAGAAATAATTTGGCCTTAAAAATTCATCAAATCTTTGGGCATCATGAATCAACATCATTTGCCGTCCTTCGCAGGCGACATCAAGTTATGGTTTTTGTAGGTTGAATGCTATTTTGATTTAACCAAAACCAAAGAACAGCATAAACTGAAGGTACTAGTTAGTGGCTTGCCTGTGTCGTTGGCATATTCCGTGAAGGATGTGGTAACCAATTTAGCCGCAGACGTTACTTATGGCTCGTTGAAAGGGGAAATTATTCGGAGGAATACCAAGTCAGCGGAAAGTCGTTTTCGGGAATTGTTAGATGATGCGCAAATGGGTGACAGGACGCCAAGCTCCTATTTGCGACATCTGCGGGAATTGAGCGACTTCCAGGGGATGGACACTCCATTCCTCAAACAACTATTTTTCTCTCGTTTACCGCCAAGTGCGCAGATGGTCTTGGTCAATAATTTGGAGAGGGAATCGTTAGATCAACTTGCCGCATCCGTGGATAGAATACTAGAGGTGGACTCTAACAGCAGTCGGCATAATCCTTGTGTGGCTTCTTCTTCTGTTCCCCCACGCAATTCTTCTGTGGCCGACAGCAAACTGTTGGAGATGATCGAAGCGCTCACCCAAAAAGTGGAGGATTTGACCGTACAACACAGTGAGCCTTCTCAACGTTTGAGGTACCGTTCGCCTCCGTCTGCTATTCCTCAAAACCGCTACGAGTACCGTTCGCCTCCGTCTCCTATTCCTCGAAACCGCTACGAGTACCGTTCGCCGCCGTCTTCTATTCATCGCCAGCACTACAACGCAGACAACAATAATTCTTCGTTTTGTTGGTATCATGCTAACTTCGGCAGTAGGGCACAACGTTGTCGCACGCCCTGTAATTACAAGAGATCGGAAAACGCAAAGCAGAGCCACTAGGGGCGGCTAGTGAACTCTGGGAAAATCGACCAAACCGCTCTCTTTTCGTATACGACCTGCGGTCGAAAAAACTTTTCCTTGTCAATACTGGCGCGTCGCTGAGTATTTGGCCAGTCAGTTATCTAAAAAAAAACCCATCTGAATCAAATATAAATTTACGAGCAGTCAACCACACGGCCATTCGAACGTACGGGCAAATTTCGCTTCCTCTTCGGTTAAAAAATTTGCGTCGTGAATTGAAGTGGAAGTTTACTATCGCCGACTTGCCATACGCCATTTTGGGAGCGGATTTTCTCCACCATTTTTCCTTGTCGATTGACATCCGCAGACAACGACTTTTTGATGCTAATACAGGCCTATCGTTCGAGGGTACAAAGCCGGAGATCGCCAGAGTAAGCTCTGCTTTTTTCTTGGCTGAAGTGGGTAACCAGTATCACAGTTTGTTAAAATCATTCCCACAGCTGACGCAAGGAAGATTACGAATTGCTAGTCCGGATCATGTGATTGAACACTTTATATCCACTACAGGTCCACCTGTTTTCTCACTTCCTCGAAGATTATCTATAGAGAAGTTGAAAGCTGCACGGTCTGAATTCGACCACATGCTGGAATTAGGAATAATTCGGCGTTCCACAAGTCCTTGGGCATCGCCTCTACATATGGTACTTAAATCTTCTGGTGATTGGAGACCGACGGGTGACTACCGACGCTTAAACGCGATTACTGTGCCTGACCGTTATCCAATCCCGCATTTGTAGGATTTCGCTTCTTCATTACAAGGTTGCACAATTTTTTCTAGGCTCGATTTGATTCGTGCTTATAATCAGATTCCGGTTAAAAAGGAGGATATTCCGAAGACTGCTATTGCCACTCCTTTTGGATCTTTCGAGTTCCTAACTATGCCTTTCGGGCTAAGAAATGCGGCTAGTACCTTCCAACGATTTATGGATGATGTTACTCGGGGCCTGGATTTTGTGTACACGTATATCGATGATGTGTTGATTGCTAGTTCTTCTCCTGAGCAGCATTCAAAGCATCTGGATCTCGTATTTCGTCGTTTACAGAGATATAATGTTCGTATTAATGCTTCCAAGTGTGTTTTCGGCTCGACTTCACTAACATTTTTAGGCCATCTGATTGACGCCGATGGTATTCGACCTCTTGCTGAGAAGGTTAAGGCAGTATCGGATTTGCCTCCGCCAAGTTCACTGCGACAATTGCGTCAATTCTTAGGCCTTGTAAATTTTTATAGGCGATTCGTACCTAATTGTTCCAACTTGCTGTTCTCGTTGACAGAAATTTTTAAAAATTGCCGGCGTAAGAATGGGGACATTTCCTTAAATAAAACGCAGCTTGAGGATTTTAAAAAAGTGAAAAAGGCGTTAGCGAGCACGTCTTTGCTCGCCCACCCAGTACCCAAGGCCGAGCTATCGCTCTGTGTTGATGCGTCGGATACCGCCGTGGGCGCAGTCTTGCGATGGTTTACAAGTGCGATGGTTTACAACAACCACTGGAATTTTTTTCGAGAAAGCTAAAGCCTGCCGAAAATCGTTGTAGTACTTTCGGGCGTGAGCTTTTAGCAATTTATTTATCTGTGAAACATTTCTCCCATGTTCTGGACGGGAGAGCGTTCACTATTTTCACAGATCACAAACCGTTGATTTTCGCTTTAAGATCAAAATCTGACAAATATTCGCCTAGGGAAACTAGACATCTGGATTTTGTTTCCCAATACACCAATGATATTCAACATATTCCGGGTGCTTTGAACACTGCGGCAGACGCCTTGTCTCGTCTCCCGATAGCTTCGATCTCGTCGTCTAACGATATAGATTTGCGTCAAATGGCCATTGACCAACCCTCGCTTGAATCATTGGATTGCACATCGCCGGAGTTCATTAACTGCAATATGAAATACCTTCCTTTATCAACCGCTTACGGACAGATACTTTGTGATATCTCGTTGGACTCACCACGACCTCTCGTCCCAGTTGGTCATCGACGAACTGTATTTCTCGCTTTGCATAGCATTTCTCACCCAGGAGCTACAGCCTCGGTAAAACTCATAACAGCCAGATTTTTCTGGCCAGATATGAGACGTGACATTGCCGTTCCTGTGTCGCTTGCCAAAAGTCAAAAGTTCATAAGCACGTTAAAACTCCTCTCGGAACTTTCACCTGTCCTGATGCCAGATTTCGTCACATTCATGTGGACATCGTTCGGCCCGTGGCCGATTAGTCGTGGTTATTCGTATATTTTGACGATCGTTGACCGTTTTTCGCGTTGGCCTGAAGCCATCCCTATGACAGATATCACTGCTGAAACGACAGCGCGTACTCTCGTATCTGCATGGATCGCTCGTTTTGGAGTACCAACCACAATAACGACGGACCGCGGTCGTCAATTTGAATCGAACCTCTTCCGTGAATTAACACAAATTATTGGCGCTACTCGCATAAGAACCACGGCATATCATCCAGCATCAAACGGAATGGTGAAATATTTCACAGACAGCTTAAAGCCTCTTTAAGGGCTTCAATGGACTCTTCACGTTGGAGTGAGTACCTACCTATTGTGTTGTTAGGTATTCGGTCGACAATAAAGGTGGATCTTGGGTTCTCCCCGGCCGAATTGATTTATGGTACTCCTCTTGCGTTACCGGGGCAAATGCTTGCTCCTGTTGATCTTGCTTCGCAGGATCCCGCTTCCTACGTGTCCCGACTTCCTTCTTACTTCCAAGATTTACCACCGATGGACACTAGGAAGTAAACTGTAAAAACTGCCGTCCCAAGGGATATTGCCTTGTGGACACATGTGTTCGTTAGAGACGACGCTGTGAGACCCCCTCTCACACGGCCGTACTCTGGACCCTATCGTGTGCTTGCTCGTACAGAGAAACATTTCACAGTGGACATTAGGGGGTCCAGGGAAACTATTTCCGTTGATCGCCTCAAACGAGCCAATCTGGACACTGACACAGTGACACTTGAACCACAAATGCCCCCTTCTTTTTCTTCGCCACATACACTCGTTTCTTCGTCGTTGCCCCCCCCCCCCCCCCCCCCCCCCCACCCCCCCCACCCACCCACCCACCACCAACATACAGAAATACGACCCGTTCAGGTCGAAGGGTGCATTGGCCCCGTAAGCTATGCAGTACTCTCAACTTCTGAATTGTATTCTTTTTTCTTGCAGTTATTTTTACTGTATATTGAATTTGTTGTATTTTGTACCCTGACTGCCTTTGGTATTTTTAAGGCATATTATAATTTTTCATTGCATTTTGTAACCTTACTGCCTATGGCATTTTCAATGCCTATTGTTTTTTTTTATCGCATTTGCGACCCTTACTGCGAATGGTATTTTTAATGCATTTTGCATTTATTGCTGCATGTGTATAATTATTGCATTTGTTGTATATTTTTTTGTGTAATGCTTGCATGCATTAACCTATTTCACCTCTATATTGTTCGTTTTGAAACCGGTTTCAACAACTTGTAAAGAGTACCTTGTAAGGCTTTGGCTTCATTGTTATATACTACAGGAATTTTTCTTGCACCAATTTACAACTTCTAGTTCCTCCATGCCATCGTTTGTTTTAAGATTTTTATTAAAAATCTGGTCGGAGGTGATTGTAGTAACTATGGCGACAGTGTGTTGACTATAGCAACGCAGTGTCGCCACCTGTGGGTAACACAAAAAATAGCGAATTACTTCCCTTATCTCGGCGTTCTCTAAAAGAAGAGACGCCAATGTAAAACAAGAGATTTGGTTTTCAATTCCAGTCGCCTTTGTCCTGCCACGTGGACGTACTTTGTAAAAAGGCCTGTTTTTGACCAAGAGATTTTCATATCTCTTCTTGAATGTAAGAATTAAGCCATTGCCGTTTAGCTTGCAGGGTATGTCCTATGAATGTAATTATTATGTTGTGTTTTATTAAATGAATCATTTAATAAAAGATTAGCCTTGTTATCGTTAAAGCCCTTCTGTTTTAATTAATAATCTCAGAGAGATGAGATGTCGTTCACACACCTGGACGATATATCATTTTTGTAAACATACATGGCTGCATTGTCTAGCAGTTTGTACGTCCATATTTGAAGCCATTTCCTTGGTTCAGGGACCGAATTGACAAGACCCCTAACTTCACTTGCTTACCAAATATTTCTATTGGTCTTTTCAATTGCTACTACTATCTACAGGCTGTAGCTCCTGGCAGAAGGAGAAATGTGAAATAAAGTTTCTTGCTCAATGTCATAACGCATAGCCTAGCTTGGGAATCGAAGTCACAAACTCATGATTGTAAATCCAACAAACATAATATGATGTTTTATGTTTCTGCCATATGTACCTGGAATAAGATGAAATATTTCTTTGGAGTGGTGTTAGTAAGATTTCACCAGAGGGAGAATCCAGATAAGTAGTTTTTCTACAAGTTTATCAAGGTGGAAAATAAGACTAGGAAGTGGCAAGAGAGTGGATTAAATTTTTGATAAAACTCGTGGCAGATCACCATAAAGAACTTTGTTGGTAGTGTAACTTTGCCACTTAATGTTGAACAGCACATGTAGAATCTTACAGTAGGAACCTGTCTTGAGTGAGTAAAATCTCTTGCCACTGGATGTAAATCACTTAGTAGGACGTCTAAACATAACCATCAGGATTCTGTTGGTAAGTGACACTGGCTTCACTGGATGGGATTTTCGTACTGTGATGAGTCTTGGTAAGTCTGGAACAATAACTTTGTTCATGCTTCATCTTTGATAGAAGGATAACTTAAGAGGAGAGAAGAGATTTCACATATTATTAATGTTTTTAAAGGTTGATGAACTGGAGGTAGAGGGGACTCATAATTCTTGTTGAAAACATGTCAGCCACATTATTGTGAGTGCCATGATGAAATGCATCCAATATACAATAAAACCATGTCAAAATTTGAAAGCTATGTGTATGACGTGGTCCTCTAATCTGTCTAGCAGGTCAGTAACTCCAAATATGAACTGGCTTGAACTGTGATAACCCATCCAAACACCACCTGCATGGGAAATAAATGCAAAATTTTGACAATCACAATGAAGATGATGAAGATATGTTACTAAATGTGGTTTTATTGAGGCTTGTTGTGTAGAAGAGGAAATATTCTTAGTAGAAAATAATAATTTTAAAGCAAAATTCAAATAAAACAAAACTAAATTAATCTTCACCTGTAATCACATCCATAAATCATAGCTGTCAATTTTCACAAGTTCTAAATGAGTCACAGCTGTGAAGATATATTTTTAATCTATTTTCTATTTAAATCACATTTTGTGAACAATATTGTTACTGATTCTTAATGGCCTAATCATTGCTCCATTGCATTTACGAAATCAAGGGTGACAAAGAACTATCTGTGCAACTTAGTCATAATTAATACCGTACGTGGTATTATGCTTTAAAAATGTTACTGGTTTCTAGCTAATGTTAGCATCTTTCACTGATATACAATACTGAAAAATACATACACACTCACACGCGTATATAGATATAATGAATTTCTGCTGTTATCAAGTCAACCTCCTACCAACTTCAAGAAGCCAGCTAGCTACCTGATCACCTATCAATCAGGCACACTCACAAGCCAGATAAACTTTATACATGTTAGAAAACAAGATAGACAGATGGTTATAAATGTTCAGATCTTCACCGGGGAAGAATGCAATGCCTTACATAGGTTTGTTATTAGTGACATCAGAATATCCACAATACAGATAAAAAAATGCAGGTAAATTTGGAGGAGGCAAGTTTGAAAGCTACAGGAACTCTCTGTTATGTATTGGTACAATAGAGCTGTGTGTGCTGCATATGTTTTGGAAGAAGGTGAATTGGATACATATGATGCTGAAGGGGATCAGAAGTTCCTACATGACAATCTACTACAGAGCAAAGTGCTAGTGAGACAGTGTGTGACTAGGTAGTGGAAAAACATAGTAGAGAGAGCCATTAAAGTCAGTAGAGGGGCATAGAAAGACTGGAAAAATTACCAGCTAACAAAACTAACAGTTATAGGGTCAAAGAAGCAATCAAGGAGATAAAAAATCGTATAGCGGTTAGAATGTCTGAGATAGATTTTGAAATGCTGAAAGCATCTGGGGAAGAAGGAATTCAACTTGTCACTTCCATAAACAATCATGTAATGCAAGAGGAAATCATACCCAATGGCTGGTGTAGTAATATACATGTTAATAACTACAAAGAAGCTACTACATGGGAATAAAACTAAGGGATACCTAAGGCACAACTAATTAGTGAAAGAGTCAAATTAGGTAAGACGAAGTTTGGTCTTGTGGGAAGGTGGAACACAACAGATACCCTGTCTTAAGGGAGACAACTGCAAGAGAAGTTTCTATCTAAGAGTACGCCTCTATATCAAGCTTTTATTGATCTAGAGAAAGCCTTTAAGAAAGTAATATAATTTGTCATCTGGTGGTCCTTAGGAAATTAAATGCAGAAGAGTGGCTTATAAGAGTAGTGCAAACCAAGTACATTAGATAATAGGAAGTGAGTTTAATGAGGAATTCAAGGTACAGGTGGTTGTGCATGAATGCTCAGTTCTCAGCACTCTGTTTATTATAGTCCTCCTGTCCATAAGAGATAAGAATGGAGTTTAAGACTAGCTGTTTGTGCGAATATTTGTATGCTGATGATCTCATTCTAATAGCTGAATTAGTGGAAGAAATAGAGAATAAATTCCAGCTACAGAAACAGAATAAACTTAGCAAAATTGGAAAGTGATAATAAGTAGGGTAGGAGACAGAGCTCTTATCTCATCAAGGACATGGCCTTACTCAATATGCACAATGTACAAAATGAAAATTTTGGGTATACAGTATGTGTAGTGGGACAGCAAGCAGGAAAGGAAAAATGTCTAACAGGAAAGGAAGTAGTGCTCTGAGAGCATAGTAGCTAAAATAATGACAGGGTGAAGAAGAGTAGAGAGCAGGGGATTAAGACAAACATTTTCTCCCTACGAATGAAAGATCAACTGTAATGACAGTGAAATGCCTGTATCCATTATTACTGCCATAGTATTTAGGTAGATATAACCGGATCACAGCTTAAAATGCTCAGTTTATTTTACATGGACAAATTGTTTATGTGCTTGTATATGCCGTTATTCTAAATCATGTTAAGTTAGTGCTATCACTAATTAATACAAGTTGGTCTATATATATATATGAGCCTTCACCAAACTAGTTTAATTACAGTATTTGGGCACATGTAAGTGAGAATTAATGAGTTTTTATGACAGTGAAATGCATCCATCACTCTTTCTCCAACACTGAGGTGGCTGTTATTTGACCACAACATACAATACTCGCAACCAGATGAAATGCATGTTTATTACACATAAACATGTTGTATATGACTTCATCTATGAATTTATTCTAGTTATATACTTCACTTGCTATATATCTCCTGCTGAATCTATTATTTCTAAGCAGGATTTGAATTTGGTTTTCTAGATTTTTACACACTATACTAATAAAGTAGAGTTGACATTTCAGTAATTCATGTTCGTAAATATATTTGAAAAGAACCATGTTTATATTGCTAAGAATAGTATTTGGTAAGAAATAAAATGTTTTCAACGCAAAGTTAAAAGAAACAGCAAAAAAAGAAAATGATAATAACAAATTTGGATTAACCCCTGCCTTATAGTCACATACAGGAATCTTAACTGTCAATTTCTATGATATGGAACCAATAATTGGAATTAAGGAGTATCGTAAACTTGAAAGCTTAGTAAATAATTCCACCATGTCTTCACATACACGAATGCTCCAATGAAACCAATTAGATTAACAACTGCTCAGTTACCAGCAATGAAAACCTTGTGCAGATAGTTATTAAATATAAATACACACACTCACCAAACACATATGTTGAATCACATTAATGTTTGTGCAGAGTATTGAAAAAAATATATGTACACATACAAATTCATGTTTACACACATTCATATATATATATATATAAGATTGCATGTCTTTCTATATAAGTAACTTTACTAGAACGTAGCTAAGATGTAAGGCAATTATGTGAGGCTACTAATACACATTTGAAAGTATATATCAAAATTTGAGATCCTTGCCAGTTGAAGTGTGGCATCTTGGTATTTGGCTTCACTACTGATGTTATTATATATTGAGGGGTCAGACTTTTGTATTTTGACGTTATAGATTTGTGTATTAAGTGATGTAAGTAGGATGGTCAATTTCCTTGTTTCTACAAGAGTGCTCCCTCACTCAGATGTTCATGTAGAAAGCCAGCATCATGTCCTCCACAGCAACAGTGTAAACACCCGCAGTCGTCTACGAGCCGATGTTACATCCACCCGGCAGAAAGAAAAGCAAAATCTGAGGACATGTGTGGGTATTTAGGAAGGCCAGTTTAAAAAAGGCTTCCTTAATCATGTGATGACCTTTAGACACCCAGGCAAACTATTGAGCACAAAACTAGCAAGCCAGCTAGGGTTACTCAAGGATGGAGGCGTGAACTTCTCCATCAAATTGAACATTTTAAAGTAACCTAGACTATATGTAAACGGATCTAAGACATGCAGATTTTACTTAGACTAAAGATAAAATATCCAAAAGACATTACGCAACAACACTTGCTTTAAAATAAGAGCTGATTGTTTAAACTGCTGCCCCAACACCACAATGTTTGTTATGTAACTGGAGGGACTCAGGATAACCATAAGATTGATGATATCCTGTGCTAAATTATCACAAGACGTCATTCTTCAAAGGTTATATCCCACACAATAGGCTAATTAGAGTTTTCTCTCCATTACGGATATGAAAACTGACCTCTTCTGCGCAGAATCCATCCAGTTCAAAAATACTTCCGTCCACACTATAACCATACACATGTTGAACATTTTCATAAGTGGAACACATGTTCTCAAGTATGGTTTAGTAATTGTTGTGGAATTAACTATATATATATATATAAAGAAAAAAAAAAGGAAGTTTCGTTTACATGTTTTTCTTGAATATTGGCCAGTTATATTATTGACATGTTAAAGTAAAAATCTGAGAAATGCATTGAAAAACTTCATCATACAAAAACAAATATGTTTATATCTTCACTATATTCTATCGGTTTCATTTGTTTAAAATATATTCATGGTAAAGAGGAAAATGATAGAAATTAAATGCTTATAAATCCATTAGAGAATCTCTGCATTCATTATTTATATGATGAGATTGTAACTAATGTTGTTGAGTATGATGTTCAAGTGCAGCTGGGTGACAGGGAAGTAACAAATTAAAGATAAAATATTTAATGCTCTTGTTTCTTATTGGCTGTTTATCTTTTTTACAAGATAGAGAAGATTCGTGTAGTTATCGTCATCTTTGTAGTACAGTGGATTGGCAGTATTGGTAGAGGGTCGGAAGCTATGCTTTGCAGCATAGAGTTACGGCCCTTTATGGTCTGAGTTCAAATCCCGCCGAGGTTAACATTGCCTTTCATCTTTACGAGGTCGATAAAATAAAGTACCAGTAATGTACTGGATAATTGCTGGCCTTGTGCAAAAAGTAGAAATAATTATTATCATTATTATTATAAAGGCAATGGATTGGCAGTATCAGTAGAGCGTCGGACACCATGATTTGCAGCGCCTTTACAATCTGAGTTCAAATCCTACCAAGGTTAGCATTGCTTCTCATCCTTCCGGGCTCGATAAAGTAAAGCACCATTAATGGACCAGTGTCAATTGAATCAATTATCCCTTTCCCAAAATTACTGGTCTGATGCCTATTGTAGAAATTATTATTAGTAGTAGTAGCAGCAGTAGCAACAGCAACATCAGTAGTAGTAGTAGTAGTACTACTACTAGTAGTAGTAGTAGTAGTAGTAGTAGTAGTAGTAGTAGTAGTAGTAGTAGTAGTAGTAGTAGTAGTACAGGTTGTAGTAGGTGGCACCAGAAGCATCAGTAATAGTTGTAAATGCAGCAGCAGAAGTTGATCTATAATTTGAAATTATCATAATTTATTTACTGATGCTCTGTTGTTTAGATATTCCAGCAGTACCTAATGTGTTATAATGGGAAAAGGTTTTGTTGTCTTGCACCAGCACATGTATCTATGTGTTTAGTGAAGGATATCTGTCTGTAGTAAGTTATTGGAATTTAGTGTTTATCAAGTTTCATTCTTTTCACTAAAACTATTCCAGTTTACTCTACATTTTCTCCACATCTTGAACCTGTTATTATGTAAATTAGGTTTCCAGTTGCCCAGGATTCATGGCCATAGGCAAGAATCTTGTGAAATGACTTAAAGTATATTATCGCGAATACAAGCAGCCAAGAAGGGGTTCCATTAAGGGTCTTTGGAGTAACACTATTCATTAAAGTACATAGCGTCAATATCAGTGAATCACTCCAGGTAAAGACTTTACTGCTCCAAATTGAGTGGTCACAGCACCCATATTACAGACATGAGGTTAGAATGTCCCAGGATAGAATCGCTGAACATATTTTATAAACAAAACCAAATACATGTTTTCTTGTTGATGATTAGTTGACAAACCTGTCTGGCGAAGGGGCTCCAGTATGATCAGCAAATCATTTAAATATGTGTATCACTTATTTTTCAATTTACGGAGAAATTCGTATTTTCTGGCCAATGTACATGCCTGAGTATCAAATATGTGTATATATTCATACAAATTGGTGCATTCTTGGATACTCACTCTATATTTATATAGATGTAACTTTATCATATATATATATATATATATATATATACAAATATATACATATATATGTACATACAAATATATACATATATATATAAAGATATATATATATATATATATATATATATATATATATATATATATATATATGAAAAGTGTAATTTTCTACACAAAACGAAGGTTATAGAGAAAATTGAGGTTGGTAATGGCACATGGAATATATAAGAGACAGAATACTTTTTTGTGAAAAAACATAATTTTATAAGGTAAGGAAATAATAAAGGGTATAAAAAATGACCGGTTTCGATGGGTCTGCAAAAGCCATCTTTTCAAATGTTGATTAATATTAAGAAAAATTAATAATACGAAGAGTTAAAATTTGAGACTTGAAAATTCAAGTATAAAATTCATTGTGGGATTTCATAGCAGTTTTCATCTAGGTAGCAACAACAGGTTGACTGCTGTGTCCCTTTCTGGTAGTGAATCACTACCAGAAAGGGACACAGCAGTCAACCTGTTGTTGCTACCTAGATGAAAACTGCTATGAAATCCCACAATGAATTTTATACTTGAATTTTCAAGTCTCAAATTTTAACTCTTCGTATTATTAATTTTTCTTAATATTAATCAACATTTGAAAAGATGGCTTTTGCAGACCCATCGAAACCGGTCATTTTTTATACCCTTTATTATTTCCTTACCTTATAAAATTATGTTTTTTCACAAAAAAGTATTCTGTCTCTTATATATTCCATGTGCCATTACCAACCTCAATTTTCTCTATATATATATATATATATATATAATATATATATATATATATATATATATATATATATGGCATCATGCAGTAATACCGAAGACCCGACTTCCCACGGGAACGAGCCGAAGCTGAAGCATATAGACAATATGCCCCCATCCCCTCCTACTGTAAAATGGTCGTGTAGGCGCCATGGAAGAAAAGCACCCAGCACTCACTGTGAATGAGGTTGGTGTTAGGAAGGGCATCCAAGTGTAGAAATCAAGCCAAATCAGTTCCCGTATGAGCAAAACAAGGTCACCCGACCTGGCACAGCCGACAACAGTTCAACCCGTCTAACCAATGCTAGCATGGAAGAATGGACGTAAAACGGTGATGATGATAATATATATACATATTTTGTTCTATCCTACACCATCTGATGTAGGATAGAACAATGGAGAGTCGCATAAAATAACATCCTAGTCACCGAGGTGGTCACAGAATGTGGACAAAATGGCTTTCACAATATATAAACAACCTTCCAGTTATCAAACTAACAAACCAGCCCAAAACTTATAATAAATTCAAGTGAAAACCAACATATATAAATATTAATATATACATAAATATATATATACATAAATATATATACAGAGTTTTTGAATAGTTATAATAACATTCGATTCGTATTCAATTATGCAAACAAGCCTCATTTTTAAAGTCATGTCAGTAGAATGGTAGAATGAACCCTTCATTCTTGCTCTTGTGTTGGCATGTAAACAGAACTGCAGACACTAATGTTTCTGGGTATTGCCCTTTGTCAGTACAGTTCAATGTTCACCTGCCAACTGTCAGAGCTAATGAAAATATATGCTATTTTCTAAAATATACAGTGACTGATCAGCCTGAAGAGTCACATCCACTGATCAGCCAGATTTGCATATCAACAGACTGGCCAGTCAGTTTCCTAAATATGAGCGTTAAATGGCCGGATTTGCCATATTCAAATTTAAAAAAAAAAAAATTTCGCTCTAGCCAAAGCATTAGAATTCGCTAAAAATTACATTAATATATCCGATTTAGAAGAGGATGTAATTTTACATGCCTGAAAAACTCTACTTTTTGCCAAAAATGAATCTTGGGTAAAAAATCTAACCCTTTTGGTGTCTCTATGGGTTCCTTTCACAGTGCCGATGTGTGTGATTTCGTCCGTTTGTTCCTTCTACATACAATGAGGGAAAAACTTCCAGGTCACACCATCGGTCTATATCGAGAAAATCGATGATTAAAGTAGGCAAACTGACGACCAAGTACCAAACCAACCTCACACTAAAGGAAATCAATTACTTAAGCAACTTCGAAATGAAAACCAGTATTTCTATGGTTTACCGAAGGTTCACAAATGCAGAGAAATCCAAAACAACATAAAAGGCAAAAATGCATCATATGTTGAAGACCAAAAACCGACAGATTTAAAATTACGCCCAATTGTTGCTGGTCCAGCCTCAAGAACACAACATCTAAGCAACCTATTAGACATCATATTGAAACCCTTATGTAAAAAAATGCCAAGCTTCATCAGAGATGATATGGAATTCCTGAAATATATCACCCAGAAAGTACACCAAGAAACAATCTTAGTTAGCTTTGACGTAACACGCTTATATACTAACATCCCACACGACTTATGATTTGAAGCTGTTGACTTCTGGATTACAAAACACCCAGATTACATTTCAGAGAGATTCGCCAAAAAACTGATTTTGGAAGGACTCAAACTAGTACTGGAGAACAACCACTTCCTTTTTAATAATGAACTATTTACAAATAAAAGGAATGGCCATGGGTACCAAAGTGGCCCCAGTATATGCAACACTCGTTACGGGCCACCTAGAGGCAACATTACATTCCAAACTGCAGGAAACATTCAGTCATGACTTCACCAGCTACATTAATCACAATTGGAAATGCTACCTAGACGACTGCTTCCATATGCAAATATTCCATTCCATCATAAACAATCTTCACGAAGAAATAAAAATCGCCATGGAATGTAATAAAAAGGAACAACCATTACTGGATATCCTTATCATTAAGGAAGGTGAACATATCAAAATGGACTTATTTTACAAACCAACAGACACACACTGATACTTGAATTTCCGTTCAGCACACCCCTCACATACCAAAAGGAACATTCCTTTTAACATGGCAAGACGCATCTGCACCATAGTAACACACCCCACACTACAGGAAAAAAGGTTATATGAATTAAAAGAATTCCTTAATAGACAAGAATATCAGGTGAACCTCATCAACACAGCCATCTCCAAAGCCCAGAACAGTGACAACACTGAGAAAAACAAAGCAACAAAATAGAATGGAAAAACAGTTATCACTTTTGTCATCACTTACAATCCAAGGAACTTCAACATTGTGAAAGCCGTTAAACAATATCTCCTGATTCTCCAGCAGTCCCCTAAAATGAATGCACTCATAAAAGACGTACAAATTATATATAGTAGACGCAAAGTACCCAACCTAAAGAAACTGCTTACCAAGGCAAAATTTACGTCTAATAATGAAGCAATCCAAGTTAAGAAATGTGGGGACCCTCGATGCGGAACTTGCGAAGACATTGAAGAGGGTGAACAAATCTCCTTTAAAAACAAACAGTTAATGCACACATTATATGCAAAACCAAAATCTGTGCAACCTGCCCACAATGGTGAAACCGGAACGGGTCTACATGACAGAGTTCGAGTACATAAACAACAAATTAGAGACCCCTCTGTCAGAAACAACACATGCAGTGAACACTTCCCAACATGCAGAAAAGGGAAAATTCACAATTTTCCCCTTCTTTAAAATATGGTCGGACAACGAACATTTCTGAAAATATAAAGATGAATTCTTTATTAGAAAATACAATCCGCTACTGAACACAAAAAAGTGATATTCCATCTTCAAGTAACGGGATTCTCCCCTTCTCTTTTCTTTAAAAACATCTCATATTGAAAAAGAAAGATAGTTGATGACACCCGTACTTTCAAACATTCGATTGCTGAAGAGAAGAAAAACCCTCAGAGGTTCAATAACATTTCATTAATTCCCCGTTCCTCACACCAATGTATATGTGAACTTAAACACTTGTGTAGATGTGTGTACATATATGTATGTATAGATGTGTTTATATATATATATATATGTCTGTAGGTGTACAGATATGTGTGTACATCTGTATATGTATGTGTACATGTGTGTGTGTGTATATATGTGTATGTATGCACGTGCGTGTGTGATATATATATATATGTGTGTATGTGTGTGTGAATATATATGTATATATATATATATATATATATGTGTGTGTGTGTGTCTGTGTATATATGTATGTATATATATATATGTGTGTATGTTTGTGTATACGTATGTATGTACATGTATGTGTGGGTGTATGCATGTGTGTATATATATATATATCGGTGTATATATATGTATATATATATATATATATATGTGTGGGTGTATATATGTGTGTATATATATGTGTGTGTGTGCGTGTTTATGTGTGTGTGTATGTATTTAATATATATATCGACTGTAAATATATTTACATATATGGAAGTGAATATGTGAGCTAGCATATCCCCACTCCCACATTTCCTCTCCCAAACCAATATCAACGACATACATTTTTTTTAAATGCTCCAAAATAATCCTTCTTTTTTTCTCTTTTTACTGTCATCCCATTCTTATCAAAAGACATGTATCTTACACCTCATTAAAACCCACCACTATCACCAGACACACACCTAAATCCATCTTTGATATAGAAATTTGTAGAAGATATTCTTGATAAATTTAAGAGAGTTGATTCAGCTATAAGAAACGAATTTTAAAAACACCCTGCCATTATATATTCATTAAAGGTCATCTATTGAAATAAAACCAGCAGGAGGGGATGTTTACAACAACCTTCTCAAACAGCCCTATTTTGATGTCAACCTCACCATTTTCTGAGTGTATATATGTATGTGTGTGTGCGTGCATATGTGTGTATGTGTGTGTATGCTTTAATTCCTCCCAATCTTCATCAACACTCATTAACACCCCACCCCACACCCAGACACATCCAAATCTCTCTCTCATATCTAGAGACACATCACAACAGAACCTGATCTCAGTTTGACAATCGCCACCGAATAAAGTTAACCAGGAATCTTTAAAATTCTTCCCACCGAAGTTCACAAAGAACTTACTAGATCTACCAACTCATAATATTAAATCTATATATATAAAACTGGGGATGCCTGTGTGTGTGTGTGTGTGTGTGTGTGTGTGTGTGTGTGTGTGTGTGTGTGTGTGTGTGTGTGTGTGTGTGTGAGTTTGAATCCCTAAAACTCGAGAAGTACCCAAGTGATTTTTTTCAGACTTTACATGTGTATTACTTATGTTTCAGGGAGTGTCATGCACATAAAAAAATCAACTTTTTGATCCCCAAGGGCCCGCATTAGGTGAAAAACTGCGATTTTTCAGCTTTTTAGGTTTTTTTTTAGGCATTACGTCAGACCGATTTCCTTGAAATTGTAACTATGTATTAGTCAGTTTCTTCTTCATACCGTGAGCAAAGACAATCCAACTATTTTATGGCCTATTAGGTGAAAAACTTCATTTTTTCAGCTTTTAAGGCTCTTTTGACGTGTTACATCTAGCCGATTTTCCTGTAATTTCAAGGCATATTATGCACATAAAACAAATTCATTTTCTTGATCCCTAGGGCTCGCATCAGGTTAAAACCTGCACTTTTCCTGCTTCATCAAGGAACATTTTAAAGATTATCCAGCCATCAGAGTATTCGGTTTATTTTCTTTACATATTGTCCAGGCATGCAGTTTTTCCACGATTAGGTCTGTTGATGACCCGCGTTCCAAAACACTTTATCCCGTGCAAAACTAAATCAAAACTATATCAAATTATTTAAGACTACAATTGAAGTCATTCTTTTCATTTTTTTCAAATACATATATATATACATTCATAATACATATATTCCAATTATTGTTAGGTTCTTTTATCTATGAATTCTGAGAAGGGTGAAGACCTAAATCCAACCAATGTCTCTAATATTTATTAAAAACATTAATAATTTCCATTCAAATTGTTATATTTATCAGGAAAGCAAGAACAACAAATAATCTTTCTATAAATATATGAAGGTTAATGACCTCAAACCAATATCTGAGATATCTAGTTACAATCAGAATATAGATCTACATTCTGATTGTATTATTGGTCAACTAAAACAAAATATAGTATATTGTATAACTGGCTGTTATTGTGCTTTAATGTTCATGCGAAATTTCAAACATTGTTTCTTTATATTAATATTATTTACTGATATGAAGATTATTTTATCAAATAAATTTCAAGATCTTTAGAATATTGGCCATATTTCCGAAGCTATACATAAATTAACACTTCTGTTTTCATATTTCTAATAAATGACATTGCTTGTGCTTTTTAGATAATTTTGAAAATATTTAAGAATTACAAAGAATTTAGTAAAATAACTAATTTTGTTCTTATTTATCTGATGTTTGGAACACAACATCCCAGAGGTTCTTAGATCAAATTTAATAATTTTAGATAAATATAAATAGTTTTGTATACTTGAGTCAGTTGTGGCTTCAAGCACTTTGTATCAAAATAGTTAATGTCTCTAGAAAAGATAATTAAGCCAGTGGTGATGATGATGATGGGAAGATAATTTAATCTGACTGAATTATAATTAAAAGATAGGGTTAACATCTCCAATAAACAGTTGACCACAGATATCCTGCAACTCCAATAAAGAAATGTTCTTTATCTTTATAACAACACATTCTATATTTCATTGAGAGAATAAATCCCCTTTAAAAAAGATATCTTCTCCAATTCACTTGCTTCATTGCATTAGAGTTAGGACTAAAGTTACAGCTGGTTTTTCAAACTGGAATTGGTTATATACACATCATCATCATCATCATTTTACGTCCGTTTTCCCTGCTTTCAAGGGTGGGATGGGAACTGATTCTGGCTTGTTTTCTACAGCTAGATGCCCTTCCTAACACCAACCTCATTTACAGTGAGTGCTGGGTGCTTTTTCGCCATGGCACCTCTACAACCACTTTGCAGTGGAATGATATGGACCCGAATCCCTATCCTCTCATTTCTACAGCTGAGTAAACTGGAGCAATGTGAAATAAAGTGTCTTGCTGAAGGAAACAACACATCACCCGGTCTGAGAATTGAACTCACAACGTTTCGATTGCAAGGCTAATGATCTAACCACTAAGCCATGTGCCTCTATCATACACATATATATATAACAATAATCATCATTTAATGTCTGTTATCCCTGCTAGTAAGAGTTGGATAAGTGATTAGAGACCATGTCTGTACTTGATGGGAATTACTGTCTTCTCAGATACACAAGGGACATGCATCTTGCATATATCACTACAATGTGCCACAAGTGATTTTCTATGACACCAGCACTAGAGAGGTTGTCATGTCTTTGATACAAAGTGTCCTCTCAGCCCTGTATTTGGAAATATTTTTTCACAGACAGATATCCATACATGTATGAAAAGCCATGCTCATCGCCACCCCATCAACAATACTGCCAGATGTCAGTCCCTTCCCATAAAGCCAACCCATCCTCTCTATAGTACCAGCAAGTCAAAACCCTGATGTTGTCTCTCCCTGATACTCACTATCACTAACCTCCCAAACTGGCCATGGTTGCAAGTGCACTATTATTGAAATACAGTTGTACTGGTATCACAATACAAAATGCTCTCAAACAACTCCAGCAGATGAAATTGCTAGTGTTACAATAAATTTCATCCAGCCCATTCTATATTGTGGTTGTGCAGATGCCACAAAAATCACCCATTCCAACATGTCAGGTGGTAGCGGTGGCACCATAAACAAACAATCCTGTTACATGCCAGGAAGTGGTTGCCATAGAAACCATGCCCAAATGGTATATGTGAGCCAAATACCATCGTCTGCCCTACCTGTTTAGCCTCTGTGTGACAACTCATTTAACCCATGCAAATGATGAAAATAGATGTAAAATGGTAATGATGATATATGTGTATATATATATAAATATACACATATATATATATATATATATATATATATATACTTATGCATATATATATATACAGAGAAGCATATAGACAATATGCCCCAACACCCTCCCACTGCAAAGTGGTCGTGGAGGTGCCACGGCAAAAAGACCCAGCCCACACTGTAAAGTGGACGTGTAGGCGCCACGCAAAAAGCACCCATCACTCACTGTAAATGAGGTTGGTGTTAGGAAGGGCATCCAGCTGTAGAAATCAAGCCAGAATCTGTTCCCATATGAGCAAGGCATGGTCAGCCAACCGGACACTGCCCACAACAGGACAACCCGTCTAACCCATGCTAGCATGGAAGAACGGACGTAAAACGGTGATGATGATGATGATGATGATGATACATATACACATATGCATACATATATACATATGTATATTGTACATTAATGAGTTTTCAGTGAACAGATTCTCTCTGTCATAACTGTACTGATTACAAATAAAACATTATTAGGAGCATTAGTAAATGAGAGAAAAGGTTAGTGAGGGAGGGAGATAATGAGAAAGCACATGATGCTTAACGGTATGACATTAATATTCATATATATGGCAAATTTTAACGTTTTAAACAACTTATTCCAAACTGCTTCTATTAAAGTCCTCTAGACTAACCCCTTTGTTACTATATTTGTAATGAATGTCACCAACTATGATTTTCAAATGATTGTCAAGAATTTGGGGGAATTTAGTAATATAACTAACTTTCTCGTTATTAAGCTTTTGTTTACAACATAACTTACCAGATGTTACAAGTTCTATTGTAAAACATGGGTTGATTTCAGGTAGCTTGGTATTATAAAGATTAAGTTCAAATATTGGACGGAAATCTCAGATAATTTTAGATTTCAGTAGTAAATATTTGCATTTTATTTAGTTGAAATTTAATTGAATCACTAAAGTTCTCATAATTCATATTTATGTTGATCATTTAATAGAACAACAGTTTATTCTTATGAAAACTACTGTCACAAAAGGGTTAAAGAGATGTGGTTTAGTTAAAGTTGAGTAATATCCCATAGGTGGGATTCTCCACAGTCATTAGTAGTTAAGTATGTGCATATGCGTGCATGCATATGGGATTGGAGGAAATTATGCAGAAAGGCAGCTGGGATTATGTCCAAGAAACATAACTTAGTTATATCTCCAATTACAGATGTAACAGAGTATGAAATTTTTGTAAATGCTTGGCATTATGAGAGAGGAACTAAATGAGAAAATGTCAGGGAGAAAGAGATGTAAGAGAAGGAAGCAAAAAATAGAAAGAGATGGAATGGGATAGAAGATATTGAATGTCAGTGGATGCATGCTTATCAGAGAACCAATTAAATTGGCAGAATTGTTCCTTTCTGCTATATAGAGAGAAGACAAATATATTAACCTTATTAATACTAACAGCCTGAGACAGCTTCTGGTTCCCTGATATAAAACATCTCATTTGATTACACCAATTTGTAAAGTGATGCATATTTATTTTTATTCATTTCATAAATTATTTATGTATAAATTAAACCTCCCATTATTATATTCCGAAGGCAACATTCTTTTAGTTATCATTCTGACACCAACTTAATAGTGAAAGGTAGTTAAGTTTTACCCAAAGCCCAGAAGCATATCAGGCTAGAGTTCACCCCAGTTACCCTGGCTTATATACCTGAGAGTATATGTCCTTTCTGGACAGAATGCCAGTCATTCACAAAGTTAACACCCAGCTAATGTTGGTAGTCATTGTTCAGATGAGTAGACTGGAGTAATGAGAAATAATAAGTACTTTGCTCAAGACCACAATGTGCTACTCAATTCCAAAATTGAATCCATAAGTTTTATGATTGTGAATCCAACAGCATAATGACACAGTTGAGACCCTTCACTTCAGAGCAAAATATCCCTATAAATTCCTATTTTTAATTCGAAAATAATTTAAAACTAAGGCCAAAGATTTTTACTGTAACCTAAAAGTGGAACATTTCTAATGAGAATAAGATATGTAAAACAGAAAAAGCTGATCAAACAATCACTTGAAACTGGCTTTTGTAGACAGGGTGTATCAAATCTCTGTCTATTCTGATTCCTATGCTGTACAGTAAACCAGGCTATATTTAGCTATATAGGATTCATGTGACTCTATGTACTTTTAGTGGGAATATTGATAATCTGCCTGTTACCTTATTATTGAAGGCTGGGGTAAAAGGCAGTCATGAACATATTGCAGTTAATGTTAAATCATACAGGTATTGTCTGTAAACTAATGTGATATGATGCCTTACATATTTAATCTGAATATTTAGGAAGCAATTATTTGCAATGCATTTGACACAATACATCATTTATGCCCGATTGTTACTCCTTTTTCTAGCTGACAAATTATAGTTCCAAAATAGAACAATCATCATCATGACATACATTCAAGCAATAAATCATGTGGCAAACAAATAGAAACAATGCATGAAATACAAATGTGTAAGAATACAAGCTGAGGTAGTTAGTGTTGACAAGGGAAATAGAAAGCATATCATCATAAAAGAATGAAGGAAGAACAAGGTATAAAGTAGGACAATGATGAATACTATGAAAATTCAGCTTTACAAATATATGACCACACGTGTCTTCATAATTATATCTATATGTGTAAGTACTATTATTATTATTAAAGCATTGGATAAAATGCTTTGTAGCATTTGGTTACAACCTTCTGAGTTTACATCCTATCAAGATCAAGTTTACTTGTCATCCTTCCAAGGTCAATAAAATACCAGTAAAGTACTGGTGATAATATAATTGACTTTTCTTTCCCTTCAAATTGCTGCAATTGAAAAGATGGTTGCAAAAGTGAAACCTTATAGCGCTATTTCATAAGCCATATAGTGTAGCTTAAAATCAATCTATGTAATCCTTCATCGAAGAAATCAATCAATATAATCGATCATTGAAGACAAACTATCATTTGTATTTAAACCACAAGAGGCTTGGAATATTCAGCAGAGGCTAGTCTCACCATTCTAAGAGAGATATAGAATCAAAATGGTACATAAGACAATGTACATCCCAAAATCAGCAGCGAAGTCCAATGCAACCATCGTGCTGAAAAGCACATGGTGAAACCATGTTAAACGCAAGATAAATAGATATCAACACGGTGGACGTTAACTCCGCAGGAAATAGGAGCAGGCATTATAGCAACCAAGCTCTACAAGTTAAGAGACTTGGATCTGTTAAATCCAAATAATAAATCAAAGCAGTGCTATAAGGTTTCACTTTTGATTCCACCTGTGTACATATTTTTCTATACAATATGTATTTTAGTATATATACAATATACTGTGTTTCTTATATAGCTCTTTTTTATATGGCTTTTTCTCTCTCTCTCTATATATATATATACATATATCTTCATATATATATACATGTTTGTGCGTGTGTTATATCAGCCGCAATTCACATCATAAGGGTTAATTAAACACTTTGAGGCAAGCCAATAATATGCTCGCAGCATTGCCATGGGTGATGGCAAGGCTAAGGCACTGAAGCAAGTAGGCACCCTCACAGGCATCACCTGACATCTTAGAAAACCGAGTATCCAGCGATGACGCAGACTTTGCTGGCAGTAACCCAACTCCACCAAAACCTTTCGAACACCACGGGCTGGCAAAATAATAACTACATAATTCCATGTATTTGCAAATGTTATTCCGTTTGGCAAAGGAAGCAGTGATGAAGCAAAAGAGTCACTGAATGTGGCGAAGCTTCCATAATTTTTGTATTATTTTTCTGAATATATTCTATTAATGTTAATCTCATAATTGTTGTTACATCAATTAATAAGTATTAAACTTACATGTTCTAGTTGTATTCCTATAACAATATTTTAGTTTGTACGATATATGTATTATTGTGTAATGGTGCAGCAATATATTTTTAGTCACTGCACATTGTATATTTATTACTAATAACTTTCTAATTGCGAGTTTAGCCTTCCATATGGTTTTAACGTTTTCCCGACTATGTTTCAAATCTTTTAGCGTTTTCGGAATTGTAAATATTCATGATATTTATGTTGTTTCATAGATACTGAAGAGATCAATACAGTAGAAATGAATATTCCAGTTGTATTGATTGAAACATTCGAAAATCAATTAAATGATTTAATGTAATTTAATCCTGGAGATCTTTATTCATAGCTGTTTAAACGGCCAGAGCTCAGCCGTCAGGGTCCTGAATATGTTTATATTACCCATGCTACTACCCCAAGTATCAAGTACTTTTGTGGGTTATGGTCCACCTGGATTTTTTACCACACTATATATGATTAATATATTTATATATATATACGTATGTGTGTGTGTTACTATCCGTCTCTCTCTCCATATATATATATATTTACGACATATTTTAACACATACATAGAGATACGTGTGCACATACTGTACAAACGCACACAACTATATATATATATATACACACACATCAACACGGTCTGTACCTCTCTGGCTCATGAAATCCACCCAGCTTATGCTGACCGGACAACCATGTTGCTTGTTTATTTTCCTATCTTCGGTTTGCTTTTATCCTTCTATGTTGTTTACTTGTCCCTCTCGCCTTACGCGAATTCTGGTCCCAATAATTTTTTTTAGTTATTTCTCGCACCAACCTGAAGTATCTGATTTTTAATGCGATGTAATACCAATGATGGTTGGAAAATCACTGACGAAGGACTATTTTTATCATATGTAACCCATGTGCAAACCACGCAGTATTCTTTCTTCTCGTGTTTTTTATATATATTTAACCCGGCTGCGTTTGTCTGTTTCTCTCTTACTGCTTCCCCGCTTTCTCTGTTTCTCTCACCTTCTTTCGCCCCTCTGTCAGTTACACTTTCTCTCGACTGACCTCTTCCTCAAACTTCCACTCACTCACTGTTTCTCCCCTTCTCACTTCCTCTCGTTTCGCTTGTGTGGGTCTCTTCTTGCTCACATCTCACACACATCAACACGGTCTGTACCTCTCTCGCTCATGAAATCTACCCGGCTTATGCTGACCGGACAACCATGTTGCTTGTTTATTTTCCTATCGTCGGTTTGCTTTTATACTTCTATGTTGTTTACTTGTCCCCCTCGCCTTACGCGAATTCTGGTCCCAATAACTTGTTTTAGTTATTGCTCGCACCAACGTGAGGTATCTGATTTTTAATGGGATGTAATACCAATGATGGTTGTAAAAATCACTGACGAAGGACTATTTTTATCATATGTAACCCATGTGCAAACCACGCAGTATTCTTCTTTCTTCTCATGTTTTTTATATATATTTACCTCGGCTGCGTTTGTCTGTTTCTCTCTTACTGCTTCCCCGCTCTCTCTGTTTCTCTCACCTTCTTTCGCCCCCTCTGTCAGTTACACTTTCTCTCCACTGACCTCTTCCTCACACTTCCACTCACTCACTCTCTGTTTCTCCCCTTCTCACTTCCTCCCGTTTGGCTTGTGTGGGTCTCTTCGTGCTCACATCTCACACACATCAACACGGTCTGTACCTCTCTCGCTCATGAAATCCACCGAGCTTATGCTGACTGGACAACCATGTTGCTTGTTTATTTTCGTATCTTCGGTTTGCTTTAATCCTTCTATGTTGTTTACTTGTCCCCCTCGCCTTACGCGAATTCTGGTCCCAATAACTTTTTTTAGTTATTGCTCGCACCAACCTGAGGTATCTGATTTTTAATGCGATGAAATACCAATGATGGTTGGAAAATCACTGACGAAGGACTATTTTTATCATATGTAACCCATGTGGAAACCACGCAGTATTCTTCTTTCTTCTCATGGTTTATATATATATATATATATATATATATATATATATATATATATATATATATATAGAGAGAGAGAGAGAGAGAGAGAGAGAGAGAGAGGTATTCATACAAACTAAGATACATAGAACATATACAAATAAATGCATTTAAGCTTATAAAAGAATATGACCCAGAAAGAACTATTGAATAATAAATAATAAATATAAACTAAAAATATATAGTTTTGTTTATGTTACCAACGTTTATGTTACCAATGTTTGGAATGTGAATAGTAAGTAATCTACTAGAAAGATCTAAAGAAATGGACATAAGTGTAAAAACTAGTCTAGATCAAATTGGTTTAGACACACAATCAGAAGTTCATTCCTATGATTTACGATTTGACATGGCAGCATAATAATTGTTTCTACTTTATGCACAATGCCAGCAATTAGCCAGTACATTACTGGTACTTTATTTTACCAACACCGTAAGGATGAAAGTCAAAGTTAACTTCGGCGGGATTTGAACTCAGACTGTAAATGGACGTAACTATGCTAGAAAGCATGGCGTCCAACCCTCTACCGATACTGCCAAATCACCGCCCTTGGGAGCATAATAATGTCATATGGTTCCAAAAGACAACGTCCACACGAGTGTCTACCTCCACCATATGCCTTGGCCAAGCTTATGATCTACTATTGTAGATCAAACTAGTTATAACTTCATGTTAATGTAAAATTGAATTGAGCTAAGGAGTTTACCAAATTCTCTTTCTTATAAATAGGGATTGTAACTATTTTTAAAGGAGTTAACTGAGGCTCCTATGCAGAAATTGGTTGATCTATGAGTAGAAACAATACATTTATACACTATTTTTTTCATTAAACAATAGCCATTTAGGGAACAGTTACAGTGTCTGTATTATTACCTGAAGTTATGCTAGATTCGTTATGAAGTGGTGTTTTGTTATGAGTATACATATGGTCTTTCTCTTTGAGTAGACCCTAACAATGAATCAGAATATGAGGGGTATGATTATTTATGCAAACAGAGAACTGCACAGAGAAAGGGTAATTTCTGAAGATCAGACCTAGGAAATTATATTTTTGATGTTTTTAATTTTTGCTAACACAATCCGTTGGTAGTAATTCCTGCTTATTTTGGGTAGGGATCGGGGAAATATGATTTTAATGTACAGAAACAGAATAAAGCATTTCATCTATTCATTTGAATTAATCTGTCCATCTACAAACTCTTAATTGACTAGTGAAAAGCAATGTTGGATTGGAACTCAATCGGAATTGTATGCAGAACAGAGAGTGTCAGAAAATTATCTCAAATATTCTTTCCAATACCATAATATTTTTTCAATTCACCACTTATAAATTACACAGAAACATAAATGTATATACACAATCAACTCTCTCAGCAAATAGATTTTTCCAATCTACCAGAAATAATCGGAAAATAGAAATTAATTTATCACAGCAAACAATAAATTATTTCTTTTTAATACATTAAACATAGATAATTCCATTGCTAGTATGGATGGGCGGATTCATTTGACATCAGAGGTTTTTTCAGTAGGACACTCTTCAAGGTCCAGCAATAATAGATTACAACCAGTTTTCATTTGGATCAGCTCCAAATCACAATTGTTTTTGTATTCCTGGTTTATTTTAATTGCCTCGTGTTTGCAGTGTGAGTTTGCAGACATATGTATATTTATGAATGCAATGATAAACTCTTTATTTTCACATCCAGTTTCTCAAATATACATTATCAGTACATAAATGCATGCACAATGCCACCCACATATATATATATAAAGAGAAAGATTTATAGAATGAACATTATTATTGAGATTCCCACTCAATTAAGTAACTAGTTGTACACAAACACACATGTACATATAGTCTAGCAAATTGCATGTCAATCATTCTAAAGCAGGTGGCATTGTAAAATATACTCATTGCACTTTGTAATGTGGTTGGTATGAGGAAAAATATACAGCCATAGAAACCATGCAAACATAGAGACCTCTGATCCATCTCTAAGTGAAGTGACTGATATGTCACATGAAGAGACATCAAAGCCATAGCAGCATAGAAATATGAAAAGCAGAATTGAAGTAATGATGAAATATATAAGCATACAAACATATATATATATATGCATATATATATATATATATATATATATATATATATATATATATACGCATATATATATAGGAAGACGCAGTACAGGTATACCACGAAAAACATGGGCAGAGGTGTGAGAGCAGAACTCAGATAGCTTAAACTCACCGAGGAGATGACGAAGGACCATGACAAGTGGAGAGATGCTGTGCTGAATAGGAACCGTCCAACCAATATATGTATATATATATGTATATGTATATATGTATATATATTGGTATATATATATGTATATATATATATATATATATATATATATATATATATATATATATATATATATATATATATATATATATATGAATATATATATATATATGTATATATATATATGTGTGTGTGTATTATTATCCTTTCCATAAACTCATTGAGAACTTAAATTATGTTAGTTTTTATTCTAATTATTCTAAAGGTGTTAAGAATGCAATAGTCAACAGTGTGCATCAACGAATATCCAGACTATCTGCTGATAGATCCATATTTAATAGTAAAGCCGTATATTATAATGAAGCTTTACGTAAAGCTGGATATAACAATAATATTGCGTATATAGAAAAAATACTGAAAACAATATTAATTATAATCACAATATTCATAATAATAATAATAATAATAATAATAATAATAATAATAATAATAATAATATAATATTATTATTATCATTCGCAGAGTAAGGAGCGTATTAAAGTCACATCTGAACAGTAGGAATGCCACAAGTGTAGTAAATACCCGAGCTGTGTCTATTATTAGGTACAGTGCGGGAATTCTGAGATGGAATGTTGCTGAACAAAAAGAAATGGATAGGAAGACTATGAAGCTATTGACTATCTACAACATGTTCCACAAGAGGAGGGATGTCAATAGAGTCTACTTAAGGAGATCTGAAGGTGGAAGAGGTCTTATCAGCATAGAGGACTGTGTTCAGATGCAGAAAAACAACCTACACAAATACGTACGTGACTGATAGTAAGAAGCCAATGCTCGGAATTGTACTGAAGGGTAGGACAATAGACCAGGGGATGTTTCAAGGAGGAAATAACAACGAGAAGAAAGAGTAGCCTCCATGAAAAATCCCTTCATAGTACCTTCTTTGAGAAAACTGATTTCAGAGATCCACAGACATGGAACTGGTTCAGAAGAGAAGACCTTAAAAAGGCTACAGAAGGAATGCTAATGGCTGCGCAAGAGCAGGCCCTCAAAACGAAGTGACTGAAACACCATATTTACAAGGAGGAGGCTAGTCCACTGTGCAGGATCTGTGGAGTGAGGGAGGAGACTGTGGCTCACATTGTATACGAGTGTAAACACCTAGCCCAGACTCACTATAAAGGCTGGAGACATGATGTGATGGGCAGGGTGATCCACTGGCACCTATGCAATGTAAACAATTTACCACATTCTGAGAAGTGGTATGAGCATAAGCCAGAGTCGGTGATAGAAAACGATCAGGTGAAGGTGCTGCGAGATTTTAGGATACAGACGGACAAGAAACTGGAACACAATAGACCTGGCCTGGTGGTTTTGGACAAGGAAAAAAGATCGTGCCTGATTGTGGATGTGGCCTGCCCATTCGACACGAGAGTGCAAGAGGAGAGGGAGAAAATTAACCGATACCAGGACTTAAAGTGGGAGGTAAAAAGGATTTGGAACTGCTATGAAGTCAAAGTGGTCCCGATTGTTATAGGCGCACTAGGTACTATCTCAAAAATTTTCCAGGGATGGTTAAAGAAAATTGGCCTCGCCCCGCTTTTTTGGAACACCTCAAAGGCATACTTGCTGGGAACGGCAAGAACCCTTCGATACGTCCTGGATATCTGAGGCTGCAGGTACCGGCTTGATATTCATTTCAACAAACTTTCCAGTTAAATAACATCAATGACTGAAACTCAAAGAACAATAATAATAATAATAATATTAAAAATGACTATAACATCAACAACTTGAGGAATAATTCGGTGAAATAAATATGACCTAGATCTACAATTTGGTATGCTCCGCCAGCATCTTTACCTATTAAAACACCTTTAGCACACTTATTTTTTAAAGCCTTGGATAAATGCTTCCCTAGATCACATAAATATTACTTTATCTCCAATAGACACAGTTAAACTCTCTTATTCAACAGCTATGAATATTGCTCAAAATATAGCACAAATAAATAGTGAACATCTTAATTTGAACCAACAAATAATTAGCGATAATAACAATAATAATAATAATAATACATTAGTTAATGGGAAGAACAATAATAATAGTTTAAATACGAATAATAGTAGAACACCTTTAAATAATAATAATAATAATATGAATAGTTTAGGGTAACATCGAGAAGAAATGTAACTGTAGAAGGAAGTCAGAATGTCCCTCAGAAAATAACTGCCTTGACAAGAATCTAGTATATAAATGTACCATTAAGACAAATAATAATATATATAACTACATTGGTGCCACTTCATCTAAATTTAAAGATCGTTTGTACAATCATAAACATTCCTTTTCTAAACCAGATAAACAATTTTCAACCTCACTCTCACAATCAATATGGTCTTTAAAGGACAAGAATATTAAATACTCCTTCTCTTGGACTCGGTTAAAGATTGCCAATTCCTATCGGAACGCATCCATTTCGCTAAATTGCAATCTTTGCAATCTTGAGACTCTATTGATAATTACAAATTATGACAATTTAATAAACAAGAGAAATGAATTATTCAGCAGCTGCCAACATAAAATCGGTAAAACATTCCAGGCATTGTACAAGTTTCGATAAAATATTGACAATTAATACATTTAAAAATATATATATAATTTTTGCCTTACTGGGGTAATAATTTATTGATGTTTTATCTATTAGAATTATTTCATTAAGAGTCTCTGTATCCTATGTTTTTATTAGGACAGTTCAATATTTAACTAGACAATTGTTGATTTATGGTTTTGAAATATCACTAGATTTCAGAGTAGATACATGGTTTAAATGTTGACATATGGTGAATGAGTTATCTTCTCTTTGTTTACATTCTTCGTAAATATTTTTATTCTGTTTGAATAGCTTGCTAAATTATATTTGACATGAATTATGCAGTTTAATAATATAAGAATATCTTTAAAAGGAAACTATAATAATATGTAATTACAGAAGTAAATATAAATTAAAGAAATAAAACGTTTGAGAGTAAATATAACTGAAATTTAATCCTGTAATTAAATGATAATTAAAGAATAGAAATGATTTTATAAAGAGAATATCCTAATTAAATTAAATAATTCGGATAAAAAATGATCTTAATATATTATATATATATATTGATGGTGATATATGCATGTATTTTAATATATATTTTAATACATGTTTAATAATTATTTAAATATGCTTTAAAGATAATTTATTTTAGAAGTTGTAACAAAATACTTAAGGAATATATTAACTAAACCAAATATTATAATCTATAATGAGTTAAATTAAATTATGTAAATTTTTAATTAAACTAAATATGTGACGGCTATAAAAAGTAATGTATATTGATTAATTTTGATATAATATATAAGTATAATTAGCTTAAGCATAATCAAATACAAGAGATATTCAATGGTTTATGGCAATTGATTGGCTGTCTCAATTGACCTAATATTTGAAAACAACGGTTTTTTATATCTATCCCCTTATATTTGATGGTCCTGTGTTTTTATTTACACTCCCCTTCCTTTTACTTTCCAAACACATTCCCTTTCTTTTGTGGTTATTTCTTCTTTCTTCTTATTTCGTTTTTTAATATATTTCTTCCTCTATTCATCCATCCATCCATTTATTTAGTTATGTTTATTTAAATATTTATGTATGTATTTATTTTGTCTTGCCTTTACTCCTCTTTACACCCTCTCTTATATATCTAATTCGCTCCACGTCCTTGTCTTATTTAAGCTTATATTATTATTTGTGGTATATAAATGTTGAGATTTGATGAATAAATCACTGCCAATATAGGTATTGAACTATCAAGACCGTAGAGGTATGTCATATATCAAATCATATATTTTATCTGATGAGGACATACTGAAGAAACAACACAGTACCTTCAAAATATATATAATAAAGCATATATTTTGATTATGTGAATATCTAAATTTGTTAATATTTTGAATAATATATATGTATATATGAATATATATATATATATATATATATATATATACATATATATATATTTTATTTCCCTTTTACAACTATCTTTTCCTAAAATTGATACCATTAAGTATACATATATACTGTTTTAATTTCAGGTTATGGATCTATGTTCCTTGTAATCTCTATATATTTGTTATTTCTCACTACTAATTTTAACCCCCCCCCCCCCAATAAATATATCTTTTTTATTTCCCCTCGGTTTTAACAGGACTCTTCAATTACATCTAACTCTTATTTATCATATCTATATGCATTAATATAATGTTATCAATATAAATATACCTATCAATTTAATTAATTTATTTTATTTTATTTTCATAGATATAAATTCCATATATTTTTTTCACTAACACTTTTATCGTAACATTTTAGTCTCCTTAGATATTTACAATGGTATTATTCTTTTATAACAACAATTTTTCGTGTACCTTTTACCGACCCGACCTATTTTCACCCCTAAAATAACCTTTTCTTTCGTCATACTCCTTCCATTCAAAACTGAAATCTGCCTTCTTCTACCCCTAAATTAAAGTTCCATTACTACTATTATACCATTTGGCCAGTTATTACCTTTCTACTGGTCAATTCAAAACCTGTTCCCAAACAGACCTATTATATTAAATCTTTGTTGGTTTTATTCAATGAACAAATATAATTATTTCTGAAGACAGCATATGACCTATTCTCATCCCTAAAATAATCTTTCATTTATAATATTCTTTCCATCCAAAACTGAAATCTACCTTCCTCTACCCCTAAATTAAGGCTCTATTACTACTATTGTACCATCTTGACCTTCACTATCTTTCTATTGGTCAATTCAAAACCTGTTCCCAAACAGACCTATTGTATTAAATCTTTGTTGGTTTTTTTCAATAAACAAATATCATTATTTCTGAAAACAGCATATATATGTGTGGGTATGTATATTCCTTCTGATAGTTTGTAAAAATTTTACATAGATCTATATGATATGCATACCAACACTAACACATATATATCCTAGAAACGATCGTAAAATGATGAATTTTTTTATATAAGGAACTGTTTCTATGTTTATTCATTATTTTTATTAATTTATCTTGACTCTGTTTTCCTGTATTTTTCATCGAAAAAATTTTTTGAATACATCTCTTTTCATGATATTCGGATTACATTGAGTTCTTCATACGGATTGGACACTACCGTACATTTTGGTAGATTTATCTACATATATATATATATATATATACATATATACATATATACATATATTCATATATATATACACATATATGCATATATATATATACATATATATAAATATATATGTATATATATATATATATATATATATATACATATATATATATATATACATAAGTTGAAAAAAATGAAAACGAAATTTCATTTCTCACTCTTAGTATGGCACTTACTTAAATGTAAGTATGTATGTATACGTACATACATATATGTATACAGACGTACAGTAGCATGCATATACATATATATATATATATACATACATATATATACTTACAGGTACACATACATATATGCACGCATCAGTTTAGCGGAAGCTTATTATAACGCCGCTTTGTTCGTTTGTCAACAAACTGAACAGCCTGAATTTATGCCATACGGTGTTTAGGCAACCACGTCACCTTAAGGCAACCACGTCACCTGACCGATTTAACTCACTCAATATGCAAATTAGGCTGCTCAGCCGTTAATTTTCATAAGGAAAGTATATACTTTCGAACGTTCAACTATCTGGCAGATGGGTAAACGGTGCTGATGATAGCTAACAAGCTTGAAACTAGTACATCGTTCCTGTGTCAGTGTTGAACAAAAAGGTGACGTGGTTGCCTTAACACCGTATGGCATAAATTCAGACTGTTCAGTTTGTTGACAAACGAACAAAGCGGCGTTATAATAAGCGTCCGCTAAACTGATGCGTGCATATATGTATGTGTACCTGTATGTATATATATGTATGTATATATATATATATGTATATGCATGCTACTGTACGTCTGTATACATATATGTATGTACGTATACATACATACTTAAATTTAAGTAAGTGCCATACTAAGAGTGAGAAATGAAATTTCGTTTTCATTTTTTTCAACTTATCGTTTTCGGTATGCCTGACCGATTTAACTCACTCAATATGCAAATTAGGCTGCTCAGCCGTTAATTTTCATAAGGAAAGTATATACTTTCGAACGTTCAACTATCTGGCAGATGGGTAAACGGTGCTGATGATAGCTAACAAGCTTGAAACTAGTACATCGTTCCTGTGTCAGTGTTGAACAAAAAGGTGACGTGGTTGCCTTAACACCGTATGGCATAAATTCAGACTGTTCAGTTTGTTGACAAACGAACAAAGCGGCGTTATAATAAGCGTCCGCTAAACTGATGCGTGCATATATGTATGTGTACCTGTATGTATATATATGTATGTATATATATATATATGTATATGCATGCTACTGTACGTCTGTATACATATATGCATGTACGTATACATACATACTTAAATTTAAGTAAGTGCCATACTAAGAGTGAGAAATGAAATTTCGTTTTCATTTTTTTCAACTTATCGTTTTCGGTATGCCTGACCGATTTAATTCACTCAATATGCAAATTAGGCTGCTCAGCCCTTAATTTTCATAAGGAAAGTATATACTTTCGAACGTTCAACTATCTGGCAGATGGGTAAACGGTGCTGATGATAGCTAACAAGCTTGAAACTAGTACATCGTTCCTGTGTCAGTGTTGAACAAAAAAAAAAAAAAAAAAAAAAAGGTGACGTGGTTGCCTTAACACCGTATGGCATAAATTCAGGCTGTTCAGTTTGTTGACAAACGAAAAAAGCGGCGTTATAATAAGCGTCCGCTAAACTCATGCGTGCATATATGTATGTGTACCTGTATGTATGTATATGTATGTATATATATATATATGTATATGCATGCTACTGTACGTCTGTATACATATATGTATGTACGTATACATACATACTTACATTTATATTTATATATATATATATATATATATATATATATATATATATATATATATATAGGTTATCACATACATAAAATTAAATTAAATCAAATCAAAGATATATATATGCGTTGCAACTGTTCACTTTTAAGCTCAATGAAGAATTAATAAATTAAAATCAAAAAATCAGAGCATTATAGAGATTTTATATATATATATATCTTTATATATATAAAAGCGAGGATGTGTGTGTGTCTGTGTGCAACATTGCATGCTTAAGGCTTTCACAATTACGAACTGAATTTGACCAAAGTTTATGTGCACGTTGCACAGGTCGCTAAGATTGTCACATCACAAATATTTTTCAAATCGACCCACGTTTAGCAATAAAAAATCGATATCAAAATTATCGGTAGAAAAATTGATATAAGGGAGATAACAAACTTTATTGACAATCCTTATAAAAAGGGGAGATAACCAACTTTTCAGAGATATAAACATCACATTCATTTGAAGATAAATCACTAATATTATCGTTTGATTCTTGTTTATTCTTTGTTGCACTTTCAAAGTTAAAAAAACACTCGTTGCTTTAACTTGTTTCACTATATTAAGTGTTAATTTTCGCATCACGGTTAGCTGTATTAACGATCAGCTTCTTCAGCTTCTTCCTGGATGTCCACGGATATATAAATCTAGTGATACCGTATGTGATCCACAGGATGCGGTCAATTATCCAGTTGAATTTCTAAATTCTTTAAATCCTCGTGGTTTACCTCCTAATATATTGGTTCTGAAAGAGGGAACACCAGTTATTTTGCTGAGAAATATCACTCCTCCAAAACTATGCAATGGTACACGCCTTGTGGTTAAAAAACTGTCTTCACTTAGTATTGACGCTACCATTCTATCCGGATGTGGAAAAGGCGAGGATGTGATAATAACAAAAATTAGCCTGACTACATCAGGCGTGGATACTCCCTTCTCCTTTCGCCGAACCCAATTTGCCCTTCGTGTTGCCTTTGCAATGTCCATAAACAAGTCGCAAGGTCAAACTGTGTCCGTCGCTGGAATTCACTTGGATCAACCTTGTTTTTCGCACGGACAATTCTACGTTGCTTACTCACAAGTTGGCAGTCGATATAATCTCTTTGCGTTTGTTCTGAAAGAAAAACAAAGAATATCGTCTATCCTGAAGTGCTTTATTGTTAACAAAAAAACTTATTACAGCTCTGCCTTGACTTCACCTTACTCATTACAAAACATACCAATGAATATGTCATGCAGGATATTTTGGATTATAAGTTACAAATTTAACCATACACAGCAAAGGATGCTCTCAAAGAATATATTTTCTCTTATTCTACTCTCATTGTTTTTTTGTTTGTATACAACTCTGCTTTCATTACAACTTTTTGTACTTTAGCAAAACTGCCTGTTTTTTTACAGATGTGCAACGTGTATTGTCTTTAATTATTTGTATAACTACATCCTGTTCAGTGTTTTCCTTCATTATTAGCATAGTTTTATGTGTACAAAGAAAGCACTAAATTTTCATTTGCATTAATTATTGAAGACTTCTGCTTATTTTGACAGGTTGGGGACAAATAATGTTCTTCTTTTACTTCCGAGCTGTATATTCTTAGCATAATTTCAAATCCCGAACAACGCCGGGTAAATCTGCTAGTATATATATATATGAAAAATTTCAGGACCCCGCCCACAGAGCGCAAGCCGTTTCGACGGATATTTCTGAGTCCAGCATTGTCCAACAATAAGCTTGAAACTGGTACAGCGTTCCTTTGTCAGTGTTGAACAAACGAGCAACGATGGTTGCTGGACACTGCGGCTTAATGCGCGATGTTTGTTTACAAACACACCGAGCATTATAATAAATGTTCGGTGAATACATACGTACATATATATATGTGTGCATGTATGTATATATATATATATACATACTACTGTACGTCTGTATACATATATGTATGTACGTGTACATGCTTATATATATATACATATATATATATGGCTTTTTGCAACAATATTTTCTATACCTTTCATTTATATATATATATATATATATATTCATACAAACACACACACCTGTGTGCACGTTCAACTTTGGGTTCAAATATAAATTCTCCACATTGTAATTATGTAAATCACGTTGTATCAAGATACTTTAAGAATATTGATTTCTCTGCCTATCTAGCTTCAACACCTTCCACTCTTTTAAGAAATGAAACGCCCTCACAACACCCCGCCTTCACCCCACAGCCTCAACAACTACCGCCAACAGAACCTCTACTAACAACAACAACAACAACACAACTTCTCTCTACCATCACAATTACCACCACCACCACTTCTTCCAACACAACTATCCTCTCCTAAGCTACCACCATTACTACTGCATCTAACATCATCACTATCACAAGAATGATAGATAAAAAAGAAAAAGAAAGATAGAGAGATGGAGTGAGAGATAAAATTTCATTTGGAAAATACTGGAATGAACAGTATGATGATATGACACCAATATTTATATTTATTGTTTTTTTTAAGATTAATCTTACCTTTAATTTGGTTTTTATTTTTCTCCCAACAAAACGTATAATTTAATTTATAACTATTCAATGTTAAGAAATAACAAAAACAACAACAACAATTACAAATATGCAATAGTAAGACTATAAGAAAGAAATTTAAAAAAAGATCCATAAATAATGGAAAAGAAATTGCAAAATAATCAATAAATAAATATATAAATAATTGAGAAATAAAGTAAAATCTTTTTTTTTATATCAACAAAATACTATAGATATGTAAATAAATATATAAATATATAATAAGCAAAATTTAAGAAAAACGTTTTGGATTTTTCTTTTAGATTATCTATCCATAATGTTATTTATTTTGGACCTAGATCAAATACAATATCATTTACTGCAATTTATTGATTCAAATAAGATTAGGAGAAATGTAGAATACATATTTCTTACAAATCAATAATATTAGAAACAATATATTGAGTATAGAGAGTCATAAAAAAGCTCTCTCTTTCTGTCTCTCTCAATTTATCCCTCTATCTAGTTAGTTCTCTCTCAATGACTTTGTTAATATATTACCTCAACTAAGGAATTTTGATTTTAACATTGTTTTTGTTTATCTTTTTTTATTTATATCTCTGTACCGCCCCACCCCTTAAAATTTTGTTTGGTTTTGGCAATTAGAACTCGGTGAATTTGCTAAGAGGTAAGCATTTATAATCTTCCACCTATCTCACATGGACAGGGTTTTGTTTATATATATATATATATATATATATATATACCTCAGTTAGTGGTCTAGATATGTACCTAAAACTGCAACGCCCCCATACAAAACAGCTTTAATGTAACATAGAGATACCAACTCAATATGATATTTGTAACAGTGATAACCAAACAATTAAAAATTACATTTCCAGTAACTTGATGATGCACCCACCAACCACTTACTAATCTTAGATAACCTCACACAATGTGATGTCACACATTGCAACCTACACTTATTATAAAATCAAGAAACAAATTTAATTATAATCTAATGTTATAATAAAATTATGAACCTGGTTAAATTAATCAACTTTAATCTTGAGTACAGCCATTACTTCAGGTGAAAAGCAGCAGTGATAAATGGGATAGAGGAGGTTGGATCAACGAAGTGCTGAGCCATGCTGCTGCTTTGCATATTGTTTTCTTTTTCAAGAATGCATTTAATGCTGTGTGTGTATTTATGAGTCTTATGTCGTAAAATAGTTCTTGTTAGCATATTTAAAATAAACCTCTTTGGTTTCCTGCTTTTCTACAAGTCAGATGTAATTATTAGTAAACTGATTTATGATTTGCTCAATATTGGTGGTGTATTTACTACGGAATTATTCAATAATACGAACTGTTTCTGGTGTTTCTGTTTCTATATTTGAATCTTCAGACTTATTTTAGATGCATTGCTAAGTGAACTCCTACAGTTCACCAATTTTTACTATGAGATTCTATTGACCCCTCCAAATCTTACACATTGACATTTTTCTTCCCCCTTCATGAACTAACTCAACAACTCAACAATTTTATTGATGACTGCTGGTACTATTTTATTGTTAAATTTAAGGAAGTCATTACACGGCTTTAGCTTTCTCCAAACTCTTCTCAAGCAGTTCTGGGTCACTTTATCTCAGGCTTTTTTTATATCATTTATGGTCTTTATGTTAAAACATTATTGATCTTGGCCATTTGTTTCTTCAACAAGTTGTTTGGAAGAGGGATGAAGACAGAAAGCCTTGACATTAGACTTTGCATACATATCCATAGACTGGAGTAAGGAAGCATTGTTTGGTGCAAAGTAAACTACTTTGAAATAAGTATAAGTTTCATTGCTGCAGTCAATCTAATTGTGGCCTAGGTTATTAGCAATTACTTACAATGCCTTACTTTATGAAATATTATTTCACTATTGAGCGGTGGATTGGCAGTATCGGTAGAGGGTCGGACGCCATGCTTTGCAGCAAAGAGTTACGTCCCTTTCCATTCTCAGTTCAAATCCCGCTGAGGTCAACTTTGCCTTTCATCCTTATGGGGTCGATCAAATAAAGTACCAGTAATGCACTGGAGAATTGCTGGCCTTGTGCCAAAAGTAGAAACAATTATTTCACTATTGAGCAAGTGTTTGAAAGAAAAATGCTGGAAACTTCAAATGTCACCCAAGCCATCTCATGTGATTCCAAATGATTGACACATGTATTTATTTTATCACTCGCATTGGTTGTAGTGCTTCTGAATGATGAGTGAGTACTGGCATAAGTTTGAAGGCTCCTGAAGCATTATTGCAAACAGTCTCTTTTGACGTTGAAACAAGATTTTTTTTTATTTTCTTTCCTGGAGATGAAGGTTTGGATAGCATTTTTTCCCAGGAAAACCCATTTCATCTATCTTGAGAAAATGTTGTGTATAGTAGATGTCATGCTCAATGATACTCTTAACCCTTTTGATGTTATGTCACAACGACCATTTAATAATTGGATACATTTAGTCCATTCTAAAACACTTGATCAAGGGGCAAGATGTTGTTAACTGATTGATCAGGACTTGGAACATGACAAAGTCTCCAACACATACTATGTTCGAGAATGTATATGTAAACTGATTATGATGACACTGTTAGAATCCATCATAGATGATATGAAGAAAAGAAAGTACTTGCAGGAAAGTAAATATGAATATGAAACTGAAATGTAGACTTCATCATCATCATCATCGTTTAACGTCCATCTTCCATGCTAGCATGGGTTTGGACGGGAATTTTCCCACTTGAGGCAAGATTGGTTGTCTTGCTCGCATAGGACTGTCTGGCGGGTTTTCTACGGCGGGATGCCCTTCCTAACACCAACCACGTTTACAGTGTGGACTGGGAGGTTTTTACCGTGTTACCTACACGGCCACATTACAGCGTGGACTGTGTGTTTTTTTGTCATGACACCTACATGCCCTCATTTGTTTTGGACTGGATGCTGTGGTACCAACATAACTTTACATTGGAAGGGGTGGTGTGGATGGGGTGGGGGTAGTGGAGCCGGGGTGTATTTTGTTAGTGGTGCCTACTGACTGTAGGTTTCGCTTTGTACTTAGGCAAGGCGGGTCTTCTGTATTACTGTGTATCACCAAAGATCTCGGTCCAGTGACATTGTCTTATATTCCAATAACAATAAAAAATCTGCTCTCAACTAACTGTCAGGTACTGAAAATGTACACAGGATGTAATGAGCATCTTAAATAAACTGTTACTATAAATATTAGCCAAATACTATAAATAATGCCATATTATAAAACATGGTATCTTTAACTGACTTCAATATATTTCTTTATGAATCTGTAGAGGATTATCAGATTCTATTGCAAACTGCATCTACCTGAATCCTTAAACACTGTTATTATTTGAACTCAGTTTGGAGTGAAGAATATTTTACATAATAGGTAAACCAGTATCTATAATCAATTGACATGTGTGTAGGTGTGTTTTCACAGCATTTGATTCTGTTTATCAACAATCATGTCTCTTTGAATTGGAATTCTCTACAGATATAACAGATTAATTAAGAACTTTTGGTTTGTCACCATTAGGTTTTGGGTTTGATAGCATGGGCTAGCATTTTGTTAAGTGTATTCATCATGATCATCATCATTTAACGTCCATTCTCCACACTAGCATGGAGAGCACAGGCTGTCCTTTTGTGAGAGATCAAGTTGGAGGACCACGTTTGCTCACGCAGAACTAATTTTGGCTTTGTTTCAATGACTGAATGCCAACCACTTTACAGTGTGGACTGGGTCATTTTTGTCATGTCACCTACACAAGTAATTTACATTGTGGACTGGGCACTTCTGTCATGACACTACACTATTGTTAATGAAAATATTGGGTTAACCAATGCCTTGTGAGTGAACCTTTGGAGACAAACTGCACAGAGCATTCTCTATAAGTGCTTCTTTGGGTATTTATGTTTACCAGTGTAAACTGATGAGTCATGTTGTAGCTATTTATTTAAGTTACAGAAATTCAACCTTTCAATAAATACAGATCATTCAAATAGACTGAAGCAAGCACAGTAGTAGATAAGATTATGTAAGTGATTGAAAGCTGTTGACCCAACAAGGTAGATAACCCAACAAGTTTGATAAACACAACCAATAAACCAATAAAAGATAATCACATGTTTTGGAGAAATCATTATCATCATCCTCATTATCATTTGACATCTGTTTTCCCTGCTAGTAATCATCAGAAAACATTTAAAGTTAAGACTAATTCTAAAGTTTATATTTCTATGAAATATAATGTAAATTATATGAAGAATAATAAGGAATAAGTGAATAGAATTTACTAATTGATATGGTATTACAGTAGCGTTATCAATAATATGTAAATATGAGAGAAATAGGAATGAAACTTGGATAGACAGTGGAGTTCAAAGAACGTAATTTCGTCTATTTTGTGATACAGGTTCACAAAGTTCTAGAGAGCAGTGGCATCTCTTCTTATTCTAAAGACATGATTTCTTTGTCATTGTTAGTGCAAATATTTGTGGATTGGCTCAGGATGACTGAGAGTAGCAGAAGACAATTTGTTAATTAAAATCTGGAAAAGAATCTTCAGTCACACCAAAGACATGATTACATTTTGTGCTGTTGCCATAATAAATAGCACCCAGTACACTGTAAAATGGTTGCATTAGGAAGAGTACCCAGTCATGGAATTGATGATAAAACTGTAATGGAAGTAAGCAGGTAATGCTCTCTTGGCCCATCTAGGAGCATAGTAGCTCCAACTAAATATTAACTGGATCTATAATGAGCCATCAAACCTATACCAGCTTGAAAAACACACATAAAATGATTTGAAGAAGTAACCAAATTATGTTTACATAATTGTACAAAGTTAACAGTTAGGCAATATTCATTAGCACAACACTACAGCATATTACTATGAATCACAAAATTTATGAATACGTATTTAATGTTGCTGGCACTTTAGAAACAACTGAGGTACAGTTTGACTTTGAGATATCTATATTTTTTTTTATATACCAGTTTGTGAACAACAGCATCATTGGTTATTAACAATTATTAACTATTTAGCATTTATATTACTTTATATATACTATTATATTTTCAGAGTAAAGGCATTATCCCACATAATTATCTCACATGATATCGAATCTATGAGATTTTGATATTATTCATTTTGATAACAATACCTTAACATCAGTATGAGCAGCCAGTTACAGCCAGTTTGAACAGAATGATGTGAGAGATTTCTGGCCAGATATGGCTGGTTTAAATGCTAAAGGGTTAAATAATGTAGCAGCGACAGTTTAGTGTAAATTTTGTATGGGAGGAGATGCAGCTAGAGAGGATATTCAGTTGGATCTTATGAATGGGCGGAATATGGAAGATGGGATGCTAATATGAAGAGGAGTGTCTGAATGGAAAAGAGACAAGTTAATGGTGTATGTGTGAAAAGTACCATGAATTATGGAAGCAAGATATGGATTATAAATATGGAACACCAGAAGAAGAGAAATGAAAATAGTTTGGTGGATGAGTTGAGTATTGCTTAGAAAGAGATGGTGGGAGTAGATCCAGTGATGAATTCTGTGAAAAATAATGGAATTAAATGTTTGGGTCATATGTTGAGGAATAATGAGAGCAGTGATGACAGTGAATATGCTAGGAAGTAGAGGAAGAGATAGATAAAGATACACATTGCAAAATATGGAGGAGGAAATGAAAGTGAGTGGTTGAGGAAGAGGGATGACGACAACAATAGGGGAAAATGGAGAATCATGTCATGGTGCCCACAATGATAAACCATGCATTTGCTAAGAAATTTGGTTTATAAGCATAATGTTATTTGTCTCATCATAGCTATCAGAAAAAGATATATACATATAAAAGTTGTAACCAAAGTCATGATCACAATTGCTCTCTTGGTGTTGGAGTTAATACACCCAAATGCATCCACATACACACACACACACATATATGTGTATGTATGTATCATCACTTTATGTCCATTCTCTGCAAATGGAGCATTACAGCCCATTTCATTACTTATTCTAAGTTACTTCCTTCCTAGATGGGTTGAGGAGCTTATATCACCAACATGTCCTATTTTTGTCATGGTTTGTACTGCTGGATAGACTTCCGAACACAATCCTCTTTATAGTGTGTGTATTGGGTACATTTTATTATGCCGCCGACATGATGTGTCTTTGCTAACCTACCACATTACTATTCATTCACCAACAAAATTACAACATGATCTGGAGACAATTTATCATGGCCCCAACATTAAATAGGCTGTCTTGTCTTTTGAAATCCTTAAGAGATACAACTACTTTCTATTGATGTCAATCTTTTCAAACTGAGCAATTGAAGTGATAGCCAAAGATGAACAGCAAGTGATGAACAAAAAAGAGAATATGGGTGTTAATATGAGTTTTAGATGACAGATGAGGGAATAATGGTGGATAGCATTATAACTGCGAGACAGTTGTTGGCAGGCACTGTGTGAGCACTATAAAGAGACAGCAATAAATGTGTGTCATAGTTAAGAGTAAATGGGAGCAAGAAATAAATAACAACAGAGCCAGGTATTAGTGAGAGGGGGAGATGACATGTATATATGTGTGTTTAGTATAAGGTTTCCAAAAACAGTTTCCATTGAAATATAATATTAGTAGTATTGGAGTCAGGAGATAATGCATATGAACTGATAGAGTTTTGGTATTTCTGAGTAGATTTTTTTTATAATTCAATATTCTTGCAATTTTATCATCAGGATTACCACCAGCCCTCACCCCCATCAACACCACCACTATAAATCCTATCTTCATGCATTTTTTTTTCTTTCCAATATATTACTATAGGTTTTGTTTTTCAAATATTGGAGAAGAAAATTGACAGGATTACATATATACATATATACACAGGCCTTACCAGTAGAGAAGATGGATGTTAAATTGTTAAATGATGATCACTATTATTATGATGATGATGTTGTTGATGATGATGAGAGTACCATATATTCTATATATAAATATATATCATCATCATCATCATCGTTTAACGTCTATCTTCTACGCTAGCATTGGTTTAGACGGAAATTGTTCCACGGGGGGCAAGATTGGTTGTATTGCTCGTATTGGACTGTCTGGCAGGTTTTCTATGGTTGGATGTCCTTCCTAACACCAACCACATTTCCAGTGTGGACTGGGAGGTTTTTACCATGTTACCTACACGGCCACATTACAGCGTGGACTGTTTATTTTTGTCATGACTCCTACACAACCTAATTTATTTAGGACTGGATGTTGTGGTACCAACATAACTTTACATGGAAAAGGGTGGTGTGGATGGGGTGGGGGGTAGTGGGATGGGGGTGTATTTTTGGTTAAGAGGTGCCTACTGACTGTAGGTTTCACTTTGTACTTAGACAAGCCGGGTCTTCTGTATATATATATATATATATATATATATATATATAGTGACGAAACATAAATCAATTGCATGAACTCATAATCCTTTATTTACTGGTATATATATTTCGATGATAGCCATTGAATGGCTATGACCTCATCAGGCAGTTTGTCAGTTCTTAGATATGCCAGCTCTGTGTTTATAGTGTTGATGGTATTAGAGCCTTGGGACATATATATATATATATATATATATATATATATATATTATTCAATACTAATAATAAGTATGGATGAGGTGTCAAATTTTCATCACATTTATTCAGGTGAGATGCATGTTTTGCGATTGATCAGCTCAAGGATTGATGTACATTGATTTGGCCCGACTCTGGAATCAAAAGATCATCAGAGTTCTGTTAGTGCAATGAAGTCTGATGACTGTTTGATTTCAGAGTCGGGCGCAATCGATACAGTTTGAACGTTGAGCTGAACAATTGCGGAAATGTGTGTCACACCTGAATAAATGTAATGAAAATGTTATGCTTATTTTTAGTATTACACTCTGCTTAGTACAAGACCAAAGTACACATCGATTGCTCACTTTGGAGAACCAGCATTTACTTGATGTTACAGTCCCTACAGTATGTATATATATATATATATATGAGAAAACAATGTTGTCTCTGATCGAGACGAAGTGAGACATATAGAAGTGAGAAAATTCATCACTAGAATAGCCATTAAAACAGCTAAGTTCTTTCAAAGACAACTATGGGTAAAAGTGCCTCAGAGGATAGAGACCAGTGGCCAGTGGTCAACAGAGAGACAATCCACAAGGTTGGTGACAGGCAGATGAAATATAGAAAAGATTGAAAGAGGGGGGGGGGGCAAGGGGAAGCATGCCAGCAAACAGATGTGACCGGAAGAAGGAAACAAAGAAAGGTGATGCATAAGACAAGTCTACGCACACACAAATTCACCCTCATCAGCTCTCAAACCAGCAAACAGGTTTAGCACTATTTAATTGAGAATACCATTTTAAAATGATGGATTGTGCAACAGAAAAATAAATCTTTCTTCTGGTCTCTATCCTCTGAGGCCCTTTTTGCCCATTGCTGTCTTTGAAAGTATTTAGCGGTTTTAACAGCTGTTCTCTTGATGTGTTTTCTCATTTATATGAATTTATATATATATATATATATATATATATATATATGCAAAGTGGTCGTGGAGGTCCCATGGCAAAAAAGCACCCAGCCCACACTGTAAAGTGGACGTGTAGGCGCCATGGAAAAAAAGCATCCAGCACTCACTGTAAATGAGGTTGATGTTAGGAAGGGCATCCAGCTGTAGAAATCAAGCCAAAATCAGTTCCCATATGAGCAAGTCATGATCAGCCGACCGGCTACTGCCCATGACAGGACAAGCCGTCTAACCTATGCTAGCGTGGAAGAACGGATGTAAAACGGTGATGATGAAGATGATGATGATATATATATGAATTTCATATATCTAAAGATATATGGTATGTTTAGTAAATAAACATTTTGAAGTCTGATGGCAGTGCCATCGAATGGAGTCCCCAGCAGATGCAAGTGGGATAATTATCTATGCATTTTGATGTTAAATGGGTCTCATCAGGACAATGCTTCCCTTTTCCTACTGCTGGATTTTGAAACTGGTGAAAATATCTAGTTTTTTGCCTGTGTAAATGGGCTGATTAGCTGTAAATATGTGCTAACCAACAACATTTTAAGTTGAATTTTGGCAAAAGAAGATCAGTGGCACTTCTTAACAGGTGGTCTTTTTAACTGTCATAATTGACAGCCCATGCAGTGGCAATACCTGTGACTGCTATTGACTGCTATCATACATGAAGGAGCTTTTGGGTGTATCGTGGGTGAGTGCAAAATCATCTCAATTGGTGTAGTAAGATTGCCATAAGTTAAATAACGAAATTTTTAGGAATTAGACGATTTGATCGCAGAGGCACAACAGCCAACAAACTCATTATATCATTCATATATCTACCTATCTATTTATCTATCTATCTATCTATCTATATATATATATATATATATATATATATATATATATATATATATACATATATATATATATATATATATATATATATATATATATATATATATATATATATATATATATATATGTATATATATATATATAATGTATATATATATATATATATATATATATATATATATATATATATATATATATATATATATATATATATATATGGGGGGGGTGCATGTATATGCAAACTATGGCAACACAAGAGGTGTAGTGGGATTTCTGGTAGCTTAGCTAAGAAAGTAGCTTTTACATGTGCCATCGGAATGGAGCAGTAAGTAGCAAATGACAACAGGAAACAAGAGCTATGGAATTCTGGGAAGGTTCAGTAGTTGTGGTTTTGAAAGTACAGTAGCTAGAGTGGGGACAGGATGGAAGAAGTTCAGGGAGCTACTGCCATTGCTACAAAAGCCTTTCCCCTCAAAATGAATCGAAACAAATGAAGCTTGCATGATTTGATGAATGTGTAATACTATTATATGTCAATGGCAAAATATAAGCAAATTCAAAGAGAAACTAGGCATAAGTAGAATTACATGCAGTGTACAAGAGAAGAGATTGTATTGGTATGGACATGTGATGGGTATGAAGGTTGTCAGCTGTATAAAAAGATATAGAGCACTCAAAGTTGTGAAATTCAACCTCACAAAGGTGATGACACAGGACCAAGATATGTGGTATTTTGCAGTAATACAGAAGACTCACCTTCCCATGGGTAGAGTCGGACACATATATATAGTATTTACACACCACCATATACCCCCCATGGGCACAAGAGGAAGCATACATCTGGTGTGCACCACACTCATCTTCATCCCCCCTCCCATGTCCTGAAACTGCACTTCACACACGCTTATATACCCACATCCCTAATCCCCACACACCCTTCCTACCACAAACTCCAGCCCACACTCAAAAGTGGTCATGTAGGTGTCACGACATAAAGCACGCAATAGACACTGTAAGTGTGGTTGCTGTTAAGAAAGGCATCCAGGTATAGAAACCAACCCACAAGCAGTTTTATATGAGCAAAACATGGTCATCTGTCCTGGTTGGTCTCACAAAAAAGACAGCTCATCTAATCCATGCTAGCATGGAAAATGGACGTTAAATGCTTGTGATGGTGATATATACATGCATACGCACATGCACAAATATAGCTCTTTTTACAAAACCTTTTTTTTTCCATTTCAGGTAGACGCGCTCCATCATCCACTTTTCTAAAAAAAAAATCATACACAAAACGCCAGCATCAAGAGTTTTCCAAGAGATGTCAAGATGAATGGACCTTTTTTTTTATATAAAGATTTTTTTTCCAATTCAAACCCAACTATCCGTTCAATCTATCTTATTTCTAATTCTTTCTTCTGATGAAGGACTAGCATCCAAAACGTGAAGACCCTCTTCCTGCTATTTCAAGCGTTAACCTAATATATTCCTTCCATATACTGTACCGATTGTGTTGTTATTGCTGTTTTCCTTTTACACACACATATATATATATATGTATATAATATAAGATCAAAAGATGGTTAAAAGAGTTCCAAGTATTTTATTATGCGCATTTCAAAATCAAATATCATCATGGGATGATATTTGCGTTCTCATCAGATAAAATAGGGAGACATGATATGAAGCTTAAAAAACACTTGTGAATAGTGAAGTTTTAAATCAACATATGAAAAATAAATTAATATTGATGTATGCGATTGGGAAAAAGTGAGGGGGTGGGGGTGGAAAAGGTAAGAAAGAGGAAGAAATAAGAGTAAAGGATGGTGGGGGAGGAGTATAAGAAGGAAGGATGAGAGAGGAGAAGAGAAGGGTGATAGATAGAGAGATAGCCTTTACAAGTGAGAAAAAAATATATTGTCTCACAGAGAGAAATTAAAAAGCCGTTGGGAGATAATAGATAATTTTAAAGATTTTGAAATTAAAAGTTAATGAGGTTTATGCATGAAGAAAAAGGAATTAATGAGGTTTATGCATGAAGAAAAAGGAATTAACGTTTGTATATTGAAGGGTTTAATAATATGTGCGAGGAAAAGAATTTATTAATATGTATTATTAAAATAAAAATATTAATGATATTAAGGATATAATGTGAAAAGAAGGAGAAGAATGAATAAGTTATGAATTTAGAGGAATTAGTTAGGGTTTAAGTTTGTTTTTATGTAATGTAATATGTGTACGTAAATAGTTTGTTTAAAATGAGCGCGGAAGGAACGAAGAAAAGAATGTTTAAGGAAGAAAATATCTAACATCAAAAAGTATATATGTTTACGAAATATTTTCTAATGGTAATAATATAATATATTAAAAGAAATTAGTTAGGGTTTAAGTTTGTTTTTATGTATTGTAATATGTAAAAGTAAAATTAAGTAGTAGGTTTAAAACGAGCATGAAAGGATGGAAGAGAAATACCAACTTAAAAGAACTAACACAGCACTCTCGTAACTCATATGGTCCTTGAAAGACAAAAATATTAACTATAACATCTCTTGGAGGAAGGTTTGTTCAGACTTTCCCTACCTGAATTCTTCCCTATCCAGAACATGTAATCTCTGCCTAGCCGAAAAATTTACCATTATATCTAATTTCAATTCTATAATAAATAGACGCACGGATTTATTTTCTCTCTGCTTGCATAAATTCCAGAGAACATTCCATAAAGTATACAGCTAATATCGTATTACCTTACTAGTTTAAAATCCTTTTTCTCAAAGGCTTATATATCTTTTACAAATATACCTATCTTTCTACCTTATTTCAATATTATATATTATATAATCAAATTTACTCATTCTTTATTATTTTCCTTTCTTCCTTTTTTCTTTTTAATTTCTAACCTCTAATCTATACTTTTTCTTCCCAACTACTTCTCAATTCTTATTATTACTCACCACAACATTATCCATTCTCTCCATATTTCCTCATATCATTGGACATAAAAATTATTCTTTCAATACCTTATAATATTACCATTAGAAGTCCTTCGTAAACATATAAATTTTTGACGTTAGATTTTGTTCTTCCTTAAATTTGTTCATATCTCTTCCATCCTTTCATGCTCGTTTTCAACCTACTACTTAATTTGACTCATACATATTTCAATACATAAAAACAAACTTAAACCCTAATGATGAGGTTGTTGTTGCTGGTTGTTATTATGATTGTGGTAATGGTAATGATGATAGAGACAGTGATAATAAAAATAATAATAACAACACCAACAACAATAATGATGAATAATTAAATAAATTAAGCAAATCAAATTGGGGAAGAAAAGAAATTGAAATAGACAAAGTGAAACTAAAGACTTATAGCAAGAACTGATTTGACAGCACAACGTACTTAAACACCCGAATGACATCAGTACGTATATATATACATACCTATAAATACATACCTATATGCATACATACATATATATGCACACACATATATACAAAGACTAACATATACACACACACAGACACACACACACATATGTATATATGTATACACACACACACACACACACACATATATATATATATATATATATATATATATATATATATATATATATATATATATATATATAATTGGTGTTTGACGCTTAAAGCGTCCGTATGTAGTAGGCCGTATGAGCACTCGATGCCCTCGTAGAGCAGAGTATGATATCTCAGAAAAAAGAGAATCAGTATTGCAACGAAAGGAATTTATTGGACATATTACAATTGTTTCTCGGGCGACCAGCTCGAGGCATGATCGGTGATAAAACCTGACTCTGAAATCGCGCGGTCCTTGGAAACGTCTCGATTCTACGAAGCATATTTTCCTATAGGAATCGAGACATATCCGAGGACTGCGCGATTTCAGAGTCAGGTTTGATCACCGATCGTGCCTCGAGCTGGTCGCCCGAGAAACAATTGTAATATGTCCAATAAATTCCTTTCGTCGCAACACTGATTCTCTTTTTTCTGTGATATGTATATATGTATATATATATATATATATATGTGTGTGTATATATATATACAATATATACACACATTTTTGGCACTTCATGACAACAATACAAACTATATGCCATAAGGTTGTCCTGGAGAAAAAGGCCAAACAGACACAAAAATCTTATTCCCAGAGCCAGGAAAATCCTTATAAGACGAAGAAATATATTCTCAAAACAGTTGAATGCACAACAAAATAACAAGAAGGAATCCTATCTGAAACATGCACTACTTGAAATTGAAACTTTACTTAAACTTTCCCAAGAAAAGGAGAGGGCAGAAAGAGAAAGCAGGGCCATAGAAAATATTAAAACAAACCCTAAGGCCTTCTTTAAATTTGCAAAAGAGACTGCCACGGTACTGCAAGATTGGGTCACTCTTCCATAAACATGGTTGATTAACCGAGGATCCTCAAGGGATAAGTGAAATACTGAATGAACAGTAAAATAGTGTGTTCACACCCCGACTGAGGCACATGCAAATAACAAAGCCAGAGGATATCTTTGATGCCACAACACCCAGAGAGCTAAAAGTAGGCACAATATGACCTATCCATAAAGGAGGAAGCAAAGTGGAGGCCAGAAACTACAGGCATGTCTCCCTGATATCAGATATCAGTAAAGTCATGGAACGAATTATCAGAAAGAAACTGATCACGTTCCCCGAGGAATATGACCGCCTAACTAACAGGGGGAATGGCTTTTTACCAGGAAGAAGCTGCCTTACACAGCTGCTACAACACTATAACTGAGTAATGAAACAATTTCTAGACAGCTCACATGTGGACGTGATATATCTTGACTATGCGAAGGCCTTTGACAAGGTCGACCATAGAATGAAACTACAAAGATTTGGCATAATTGGAAAAGTAGGTGAGTGGCTGCATGATCTCTTAAAAAACAGAAGCCAGACAGTTTCAGCCACTGGGGCCCTCTCAAAGGAAACATCAATAACAAGTGGGGTGCCTCAGGGCACAGTCTTGGAACCACTAGTGTTTTTGGTGGCTCTCTCAGACACGCCCTCTGTAGTACATACAATATCCCTCACTAGCTATTCTAATGACACAAAGGTAGCTCAGGCAATCAAAAATCCAGCTGATACTGGCCATTTACAAGATCTGGATACCTTATACAAGTGGTCTGAGGACAACAACATGAAGTTTAATGCTGGAAAATGTCAAGCCCTACAACACCAGCCTGCAAACACAAATACAATACAACACTGCTACACTGGACCAGAAGGGATCGAAATTCCCATGTCAAAATCTATACGAGACCTGGGAATAGACATGAGCGACGATGCATATTTTTCTTCGCACATCTTGAGGGTGGCAACAATGTGCAGATGACTTGCTGGCTGAATCTTGAGGACTTTCCTGACTAGAGACCGAGAGACCATGTTCATACTATGGAGGATATTTGTCCTAAGCTGCCTGGACTACTGCTCTAGCTGTGGTTACCCCATAGTATCAAACTAACCATAGAGCTTGAGGCAATCCAACAAAGCTACACCAAGAGGATTGCCACGATGAAGAAGATAAGTTACTGGGAGTGACTAAAAGAATTGAAATTCTACTCCTTGGAACGAAGAAAGAAGAGATGCACAGTGATATACATATGGAAAACCCTGGAGGGACTAGCACCAAACTGTGGCATTGAAAATTTGACCAACTATGAAGAGGACGTCACTGTGTGGTGCCAAATGTCCCGATACAAAAATTCTAGTGCAAACTACATAAATGCTCGTACGAAGTATATGAAAAATTTGATACGGAAAATTAATTCAGAATCCCCCACCCCAATCCACCCCAAAAAAATAAATACTGATATACGAGAAATTAAAGCAAGGATACCACTAAGAAATGTAGAAAGCACGGAAAAGGGGCAGCCATCGGATAAGAAAGCAAGTATCCGGGGTCTATCACATTTGCTATAAAAAGCGGAGTCGGCCAATTATATCATAGAATAGGAGAAGGGGTGGGGGTATTGAGGCTACAAAGGACCGAGGGGCTGCCTCGAGTGGGCGAGAAAATGAAAAGGACGACGACAAAGAAAGAGGACTGGGGTGGAAGGACTAGGAAGGGATGGGGGGAAGAAGGAAATATAGAGGAAGCGATAAAAAGATACGTACGAGCATTTATGTAGTTTGCACTAGAATTTTTGTATCGTAGCGGCACCTTTAGAGATAGTATTAGTATTCTTTTTCGGGATTCTGAATTATTATTTCGTATTAGTTTATTTTTTGCACTGGGTGGTTGCTGGCCTTGTGCCTGGGGTAGAAACAATTATTTCGTATTAGTCTCGGGACTCTGAATTATTATTTCGTGGTAGTGTCTTTAGTATTTAGGCGCCCCACTTGTTGACCCGTCACCGTAAGATATACACGCTTGATTACTACTACCTCTTAAAAGGGTCTAATTATAATTCCGTCCCACCTATAGTAAAGTTTTCTATAGTCTAGCAGTACCAGTGAGAGATTTGATGGCTGTCGTTAGGGAATAGTAACCAGAAATTGCTTTTTGATATTTAATTGTTTTTTTTTAACATTCTCGGTATTCTTCTATATATTTACCCCATATTGTTTTACTTATTGTTTCGACTTCCTCCCCCTCCCCCTCACTAGTATACTTCCTTGATCTCCTGCCCTGCTGTAGTTGGCACTATCAACGCACGACTGGGTTTCCTCCCCCCCCCTCCCTCTTTCTTCCACTGGCAGGTTCAGCTACCCCTTCCTTCCACAAATTGCCATGATAGAATTATGTGTTTCAACAACAAATGGTTGACCAATCCGTGTGACAATCACTTTTACCATATATAGAATTACCCCTTGAGAGGCTCGGCTATTCATATACCAGGATAAAAATTTTCATTCAGTCCAGAATTAGCCGTCGAGACGGCTTGAGCTCAGCCGTCGGGGTCCTACTCGTTCCTCTCTCTCTCTCTCTCTCTCTCTCTCTCTATATATATATATATATATATATATATATATATATATATATATATATATATATATATATATATATATATATATAAATGGAAAAGAATGAAATGAAATGAAATTTCTCACTCTTAGTATTGCTGATACTTAAATATAAGTATGTATACGTACATACATATATGTATACAGACGTACAGTAGTATGTGTATATATATACATACATGCACACATATATATATATGTACTTATGCGTTTACCGAACATTATTATAATGCGGTGGATTGGTAGTATCGGTAGAGGGTCGGACGCCATGCTTTCCAGCATAGTTACGTCTCTTTACGATCTGAGTTCAAATCCTGCCGAGGTTGACTTTGCCTTTCATCCTTACGGGGTCGATAAAATAAAGTACCAGTAAGGCACTGGGTAATTGCTGGCCTTGTGCCTAAAGTAGAAACAATTATTATAATGCTCGGTTTATTTGTAAACAAACAGCCCGAATTAAGCCGTACAGTGTTCGGCAACCATCTCGCCCTTTTGTTCAACACTGACAAAGGAACGATGAACTAGTTTCAAGCTTATTAGCTATCGTCAGCATCGTATACCTTCCTGTCATCTGTACGTCTGTATACATATATGTATGTACGTATACATATATATATATATATATATATATATATATATATATGTGTGTGTGTGTGTGTGTGTGTGTGTGTGTGTGTGTGTGCGTGCGTGCGTGTGTGTGTGTGTGTGTGTGTGTGTGTGTGTGTGTGTGTATATATATGTATATATATATGTATATATGTAAGGGAAAATGATGAAATCGAAAATGCAACTGGAGTCTTTTTTAAAAGAATATATATATTTATTTGGCTCCTTTACCGGTTTCGCAGTTCTTCTGCTTTTCAAAAGTAGAGTTGAGATGGAGGGTCTGTGGTTTTTCTCACATCTCGCTGGTTTTTGAATGGTACTTGTTTTATATGGAAAAAAGTGGCTCGAAATGCCAGGTTTTTATAGAAGTAATTTGATTGGTTGGTGAATAAGTATAATAAATTTCGCGCCAGTCCGCGTTACTAAGTTCTTCAAAGAAAGGGGTGGGTGTGCTCAGGTTGTTTTTTCATATATGAATGAAGCTTCGTCGGTTGATACAGTCACGTGAATAAGCACATCAGCTTTCGCGCCAGTTTGTGTTTGAATTTCTTGTTACTTATCTGAATTCTGACATCCCAGGGCACCAGCCATATTCACTGAAACAGAACAATTCTCCCCATCCCATTTCTCTTGACCATTATCTTTTGTTTGGCACAAAATTCTCTAAATGGCTACAAAGTAAATTCACAAATACGGGCGCGAAATTGAATGAACCTGTTTACGTGACAGTCATAATTTCATATATAACCAATCAAATTACATTTCAGCACATCAATCATACTCAGAACAACTCTTTCCATCCCTTTTTTCTTGACCATTATCTTTTGTTTGGCACAAAATTCTCTAAATGGCTATAAAAAATTCCAAAATACGGGCGCGAAATTTAATGTACTTGTTCACGTGACAGTCATAATTTCATTTGTAACCAATCAAATTACATTTATAAAAAAAAAAAACCTTCGTGAACCACATTTTTTTATGTAAAAAGAAACTCAAACACAAACTGGTGTGAAAGCTGATGTGCTTATTCATGTGACTGCATCAATCAACCAAACTTCATATATGAAAAAACAATCTGAGCCCGCCCCCGTTGTTTGAAGAACTTTGTAACGCGAACTGGCGCGAAATTTGTTATACTTATTCACCAACCAATCAAATTACTTCTCTAAAAACCTGGCATTTCATCGCTTTAAAGACCATGTACCTCCGGTTGGTGCGAGCAACGGCTAAAAAAAGTCGTTGGGACACGTAAATAAAGGGGACGCGAGGGTAAACAAACAAAATGGTGAAGCAACAGAAAGTGAGGAAGAAAGAGACAAGTCCCAGATTTCTATGAATTTAAATTCGGTGAAATCGTGAACGAGAGAATAAAGACCATCAAACCTGGTTGAAATGTGAGCAAGGAAGGAATTTCGCACAGGTCTAACGGGAGGAAGAAGGGGTCTGGTCTGCGAATTCGGTAAACTTAAGTTCTGTGAAATCGTAGACACCAACCAGAGGTATATGGGCTTTAAAGCGATGAAATGCCTATGATGGTTGGAAGATCACTGATGAAGGACAAACTTTTTTCATATGTAACCCATTTGCAACTCCGCAGCGCCCTTATTATCATATTTACACATATTTTTTCCTCTGCTGCTACACGTCTTTTTCGTTCTATGTATCTTTACCCTTTCTAGCAGTCTCTCTCTCTGTTAGCCTCTTCCTCACCCTTCACTCACTCATTCTCTGTCACTACCTCTCCTCCTCCTCTTTCTTCCCGTTTGACCTGTGTGTAATTCTTTTCTCCCGCACGCTGGCCAAGCTGGTATGAATTTTTTCTCTCTCTCGTCTACGATTTCACAGAACTTATGTTTACCGAATTCGCAGACCAGACCCCTTCTTCCTCCTGTTAGACCTGTGCGAAATTCCTTCCTTGCTCACATTTCAACCAGGTTGGATGGTCTTTATTCTCTCGTTCACGATTTCACCGAATTTAAATTCATAGAAATATGGGACTTGTCTCTTTCTTCCTCACTTTCTGTTGCTTCACCATTTTGTTTGTTTACCCTCGCGTCCCCTTTATTTACGTGTCCCAACGACTTTTTTTAACCGTTGCTCGCACCAACCGGAGGTATATGGTCTTTAAAGCGATGAAATGCCTATGATGGTTGGAAGATCACTGATGAAGGACAAACTTTTTTCATATGTAACCCATTTGCAACTCCGCAGCGCCCTTATTATCATATTTACACACACACACACACAAACACACACACACACACACACACACACACACACACACACACACACACACACACACATATATATATATATATATATATATATATAAATGGAATAGAATGAAACGAGATTTCATTTCTCACTCTTAGTACGACAATTACTTAAATGTAGGTATGTATGTATGTATACGTACATACATATATGTATACAGACATAGAGTAGTATGTATACATATACATACATGCACACATATATATGCACGTATCGGTTTACCGAACATTTATTATAATGCTCGGTTTGTTTGTTTGTAATCAAACAAACAGCCCGAATTACACCGTACAGTGTTTAGGAACGACGTCATCTTTGTGTTCAACATTGACACAGGAACGATGTACTAGTTTCAATCGTATTAGCTATCGTCAGCGTCGTATACCTTCCTGCGAGATGGTTGAACGTCTGAAAGTATATACTTTCCTTATGCATATTAACGGCTAAGCAACTAATTTGCATATCGAGAGAGTTTAGTCGGCCGGGCGCACCAAAAACGATAAATGGAATAGAATGAAACGAAATTGCATTTCTCACTCTTAGTACGGCATTTACTTAAATGTAAGTATGTATGTATGTATACGTACATACATATATGTATACAGACGTACAGTAGTATGTATACATATACATACATGCACACATATATATATGCACGTATCGGTTTACCGAACCTTTATTATAATGCTCGGTTTGTTTGTTTGTAAACAAACAAACAGCCCGAATTACGCCGTACAGTGTTTACAAACAAACAAACCGAGAATTATAATAATGTTTAGTAAGTATTAATACGAAATGCACTTCAACCGAATTCTATATTATAAATTCACTTAAATAATTATTGTGTCCTCTTGAGTTCGTTATGAGTCTCTTTTTTTTATAAAAGGATGCCACAGAGTGTACGATAGATAATGATTACAATATTTTTGAGCAACAACACCAGTCCCACACTTTTGAAGCTTTATTATAACATTCTGTGGCTCTTTTGAGCTTGTGCATTTTTCAGGTCTAGTTTAATATTTGTTTAAGGCAATGCTTGTAATAATATCGTTGTAATGTAATTAGATTATATAATTGTTATTTTATAAATGATCTTATAAATATTATTGTAAGATGTATAAAAATGTTTTCAGACTTTTAATAGTTTATATAAATTTAAAAAATCATATATAAATTAACAATATAACTTACCAAAACGAGAAAAATATTTTGATGATAAAACGACGAAATACTGGAGGAATATTCGAAAGCGAAACGATAAATAAACGTGGAAACAAAGTGGCGGATGCTTTTGAGCAACAATTACTCTCGTTGGTCGATTAGACGATGAAATTAGCCAATAAGACGATACATTACAAAAGATGTTTGGGAGGCATCACCACGGCCAGCGATACCCCTTGAAATATTTATTCACAAATTACGCATGTATGTCACATAACAACATCATGTCAGACACGCAGACTTAAAACATTCTGTTGTTAGTCACTGCGTGTCTAACAGATATATAAATGAAAGGATTACAAAGGAGAATATGTACTGTTAGAACATGTTTACGGTATACAAAACACCTACGTACGTTTCGCCCGAAAAGGGCTTCTCAAGGGTATACAAATCTAGAGAGTCTACGGTACGGGGCCCAGGAGGGGTTTTAGGGTGATAATCACATCAGAATTCATTCTTAGATCAAACAGGCATGCAGTTATTGCCACAGAGCAAGGGGAGTAATTCTGGCCGGTGTTTGAATAAATCTCGAGGCTTTCCGCCAACGAAGACATCTTCAGCCAAGCGGCTGACTACTACAATAAAGCCTTGATAGATGCCGGATATAACCGAAGAATCTCC